>CAMITZ010000207.1:0-624409 GCA_946251845.1 Andrena fulva
TTTGCATAATCAGATAAAATCAAGTTAATTCCAACTAAATTGAATAAAATTTTAATTCTACTAATAAATTTTTTTGAGAATTCGACTAAAATCGGTAAGTACCCCACCTTCCAAATTTCTCAAAATTTGACTTTTCCAAATTTCTCAAAATTTTACTGTTCCAAGTATAATTTTTTTGTTGCCATAATCAGATAAAATCAAGTTAATTTCAACTAAATTGAATAAAATTTTAATTCTACAAATAAAATTTTTTGAGAATTCGACTAAAATCGGTAAGTACCTTACCTTCCAAATTTCTCAAAATTTGACTGTTCCAAGTATAATTTTTTTGTTTGCATAATCAGATAAAATCAAGTTAATTTCAATTAAATTGAATAAAATTTTAATTCTACAAATAAAATTTTTTGAGAATTCGACTAAAATCGGTAAGTACCTTACCTTCCAAATTTCTCAAAATTTGACTGTTCCAAGTATAATTTTTTTGTTTGCGTAATGAGATAAAATCCAGTTAATTTCAACTAAATTGAATAAAATTTTAATTCTACAAATAAAATTTTTTGAGAATTCGACTAAAATCGGTAAGTACCCCACCTTCCAAATTTCTCAAAATTTGACTGTTCGAAGTATAATTTTTTTGTTGGTGTCACGTCCCGGGTGAGGTCTTTTGGAACGCTGACTGTGAGGAAGGAAAAAGGACAGGCGCGAATATTAAATCCGTCACTCTGGGGATTTTGAGGGAGATTCAGGCGCGAATATTAAATCCGTCACTCTGGGGATTTTGAGGGAGATTCAGGCGCGAATATTAAATCCGTCACTCTGGGGATTTTGAGGGAGACTCAGGCGCGAATATTAAATCCGTCACTCTGGGGATTTTGAGGGAGATTCAGGCGCGAATATTAAATCCGTCACTCTGGGGATTTTGAGGGAGACTCAGGCGCGAATATTAAATCCGTCACTCTGGGGATTTTGAGGGAGACTCAGGCGCGAATATTAAATCCGTCACTCTGGGGATTTTGAGGGAGACTCAGGCGCGAATATTAAATCCGTCACTCTGGGGATTTTGAGGGAGACCAGGCGCGAATATTAAATCCGTCACACTTAGAATTTCTGGAGGTGATTAGGCGCGAATCTTGCATCCAGCACTCTAATCGACCAGGGAAGGTTTTAAAAAGGCGAATATATATATATATACCCGGAGAACACCCGTTAGAGTACCTTGTATTTGTTTTGATTTTGGTGATAGGATTTACCGTTGCGTTCGTATATAAGAAACTACGCTTAGTATTTCCGGGAATTTGCACGGTTCATGCAACCGTATGTTTATAAATACTGGAAGCGCTCTCGCGTTCACGAACAGAAATCAGCTGTTGCGGCAGCTTGTTTATTTGGGATCTTTGTAACCAAAGGATGCACACAATAATTCGAAGCGTGATTCAAAACTAAGCGGTTTATTAGTAATGCTTAGTATTTGGAACATTGGCACATGACAAGTAATTACAATATGAAAATATGGATATGATGTAAATAGATATAAGCAAATTAAATTATTATAAAAGCAATAAGCGTTGCTAATACAAAACATAAATGATCGTAATAAGCTCTAGAAAGTAATATAATATGAAATATAATAAGAATAGTAATGCAAAATATATACAAAGAAAGAATTAATGAGATTATATATAAGTTAGTAATAAACGTTAGTAATAATGAATATTCGCAATAAGCTTTGATAAACAAAATAATAATAAATGGTATGGTGGTGATATGCACAGTAATAATGTTAGATAAAAGACTTACAATAATCGTCGTATTTCACAGATTTGAATCTTTTAACACTGTTTTAAATACACTTTGGTCAAAGAGGATTGTCTATTGACAAAAGATCAGCAATGAAAGAGGCCTGGCCTCTCGATCCTTCGTATTTATAAGACCTTACAGGAGTACTGCGGGGGTACGCGCGGTAAAGACCTTGACAGTTTTCGGGAACAAGACGCAGTAGATTTTGGGGTTTTTGTAAACGGTATGGCTATTAATAGATGTGTTTATGTCACGTACGCCAAATGCGTCGTAATTACAATCACGTGTTGATCACGTTTGTACATTTGCGTCGCAGTAACATTTCTGGGGTTCTTATGGCTGCGGAAGGAGATACTCAACTCGCCGAATGGGTTTTTGGGTGTTTTATAGGAAAAGGGTTAGAGTGACTTGGACTCTGTGAGTGGTAAAGAGGGGATTGAGACGTGGTCTCGATTTAAGAGGGTTTTTGTAACGAGGGACTTGTTTGAACTCGTTTTAAAGGGATTCGTGCCTCATATGGCGAATAGGCGAAGGAGTTTGTAACGATCATCTCGTGATGGGGATCTCTAAGATACATCATCGAGGTGGCGTTTTGTATAGGTCATTTTGTGTTGGGGACCGCTAGGGTACAACATCAAGGTGATCGGCGATTGGGGAGATGGGGTAAGAGTTGAGTTTGACGGACTTTGGTGGAGTGATTGTGAGGTTTATTAATGGATTATTGGAATAGAACCGCGCGAAAATTAGTGGGACGTCACACCTCCCCCCTTATATGAAGAAATGTGTAATTTCTTAAAACAAGGTAGGTGTGGTTTGAAGTGAGAGAAAAAAATTTAAACGGAAAATAGTGGGGCAACACACCTCCCCCTTTATATGAAGAAATGTGTAATTTCTTAACATAAGGCTCGGGTGTCTTGAAATGAGGATATAAATAAAATAAAATATACATAGCCTATTTGGCAAATAAAACAAAACATGTAGCCTATTTTGGCGAAAAGGAAAAAAAAAAAAAAAATAAAAGATAAAGCCTATTTGGCGAGGAAAAATAAAGGTAAGTGGTGGAGAAAGGTTTATATACAGGGAACTATTTACAAGGGATTATATACAAAGTAAGGATAGGATTTTGGGAAGGAAGGGGATTTTGGAGGGATTAATAAGGGGGAAAGGAATATTCCATGAATTGGTAGGAGGGATCGTCCAGGATGAATGTGAGGTTATAGCCATCTTGATAATGGTCATTGAACCACCTTAGAAACCCGGGTGTCAGTTCCGTAATATCCGGAATTCGGATGGCTGACCCCGTGTCCAGGATTTCCACACCATCTGGGAAAGGAGGGATTGAGGAGGTGGTTAGGGAGGTGGAGGTTTGAGGAGGGGGAGAGTATAACGGGGGAAGGGTAGGGCGGGAGAGTACCTCTCTGCTGCCTGTTGGTGGGCAATATGGGGGTTGTAGGGTGACGGTTTCTTGATCCGTTGGTGTTGGTAGGGGGGAGTCATCTATGGTGATGATCTCCACCGCTGGTGTTGCCTCCCTGACGATGATTGTGGAGGTCACCTTGGGAAGGAGTGGGGGCAGACTTCCTCCTTCTTTGCGGGCCTCGTTGCGCATCCACTTTATGTGGGCCAGCCTCCTTTTGAGGCCACCCCCATGGTTCTTTGGGTTGTTTGCCTTGGGGGCTCTTTTGTGTGGCATTATTTTCCTTAGGAAATGAGTGAATTAATACATGTTTTCTACTTTGGAATTAGGGTCAACCCGGATCTTCGCGTAACCGACCAAGACGCGCTTTATTAGCATGTATTATTTTAGTTTTGCCTTTCCAAGTTATTTTTAAATTCTGTGAAGGGATTACTTCCAATATCGTATGAGGACCAGAGTACTGATCTCCGAACTTTCCTTTCCGCGGTTCAATTAAAACGAAGATTGGGTCGCCCGGTTTAAAGGTCTCTTCATTTATGTGCCGATCATAATATTTCTTATAACGGAGTTTAGATTGATTTAATTTTTCTGCAGCGGCGGTTTGCAGTTCTTGCACCCTCGTACTCAATTTTGAGAGGTAGTGATTGTACGTTTCGTTTTCGAAATCTTCGGGCACCTTTTTTCGGCTGGGTACCCGGGCTATTTTCCCAAATACTAACTCGTATGGGGTGTAACCAGTGCCCTCGTGGACGCTGGTATTATAAGAGAACGCGGCCAAATCAGTCCATTCGTCCCAGTCGCTATAATTACTGATAAACATCTTTAAATACTCTGTTAAAACGAGATGCGATCGCTCTAAAGAGCCGTTTGTCTGTGGGTGGAAGGCTGTGGTTCGAAATTGTTCGATTTTAAATTTTTGCGCGATAGCCTTCATGAATTTACCAGTGAAATTTGCTCCTTGGTCAGTGAGGATGGCTCTAGGAGCTCCGAATTGACAAATAAATCGTTTTATAAACGCGTCGGCTATTTTCATCGACGTAGATTGTTTAAGGGGTTCACACACAAAGTACTTCGTTAACAAATCTTGCATAGTTAGGATGTAGGTATTTCCTGCTCTCGTAGTGGGTAGTGGTCCTACTATATCTAATGCGATTTTATCGAAGGCGCGTCCAGGCGTGTCGGTGAGGATCATTGGTTGCCTGGTTTTAACACGAACGAGTTTCTTCCGTCGACAGTCCGCGCAGTTTCGAATGTAATCCTCCACAGCTTTTTTCATGCCTTTCCAAAGATATTTATGGCGAATTCGATTATAAGTTTTTGTTACCCCTTTGTGTCCGGCTAGAGCGGATGCATGGTTTTCCGTAATAATATTTTGGCGTTCAGATTCTTCTGGGATTCGGACTATTTGTAAACATATTGTGACATCGATGTCTTCTTCGTCGACGGTTTCAAGAACGTCTGTAATGATTTCCTGCCAGCTTAATTGATCGATACTTGCCGTTTTTGCTATACTGAATGAGTATATTACAAGTTCTCTTATCACGTTTTTAAGGGAAGATAGGGCTTCGCCCCAAGTTGTTGTGGTTAGTGGAGTATTTTGTGTTTCTTTAATGACTAATCCAATGAGGATTTGTCCCTTATTATATGATACATGTGCCCTGCCCAATGTAAGTTCGCTTGTTATTATTAGTTCTCCAGCTTCTTGTAATTGTTTAGCTCCATCGTCACAAGGTTTCCCATCGGCACTAAGAAAGAAAACGAGCGTTTCCTTACGTAGGGACAATGGATCGCGACTAATTGATGGCGTCGTCCTGATGTCCCTATCAGGGTCTGCTTCGTACGCTGCATCACGGGAATCGTCTGGCTCAATTATCGATAATTCTGAATCGGTTATTGATTCATCCGACGCGTTGGATTCCACTTCAGAATCAAGGTCGTTCTCTTCTTGCGGCGTTGGCGATTGTGGAGGCGAAATATTTGGGGCGTCCGTTAATTCCTTGTCTTCTTCCTGATTTATTTCTTCCTCTTCGCTATTCATCAGTTCCGGCGGGTTTTCAGAGAGGGGATTTGGTGGGTTTACTGCACTGGTCAACCTTTGACGCACCTTTCTGGGCGGCTGTATCCTGGTAGGCTTTGTTCTTGGGCGAGTTTTATACATAGGTCTAGTTGCAGAGGTCGATGGTTTGGTGAGTCGGGGTCTCCCGGGACCTCGTTTAGCCGGGGGTTGATCTTCCCAGTCGTCATCAGCTTCCTCTCGTGGTCGTACTGGATATGTCTCCACTATGGGAGGATTGCGAGATAATGCATCGGCAAGTTTATTGCTTTTCCCTGGTAGATAGCGAATTTCGTAGTCGTATTCTGCTAACTTTAAGCGCCACCTAACGAGGCGTGACGTTGGATCTTTTACTCTATGCAACCAGATTAGGGGTTGGTGGTCAGTATATAAGATAAATTTCTTTCCATATAAATAAGGTCGGAAGTACCTAACACAATAAACAATGGCTAAAAGTTCTTTTTCGATGGTTGCATAGTTTATTTCTGCTTTGTTCAGGAGGCGAGAAGCATAAGCGATGGGTAACTCTTTTCCTGTGATATCTTGACTCAATATTCCTCCTATAGCAAATTCAGAAGCGTCGGTGGTAACATGGAATTCCAGGTCAAAATTCGGGTATTGCAGGATAGGTTCTTTCTGCAAAGCTAATCTTAAGTGGTCAAAAGCCGTTTTCTGGGACGGTCCCCACTCGAATATTGTGTCTTTCTTTAATAATTGGGTTAACGGGCGAGCTATTTTGGAAAAGTCCGGGATAAACCTCCTATAATATCCGGTTAATCCAAGGAATTGTTTAATTCCTTTTGGTGTACTTGGTGCCGGGTAGTTTCGGACGGCTTCAATTTTTCCCAGATCAGGTTTTACCCCTTGCTCAGTGATTATGTGTCCCAAATATGCGACTTCTTTGTGCAAGAATTTACATTTGGAAGGCTGAAGTTTAAGGTTTGCTTCTCTTAGGCGTTGAGCAAGTTTTTTAAATTTAATCAAGTGTTCTGTGAGAGAACTCGCATAAAGGACGATATCGTCCAAGTAAACAAACATTTCCGTGCCCTGGAGTCCCGTAAGAGTGTGATCCATTAGGCGTTGGAAAGTCGCTGGTGCATTACAAAGCCCAAACGGCATTCTGACAAACTCATAGTGGCCATGTGGTGTAGAGAAAGCCGTTTTAGGTGCGTCTTCTGGTTTCATAGGGATTTGATGGAATCCAGAAGCAAGGTCGAATACGGAGAAGTATTTTGCTCCTCCTAACTGATCCAATATCTCATTGATATTCGGAAGTGGGTATGCGTCGGGAACGGTTTTTTCGTTTAGATCCCTGAAGTCAATTACCATTCTCCACAAGAGTTCCCCATTGGGTCCTGGTTTTTTGGAGACGATCCAAATGGGTGAATTGTAGGGTGATAATGATGGCTTTATAATGTCGTTTTCTAGTAAATTCTTTACCTGTTTATCAATTTCTTTCTTATGTATAGGAGGGAAGCGATATTGTTTGGTATTTACAGGCATTGGGTCCTTTGTCTGGATCCCATGCTGGATAGCGTTTGTATGGCCCAACTTCTCATCTGGTAGATGGAAGAGATCGTTGTATTTATATAAAATTCTTTGGACATGGAGTTTTTCCTCCGGATTCATATGTTCCGTAGAAATTAATTTGAGCACTTGTTCCATTCTTGTTGCGGTTTTTTCGGAAATCATTGATACTTCCTCACCCGACGCCATAGCAAGAGACTCCTGGAATTCTAGGGGAAGGGTTGTTTCGGCATAATGCCCGGGGGATGAGAGCGAGTGTACCTTCGCGGATACCTCTGAATGATGGATCGATGGATCTTGGGGAAAGAGGGGCTTGATTTTTGTTAGGGTAGGGATAGGAGTGACGCGTTTAGACGTCTTAGTCTCTTTCGGTCGTCTTTGTTTGGGTTCTGGAATCACAATTTCAAACTCTTCCAATTCAACAGTGGGTACAGTGATTGTTGTGTCCGTTTCATTAGAATTTATTATTTGTAAGTACGCCTTGCCATCCTGATTACGGACAAGGGCATTACCTGCATGAATTCCAGTGCCTAAATCTAATCTGGGTAAATATCCTTCCCTTATGTCTGAATTTGATATATTTACAAAGCAAACCGTTTTTGATCTAGCGGGTAACACGAATTGACCTTTATTTACAAACGGAATGGAGTTTCCCTTGAACTCTAACTGTTTCCTTGAATAGTGTATTGAAGCACTTTGTTTTATAAAGAATTCGGTTCCTAGTTTTCCTTGTGGTTTGATTGGGAAGTCATTTTCGACTACATGAAACGCGACATCATTGCCCAATAAAGTTATGGTTACTGTTCCAAGGGTGGAGACGAGGTCTTTAGCGATGCCTCTTAATTGCACCTGTTTATTGATATCAATGTCTCGAGGTTGTTTTATTGTATGAATTTTTAATAGATTCACTTCAGAACCGGTATCAATCATTAATTCTGGAGTCATTAATAAATTCGGGGATTGAATAATTACGGACGGTGCTTCATCGACGGCATTTAACCATGCGGTAGCGATTCTAGTTTTGTTATTCCCGCTTCTGCTTGTATTATTATTGGACGCGCTCCTGGTTGGCCCGTTCCACGGTACGCGTCCGCTGTCGACCGTAGGGGCAGAGCGTTTCCCGAGTCTCGTTCCTGGAAGGTTCCAGGGTTTCTCTCATTGTGGTTGAACATCCGTTTTCTACATTCTGAGATTAAATGTCCGGGCTTTTTGCAATACGCACAGATACGCAGTTCTGTAGGTCTTGAGGGAGGGGGTCGATTTTTGTCCCAATAAGGGAGCAAAGGATTAGGTGTCTGGCTACCATATCCTGCAATACGATTTGGAGAATACTTCTCGAAGGGTTGTGTAGCGGTATTTTGATTACTTCGGCAGGTTCGAGCATCGTGTCCTGTTTTATTGCAGAGTTGGCACATCAATTTCGGGGCCTTTTGTTCAGAAAATCTTTGACGGTCTCTGTCAATCTTCTTGTCCACGAGTACAGCCAAATCGAAAGCTTGGTCGATCGTTTCGAAAGGATGTTGGAGTAGCCTTGTCCTTATGTGGGGTGGAAGACCATCGACGAATGAATCTAAGGTCAGGCGATCTAAGTCTTCGGGGTGATTCCGTGCGAAGTCGCGATTGTAGTCTCTATCCTCTTCCAAGATTGCGAATCGGAGATCTTTAACGCGGGAAATGTATTCTAATACATGTTCGTTTGTTCCTTTGATAATGTTGGCAAGTTCTCCACGGTAGTGGTCAGATGTTTTGGCAGAAGAAAAGATGCGTTTGAGTTGTTTAATTAGGTCGTTTACGGAGTCAAGGACCCTATCCTCAACGGCCAAGCATGCATGGTCTTGCAGCTTGTTTCGTAACAACCTCGCCAGCTGGGGTTCGGCTTGCGAGGGAACCAGAGCCTTAGCCCTATTGCAAGCTCTCGCGAATTGCTCTATGGGTATGTTATGCCCGTTAAAATTTGGGACTGTCTCTATTGCGTCCTTTAATTTTATCTGGGGCGATGGACCCTGGTCCGGCGTTTGGTTATGGTTCGGTACTTCCGGAATATTATTACGATTTTTCACCTCAGGAGTTTTATTGAAATTTAGCACCGGTTTTCTATCGAAACGGGAGGAACCCGGCGTGGAAAAATTATTTGTAATTGGCGGGGGTGCAAGAAGTTTTTCCATCATTACCTCAATATTTCGTATCTTATCGGAAAGACCTTTAAACGTGGGGTCGGACGATGCGGTGCCTACGTCCGAATGCGTTTTGGTTTCTGGGTTTGTTACAAATTTTGCGTGCAAGTTTTCAATCTCGGCTTGTTTTTCGCGTAATACTTGTAATCGTTCCATTATTTCGACGGTCGCGATTTCTATAGCGCTATTGGTAGGTCCCTCGTCTTGGTCGCTTACGGCGATATCGTCGGTTTCGCCGTACACAGACATGTTTAGTTAGCCGTTATTTAAATTCAGGTTGTTCTATCCCGGGAACCAAAAATTATTAACCCGTAATGATTTCTATTTGAAAGGAGGAAATGTTCCGTGCACTCAACGCAGCTACTCAACGGGCGCGTTTGGAATATGGGGTTTTTACAACGAGGGCATTTAGGGAATAGATTATTCAAAGTATAATAGTGTTCCTGATATATTTCTTTCACTTCAATTGGATTCAAGTCGAAGCAGTGTAGACAAATATCATAGCCTTCCGTGGTCGTTGATACGCCGCCCGAAACACAGGTCAGTTCATTAGTATATGCCAATTGGTTCAGAAATTCGTGGCACAAGTTTGATAGATGCTGTCGTTGAAATCTATTAGGCATACTTTATTTTGGGATTTGTGGGTACCTTTTGTATAAAGGACCTATTTCTCGTGGCCTACCTTAAGTGACCAAAATTATTATGTTTTGTTTCTTGCCTAGGATTTGAATTCTTTTATGCTTGGTTATTGATTTTAATCGCGGCTTTCATGTAAGAGGAAGAAATGTTCTGTGCACGCGGCGCACCTGTTAATGGGGCGAGTGCGATATATAATGTTATTACACCATTCACAATTGGGGAATGTATAGGGCGACTGACAATAATGTATTTGATATATTATTTCTGTATTTACTGGATCTCTCTGAGAGCAATTCAAACAAATTTCCTCGTCTTCGTAGGTAGTCGCTAAATTTCCAATAATACAAACCCACGTCGACACAAATGCAGGTTGTATTACGCCTTGTAACATGCGACTTCGATAAGATAGGGCGCCCCGATTGGGGTGTTCAATATACATATTAAATCGTGAGACTTTGTGGGTACCGTATGAAAAGAGAATTTATTTCTATTAACGGTAGACGTTATCCCACCGCTGTCACCAAAAATATGTCACGTCCCGGGTGAGGTCTTTTGGAACGATGACTGTGAGGAAGGAAAAAAGGACAGGCGCGAATATTAAATCCGTCACTCTGGGGATTTTGAGGGAGATTCAGGCGCGAATATTAAATCCGTCACTCTGGGGATTTTGAGGGAGACTCAGGCGCGAATATTAAATCCGTCACTCTGGGGATTTTGAGGGAGACTCAGGCGCGAATATTAAATCCGTCACTCTGGGGATTTTGAGGGAGACTCAGGCGCGAATATTAAATCCGTCACTCTGGGGATTTTGAGGGAGACTCAGGCGCGAATATTAAATCCGTCACTCTGGGGATTTTGAGGGAGACTCAGGCGCGAATATTAAATCCGTCACTCTGGGGATTTTGAGGGAGACTCAGGCGCGAATATTAAATCCGTCACTCTGGGGATTTTGAGGGAGACTCAGGCGCGAATATTAAATCCGTCACTCTGGGGATTTCTGGAGGTGATTAGGCGCGAATCTTGCATCCAGCACTCTAATCGACCAGGGAAGGTTTTAAAAAGGCGAATATATATATATATACCCGGAGAACACCCGTTAGAGTACCTTGTATTTGTTTTGATTTTGGTGATAGGATTTACCGTTGCGTTCGTATATAAGAAACTACGCTTAGTATTTCCGGGAATTTGCACGGTTCATGCAACCGTATGTTTATAAATACTGGAAGCGCTCTCGCGTTCACGAACAGAAATCAGCTGTTGCGGCAGCTTGTTTATTTGGGATCTTTGTAACCAAAGGATGCACACAATAATTCGAAGAGTGATTCAAAACTAAGCGGTTTATTAGTAATGCTTAGTATTTGGAACATTGGCACATGACAAGTAATTACAATATGAAAATATGGATATGATGTAAATAGATATAAGCAAATTAAATTATTATAAAAGCAATAAGCGTTGCTAATACAAAACATAAATGATCGTAATAAGCTCTAGAAAGTAATATAATATGAAACATAATAAGAATAGTAATGCAAAATATATACAAAGAAAGAATTAATGAGATTATATATAAGTTAGTAATAAACGTTAGTAATAATGAATATTCGCAATAAGCTTTGATAAACAAAATAATAATAAATGGTATGGTGGTGATATGCACAGTAATAATGTTAGATAAAAGACTTACAGTAATCGTCGTATTTCACAGATTTGAATCTTTTAACACTGTTTTAAATACACTTTGGTCAAAGAGGATTGTCTATTGACAAAAGATCAGCAATGAAAGAGGCCTGGCCTCTCGATCCTTCGTATTTATAAGACCTTACAGGAGTACTGCGGGGGTACGCGCGGTAAAGACCTTGACAGTTTTCGGGAACAAGACGCAGTAGATTTTGGGGTTTTTGTAAACGGTATGGCTATTAATAGATGTGTTTATGTCACGTACGCCAAATGCGTCGTAATTACAATCACGTGTTGATCACGTTTGTACATTTGCGTCGCAGTAACATTTCTGGGGTTCTTATGGCTGCGGAAGGAGATACTCAACTCGCCGAATGGGTTTTTGGGTGTTTTATAGGAAAAGGGTTAGAGTGACTTGGACTCTGAGAGTGGTAAAGAGGGGATTGAGACGTGGTCTCGATTTAAGAGGGTTTTTGTAACGAGGGACTTGTTTGAACTCGTTTTAAAGGGATTCGTGCCTCATATGGCGAATAGGCGAAGGAGTTTGTAACGATCATCTCGTGATGGGGATCTCTAAGATACATCATCGAGGTGGCGTTTTGTATAGGTCATTTTGTGTTGGGGACCGCTAGGGTACAACATCAAGGTGATCGGCGATTGGGGAGATGGGGTAAGAGTTGAGTTTGACGGACTTTGGTGGAGTGATTGTGAGGTTTATTAATGGATTATTGGAATAGAACCGCGCGAAAAATAGTGGGACGTCACAAGAATTAAATTTTTTTTGTTGGAATTAAATGTTTTTTGTAAGAATTAATTTTTTTTGAGAAATAAATTTTTTTTGTAAGAATTTCATTATTTTATAAGAATTAAATTTTTATTTGTTAGAATTAAATTATTTTTGGTATGAATTACATTTTTTTTGTTAGAATTAAATTTTTTTTGTATGAATTAAATTTTTAGTTGTAAGAATTAATTTTTTTCAGAAAAATTTTTTTTCGTTAGAATTAATTTTTTTTCTCGATAGAATTAATTTTTTTTGCAAGAATTAAAATTTTTTTTGTAAGAATTAATTTTTTTTGTATGAATTAAATTTTTATTTGTGAGTATTAATTTTTTTTTAGAAAAAATTTTTTTCGTTAGAATTAATTTTTTTTCGATAGAATTAATTTTTTTTTGCAATAATTAAATTTGTTTTCGTTAGAATTAATTTTTTTTTGTTGGAATTAAATGTTTTTTGTAAGAATTAATTTTTTTTTGAGAAATAAATTTTTTTTGTAAGAATTAATTTGGTTTTGTAAGAATTAAATTTTTTTTGTAAGAACTAAATTTTTTTTGCAAGAGTTAAAATTTTTTTCGTTAGAATATAATTTTTTTTGTTAGAATTAAAATTTTTTTGTTCGAATTAAAATTTTATTTGTAAGATTTAAATTTTTATTTGTAACAATTAAATTTTTTTGTGTAAGAATTAAATTTTTTTTGTAAGAATTAAATTTTTTTTGGAAGAATTAATTTTTTTTGTAAGAATTAAATTTATTTTGTAAGAATTAAATTTTTTTTGTAAGCATTAAATTTTTTTTGTAAGAATTAAATTTTTTTTGTAAGAATTAATTTTTATTGTAAGAATTAAATTTTTTTGTTAGAATTAAATTTTTATTTGTGAGAATTAAAAATTTTTTGCAAGGATTACATTCTTTTTGTAAGAATTACATTTTTTTGTAAGAATTAAATTTTTTTGTAAGAATTTAATTATTTTGTAAGAATTAAAATTTTTTGTAAGAATTAAATTTTTTTTATACGAATTAAATTTTTATTTGTTAGAATTATATTTTTTTGTAAGTATTAAATTTTTTTGTAAAAATTAAATTTTTATCTGTAAGAATAAATTTTCTTGAGGAAAAAATTTTTCCGTTAGAATGTAATTTTTTTGGTTAGAATTAAATTTTTTTTGTAAGAATTAAAATTTTTTTGTAAGAATTAAATTTTTATTTGTTAGATTTAAATTTTTTTTTGTAACAATTAAATTTTTTGTGTAAGAATTTAATTTTTTTGTAAGAATTCTTTTTTTTTGTCAAATTTAAATTTTTTTCGGAAGAATTAATTTTTTTTCGATAGAATTAAATATTTTTTGCAAGAATTAAAATTTGTTTCATTAGAATTAAATTTTTTTTGTAAGAATTAAATTCTTTTTATAAGAATTAAATTTTTATTTGTTAGAATTAAATTATTTTTTGTGAGAATTAAATTTTTTTTGTAAGAATTAAATTTTATTTGTAAGAATTAATTATTTTTTTAAGAATTAAATTTTTAGTTGTAAGAATTAATTTTTTTCAGAAAAATTTTTTTTCGTCAGAATTAATTTTTTTTCTCTATAGAATTAATTTTTTTTGCAAGAATTAAAATTTTTTTCGTAAGAATTAATTTTTTTTGTAAGAATTAAATTTTTTTGTTAGAATTAAATTTTTATTTGTGAGATTTAAAATTTTGTTCCTAAGAAATAATTTTTTTTAGTAAGAATTAAATTTTTATTTGTTAGAATTAAAATTTTTTTTGGAAGTATTACATTTTTTTGGTAAGAATTAAATTTTTATTTGTTAGAATTAAATTTTTATTTGTAAGAATTAAATTTTTTTGGTAAGAATTAAATTTTTATTTGTAAGAATTAAATTTATATTTGTAAGAATAAATTTTTTTTGGGAAAAAATTTTTTTCGGAAGAAAGAATTTATTTTCCGATAGAATTAAATTTTTTTTGCAAGAATTAAAATTTGTTTCATTAGAATTAAATTTTTTTTGTAAGAATTAAATTCTTTTTATAAGAATTAAATTTTTTTGTAAGAATTAAAATTTTTTTGTAAGAATTAAAATTTTATTTGCAAGAATTAAAATTTTTTTTGTAACAATTAAATTTTTTCGGGTAAGAATTTAATTTTTCTGTTCGAATAAATTTTTTCTTGTAAAATTTAAATTTTTTTGTAAGAATTAAAATTTTATTTGCAAGAATTAAAATTTTTTTTGTAACAATTAAATTTTTTCGGGTAAGAATTTAATTTTTCTGTTCGAATAAATTTTTTCTTGTAAAATTTAAATTTTTTTGTAAGAATTAAATTTTTTTTGTAAGAATTTAATTATTTTGTAAGAATTAAAATTTTTTGTAAGAATTAAATTTTTTTTATACGAATTAAATTTTTATTTGTTAGAATTATATTTTTTTTGTAAGAATTAAATTTTTTTGTTAGAATTAAATTTTTATTTGTGAGATTTAAAATTTTGTTCCTAAGAAATAATTTTTTTTAGTAAGAATTAAATTTTTATTTGTTAGAATTAAATTTTTTTTTGAAAGTATTACATTTTTTTGGTAAGAATTAAATTTTTATTTGTTAGAATTAATTTTTTTTCTCGATAGAATTAATTTTTTTTGCATGAAATAAAATTTTTTTTGTAAGAATTAATTTTTATTTGTAAGAATTAAATTTATATTTGTAAGAATAAATTTTTTTTAAGAAAAAATTTCTTTTCGGTAGAAAGAATTTATTTTCCGATAGAATTAAATTTTTTTTGCAAGAATTAAAATTTTTTTCGTTAGAATATAATTTTTTTTGTTAGAATTAAAATTTTTTTGTTCGAATTAAAATTTTATTTGTAAGATTTAAATTTTTATTTGTAACAATTAAATTTTTTTGTGTAAGAATTTAATTTTTTTTGTAAGAATTAAATTTTTTTTGGAAGAATTAATTTTTTTTGTAAGAATTAAATTTTTTTTGTAAGAATTAAATTTTTTTTGTAAGAATTAATTTTTATTGTAAGAATTAAATTTTTTTGTTAGAATTAAATTTTTATTTGTGAGAATTAAAAATTTTTTGCAAGGATTACATTCTTTTTGTAAGAATTACATTTTTTTGTAAGAATTAAATTTTTATTTGTAAAAATTAATTTTTTTTGAGAAAAAATTTTTTTCGTTAGTATTAATTTTTTTCGATAGAATTAATTTTTTGTGCAAGAATTAAATTTTTATTTGTAAGAATACATTTTTTTTGAGAAACTTTTTTTTTCGATAGAATTAATTTTTTTTTGATAAATTAAATTTTTTTTCAAAAATTTACAAAAAAAAAATTTAATTCTTACCAAAAAAATTGAATTCTTACCAAAAAAATTTAATTCTAACAAAAATTTTAATTCTTACAAATGAAAATTTATTCTTACCAAAAAAAATTATTTTTACAAAAAAATTAATTATTACAAAAAAAATTTAATTCTAACAAAAAAAATTAAATTCTCACGAAAAAAATTTTAATTCTTGCAAAAAAAATTTAATTCTATCGAGAAATAAAATTAATTCTGACGAAAAAAATTTTTTTCTGAAAAAAAATTAATTCTTACAACTAAAAAATTAATTCTTACAAATAAAAATTAATTCTTACAAAAAAAAATTATTTCTAACGAAAAAAAATTTTTCTAAAAAAAATTAATTCTTACAAAAAAAATTTTAATATTACACCAAAAAATTAATTCTTACAATAAAATTAAATTCTTTAACGAAAAAATTTAATTCTTACAAATAAAAATTAATTCTATCGAAACAAAAATAATTCTAACGAAAAAAAAATTTTCTCAAAAAAAATTTAATCTTACAAATAAAAATTTACTTCTTGCACAAAAAATTAATTCTATCGAAAAAAAATTATTTCTATCGAAAAAAATAATAATTCTAACAAAAAAAAAATTTTCTCAAAAAAAATTAATTCTTACAAAAAAAATTTTAATTTTACACAAAAAAATTTATTTCTTACAAAATAATTAAATTCTTACAAAAAAAAATTATTTCTCAAAAAACAAAATTAATTCTTACAGAAAAAAAATTAATTCTAACAAAACCAATTTAATTCTTCCTATAAAAATTGATTTCTAAAATAAAATTAATTCTTACAAAAAAAAATTAATTCTTTCAAAAAGATAGTTAATTCTAAAAAATAAAAATTTAATTCTTACAAATAAAAATTTAATTCTTACAGAAAAATGAAATTCTTACAAAATAATTAAATGCTTACAAAAAAAATTATTTCTCAAAAAACAAAATTAATTCTTACAGAAAAAAAATTAATTCTAACAAAACCAATTTAATTCTTACAATAAAAATTTATTTCTAAAAAAAATTAATTCTTACAAAAAAAATTTTTTCTAACAAAAAAATTACATTCTAACGAAAAAATGTTTAATTCTTGCAAAAAAAAAATAATTCTATGGAAAAAAAATTAAATCTGACGAAAAAAAATTTTCTAAAAAAAATTAATTCTTACAAATAAAAATTTAATTCTAACAAAAAAATTTTAATTCTTACAAAAAAAAATTAATTCTAACTAATAAAATTTTAATTCTTACAAATAAAAATTTAATTCTTAAAAAAAAATTTAATTCTTACCAAAAAAATGTAAAACATTCAAAAAAAATTTAATTCTTACAAAAAAAATTTAATCCTTACAAAAAAAATTTAATTCTTACGAAAAAAATTGAATTCTTACCAAAAAATTTAATTCTAACAAAAATTTTAATTCTTACAAACGAAAATTTATTCTTACCAAAAAATTTTATTTTTACAAAAAAATTAATTATTACAAAAAAAATTTAATTCTAACAAAAAAAATTAAATTCTCACGAAAAAAATTTTAATTCTGGCAAAAAAAATTAATTCTATCGAAAAAAAATTAATTTTAGAGAAATTTTTTTTTCTCAAAATAAATTAATTCTTACAAATAAAAATTTAATTCTTACCAAAAAAATTTAATTCTTACCAAAAAAATTTAATTCTTACAAAAAAATTAAATTCTTACACGAAAAATTTTAATTCTTACAAATAAAAATATAATTCTTACAAAAAAATTTAATTCTTACAAAAAAAATTTAATTCTTACAAAAAAAATTAATTCTTACAAAAAAATTTAATTCTTACAAAAAAAAATTAATTCTTACAAAAAAAAATTTAATTCTTACAAAAAAAAATTTAATTCTTACAGATAAAATTTAATTCTAACAAAAATTTAAATTCTTACAAATAAAATTTAATTCTTACCAAGAAAAATTATTTTTACAAAAAAATTAATTCTTACAAAAAAATTTAATTCTAACAAAAAAAATTAAATTCAAACGAAAAAAATTTTAATTCTGGCAAAAAAAATTAATTCTATCGAAAAAAAAAATTAATTTTAGAGAAATTTTTTTTTTCTCAAAATAAATTAATTCTTACAAATAAAAATTTAATTCTTACCAAAAAAATTTAATTCTTACCAAAAAAATTTAATTCTTACAAAAAAATTAAATTCTTACACGAAAATTTTTAATTCTTACAAATAAAAATATAATTCTTACAAAAAAATTTAAATTTTACAAAAAAAAATTAATTCGAACAAAAAAATTAAATTCTTACCCTAAAAATTTAATTGTTACAAAAAAAATTTAATTCTAACAAATAAAAATTTAATTCTTGCAAATATAAATTGAATTCTTCAAAAGAAATTAATTCTTCCAAACAAAATTTAAATTTCACAGAAAAAATTAATTCTAAGAAAAAAATTAAATTCTTACACGCAAAAATTTAATGCTTACAAAATATTTATATTCTTAGAAAAAAAAATTATTTCTCAAAAAACAAAATTAATTCTTACAGAAAAAAAATTTAATTCTAACAAGAAAAAATTAATTCTTACAAAAAAAATTTAATTCTTACAAAAAAAATTTAATTCTTACAGATAAAATTTAATTCTAACAAAAATTTAAATTCTTACAAATAAAATTTAATTCTTACAAAAAAATATTATTTTTACTAAAAAATTAATTCTTACAAAAAAAATTTTATTCTTACAAAAAAATTTAATTCTTACAAAAAAAATTTTATTCTTACAAAAAAAATTTAATTCCTACAAAAAAATTTAATTCTTACAAAAAAAATTTAATTCTTACAAAAAAATTTTAATTCTTACAAAAAAATTGAATTCTTACAAAAAAAATTTAATTCTTACAAAAAAAATTTAATTCTTACAAAAAAAATTTAATGCTTACAAAACCAATTTAATTCTTACAAAAAAATTTTAATTCTTGCAAAAAATATTAATTCTATCGAGAAAAAAAATTAATTCTATCGAAAAAAATTTAATTCTTACAAATAAAAATTTAATTCTTACCAAAAAATTAAATTCTTACACAAAAAAATTTAATTCATACAAAATAATTAAATTTTTTCAAAATAAAATTTAATTCATACAAAAAAATTAAATTCTTACACGAAAAAATTTAATTCTTACAAATAAAAATATAATTTTTACAAAAAAATTAATTCTTACAAAAAAAAATTTATTCTTACAAAAAAAAATTTAATTCTTACAAAAAAAAATTTATTCTTACAAAAAAATTTTAATTCCTACAAAAAAAAAGTTAATTCTTACAAAAAAAATTGAATTCTTACAAAAAATTTTTAATTCTTACAAAAAAATTGAATTCTTACAAAAAAAATGTAATTCTTACAAAAAAAATTTAATTCTTACAAAAAAATTTAAATTTTACAAAAAAAAATTAATTCGAACAAAAAAATTAATTTCTTACCCTAAAAATTTAATTGTTAAAAAAAAATTTAATTCTAACAAAAAAAAATAAATTCTCACGAAAAAAATTTTAATTCTTGAACAAAAAATTAATTCTATCGAAAAAAAATTAATTCTAACGAAAAAAATTTTTCTTAAAAAAAATATAATTCTTACAAATAAAAATTTAATTCTTACAAAAAAAATTTAATTCTTACAAAAAATATTTAATTCATACCAAAAATAATTTAACTCTTACAAATAAAAATTTAATTCTTATAAAAAAAATTTAATTCTTACAAAAAAAATTTAATTCATACAAAATAATTAAATTCTTACAAAAAAAATTATTTCTCAAAAAACAAAATTAATTCTTACAGAAAAAAATTTAATTCTAACAAAACCAATTTAATTCTTACAATATAAATTTATTTCTCAAAAAAAATTAATTCTTACAAAAAAAATTTAATTCTAACAAAAAAATTACATTCTAACGAAAAAAATTTTAATTCTTGCAAACAAATTTTAATTCTATCGAGAAAAAAAATTAATTCTAACGAAAAAAAATTTTCTCATAAAAAATTAAATCTTACAGATAAAAAATTAATTCTTACAGATAAAAATTTAATTCTTACAGCTAAAAAATTAATTCTAACAAAAAAAAATTAATTCTTACAAAAAAAATGTTATACATTCAAAAAAAATTTAATTCTTACAAAAAAAATTTAATTCTTACAAACAAAATTTAATTCTTACAAAAAAAATTTAATTCTTACAAAAAATTTAATCCTTACAAAAAAATTTAATTCTTACCAAAAAAATTGAATTCTTACCAAAAAAATTTAATTCTAACATAAATGTTAATTCTTACAAATGATAATTTATTCTTACAAAAAAAAATTATTTTTACAAAAAAATTAATTATTACAAAAAAAATTTAATTCTAACAAAAAAATTTAATTCTTACAAAAAAAATTTAATTCTAACAAATAAAAATTTAATTCTTACCAAAAAAATGTAATACATTCAAAAAAAATTTAATTCTTACAAAAAAAATTTAATTCTTACAAACTGTTACGTCCCTACTGCCTATCAGGGGGGCGCGATTTTGCGGGAGTTTATATTTTCGATCCGCTTTTGAGCTAGTCCCGGGACTTACGCTCTGGGACAGTTGAGAGTGATGCGAGGTAGTTTAAAATACATAGTATTCCTTGTTTACCTTAAGTTTCTTTTGGTGAGGGTATGTCCACCGGAATCAACTTCCACTCGATGGGACTGGTGGGAATTCCGTGGATCTCGGGCGCCTGATTCAACTTGGGGGTTGCCCAATCGCCGCAGTTTATCAGCAGGCTGCTGGTGGTCGGGGTGCTAATGGCGATTCCTAGTAGTTCAAAATTCTCAGCCGGTGCACTCGCGTACGCCGCTGCTAAACGGCGCAACTGGACGCGTCGTCCCGCACGGTGTTTCCGTGGCATTCGTCCTTTAGAAATTATTAATTATTTCTTTGATTAATGAATCACTCTTTAAACTTCCACGCCAGGCGCTACCGCGGGCAATGTTCTGCCCTTCAGTGGCACCATCGGGGAAGGAGAGCGTGATTTTTATATATTCGTAACATTTATTAGCTAGATCGCACGCTACGCTCAATTTCTTGTTAAACCTTGGGCAACGTTCTGCTCTTAGGTAGAACCGTCAATCGGCGCAACCCGCGATCTGCACTGTATATTGTATGGATTTTGACATAATCGCGTTGCTCGTGGTTTACACTTAATTTCGGGTGGAACCTTGGGCAACGTTCTGCTCGTAGGTAAAACCGTCGATTAACGCAACCCACGAACTGTCGATGCACATTTTTGTTCGGTTGCAAAATAAAAGACGAATGCACGGTTAAGGAGATGGGTGGTTAGGAAAAAGGAAACACTTCACTCACTGATTTTAACAATAACAAAAATCACCTTTATTTTCCTCTTGATGAATACACCGCTTTAGAGTTTTTAACACTGAGTTCGACAATTTAAAACAGTAATAAAGCTATATGATGTGTAATTAAAACTGTAATGTTGAAACGGTAATTGAGGCAATTAATACAATGTAATGCCATGCAATTTTAATACTGAGTAAATGAATAGTAATGAATCTCTGCGGGTGGTCAGTCCCTTTTTATAGGGCACTTGGTCACTCCTTCTCTAGGATTTGTCACATGACAAATCCTAGGTGGGAGGACCTCATCCCACAGTTTCTGCCTGGGATCGTCCAGAAAGAATCTTCCCATCGTTCTTATCTGCGAATGCGTTTACTAGTTAGTCACGTACTTTCTGCACCCTTTAGGTGTTTTCTCACGACTAATGCGCGTCAATCTGTTTAATTCGCAGTGGTGACGATAGTAAGATTCTTATATTAATTTGTATTTCATTTTTCTACGCTATTGCTCTGTACGATCGGCTTCGTACGGTTTACTTGCTAAGGGTCGAAGTTAAATCTGTTGGATGGTATCGGTGATCGATTTGTGTGGAATAACGGGAGGGCAATCTTCTGGCGAGGATCAGGGGCACAGCTCTGCTAAGGTGTTGTCTCCGCTGGCGGATGGGGCCTCTGACCCATCAGCTGGTGTCCACTGGTTTCCTTAGTGTGAGTGCGGTTGGCTAGCTGGTGTGCGGCTGGCTGGCCGCTACCTCCTTGATGCTGGCTCTCCTGTTCGCTGTTGCAGTCCGTGTTCACTTCGCTCGATCTCTTCTTATCGTTATTTGTGAGATAATGCCTTATCGGCGATACTTTGTGTAATGTTTTATATATATTTTTCATACGAGGTGGTTATAATACCTCAGGGTATGAAATAATAAATATTGTATGTTTTAAAGGGTTAATTAGTTGTAGACTCCACGTCGCGGGACGTGACACCTCCCCCTTTGGTAAGCAAATTTCCAGAGGAAATTTGTTTCAATTCCTGGATGGCTTCTTTGAATTCTCTGGTTGCCGGAGTCGGTTGTCGTCCCTCGTTAGTTGTTGTTGGTTGATCTGCATTCTGCGGTGATGGTTGTTGTTTGTTGGCCAGATGTATTATTAAGGTTGTTAAGGAGCTCCAAATTGCTCCTAACAAGTGTAGTCCGCATCCATAGACTGCATGTATTTGATATCCATGTATGATGGTGTCAAATATTGTTTTTATTATTTTAATAATAATGAAAACTCCAAGTAGTCCTGCGGTGACGGTTCCGAATTTAAGGAATCCGTTCCAGAATTTGGCTGCTGCATTTTCTGCCAATGTGGTGATGGTCTCTTCGTCCAAAATTCCCATCATTGAAATTGATCCTGCGGGAATATTTTTCCCGGATACTCCTCTGGCGAGTGTATTTAATACTGCTGCTTTTTCTGCAGGGAACATAATGTGGTCCCGTAAATTTTCCAATTCCTTCTGTGTATATATTCCGCTAGTTGCGAGATCCGAAGGAGATGTATAGTGCCAGTTGAGTTTCGTTTTTGGCTGTAATATTTGAGGTGGACGAACTTCAATTGGATGTGGTGAAATTCTGTGCCATGCTTGGTTAATTTCATACATGACTGGTAGAATGGGACTACATTCCCTATGTGTCCCTTGAGTGGTTAAAATATGTGTCTTCGGTGTTAAGAACATTGAATTATTTCTTAACCATATAGGTAATTCCATATAACATTCGTCCGTTTTACGTATTTTAACTTGGACTGGAATGCATTTTACAATGTGAATCACTTCGCCAGCTACTAGTGCCATATGTCCCGGTGTTTTCGTGACTATATTGGCAAATTCGTCTGGTCTTAGCGTAGCAATTATTAGAGCATTGTTTATCATTTGTTGTTCCAATAAGCATTTTTGCATGATTATATCCCTGTATAGGGTTTTCAATTCAGTTCTGATGTGCTTCTCGACGTAGACAAATTTGGAATTTACGTACGTGAAAATATCCAAATTTTCTACTGGAATTTTATGGAGAGATACAAATGTTCTTTCCTTTGTTGTTTCCAAGATGAATAATTTTGGATGTTCCGTTTGTATAAGCGTGTAACCACATAAGTGTTGCTCTCCTGTGGGAGTTAAGGCAAACGTAATATCTTGTGTGGTCAGTGCATACACGGAAGGTGTTTTTATTTCGGCTTGGCTGGTGTCGGTAATTTTGGATGCCAGCCCTTCGTAGAGTACATCATAGCGGTCGAATTTGCACGTTGATGGTGGAAAAGAGTGCCAGAACGTGTGTCCGTCCTCATTATCCACGCAAAATCCGTTTTGAAAGTGGCATATTGTTCCAGATTTCAATATGATTTTGTTGGGTTCTAATCGTACTGGTACTAAAGCTGTTTTGAGTGTTATCTTCGCCATTGCTTGTACTACTACTTTTTCCCATGATCCGTAAGGATCAGAAAACTGTGCTCCGGTACATTTTCCATCTGAAGTGAGTGATCCAGCCATGGTGAATGTCCGGGTTGACGTTTGGTTCATCTTGAGTCCCACCAAATAGACGTTATTACCTACAACGGTGGATCCGTATTCATGCATATTTCGGCATTGACGTTCGGTTAAATCTTCGAGGTATTCATTTAACCCGTTGTGTACTACGGAAATATGTGAGTGCATTCCGCAATAATAAATGGTTCTTGAAATTATCAGCTTGCATTGGATGACTTCCACGTAGTTGAAGTCCGAGAGTTGCAGAAGTTGGATGTAGATTTCCTTAGTGGCTGTGGATATTGGGTTAATTTCGCAATCTCCTACTGAATTTAGTGAAACGGTTGTCACGTTTAGATGTTGCCCGTCGCAATCGTATCCAATGAGGGCCAATACTAGATTCAAGTTGATTAGGATTATCCATGGTAAAATCATGGTGATTCTCCTTTTAACAAAAAAATAAATTTGTTTTGAACTATCGTTAGTTAAATAACGAGTTGTAATAACTCTTTTAATTCTCGTACTCTCCTAATCTTAATATATATAGTAGGCATCTTCATGGGTACCCTTTCTTGGTCCCATGTGTACTTGATCTTTTGTCGCATATGTCTCCTCTTGCAGGTAATCGTATCAAAATTATCTAATTTTCTTTCCGGAAAACTCCTGAAGGGAGTTTTATAGCCTATAATAGACAACAATCTAAGTATTTTATTACTCAGTGATTTTGTCGATCTATTCTCTACTTGTGTACCATTTTGTTTTGTGTTTTTAATCATCCTGGATTCGACTTAATATACGCTAGCTTAAGTTTATTTATGTGTACTGTACGAGTTGTTCCATCAGATAATATTTTAACATTCTGATTAGGCAACAATTCGAGTACTTTATACGGTCCTGAATACTGATCTGCGAACTTTGTTCTCCGAGGTTCTTTCAAGAGATATACTAAATCTCCTGCTTTAAAATCTTGCGGATTCATTTTCCGATCATAATATTGTTTAGATTTGGCTTTTGCCTTTATCAAATTTTCTCGGGCTTGAGTTTGCAGATTAGTTATTTTATGAAATAAATCTCTAAGGTATTCGGCGTACGTGGGTTCCAAATCTTCACCAATAGGTTTATCACTCGAAGGTTCTCGCGCAATGCATCCGAAAACTAATTCATGCGGTGAAAATTTAGTACCCTCATGTACTGCGGTATTATACGAAAACATTGCTAAATCTATCCAATCATCCCAATTATCGTCGTTCGTTGTATATTGTTTCAAATACTCTGTCAATACATGATGCGATCTTTCTATCGAACCGTTACTCTGTGGATGATAGGCTGTAGTAACATAACGTTTAATTTTAAATCTTTTAGCAACTATTTTTATCAAATTTGAAGTAAAATTGGCTCCTTGATCTGTTAAAATAGCTTTAGGTGATCCGAATCGGCAAATAAACCGTTTTATAAATACGTCTGCTATATCGGCAGAGGTGGTTCGAGCTAAAGGTATCGCTATTGAATATTTTGTTAACAAATCTTGTATCGTTAATATATGTGTTCTTCCTTTCCTAGTTTTTGGTAATGGTCCAACGATGTCCATGCTGATTTTGTCGAACGCTTTTCCTGGAGTATCTGTTAAGACCATTGGTTGTTTAATCTTGATTCTTGTTAATTTCTTCATTTGACAGTCTTGGCATTCTCTGACGAATTTTTGAATTTCCTTCTTCATATTTTCCCAATAGTAATTTTGTCGTATCCTGTGGTAGGTTTTTGTAACTCCTTTATGTCCTCCACTGGACGACGTATGTTTTTCTTTTATTATGTATTCTCTTAAGTTTTCAGGTGGTGTTACCACATCACCAGTGCAAATAGTGATTATAATTGGTAGTTCTCTGAAGATGTCCTTTAATCTATTTATAATATATTTCCATGGTACATCTTCTATGTTATGGGTTCTACTTATGGCGAATGAGTTTAGATCGAATTCCGTAACTACGTCCCATAATGACATGAGACTGTGTAAAATGTTACCGGGTCGTACGGCAGTTCTTGAATTTTCTTTAATTGGTAAACTTATTATATATTTCGTTCCATCTGGTACTGACCGGACCCTTTCCAGGGTAAGGTCTACATGAATTGGTAGTAAATTTTCTGTTTCTAATTCTTTGGCACCTCTATCGATTGGACTTCCATCCAATCCGATGAAGATGACTCTGTTATCTTTTATTTTTGCCAAAGAATCTCTAGATTCTCTTATCACCAATTGGTTTTGATGAGGAATCGTATCCTCACTTCTGCTTGTTGTTGTTCTAGGTGATAATTGAGGCTGTGATTCAGATATATCTATGATTTCCATTGATTCTTCTTCTCGTGGTGTTCCCGTAGTTTCAATTGATTCCGGTTCTTGTGAGGTTTCTATGAATTCAATTGATTCGTCTTCTTGTAGTGTTTCAGAGGTTTCAATTGATTCTTCTTCTTGTATTTTCCTTTTTGATGAAGGGCCTGCGATTGGTGAATCGCTAATTGATGAGGTTCTTTTCCGTTTTAGTTCCCAATCTCGAGACGTTTCTGACGATAACGTATTTGATTCCATTTCTTCATCTTCTGATTCCTCCGATATTGGTCTGCGTTTATGTTTTCCTTTTGAGAAATCTAGATATTCAAGTTTTCTATTTGGGAAAGCCAAATGTCTGCTTCTCGTCATTGGTCCTTCAAAATCTTCCGGTGCAGTTGATCGTAAATTTCTCTTTTGAGGCGGTTCGCCTTCTGGAGGATCTTTTTCCTCCCTTGCTCTTATTGGTAGGCATACTTCTGGTGGATTCCGAGATAACGCATCAGCGTTGAGGTTACTTTCCCCTTTTTTATAGTTTATTTCGAATTCGTAATCTGATAATTTAAGTTTCCATTTCCAAATTCGAGAATTTGGGTCTTTTATTGAATTCATCCATACCAGAGGTTTGTGGTCGGTTTCTATTTTGAATTTACGACCATATAAATAAGGTCTAAAATGTGTTACGCAATAAATAATTGCTAAACATTCCTTTTCAATTGTAGAATATTTCTGTTCTGCTGTATTTAATAAGCGGGACGCATAAGCAATAGGAAGATCGTCGCCAGAAATTTCCT
This sequence comes from Andrena fulva, assembly GCA_946251845.1. Lineage (NCBI taxonomy): Eukaryota > Metazoa > Arthropoda > Insecta > Hymenoptera > Andrenidae > Andrena > Andrena fulva. Next base: position 26,386 of record CAMITZ010000207.1, read on the forward strand.
GACTAAGCACTCCTCCTATGGCGTAACCTGAAGCGTCCGTTGTCACCTTGAACGGCTGTGAGAAATCTGGGTATTGCAGTATTGGCTTGGATATTAGAGCCTTTTTTAATATTTGAAATGCTTCTTCTTCTTCCTTTCCCCAATTAAATTTCGATCCTTTCTTCAATAAGTTTGTTAGTGGTTTCGATTTTCTTGAGAATTCAGGTATAAATCGTCTATAATATCCAATTAATCCCAGGAATTGTTTAATGTTCTTTGGGGTTTTGGGTTTAGGAAAATTCTCTGCTGCTTCAATCTTTTTGGGATCTGGTTTTACTCCATGTTCATCAATTATGTGTCCTAAATAGATCACTTCATGTCGTAAAAATTCGCATTTATCCGGTTGAAGCATTAGTTTTGCTTCTCGTAATCTTTTCATTAATCTTGTAAATTTTATTTCATGTTCCCGAAGAGATCTGGAATATATTACTATGTCATCCAGATAAACAAAAAGTTCGGTTCCTTGAAGTCCTGATAAAACGTTATTCATAAGGCGTTGAAATGTTGCAGGAGCATTTTTCAATCCAAAGGGCATTCTTGTAAACTGGTAATGTCCATATGGTGTAGAAAATGCTGTCTTGTGTGCGTCTTCTGGTGCCATCTTAATTTGATGAAACCCTGATGCTAAGTCGAATGTAGAGAAATATTTTGCGCTTCCTAGTTGATCCAATATCTCTGTAATATTTGGTAGAGGATACGCGTCGCCTGTTGTCTTCTCGTTTAATTTACGATAATCGATTACTAATCTCCAACGTTTTTTCCCTGTTGAATCTGGTTTTTTAGGAACGATCCATAATGGAGAATTATATGGAGATGTGGATGATTCCACCACACCAGTTTCCAAAAGTTCTTGTATTTGTTGATTTATTTCATCTTTATGAATTGGTGGATATCGATACTGCCGAGTATTTATCGGTATATCATCCGTAGTATGAATTCTATGTTGTATACTATCTGTTCCTTCCAAAGTTTCTCCTGCTAGATGAAATCGATCTTCGTTTTCTTTTATTAGTTGCATCACATTTTCCTTTTCTTCTTGATTTAAGTGATCCAACCTCAGTAGTTTCAAGATTTCTTCGAATCGATTTTCCTTTGATATGGTTATCTTATTACATCGTTTAAAGGAACGTTCTTCGAATGGAAGTATTTCGATTGTAGGTACCACAATATGATAATCTTCGTCCGTACTATTTACTATTCTCATGTGAGCTTTTCCTTCTCGATTGGTTACTAATGCATTTCCTAAATAGATTCCTTCTTTGATATGCAATTTTCCTACGTATCCTTCACGCAGTTCTGGATTTGCAATATTAATATGGAAAGGGACTGAACTTCTTTTTGGCACGAATATCTCCTCGTATGTATTAAAGGGAATATAGTTTTTTCCCCACTGCTGGCTTCTTGATGTAACAGAAATTCGGATCCTAGGATTCCGTCTTCATCGTCAAACAGTGAGTCGTTTACCACGTGGAAATTCACTGGATGATTCGCAATCAATATTGATGCAGTCCCTAAGGTAGCTTGATTCGAATCGATTATTCCACGGATATATATGATTTCTTGAGTGTTGACGATTGTTGATGCTGTTACCTTTGATTTCTTGATGAGGTTGACATCGGATCCCGAGTCAACCATTAATCGTGCCTTCCCTTCCAGATTAGGAGATGTTATTAGTATTGTTGGAATATTTCGTACGGTATTAATTGGAACAGTTACTGTTCGTCCATTTCTTCGTCCTCTTCCTCTATCGAGTTCCTCTTGGTTTGTTTTTCCTTCACTGACATTCTTTCTTCGATTTCCAACGTTGGTTTCCAGGGTGTTGATTTTCCGGATTGTTTTGCTTCTTCCGGTTTTGGGATTCCTATCTTCATTATTTTCTGGCGCTGTGGAGGGTTCCCACTCCGGATTGCGCCAGACGTTTCCGGACGGCCCTGCTCGTTTCCCTGGTTCATTTTTGAGTATGGGACTAGTTCTCCTGACTCTATTTTGGCTTTGAATTTGAAGCAATCTTTGATCAAATGTCCCGGTTTCTTACAGTAATTGCAAGAGATTTCTAATTGATTCGGTGACGATGTTGTCGCCCCGTCGTTTCGCGATGAATTTGATTGCCACGCGCTGTTCCGCGGCTGATTATTGTGCCATGCACTATTTCGCGTAGGATTGTTTTGCCATCCGCTGTTTCGCGGTTGATTATTTTGCCACTTCGGTATGGCTCCTTCGTATCTTGGAGGTCCGAAATTTGATTTATTTTGGGGTACCGACGGATACGTTCTCGGGTCACGGGACACAGGTTGTTGACGAGTATACGAACTTGCCTTCATTCTTTCGTCTTCTATTTTAACTTCCTTATCGACTTTTACGGCTAGAGCGTAGATTTCATCCAGCACTAGTCCTTGACTTTCTTGTCTCAAGCGTAAAGAAATTTCACGAGGTAGTCCTTTAATAAAAGCTTCCAGTGTATCTGTATCGATATTTTCTTGGAGCGTTGCGGTTATTTCCCCTTGATTTCGTTTTTCTCCGTCCATTATAGCTAGGCGCAAATCTTGAACGCGAGTTATGTAGTCTAGAATATTTTCTCCATGTTTTTTAAATGTATTCCCCAATTCGCCTTTATATTGGTTTACGTTTTTACACGGCGCGAAGTACTGTTTCAATTTATTTCCGAATTCGTCTAAAGTATTTAGATCGGAATCGCCTATCGCGATTAAAGCATGTCCGCGTAGTTTGTTCATTAGTAATTTTGTCAATTGCGTTTCCTGTTGAGGGGCTAACATTGATTTTGCCCGTTCACATGCTTTTAAGAATTGAAAAACAGATGGTCGATAGCCATCGAAGAATGGAACTGCTTCTAACGCGAGTTTGATTGGGATTTTTCCGTCCGTCGGATTAGATTTAGTGTCGCGAATTTCCAATTCACGCGGTACTGGACGTTTTTCGGGCGGTTTTGGGGTAATTGGTTCGGATTTAATACCATGAACGTCTTCGGCACGTTGTTGCTCTATTCTTTCTACTCTTGCGGCTACTGACTCTAAACGGTCGAATTTTTCGTCCCACAATGTTAATAGTGAGAGGAGTTGAGTTAAAGTTTCAGCAGGGGTCAAATCACCTCTTGCTTCTAGTGCTGCTTTTGCCTGTCGGATTACCTCCGTTTGATTTCGTATTTCGTCTTCCTCCCCGTCTCTTTCACCGTGGTCTGACATGATTCTTGATTTTACTTTATAGTTTTTGTTATTTACGTTCTCAACTATTGCGGATTATCCCACCGCTGCCACCATTTAAAATTATTATAACTCCTATGTTACGTCCCTACTGCCTATCAGGGGGGCGCGATTTTGCGGGAGTTTATATTTTCGATCCGCTTTTGAGCTAGTCCCGGGACTTACGCTCTGGGACAGTTGAGAGTGATGCGAGGTAGTTTAAAATACATAGTATTCCTTGTTTACCTTAAGTTTCTTTTGGTGAGGGTATGTCCACCGGAATCAACTTCCACTCGATGGGACTGGTGGGAATTCCGTGGATCTCGGGCGCCTGATTCAACTTGGGGGTTGCCCAATCGCCGCAGTTTATCAGCAGGCTGCTGGTGGTCGGGGTGCTAATGGCGATTCCTAGTAGTTCAAAATTCTCAGCCGGTGCACTCGCGTACGCCGCTGCTAAACGGCGCAATTGGACGCGTCGTCCCGCACGGTGTTTCCGTGGCATTCGTCCTTTAGAAATTATTAATTATTTCTTTGATTAATGAATCACTCTTTAAACTTCCACGCCAGGCGCTACCGCGGGCAATGTTCTGCCCTTCAGTGGCACCATCGGGGAAGGAGAGCGTGATTTTTATATATTCGTAACATTTATTAGCTAGATCGCACGCTACGCTCAATTTCTTGTTAAACCTTGGGCAACGTTCTGCTCTTAGGTAGAACCGTCAATCGGCGCAACCCGCGATCTGCACTGTATATTGTATGGATTTTGACATAATCGCGTTGCTCGTGGTTTACACTTAATTTCGGGTGGAACCTTGGGCAACGTTCTGCTCGTAGGTAAAACCGTCGATTAACGCAACCCACGAACTGTCGATGCACATTTTTGTTCGGTTGCAAAATAAAAGACGAATGCACGGTTAAGGAGATGGGTGGTTAGGAAAAAGGAAACACTTCACTCACTGATTTTAACAATAACAAAAATCACCTTTATTTTCCTCTTGATGAATACACCGCTTTAGAGTTTTTAACACTGAGTTCGACAATTTAAAACAGTAATAAAGCTATATGATGTGTAATTAAAACTGTAATGTTGAAACGGTAATTGAGGCAATTAATACAATGTAATGCCATGCAATTTTAATACTGAGTAAATGAATAGTAATGAATCTCTGCGGGTGGTCAGTCCCTTTTTATAGGGCACTTGGTCACTCCTTCTCTAGGATTTGTCACATGACAAATCCTAGGTGGGAGGACCTCATCCCACAGTTTCTGCCTGGGATCGTCCAGAAAGAATCTTCCCATCGTTCTTATCTGCGAATGCGTTTACTAGTTAGTCACGTACTTTCTGCACCCTTTAGGTGTTTTCTCACGACTAATGCGCGTCAATCTGTTTAATTCGCAGTGGTGACGATAGTAAGATTCTTATATTAATTTGTATTTCATTTTTCTACGCTATTGCTCTGTACGATCGGCTTCGTACGGTTTACTTGCTAAGGGTCGAAGTTAAATCTGTTGGATGGTATCGGTGATCGATTTGTGTGGAATAACGGGAGGGCAATCTTCTGGCGAGGATCAGGGGCACAGCTCTGCTAAGGTGTTGTCTCCGCTGGCGGATGGGGCCTCTGACCCATCAGCTGGTGTCCACTGGTTTCCTTAGTGTGAGTGCGGTTGGCTAGCTGGTGTGCGGCTGGCTGGCCGCTACCTCCTTGATGCTGGCTCTCCTGTTCGCTGTTGCAGTCCGTGTTCACTTCGCTCGATCTCTTCTTATCGTTGTTTGTGAGATAATGCCTTATCGGCGATACTTTGTGTAATGTTTTATATATATTTTTCATACGAGGTGGTTATAATACCTCAGGGTATGAAATAATAAATATTGTATGTTTTAAAGGGTTAATTAGTTGTAGACTCCACGTCGCGGGACGTGACACCTCCCCCTTTGGTAAGCAAATTTCCAGAGGAAATTTGTTTCAATTCCTGGATGGCTTCTTTGAATTCTCTGGTTGCCGGAGTCGGTTGTCGTCCCTCGTTAGTTGTTGTTGGTTGATCTGCATTCTGCGGTGATGGTTGTTGTTTGTTGGCCAGATGTATTATTAAGGTTGTTAAGGAGCTCCAAATTGCTCCTAACAAGTGTAGTCCGCATCCATAGACTGCATGTATTTGATATCCATGTATGATGGTGTCAAATATTGTTTTTATTATTTTAATAATAATGAAAACTCCAAGTAGTCCTGCGGTGACGGTTCCGAATTTAAGGAATCCGTTCCAGAATTTGGCTGCTGCATTTTCTGCCAATGTGGTGATGGTCTCTTCGTCCAAAATTCCCATCATTGAAATTGATCCTGCGGGAATATTTTTCCCGGATACTCCTCTGGCGAGTGTATTTAATACTGCTGCTTTTTCTGCAGGGAACATAATGTGGTCCCGTAAATTTTCCAATTCCTTCTGTGTATATATTCCGCTAGTTGCGAGATCCGAAGGAGATGTATAGTGCCAGTTGAGTTTCGTTTTTGGCTGTAATATTTGAGGTGGACGAACTTCAATTGGATGTGGTGAAATTCTGTGCCATGCTTGGTTAATTTCATACATGACTGGTAGAATGGGACTACATTCCCTATGTGTCCCTTGAGTGGTTAAAATATGTGTCTTCGGTGTTAAGAACATTGAATTATTTCTTAACCATATAGGTAATTCCATATAACATTCGTCCGTTTTACGTATTTTAACTTGGACTGGAATGCATTTTACAATGTGAATCACTTCGCCAGCTACTAGTGCCATATGTCCCGGTGTTTTCGTGACTATATTGGCAAATTCGTCTGGTCTTAGCGTAGCAATTATTAGAGCATTGTTTATCATTTGTTGTTCCAATAAGCATTTTTGCATGATTATATCCCTGTATAGGGTTTTCAATTCAGTTCTGATGTGCTTCTCGACGTAGACAAATTTGGAATTTACGTACGTGAAAATATCCAAATTTTCTACTGGAATTTTATGGAGAGATACAAATGTTCTTTCCTTTGTTGTTTCCAAGATGAATAATTTTGGATGTTCCGTTTGTATAAGCGTGTAACCACATAAGTGTTGCTCTCCTGTGGGAGTTAAGGCAAACGTAATATCTTGTGTGGTCAGTGCATACACGGAAGGTGTTTTTATTTCGGCTTGGCTGGTGTCGGTAATTTTGGATGCCAGCCCTTCGTAGAGTACATCATAGCGGTCGAATTTGCACGTTGATGGTGGAAAAGAGTGCCAGAACGTGTGTCCGTCCTCATTATCCACGCAAAATCCGTTTTGAAAGTGGCATATTGTTCCAGATTTCAATATGATTTTGTTGGGTTCTAATCGTACTGGTACTAAAGCTGTTTTGAGTGTTATCTTCGCCATTGCTTGTACTACTACTTTTTCCCATGATCCGTAAGGATCAGAAAACTGTGCTCCGGTACATTTTCCATCTGAAGTGAGTGATCCAGCCATGGTGAATGTCCGGGTTGACGTTTGGTTCATCTTGAGTCCCACCAAATAGACGTTATTACCTACAACGGTGGATCCGTATTCATGCATATTTCGGCATTGACGTTCGGTTAAATCTTCGAGGTATTCATTTAACCCGTTGTGTACTACGGAAATATGTGAGTGCATTCCGCAATAATAAATGGTTCTTGAAATTATCAGCTTGCATTGGATGACTTCCACGTAGTTGAAGTCCGAGAGTTGCAGAAGTTGGATGTAGATTTCCTTAGTGGCTGTGGATATTGGGTTAATTTCGCAATCTCCTACTGAATTTAGTGAAACGGTTGTCACGTTTAGATGTTGCCCGTCGCAATCGTATCCAATGAGGGCCAATACTAGATTCAAGTTGATTAGGATTATCCATGGTAAAATCATGGTGATTCTCCTTTTAACAAAAAAATAAATTTGTTTTGAACTATCGTTAGTTAAATAACGAGTTGTAATAACTCTTTTAATTCTCGTACTCTCCTAATCTTAATATATATAGTAGGCATCTTCATGGGTACCCTTTCTTGGTCCCATGTGTACTTGATCTTTTGTCGCATATGTCTCCTCTTGCAGGTAATCGTATCAAAATTATCTAATTTTCTTTCCGGAAAACTCCTGAAGGGAGTTTTATAGCCTATAATAGACAACAATCTAAGTATTTTATTACTCAGTGATTTTGTCGATCTATTCTCTACTTGTGTACCATTTTGTTTTGTGTTTTTAATCATCCTGGATTCGACTTAATATACGCTAGCTTAAGTTTATTTATGTGTACTGTACGAGTTGTTCCATCAGATAATATTTTAACATTCTGATTAGGCAACAATTCGAGTACTTTATACGGTCCTGAATACTGATCTGCGAACTTTGTTCTCCGAGGTTCTTTCAAGAGATATACTAAATCTCCTGCTTTAAAATCTTGCGGATTCATTTTCCGATCATAATATTGTTTAGATTTGGCTTTTGCCTTTATCAAATTTTCTCGGGCTTGAGTTTGCAGATTAGTTATTTTATGAAATAAATCTCTAAGGTATTCGGCGTACGTGGGTTCCAAATCTTCACCAATAGGTTTATCACTCGAAGGTTCTCGCGCAATGCATCCGAAAACTAATTCATGCGGTGAAAATTTAGTACCCTCATGTACTGCGGTATTATACGAAAACATTGCTAAATCTATCCAATCATCCCAATTATCGTCGTTCGTTGTATATTGTTTCAAATACTCTGTCAATACATGATGCGATCTTTCTATCGAACCGTTACTCTGTGGATGATAGGCTGTAGTAACATAACGTTTAATTTTAAATCTTTTAGCAACTATTTTTATCAAATTTGAAGTAAAATTGGCTCCTTGATCTGTTAAAATAGCTTTAGGTGATCCGAATCGGCAAATAAACCGTTTTATAAATACGTCTGCTATATCGGCAGAGGTGGTTCGAGCTAAAGGTATCGCTATTGAATATTTTGTTAACAAATCTTGTATCGTTAATATATGTGTTCTTCCTTTCCTAGTTTTTGGTAATGGTCCAACGATGTCCATGCTGATTTTGTCGAACGCTTTTCCTGGAGTATCTGTTAAGACCATTGGTTGTTTAATCTTGATTCTTGTTAATTTCTTCATTTGACAGTCTTGGCATTCTCTGACGAATTTTTGAATTTCCTTCTTCATATTTTCCCAATAGTAATTTTGTCGTATCCTGTGGTAGGTTTTTGTAACTCCTTTATGTCCTCCACTGGACGACGTATGTTTTTCTTTTATTATGTATTCTCTTAAGTTTTCAGGTGGTGTTACCACATCACCAGTGCAAATAGTGATTATAATTGGTAGTTCTCTGAAGATGTCCTTTAATCTATTTATAATATATTTCCATGGTACATCTTCTATGTTATGGGTTCTACTTATGGCGAATGAGTTTAGATCGAATTCCGTAACTACGTCCCATAATGACATGAGACTGTGTAAAATGTTACCGGGTCGTACGGCAGTTCTTGAATTTTCTTTAATTGGTAAACTTATTATATATTTCGTTCCATCTGGTACTGACCGGACCCTTTCCAGGGTAAGGTCTACATGAATTGGTAGTAAATTTTCTGTTTCTAATTCTTTGGCACCTCTATCGATTGGACTTCCATCCAATCCGATGAAGATGACTCTGTTATCTTTTATTTTTGCCAAAGAATCTCTAGATTCTCTTATCACCAATTGGTTTTGATGAGGAATCGTATCCTCACTTCTGCTTGTTGTTGTTCTAGGTGATAATTGAGGCTGTGATTCAGATATATCTATGATTTCCATTGATTCTTCTTCTCGTGGTGTTCCCGTAGTTTCAATTGATTCCGGTTCTTGTGAGGTTTCTATGAATTCAATTGATTCGTCTTCTTGTAGTGTTTCAGAGGTTTCAATTGATTCTTCTTCTTGTATTTTCCTTTTTGATGAAGGGCCTGCGATTGGTGAATCGCTAATTGATGAGGTTCTTTTCCGTTTTAGTTCCCAATCTCGAGACGTTTCTGACGATAACGTATTTGATTCCATTTCTTCATCTTCTGATTCCTCCGATATTGGTCTGCGTTTATGTTTTCCTTTTGAGAAATCTAGATATTCAAGTTTTCTATTTGGGAAAGCCAAATGTCTGCTTCTCGTCATTGGTCCTTCAAAATCTTCCGGTGCAGTTGATCGTAAATTTCTCTTTTGAGGCGGTTCGCCTTCTGGAGGATCTTTTTCCTCCCTTGCTCTTATTGGTAGGCATACTTCTGGTGGATTCCGAGATAACGCATCAGCGTTGAGGTTACTTTCCCCTTTTTTATAGTTTATTTCGAATTCGTAATCTGATAATTTAAGTTTCCATTTCCAAATTCGAGAATTTGGGTCTTTTATTGAATTCATCCATACCAGAGGTTTGTGGTCGGTTTCTATTTTGAATTTACGACCATATAAATAAGGTCTAAAATGTGTTACGCAATAAATAATTGCTAAACATTCCTTTTCAATTGTAGAATATTTCTGTTCTGCTGTATTTAATAAGCGGGACGCATAAGCAATAGGAAGATCGTCGCCAGAAATTTCCTGACTAAGCACTCCTCCTATGGCGTAACCTGAAGCGTCCGTTGTCACCTTGAACGGCTGTGAGAAATCTGGGTATTGCAGTATTGGCTTGGATATTAGAGCCTTTTTTAATATTTGAAATGCTTCTTCTTCTTCCTTTCCCCAATTAAATTTCGATCCTTTCTTCAATAAGTTTGTTAGTGGTTTCGATTTTCTTGAGAATTCAGGTATAAATCGTCTATAATATCCAATTAATCCCAGGAATTGTTTAATGTTCTTTGGGGTTTTGGGTTTAGGAAAATTCTCTGCTGCTTCAATCTTTTTGGGATCTGGTTTTACTCCATGTTCATCAATTATGTGTCCTAAATAGATCACTTCATGTCGTAAAAATTCGCATTTATCCGGTTGAAGCATTAGTTTTGCTTCTCGTAATCTTTTCATTAATCTTGTAAATTTTATTTCATGTTCCCGAAGAGATCTGGAATATATTACTATGTCATCCAGATAAACAAAAAGTTCGGTTCCTTGAAGTCCTGATAAAACGTTATTCATAAGGCGTTGAAATGTTGCAGGAGCATTTTTCAATCCAAAGGGCATTCTTGTAAACTGGTAATGTCCATATGGTGTAGAAAATGCTGTCTTGTGTGCGTCTTCTGGTGCCATCTTAATTTGATGAAACCCTGATGCTAAGTCGAATGTAGAGAAATATTTTGCGCTTCCTAGTTGATCCAATATCTCTGTAATATTTGGTAGAGGATACGCGTCGCCTGTTGTCTTCTCGTTTAATTTACGATAATCGATTACTAATCTCCAACGTTTTTTCCCTGTTGAATCTGGTTTTTTAGGAACGATCCATAATGGAGAATTATATGGAGATGTGGATGATTCCACCACACCAGTTTCCAAAAGTTCTTGTATTTGTTGATTTATTTCATCTTTATGAATTGGTGGATATCGATACTGCCGAGTATTTATCGGTATATCATCCGTAGTATGAATTCTATGTTGTATACTATCTGTTCCTTCCAAAGTTTCTCCTGCTAGATGAAATCGATCTTCGTTTTCTTTTATTAGTTGCATCACATTTTCCTTTTCTTCTTGATTTAAGTGATCCAACCTCAGTAGTTTCAAGATTTCTTCGAATCGATTTTCCTTTGATATGGTTATCTTATTACATCGTTTAAAGGAACGTTCTTCGAATGGAAGTATTTCGATTGTAGGTACCACAATATGATAATCTTCGTCCGTACTATTTACTATTCTCATGTGAGCTTTTCCTTCTCGATTGGTTACTAATGCATTTCCTAAATAGATTCCTTCTTTGATATGCAATTTTCCTACGTATCCTTCACGCAGTTCTGGATTTGCAATATTAATATGGAAAGGGACTGAACTTCTTTTTGGCACGAATATCTCCTCGTATGTATTAAAGGGAATATAGTTTTTTCCCCACTGCTGGCTTCTTGATGTAACAGAAATTCGGATCCTAGGATTCCGTCTTCATCGTCAAACAGTGAGTCGTTTACCACGTGGAAATTCACTGGATGATTCGCAATCAATATTGATGCAGTCCCTAAGGTAGCTTGATTCGAATCGATTATTCCACGGATATATATGATTTCTTGAGTGTTGACGATTGTTGATGCTGTTACCTTTGATTTCTTGATGAGGTTGACATCGGATCCCGAGTCAACCATTAATCGTGCCTTCCCTTCCAGATTAGGAGATGTTATTAGTATTGTTGGAATATTTCGTACGGTATTAATTGGAACAGTTACTGTTCGTCCATTTCTTCGTCCTCTTCCTCTATCGAGTTCCTCTTGGTTTGTTTTTCCTTCACTGACATTCTTTCTTCGATTTCCAACGTTGGTTTCCAGGGTGTTGATTTTCCGGATTGTTTTGCTTCTTCCGGTTTTGGGATTCCTATCTTCATTATTTTCTGGCGCTGTGGAGGGTTCCCACTCCGGATTGCGCCAGACGTTTCCGGACGGCCCTGCTCGTTTCCCTGGTTCATTTTTGAGTATGGGACTAGTTCTCCTGACTCTATTTTGGCTTTGAATTTGAAGCAATCTTTGATCAAATGTCCCGGTTTCTTACAGTAATTGCAAGAGATTTCTAATTGATTCGGTGACGATGTTGTCGCCCCGTCGTTTCGCGATGAATTTGATTGCCACGCGCTGTTCCGCGGCTGATTATTGTGCCATGCACTATTTCGCGTAGGATTGTTTTGCCATCCGCTGTTTCGCGGTTGATTATTTTGCCACTTCGGTATGGCTCCTTCGTATCTTGGAGGTCCGAAATTTGATTTATTTTGGGGTACCGACGGATACGTTCTCGGGTCACGGGACACAGGTTGTTGACGAGTATACGAACTTGCCTTCATTCTTTCGTCTTCTATTTTAACTTCCTTATCGACTTTTACGGCTAGAGCGTAGATTTCATCCAGCACTAGTCCTTGACTTTCTTGTCTCAAGCGTAAAGAAATTTCACGAGGTAGTCCTTTAATAAAAGCTTCCAGTGTATCTGTATCGATATTTTCTTGGAGCGTTGCGGTTATTTCCCCTTGATTTCGTTTTTCTCCGTCCATTATAGCTAGGCGCAAATCTTGAACGCGAGTTATGTAGTCTAGAATATTTTCTCCATGTTTTTTAAATGTATTCCCCAATTCGCCTTTATATTGGTTTACGTTTTTACACGGCGCGAAGTACTGTTTCAATTTATTTCCGAATTCGTCTAAAGTATTTAGATCGGAATCGCCTATCGCGATTAAAGCATGTCCGCGTAGTTTGTTCATTAGTAATTTTGTCAATTGCGTTTCCTGTTGAGGGGCTAACATTGATTTTGCCCGTTCACATGCTTTTAAGAATTGAAAAACAGATGGTCGATAGCCATCGAAGAATGGAACTGCTTCTAACGCGAGTTTGATTGGGATTTTTCCGTCCGTCGGATTAGATTTAGTGTCGCGAATTTCCAATTCACGCGGTACTGGACGTTTTTCGGGCGGTTTTGGGGTAATTGGTTCGGATTTAATACCATGAACGTCTTCGGCACGTTGTTGCTCTATTCTTTCTACTCTTGCGGCTACTGACTCTAAACGGTCGAATTTTTCGTCCCACAATGTTAATAGTGAGAGGAGTTGAGTTAAAGTTTCAGCAGGGGTCAAATCACCTCTTGCTTCTAGTGCTGCTTTTGCCTGTCGGATTACCTCCGTTTGATTTCGTATTTCGTCTTCCTCCCCGTCTCTTTCACCGTGGTCTGACATGATTCTTGATTTTACTTTATAGTTTTTGTTATTTACGTTCTCAACTATTGCGGATTATCCCACCGCTGCCACCATTTAAAATTATTATAACTCCTATGTTACGTCCCTACTGCCTATCAGGGGGGCGCGATTTTGCGGGAGTTTATATTTTCGATCCGCTTTTGAGCTAGTCCCGGGACTTACGCTCTGGGACAGTTGAGAGTGATGCGAGGTAGTTTAAAATACATAGTATTCCTTGTTTACCTTAAGTTTCTTTTGGTGAGGGTATGTCCACCGGAATCAACTTCCACTCGATGGGACTGGTGGGAATTCCGTGGATCTCGGGCGCCTGATTCAACTTGGGGGTTGCCCAATCGCCGCAGTTTATCAGCAGGCTGCTGGTGGTCGGGGTGCTAATGGCGATTCCTAGTAGTTCAAAATTCTCAGCCGGTGCACTCGCGTACGCCGCTGCTAAACGGCGCAACTGGACGCGTCGTCCCGCACGGTGTTTCCGTGGCATTCGTCCTTTAGAAATTATTAATTATTTCTTTGATTAATGAATCACTCTTTAAACTTCCACGCCAGGCGCTACCGCGGGCAATGTTCTGCCCTTCAGTGGCACCATCGGGGAAGGAGAGCGTGATTTTTATATATTCGTAACATTTATTAGCTAGATCGCACGCTACGCTCAATTTCTTGTTAAACCTTGGGCAACGTTCTGCTCTTAGGTAGAACCGTCAATCGGCGCAACCCGCGATCTGCACTGTATATTGTATGGATTTTGACATAATCGCGTTGCTCGTGGTTTACACTTAATTTCGGGTGGAACCTTGGGCAACGTTCTGCTCGTAGGTAAAACCGTCGATTAACGCAACCCACGAACTGTCGATGCACATTTTTGTTCGGTTGCAAAATAAAAGACGAATGCACGGTTAAGGAGATGGGTGGTTAGGAAAAAGGAAACACTTCACTCACTGATTTTAACAATAACAAAAATCACCTTTATTTTCCTCTTGATGAATACACCGCTTTAGAGTTTTTAACACTGAGTTCGACAATTTAAAACAGTAATAAAGCTATATGATGTGTAATTAAAACTGTAATGTTGAAACGGTAATTGAGGCAATTAATACAATGTAATGCCATGCAATTTTAATACTGAGTAAATGAATAGTAATGAATCTCTGCGGGTGGTCAGTCCCTTTTTATAGGGCACTTGGTCACTCCTTCTCTAGGATTTGTCACATGACAAATCCTAGGTGGGAGGACCTCATCCCACAGTTTCTGCCTGGGATCGTCCAGAAAGAATCTTCCCATCGTTCTTATCTGCGAATGCGTTTACTAGTTAGTCACGTACTTTCTGCACCCTTTAGGTGTTTTCTCACGACTAATGCGCGTCAATCTGTTTAATTCGCAGTGGTGACGATAGTAAGATTCTTATATTAATTTGTATTTCATTTTTCTACGCTATTGCTCTGTACGATCGGCTTCGTACGGTTTACTTGCTAAGGGTCGAAGTTAAATCTGTTGGATGGTATCGGTGATCGATTTGTGTGGAATAACGGGAGGGCAATCTTCTGGCGAGGATCAGGGGCACAGCTCTGCTAAGGTGTTGTCTCCGCTGGCGGATGGGGCCTCTGACCCATCAGCTGGTGTCCACTGGTTTCCTTAGTGTGAGTGCGGTTGGCTAGCTGGTGTGCGGCTGGCTGGCCGCTACCTCCTTGATGCTGGCTCTCCTGTTCGCTGTTGCAGTCCGTGTTCACTTCGCTCGATCTCTTCTTATCGTTGTTTGTGAGATAATGCCTTATCGGCGATACTTTGTGTAATGTTTTATATATGTTTTTCATACGAGGTGGTTATAATACCTCAGGGTATGAAATAATAAATATTGTATGTTTTAAAGGGTTAATTAGTTGTAGACTCCACGTCGCGGGACGTGACACAAACAAAATTTAATTCTTACAAAAAAATTTAATTCTTACAAAAAAATTTAATCCTTACAAAAAAAATTTAATCCTTACAAAAGAAATTAATTCTTCCAAAAGAAATTAATTCTTCAAAAAAAAATTTAAATTTTACAAAAAAAAATTAATTCTAACAAAAAAATTAAATTCTTACACGAAAAAATTTAATTCATACAAAATAATTAAATTCTTACAAAAAAAAATATTTCTCAAAAAAAAATTAATTACAAAAAAATTTAATTGTTACAAAAAAAAATTACATTCTAACGAAAAAAATTTTAATTCTTACAAATAAAATTTTATTTCTCAAAAAAAAAATTAATTCTTACAGAAAAAAAATTAAATCTAACAAAACCAATTTAATTCTTCCAATAAAAATTGATTTCTAAAAAAAAATTAATTCTTACAAAAAAAAATTAATTCTTACAAGAAAAATTTAATTCTAACAAATAAAAATTTAATTCTTACAAAAAAAAATAATTCTACCAAAAAAATTTAAATTTTACAAAATAAGTTAATTCTTATAAAGAAATTAAATTCTTACACGAAAAAATTTAATTCTAACAAAATAATTATATTCTTAGAAAAAAAAATTATTCCTCAAAACACAAAATTAATTCTTACAAAAAAATTTAATTCTAACAAAAAAAATTAAATTCTAACGAAAAAAAATTTAATTCTTGCAAAAAAATTAATTCTATCGAAAAGAAATTAATTCTGAAGAAAAAATTTTTTTCTCAATATGAATGAATTCTTACAAATAAAAATTTAATTCTTACCAAAAAAATTTAATTCTTACAAAAAAAATTTAATTCTAACAAATAAAAATTTAATTCTTACCAAAAAAATGTAATACATTGAAAAAAAATTTAATTCTTGCAAAAAAAATTTAATTCTTACAAACAAAATTTAATTCTTACAAAAAAAATTTAATTCTTACAAAAAAATTTAATCCTTACAAAAAAAATTTAATTCTTACCAAAAAAAATAATTATTACAAAAAAAATTTAATTCTAACAAAAAAAATTAAGTTCTTACGAAAAAAAAATTAATTCTAACAAAAAAAAAATTATTTTTACAAAAACATTTAATTGTTACTAAAAAAAAATTAATTCTTACAAATAAAAATTTAATTCTTACAAATAAAAATTTAATTCTAACAAAAAAAAATTAATTATTTAAAAAAAAATGTAATACATTCAAAAAAATTTAATTCTTACAAAAAAAATTTAATCCTTACAAAAAAAAATTTAATTCTAACAAATAAAAATTTAATTCTTACCAAAAAATTAATTCTTCCAAAAAAAATTTAAATTTTACAAAAAAAAATTAATTCTAACAAAAAAATTAAATTCTTTCACGAAAAAAGTTAATTCATACAAAATAATTAAATTCTTACAAAAAATGTTATTTCTCAAAAAAAAATTAATTCTTATAAAAAAAATTAATTCTCACAAAAAAATTACATTCTAACGAAAAAAATTTTAATTCTTACAAATAAAATTTTATTTCTCAAAAAAAAATTTAATTCTTACAAAAAAATGTAATACATTCAAAAAAAATTTAATTCTTGCAAAAAAAAATTTAATTCTTACAAACAAAATTTAATTCTTACAAAAAAAATTTAATTCTTTCAAAAAAATTTAATCCTTACAAAAAAAATTTAATTCTTACCAAAAAAATTGAATTCTTACAAAAAAAATTTAATTCTAACAAAAATTTTAATTCTTACAAATGAAAATTTATTCTTACCAAAAAAATGTATTTTTACAAAAAAATTATTTATTACAAAAAAATTTTAATTCTAACAAAAAAAATTAAGTTCTTACGAAAAAAAATTTAATTCTAACAAAAAAAAATTATTTTTACAAAAACATTTAATTGTTACTCAAAAAAAATTAATTCTTACAAATAAAAATTTAATTCTTACAAATAAAAATTTAATTCTAACAAAAAAAAATTAATTATATAAAAAAAAATGTAATACATTCAAAAAAAATTTAATTCTTACAAAAAAAAATTTAATCCTTACAAAAAAAATTAATTCTTACCAAAAAAATTGAATTCTTACAAAAAAAATTTAATTCTAACAAAAATGTTAATTCTTACAAATGATAATTTATTCTTACCAAAAAAATTTTTTTTACAAAAAAATTAATTATTAAAAAAAAATTTAATTCTAACAAAAAAATTTAATTCTTACAAAAAAAAATTTAATTCTAACAAATAAAAATTTAATTCTTACCAAAAAATGTAATACATTCAAAAAAAATTTAATTCTTACAAAAAAAATTTAATTCTTACAAAAAAAATTTAATTCTTAAAAAAAAATTTAATTCTTACAAGAAAAATTTAATTCTTGCAAAATAAATTTAATTTTTACAAAAAAAATTTAATTCTTGCGAGAAAAATTTAATTCTTACAAAAAAAATTTAATTCAAACAAATAAAAATTTAATTCTTACAAATAAAAATTTAATTCTAACAAAAAAAATTTAATTCTTACAAAAAAAATTTAAATCTTACAAAAAAAATTTAATTCTTAAAAAAAAATTTAATTCTTACAAAAAAAATTTAATTCTTGCAAAATAAATTTAATTTTTACAAAAAAAATTTAATTCTTGCGAGAAAAATTTAATTCTTACAAAAAAAATTTAATTCAAACAAATAAAAATTTAATTCTTACAAATAAAAATTTAATTCTAACAAAAAAAATTTAATTCTTACAAAAAAAATTTAATTCAAACAAATAAAAATTTAATTCTTACAAATAAAAATTTAATTCTAACAAAAAAAATTTAATTCTTACAAAAAAAATTTAATTCTAACTAATAAAAATTTAATTCTTACAAATAAAAATTTAATTCTAAAAAAAAAATTTAATTCTTACAAAAAAAATTTAATACTTACAAAAGAAATTAATTCTTCCAAAAGAAATTAATTCTTCCAAAAAAATTGAATTCTTACCAAAAAAATTTAATTCTAACAAAACTTTTAATTCTTACAAATGAAAATTTATTCTTAACAAAAAAATGTATTTTTACAAAAAAATTAATTCTTACAAAAAAATTTAATTCTAACAAAAAAATTAAATTCTAACGAAAAAAATTTTAATTCTTGCAAAAAAATTAATTTTATCGAAAAAAAATTAATTCTGAAGAAAATTTTTTTTTCTCAATATGAATTAATTCTTACAAATAAAAATTTAATTCTTACTAAAAAAATTTAAATCTTACCAAAAAAATATAATTCTTACAAAAAAAATTTAATTCTAACAAATAAAAATTTAATTCTTACCAAAAAAATGTAATACATTCAAAAAAAATTTAATTCTTACAAAAAAGTTTAATCCTTACAAAAAAAATTTAATTCTTACCAAAAAAATTGAATTCTTACCAAAAAAATTTAATTCTAACAAAAATTTTAATTCTTACAAATGAAAATTTATTCTTACCAAAAAAATTTATTTTTACAAAAAAATTAATTATTACAAAAAAAATTTAATTCTAACAAAAAATATTAAATTCTCACGAAAAAAATTTTAATTCTTCCAAAAAAATTTAATTCTTACAAATAAAATTAAATTCTAACAAAAATTTAAATTCTTACAAATAAAATTTAATTCTTACCAAAAAAATTTATTTTTACAAAAAAATTAATTATTACAAAAAAAAAATTCAAAAAAAAATTAAATTTTACAAAAAAAAAATTATTCTTACAAAAAAAATTAATTCTTACAAAAAAAATTAGTTCTTACAAAAAAATTAAATTCTTAACCGAAAAATTTTCATTGTTACAATGAAATTTTAATTCTTACAAATAAAATTTTATTTCTCAAAAAAAAATTAATTCTTACAAAAAAATTTGAATTTTACAAAAAAAAATTATTTCTTAGGAATAAAATTTTAATTCTCACAAATAAAAATTTAATTCTAACAAAAGAATTTAATTCTAACAAAAAAAATTAAATTCATACGAAAAAATTTTTACTTCTTGCAAAAAAATTTAATTCGATCGAGAAAAAAAATTAATTCTAACGAAAAAAATTTTTTTCTGAAAAAAAAATTAATGCTTACAACTAAAAAATTAATTCTTACAAAAAAAAATTAATTCTGACAAAAAAAATTTAATTCTTACAAAAAAAAATTAATTCTAACAAATAAAAAATTAATTCTCACAAATAAAAATTTAAGTCTTACAAAAAAATTAAATTCTTACACGAAAAAATTTAATTCTTACAATATAATTAAATTCTTACAAAAAAAAATGTTTCTCAAAAAACAAAATTAATTCTAACAGAAAAAATTTAATTCTAACAAAACCAATTTGATACTTACAATAAAAATTTATTTCTCAAAAAAAAATTAATTCTGACAAAAAAAATTTAATTCTAACAAAAGAAATTAAATTCTTACAACAAAAAAATTAATTCTTACAACTAAAAAATTAATTCTTTCAAAAAAATTTAATTCTTACAAAAAAAATTTAATTCTTACAAAAAAAATTTAATTCTAACAAATAAAAATTTAATTCTTACCAATAAAAATTTAATTCTTACAAAAAAATTAAATTCTTACACGAGAAAATTTAATTCATACAAAATAATTAAATTTTTACAAAATAAAATTTAATTCTTACAAAAAAATTAAATTCTTACACGAAAAAATTTAATTCTTACAAATAAAAATATAATTCTTACAAAAAAAATTTAATTCTTACAAAAAAATTAAATTCTCACACGAAAAAATTTAATTCGTACAAAATAATTAAATTTTTATAAAATAAAATTTAATTCTTACAAGAAAATTAAATTCTTAAACGAAAAAATTTAATTCTTACAAATAAAAATATAATTCTTACAAAAAAAATTTAATTCTTACAAAATAATTAAATTCATACAAAAAAAAATATTTCTCAAAAAAAACGAAATTAATTCTTACAAAAAAAATTAATTCTTACAAAAAAATTAAATTCTTATCCGAAAAAATTTAATTGTTACAAAAAAAATTTAATTCTTACAAATAAAAATGTAATTCTTACAAAAAAATTTTAATTTTTACAAAATAATTAAATTCTTACAAAAAAAAAATTAATTCTTAAAGAAAAAAATTTAATTCTAACAAAACCAATTTAATTCTTACAAAAAAATTTATTTCTCAAAAAAAAAATTAATTTTTACAAAATAAATTTAATTCTTAAACAAAAAATTAATTCTTACAAAAAAAATTTAATTCTTACAAAAAAAATTTAATTCTTACAAAAAAAATTAATTCATACAAAAAAAAATTTAATTCTTACAAACAAAAATTTAAGTCTTACAAAAAAATTAAATTCTTACACGAAAATTTTTAATTCTTACAATATAATTAAATTCTTACAAAAAAAAATGTTTCTCAAAAAACAAAATTAATTCTTACAGAAAAAATTTAATTCTAACAAAACCAATTTGATTCTTACAATAAAAATTTATTTCTCAAAAAAAAATTAATTCTGACAAAAAAAATTAAATCTTAAAAAAAAATTTAACTTTTACAAAAAAAAATTAATTCGAACAAAAAAATTAATTTCTTACCCGAAAAAATTTAATTGTTACAAAAAAATGTAATTCTAACAAATAAAAATATAATTCTTGCAAATATAAATTGAATTCATACAAATGAAATTAATTCTTCCAAAAAAAATTTGATTCTTACAAAAAAAATTTAATTCTAACAAAAAAATTTAATTCTTACAAAAAAAATTTAATTCTTACAAAAAAAATTTAATTCTTACAAATAAAATTAAATTCTAACAAAAATTTAAATTCTTACAAATAAAATTTAATTCTTACCAAAAAAATTTATTTTTACAAAAAAATTAATTATTACAA
Organism: Andrena fulva; assembly: GCA_946251845.1. Taxonomy (NCBI): domain Eukaryota; kingdom Metazoa; phylum Arthropoda; class Insecta; order Hymenoptera; family Andrenidae; genus Andrena; species Andrena fulva. Next base: position 47,230 of record CAMITZ010000207.1, read on the forward strand.
AAAAAAAATATTCAAAAAAAAAAAAATTTTACAAAAAAAAAATTATTCTTACAAAAAAAATTAATTCTTACAAAAAAAATTAGTTCTTACAAAAAAAAATTAAATTCATAACCGAAAAAATTTCATTGTTACAAAAGAAATTTTAATTCTTACAAATAAAATTGAATTCTTACAAAAAAAATTTAATTCTTACAAAAAAAATTTAATTCTTACCAAAAAATTTTATTTTTACAAAAAAATTAATAAAAAAAATTTTAAATTTTACAAAAAAAAATTAATTCTTACAAAAAAAATTAAATTCTTAACCGAAAAAATTTCATTGTTACAATGAAATTTTAATTCTTACAAATAAAATTTTATTTCTCAAAAAAAAAATTAATTCTTACAAAAAAATTTGAATTTTACAAAAAAAAATTATTTCTTAGGAATAAAATTTTAATTCTCACAAATAAAAATTTAATTCTAACAAAAGAATTTAATTCTAACAAAAAAAATTAAATTCATACGAAAAAATTTTTAATTCTTGCAAAAAATTTAATTCGATCGAGAAAAAAAATTAATTCTAACGAAAAAAATTTTTTTCTGAAAAAAAAATTAATGCTTACAACTAAAAAATTAATTCTTACAAAAAAAAATTAATTCTGACAAAAAAATTTAATTCTTACAAAAAAAAATTAATTCTAACAAATAAAAAATTAATTCTCACAAATAAAAATTTAAGTCTTACAAAAAAATTAAATTCTTACACGAAAAAATTTAATTCTTACAATATAATTAAATTCTTACAAAAAAAAATGTTTCTCAAAAAACAAAATTAATTCTCACAGAAAAAATTTAATTCTAACAAAACCAATTTGATTCTTACAATAAAAATATATTTCTCAAAAAAAAATTAATTCTGACAAAAAAAATTTAATTCTAACAAAAGAAATTAAATTCTTACAACAAAAAAATTAATTCTTACAAGTAAAAAATTAATTCTTTCAAAAAAATTTAATTCTTACAAAAAAAATTTAATTCTTACAAAAAAAATTTAATTCTAACAAATAAAAATTTAATTCTTACCAATAAAAATTTAATTCTTACAAAAAAATTAAATTCTTACACGAGAAAATTTAATTCATACAAAATAATTAAATTTTTACAAAATAAAATTTAATCCTTACAAAAAAATTAAATTCTTACACGAAAAAATTTAATTCTTACAAATAAAAATATAATTCTTACAAAAAAAATTTAATTCTTACAAAAAAATTAAATTCTCACACGAAAAAATTTAATTCGTACAAAATAATTAAATTTTTATAAAATAAAATTTAATTCTTACAAGAAAATTAAATTCTTAAACGAAAAAATTTAATTCTTACAAATAAAAATATAATTCTTACAAAAAAAATTTAATTCTTACAAAATAATTAAATTCATACAAAAAAAATTATTTCTCAAAAAAAAACAAAATTAATTCTTACAGAAAAAAATTCAATGCTTACAAAAAAAATTAATTCTTCCAAAAAAAATTTAATTCTTACAAAAAAAATTTAATTCTTACAAATAAAATTGAATTCTAACAAAAATTTAAATTCTTACAAATAAAATTTAATTCTTACAAAACCAATTTAATTCTTACAAAAAAAATTGATTTCTAAAAAAAATTAATTCTTACAAAAAAAATTTAATTCTAACAATAAAAATTAAATTCTAACGAAAAAATTTTTAATTCTTGCAAAAATAATTTAATTCTATCGAAAAAAAAATTAATTCTGAAGAAAATTTTTTTTTCTCAAAATAAATTAATTCTGACAAATAAAAATTTAATTGTTACCAAAGAAATTTAATCCTTACAAATAAAATTAAATTCTAACAAAAATTTAAATTCTTACAAATAAAATTTAATTCTTACCAAAAAAATTTATTTTTACAAAAAAATTAATTATTACAAAAAAAATATTAAAAAAAAATTAAATTTTACAAAAAAAAAATAATTCTTACAAAAAAAATTAATTCTTACAAAAAAAAATTTAATTCTTACCAAAAAAATTGAATTCTTACCAAAAAAAAATAATTCTATCGAAAAAAAATTAATTCTAACGAAAAAAAATTTTCTCAAAAAAAAATTATTCTTACAAATAAAAATCTAATTCTTGCACAAAAAATTAATTCTATGGAAAAAAAATTAATTCTAACGAAAAAAATTGAATTCTTACAAAATAATTAAATTCTTACAAAAAAATTATTTCTCAAAAAACAAAATTAATTCTTACAGAAAAAAAGTTAATTCTAACAAAACCAATTTAATTCTTACAATAAAAATTTATTTCTCAAAAAAAAATTAATTCTTACAAAAAAAATTTAATTCTAACAAATTAAAAATCGTTGACCCGAACGTTACCCAGCCGGTACCATCGCAATCGTCCTCTCCATCCAGGGATGAACTTATGGAATTTTTTAAAGCTGAGTTTGCTTTAGTCCGTCAGGAGCTGTGTTCCTTTTTTAAAGCAGAGCTCTTTGATATTAGGAGCAGCGTCGAGACTTTATCGGAACGTGTCCGTGTCTTGGAGACCAACGGGATGTTAATGTCTAGCCAGTCAGCGTCCGGCTCCCCGGTCCATGATCCGGACGAGTTAATTGGTGAAATCACCGATAGGCAAGTCAGAGCGTGCAACCTCATTATATTTGGACTACCGGAGCCGGTAAATCCTTCTGGTGTAGACTCTGTAGCTGCCGACTGCGTTGAAGCGAAGGCCATTCTTAGTGCAATCTACCCAGAAGTAATGGAGGTGCGGAGGGCCCATCGTCTAGGGAAATCTAAAGGTTCAGCAAGCAGACCCTTATGTGTTCGCCTAGATTCGCCTGAATCAGTCAAGCAGATTCTTCGGAATAAGCACCGCTATAAGGGGCCGTGTAAAATCACCGAGGACAGGACGTTGTGGCAAAGACAATCCCTTGAACGGTTGAGGGAGAAGCTGCGGAATCTACACGAGAATGGAGAGAAGGACATGACCATCCGTTACATTAATGGAGCCCCCAAGATTGTTCCTTCTAGGCAACACCGTGACCCTGAGCCAAAAAACCCCTGAAGAACCCTTTGGTTTATTACCAGAATGTTCGTGGCCTGCGTACCAAACTAGTCTCGTTATCGAATGCCTTGCTTGCTTCCGCTGTAACGTATGATGTTATAATCTTTGTCGAGACCTGGTTGAACTCCAAAATATCCTCGCTTGAGCTCGGGTTAGACAATTATACTGTGTTCAGGTGTGACAGATCCTGTAACACGAGCTGCCTCTCCAGAGGTGGTGGAGTTCTCATAGCGGTCAGAAACACGTTACAGTGCAGTCAAATCAGTCTTAACTGCGATACGCTTGAGCAGGTTATTGTTCGGGTTCATCTTGGTAGGAATAGACACTTGTTGTTGTGCGCTATTTACCTCCCACCTACGTCATTACCGTCCCTGTATGCTAAGCACGTGGATTGTCTTATTGACTTATATAATACATACAGTGATGATACTTTTTCTATTTTCGGGGACTATAATCTTCCGCATGCAATTTGGTTTAATGATAAAGGTTTATCGTGTTTTAAGAAGTCGGGGGCCCGGTCCTCGGAATCTACGGCTATAGATCTTTTGATGGGAGGCTGTAACTATTGTAATCTAGTGCAAGTTAACAATATTTTTAATAAGCTCGATTGTATGCTCGATCTCATCTTTGTCAGCGCTTGTGATGTATTGGTTGATCTTGTCATCGATGACTTAATTGTACCCGATGCGTACCACCCACCGCTTTATATTTGTTACAATGCATTGTTCTCCTCACCCGATCTTTCGGGTGACGTCATAGAGTATTATGATTATAAGCATGGTGATTACCGTGGAGTGTTAACTTACTTGAACAGTGTCGAGTGGGATTCGGAGATTGGAGGGGCAGACCTGGTAGTTGCCGTGGAAAGACTATATGATTACATGAGATATGCCATTAGTGTGTTTGTGCCTGTTCGAACAGTAACGCGGTCTACATATCCACAGTGGTTTTCACCTAGACTTAAACGCCTGATTCGGGAGAAGAAGCTAGCGCATAAGGTGTATAAGAAGTCGAATGCGTTGTGTGATTACCTTGACTTTTCCTCCCTTAGGTCATTGTGTAAACAAGCTATAGATAATGATCACCGTGCGTACATTGACCGTGTTGAGGACTCTGTCTCTTCTAATGTAAAGAGCTTCTGGAACCATGTTAATTCTAAGCGAGGTTGTCCAGGTGTCCCCAGAAATATGCACCTTGACCTTGTTACGGCGTCGACGTACTCAGCGAGTGCCGACTTGTTTGCTTCTTTCTTTGGGTCTGTATATGCCACGGCGCCCGCTAGGGCCCATGCATTAAATTTGCCGTCGACATCGGCCTGCGATGTAAACATACACGAGCTGAGCATTTCGATCGGTGAGATCTATTCTAAGCTTAATTCGCTCGACGTTAGGAAAGGTCCGGGATATGACGGGATTCCACCTCTCTTTCTTAAAGAGTGTAGTTTTATCCTTGCGAGGCCTCTCTGGCATATCTTTAATTCTTCGCTACGTAGTGGGTGTTTTCCAGAATTCTGGAAGACCAATATTGTCACCCCAGTTTTTAAGGCTGGAGACCGTGCTGATGTCAGAAATTATAGGCCTATTTGTAAACTCTCGATCCTGCCGAAGTTGTTTGAAGAGATTGTAACGGACAAACTAACGCCATCACTAGTCAAATTTATCTGTGATGAACAACATGGTTTTGTCCCGAATAGATCAACCATTACCAATCTTGCAGTGTATCATAGGGCGGTCTCGGATGCACTTGATCAAGGTCTGCAGGTAGATACCGTTTACACGGACTTTAGAAAAGCATTTGACTCGGTAGATCACCAGATCCTGGTTGGGAAATTGGCCTCATACGGTTTCTGTGGTCCGTTCCTGGCCTGGATTAGCAGCTACCTAGCTGGGCGATCTCAGGTCATCAGGGTGGAAAACTGTCTGTCCACTCCTATCTTAGTTAGATCTGGAGTGCCCCAGGGGTCGCATCTAGGCCCTCTACTTTTTATCCTTTTTATTAACGACCTTAAGGTGGTATTTAGGCATAGTAGATTTTTAATGTATGCTGATGATTTAAAAATCTTCCGTACCATTGGGAATCAACGTGATGTTGACCTACTGCAGGAAGACCTTTGTATGTTTGAGCGGTGGTGTATCTCCAATGGGATGGGTTTGAACATTGCCAAGTGTGTCCTTGTTAGGGCTTATAGGACCAGAGGTGGTATAACCTCTTCGTATACGCTATGTGATGCTCCCCTAGTAGAAGTGGCAGATGTTAAGGACCTTGGCGTAACGATTTCAGCAGGGCTAGACTTTCGCAAGCATTATTTGAATATTTCGGGTAATGCAATGCGAATCCTCGGTTTTGTAGCTAGATACGCAAAACATTTCAGAAGGCTTAAGTCGTGGAGGCTTTTGTATGCTGCTCTCGTAAGGCCGCGGCTTGAATATGCTTCTGTCATCTGGAATCCCAAACATAAGCACTATATCAGCTTGATCGAGAGGGTGCAGCATAGGTTCTTGAGAATTGCCTCTAGGGCTTTGGGTACGCCGATGCATTTTAGTGACCATGACTATGGCCCGGCCTTACGACTACTGGGTATTGCCACCCTTAGCGATAGGAGACAGTCCGCGGACCTAATTTTCCTTTATAAAGTCATACATGGTCTTGTGAATTGCACTGAGCTTGTTGCGACATTGCGATTTCGTGCTTCTGAACGAGCTCTGCGACCCAGGCCACTTTTTGTGAGTGGTGAACCAGCTTACCGGAATTATACGTCTGATCCCTTAAGTAGAGCCATGAGCTGTGCCAACCAATGTTTCCCGGACATTGATTTGTTTCGTGTTTCTCTCAGTGGCCTCCGATTACTTTTGTATGAGCGTTCAGTATAGGTCACTTAACGTGATACGTTAATAGTAAGTACTCACAGCGATTAGTTGTTAACTTGGTTACTCAACTTTAATTTTAAGTTTAATTTTAATTATTTGTAAAGTTTACATGTATATTTGCTCCTTGCTATGAATCTTCTGCTTCCAAAGGGTTTTACCCGTTTACAATAATAATAATAATAATAATAATAATAATAATAATAAAAAATTAAATTTAAACGAAAAAAATTTTAATTCTTGCAAAAAAAATTTAATTCTATCGAAAAAATTAATTCTGAAGAAAAAAATTTTTTCTCAAAAAAAATTAATCCTTACAAAAAAAATTTAATTCTAATGAAAAAAATGTAATTCTTGCACAAAAAATTAATTCTAGCAAAAAAAAATTAATTGTAACGAAAAAAAATTTTTCTCAAAAAAAAATTATTCTTACGAATAAAAATTTAATTCTTGCACAAAAAATTAATTGTAACGAAAAAAAAAATTTCTCAAAAAAAATTAATTCTTACAAAAAAAATTTAATTCTTAAAAAAAAATTTAAATCTTACAAAACAAATATTTAATTCTAACAAATAAAAATTTAATTCTTAGAAATAAAAATTTAATTCTTACAAAAAATTAAATTCTTACACGAAAAAATTTAATTCTTACAAAATAATTATATTCTTAGAAAAAAAAATTATTTCTCAAAAAACAAAATTAATTCTTACAGAAAAAAATTTAATGCCTATAAAACCAATTTAATTCTTACAAAAAAAAATTATTTCTCAAAAAAAAAATTAATTCTTACAAAAACAATTTAATTCTTACAAAAAAATTACATTCTAACGAAAAAAGTTTTAATTCTTGCAAACAAAATTTAATTCTATTGAGAAAAAAAATTAATTCTAAGGAAAAAAAAATTTTTCTCAAAAAAAATTAATTCTTACAGCTAAAAAATTAATTCTTACAGATAAAAATTTAATTCTAACAAGAAAAAATTAATTCTATCAAATAAAAATTTAATTCTTACAAAAAAAATTGATTCTAACAAATAAAAATTTAATTCTTGCAAATTAAAATTGAATTCTTACAAAAAATTTATTTCTTACAAAATAATTAAATTCTAACAAAAAAATTATTTCTCAAAAAACAAAATTAATTCTTACAGAAAAAAATTTAATTCTAACAAAGCCAATTTAATTCTTACAATAAAAATTTATTTCTCAAAAAAAAAATTAATTCTTCCAAAAAAAATTTAATTCTTAGAAATAAAAATTTAATTCTTACAAAAAATTAAATTCTTACACGAAAAAATTTAATTCTTACAAAATAATTATATTCTTAGAAAAAAAAATTATTTCTCAAAAAACAAAATTAATTCTTACAGAAAAAAATTTAATGCCTATAAAACCAATTTAATTCTTACAAAAAAAAATTATTTCTCAAAAAAAAAATTAATTCTTACAAAAACAATTTAATTCTTACAAAAAAATTACATTCTAACGAAAAAAGTTTTAATTCTTGCAAACAAAATTTAATTCTATTGAGAAAAAAAATTAATTCTAAGGAAAAAAAAAATTTTCTCAAAAAAAATTAATTCTTACAGCTAAAAAATTAATTCTTACAGATAAAAATTTAATTCTAACAAGAAAAAATTAATTCTATCAAATAAAAATTTAATTCTTACAAAAAAAATTGATTCTAACAAATAAAAATTTAATTCTTGCAAATTAAAATTGAATTCTTACAAAAAATTTATTTCTTACAAAATAATTAAATTCTAACAAAAAAATTATTTCTCAAAAAACAAAATTAATTCTTACAGAAAAAAATTTAATTCTAACAAAGCCAATTTAATTCTTACAATAAAAATTTATTTCTCAAAAAAAAAATTAATTCTTCCAAAAAAAATTTAATTCTTACAAATAAAAATTTAATTCTTACAAAAAATTAAATTCTTACACGAAAAAATTTAATTCTTACAAAATAATTATATTCTTAGAAAAAAAAATTATTTCTCAAAAAACAAAATTAATTCTTACAGAAAAAAAATTATTTCTCAAAAAAAAATTAATTCTTACAAAAACAATTTAATTCTTGCAAAAAAATTAATTCTTACCAAAAAAATTTAATTCTTACCAAAAAAATTTAATTCTTACAAAATAATTTAATTCTTACAAAAAAAGTTTATTTCTAAAAAAAAAACAAAATTAATTCTTACAGAAAAAAATTAAATGCTTACAAAACCAATTTAATTCTTACAAAAAAAAAATTATTTCTCAAAAAAAAATTAAATCTTACAAAAACAATTTAATTCTTACAAAAAAATTAATTCTTACCAAAAAAATTTAATTCTTACCAAAAAAATTTAATTCTTACAAAAAATTAAATTCTTACACAAAAAAATTTAATTGTTACAAAAGAAAATTTAATTCTTACAAATAAAAATTTAATTCTTACAAAAAAAATTTAATTCTAACAAAAAAAATTAAATTCTAACGAAAAAAATTTTAATTCTTGCAAAAAAAATTAATTCTATCGAAAAAAAATTAATTCTGAAGAAAAAATTTTTTTCTCAAAAAAAATTAATTCTTACAGCTAAAAAATTAATTCTTACAGATAACAATTTAATTCTTACAAGAAAAAATTAATTCTATCAAATAAAAATTTAATTCTTACAAAAAAAATTTAATTCTTACAAAAAATTTAATTCTAACAAATAAAAATTTAATTCTAACAAATTAAAATTTAATTCTTACAAAAAAAAATGTCATTCTTGCACAAAAAATTAATTCTATCGAAAAAAAATTAATTCTAACGAAAAAAATATTTCTCAAAAAAAAATTAATTCTTACAAATAAAAATTTAATTCTTACAAAAAAATTTAATTCTTACAAAAAATATTTAATTCATACCAAAAATAATTTAATTCTTACAAATAAAAATTTAATTCTTATAAAAAAAATTTAATTCTTACAAAAAAAATTTAATTCATACAAAATAATTAAATTCTTACAAAAAAAATTATTTCTCAAAAAACAAAATTAATTCTTACAGAAAAAAATTTAATTCTAACAAAACCAATTTAATTCTTACAATATAAATTTATATCTCAAAAAAAATTAATTCTTACAAAAAAAATTTAATTCTTACAAAAAAAATTTAATTCTAACAAAAAAATTACATTCTAACGAAAAAAAATTTAATTCTTGCAAAAAAATTTTAATTCTATCGAGAAAAAAAATTAATTCTAACGAAAAAAATTTTTCTCATAAAAAATTAAATCTTACAGATAAAAAATTAATTCTTACAGATAAAAATTTAATTCTTACAGCTAAAAAATTAATTCTTACAGATAAAAATTTAATTCTTACAAAAAAAAATTAATTCTATCAAATAAAAATTTAATTCTTACAAAAAAAATTTAATTCTAACAAATAGAAATTTAATTCTTACAAAAAAAATGTAATTCTTCAAAGAAAAATTTAATTCTAACAAATAAAAATTTAATTCTTACAAAAAAATTAATTCTTCCAAAAAAAATTTAAATTTTACAAAAAAAAATTAATTCTTAAAAATAAATTAAATTCTTACAAAAAAAATTTAATTCTTACAAAAAACATTTAAATCTAACGAAAAAAAAATTAATTCTGAAGAAATTTTTTTTTCACAAAATAAAGTAATTCTTACAAATAAAAATTTAATTCTTACCAAAAAAATTTAATTCTTACCAAAAAAATTTAATTCTTACAAAAAAAATTTAATTCTTACAAAAAAAAATTTAATTCTAACAAATAGAAATTTAATTCTTACAAAAAAAATGTAATTCTTCAAAGAAAAATTTAATTCTAACAAATAAAAATTTAATTCTTACAAAAAAATTAATTCTTCCAAAAAAAAATTAAATTTTACAAAAAAAAATTAATTCTTAAAAAGAAATTAAATTCTTACAAAAAAATTTAATTCTTACAAACAAAAATTTAACTCTTACAAAAAAATTAAATTCTTACACGAAAAAATTTAATTCTTACAAAATAATTATATTCTTAGAAAAAAAATTATTTCTCAAAAAAAAAAATTAATTCTAACAAAACCAATTTAATTCTTCCAATAAAAATGATTTCTAAAAAAAAAATTACTTCTTACAAAAAAATTTAATTCTAACAAAAAAAATTAAATTCTAACGAAAAAAATTTTAATTCTTGCAAAAAAATTAATTTTATCGAAAAAAAAATTAATTCTGAAGAAAAAATTTTTTTCTCAATATGAATTAATTCTTACAAATAAAAATTTAATTCTTACCAAAAAAATTGAATTCTTACCAAAAAATTTTAATTCTTGCAAAAAAAATTTAATTCTATCGAAAAAATATTAATTCTGAAGAAAATTTTTTTTTCTCAAAATAAATTAATTCTTACAAATAAAATTTTAATTCTTACCAAAAAAATTTAATTCTTACCAAAAAAATTTAATTCGTACAACTAAAAAATTAATTCTTACAAATAAAAATTAATTCTTACAAAAAAAAACTAATTCTAACGAAAAAAATGTTTTCTCAAAAAAAATTAATTCTTACAAAAAAATTTTTAATATTACACCAAAAAATTAATTCTTACAATAAAATTACATTCTTTCACGAAAAAATTTAATTCTTACAAATAAAAATTAATTCTATCGAAAAAAAAATAATTCTAACGAAAAAAAAATTTTCTCAAAACAAATTTATTCTTACAAATAAAAATTTAATTCTTGCACAAAAAATTAATTCTATCGAAAAAAAATTAATTCTATCGAAAAAAAAAAATAATTCTAACGAAAAAAATTTTTTCTCAAAAAAAATTAATTCTTACAAAAAAAATTTTAATTTTACACAAAAAAAATTAATTCTTACAAAATAATTAAATTCTTACAAAAAAAATTATTTCTCAAAAAACAAAATTAATTCTTACAGAAAAAAAATTAATTCTAACAAAACCAATTTAATTCTTCCTATAAAAATTGATTTCTAAAATAAAATTAATTCTTACAAAAAAAATTTAATTCTTTCAAAAAGATAGTTAATTCTAAAAAATAAAAATTTAATTCTTACAAATAAAAATTTAAATCTTACAGCAAAATGAAATTCTTACAAAATAATTAAATGCTTACAAAAAAAATTATTTCTCAAAAAACAAAATTAATTCTTACAGAAAAAAAAATAATTCTAACAAAACCAATTTAATTCTTACAATAAAAATTTATTTCTAAATAAAATTAATTCTTACAAAAAAAAATTTTTTCTAACAAAAAAAATTACATTCTAACGAAAAAATGTTTAATTCTTGCAAATATAAATTTAATTCTTACAAATAAAAATTTAATTCTAACAAAAAAATTTAATTCTAACGAAAAAAATTTTAATTCTTGTAAAAAAAAAATAATTCTATGGAAAAAAAATTAAATCTGACGAATAAAATTTTTCTAAAAAAAATTAATTCTTACAGATAAAAATTTAATTCTTACCAAAAATTTTTAATTCTTACCAAAAAAATTAAATTTAAACGAAAAAAAATTAATTCTTGCAAAAAAAATTTAATTCTATCGAAAAAAAATTAATTCTGAAGAAAAAATTTTTTTCTCAACAAAAATTAATTCTTACAAAAAAAAATTTAATTCTAATGAAAAAAATGTAATTCTTGCACAAAAAAATTAATTCTAGCAAAAAAAAATTAATTGTAACGAAAAAAAAATTTTCTCAAAAAAAATTTATTCTTACAAATAAAAATTTAATTCTTGCACAAAAAATTAATTATATCGAAAAAAAATTAATTGTAACGAAAAAAAAAATTTCTCAAAAAAAATTTATTCTTACAAATAAAAATTCAATTCTTGCACAAGAAATTAATTCTATCGAAAAAAATTAATTCTAACGAAAAAAATGTTTTCTCAAAAAAAATTAATTCTTACAAAAAAAATGTTAATTTTACACAAAAAAAATAATTCTTACAATAAAATTAAATTCTTACACGAAAAAATTTGATTATAACAAATAAAAATTTAATTCTTACAAAAAAAAATTATTTCTTAGGAATAAAATTTTAATTCTCACAAATAAAAATTTAATTCTAACAAAAAAACTTAATTCTTACAAAAAAATTTAATTCTTAAAAAAAAATTTAATTCTTACAAAACAAATATTTAATTCTAACAAATAAAAATTTAATTCTTAGAAATAAAAATTTAATTCTTACAAAAAATTAAATTCTTACACGAAAAAATTTAATTCTTACAAAATAATTATATTCTTAGAAAAAAAAATTATTTCTCAAAAAACAAAATTAATTCTTACAGAAAAAAAATTGATTCTAACAAAACCAATTTAATTCTTCCAATAAAAATTGATTTCTAAAAAAAAATTAATTCTTACAAAAAAATTTAATTCTAACAAATAAAATTAAATTCTAACGAAAAAAATTTTAATTCTTGCAAAAAAAATTTAATTCTATCGAAAAAAAAATTAATTCTGAAGAAATTTTTTTTCACAAAATAAAGTAATTCTTACAAATAAAAATTTAATTCTTACCAAAAAAATTTAATTCTTACCAAAAAAATTTAATTCTTACAAAAAAAATTTAATTCTTACAAAAAAAAATTTAATTCTAACAAATAGAAATTTAATTCTTACCAAAAGAATGTAATACATTAAAAAAAATTTAATTCTTACAAAACAAATTTAATTGTTACAAACAAAATTTAATTCTTACAAAAAAAATTTAATTCTTACAAAAAAATTTAATCCTTAAAAAAAAAATTTATTTCTTACCAAAAAAATTTAATTCTTACCAAAAAAAATGTAATACATTAAAAAAAATTTAATTCTTACAAAAAAAATTTAATTCTTACAAACAAAATTTAATTCTTACAAAAAAAATTTAATTCTTACAAAAAAATTTAATCCTTACAAAAAAAATTTAATTCTTACCAAAAAAATTGAATTCTTACCAAAAAAATTTAATTCTAACAAAAATTTTAATTCTTACAAATGATAATTTATTCTTACCAAAAAAATATATTTTTACAAAAAAATTAATTATTACAAAAAAATTTAATTCTAACAAAAAAAATTAAATTCTTACGAAAAAAAATTTAATTCTTGCAAAAAAAATTTAATTCTTACAAAAAAAATTTAATTCTAACAAATGAAAATTTAATTCTTACAAACAAAAATTTAATTCTTACAAAAAAATTAAATTCTTACACGAAAAAATTTAATTCTTACAAAATAATTATATTCTTAGAAAAAAAAAATTATTCCTCAAAACACAAAATTAATTCTTACAGAAAAAAAATTAATTCTAACAAAACCAATTTAATTCTTCCAATAAAAATGATTTCTAAAAAAAAATTAATTCTTACAAAAAAATTTAATTCTAACAAAAAAAATTAAATTCTAACGAAAAAAATTTTAATCCTTGCAAAAAAAATTAATTTTATCGAAAAAAAAATTAATTCTGAAGAAAAAATTTTTTTCTCAATATGAATTAATTCTTACAAATAAAAATTTAATTCTTACCAAAAAAATGTAATTCTTACCAAAAAAATGTAATTCTTACCAAAAAAAATTTAATTCTAACAAATAAAAATTTAATTCTTACCAAAAAAATGTAATACATTCAAAAAAAATTTAATTCTTACAAAAAAAATTTAATCCTTACAAAAAAAATTTAATTCTTACCAAAAAAATTGAATTCTTACCAAAAAAATTTAAATAAAGACTTAGAATTTCGACCGTATTTTTAGAATATAAAAACCAAAAAGTGATATCAGCGCGTAGGTTCGGTCATGTAAACACTTAAATAAAAGCTATTTTGCAATAATTATAATTCGACGTTTCGGTCTATGGTTTAGACCATTTTCAAGAAAGTTATTGAAGAATACTGCGTTTGCTTTTATACGTTAAACACGTTATCGAAGACGTGCACCTTGTTAGTCGGTTGGAGCGTGACTGAGGTAAATAGTATATAGAAGCGAGAACATCCGAAGGGTACAGAGGAATAACGGTCATAAACAAAGTCAAAAGTGAAACTGTTAATAATTATTGTTTGAATCGATTTTTGAGCACTGTTTATTGATCATAATTTAATTTGAAGTTTTATTAAATTTATAAAGAAAAGAATTTTTAGCCAAAACAACATTACCAATTCATACCACCAATTATTATATATGTGGTAAAGCATCATTCACGAAGTAAAAGAGCAAATTACATATGCAAAATTTTTATATGTACCAATGTTTGAATCATATGAAGGAAGCAAGAAATCGAAAACCTCCATTAGAGAGGTCACATCATATATCCTTACTTTTTCAGTAAGGTTGCGTAATAATCTTGTATCTTAGGTGTTTCATACCTGAGATTTACGCTCGGTTGTTTAATCATATGTAATGTCTCTAATAGAATTCTCAGATTCAAATTGGCTTCCCTATCAACAACTTTGACATTGTCGTAGTCAAACCTATGATCAAACTCAAGTGAATGTTTAGTTAAAGCGGTGTGTTGAAAGGGAGGTAAAAAAAAAACGGTTCTTTTATGTTCATAAATTCGTCTGTCTAAATGTCTCGAAGTTTGTCCAATATAGACCTGATTGCAACTCATACAGGGAATTGAATAGATAATGTTAGAATTTTTAACCAAAGGTATTTTATCTTTAATTGGAGGGAACAATTGTTTGGTGTAAAATGGTAATTTGAAAATGACATGTACTCCTACTTTCCTAAAAATTCTTTTTAAGTCGTTTGAGATGTTATGAACAAACGGTAAGACAACCGTATTTCTCCAGCTGACTTGTCCGATCTTTTTGGCTTTTATCTCTTTACGTTTTTCCATTAGTAACGGGTGGTAGATCTCAAAAATACGATCTCGGATAATTGCTGAGACCATCTCCATAGGATAGCCGTTACGTTTTAACGTGTTTTTAATAAGAGTTAAATTAGCTGGTCGAAATTCCGGGTCAGAAAGTAAGATAGCACGGTCAATTAATCCCTTAATCAATCCTACTTTATGTTGCATGGGATGCTCAGAAAAAAAGTTGATATATCTACCGGACCAACTCGGTTTATGATACCAGTTCGTGATTAATTTATTATTCGATCTATAAACTATTGTATCAAGGAAGAAACAAGAATCTTTTTCTATCTCGTACGTGAATTGAAGTCTACTGTGGAAGCCGTTAAACGTGTCCAACAGTGTTTGCAAATTATCCAATTTTATGCAGGTAATAATGTCATCAACATATCGTTTATAAAAATTAAGTTCAAATGGTACCTTTGTGAGAGAGATCGTCTCTAACCTTTCCATAACTAGATTGGCGATGACAGGAGAAATAGGGGACCCCATGGCCGTTCCGAACACTTGCTTATAAAATACACCGTTGAACGAAAATACATTAGCATTCAATACAAACTTAACCGCCTGGAGGAAATCATCTCTATTGATCTTAGTGTGTAGTTCAATTTCATTCCAACGATGGTGTAGAACCTGTATGGCTAAATCAATGGGAATATTGGTAAAAAGAGATATCACATCAAGAGATACTAACCGCATTGACTCATCTGGAACTTGGACTTTTCTAATTTCACTACAAAATTGCCAACTGTCTACGGTGTGGTACGAGGATTTTCCTACTATCTTGGATAATATACCCGCCAAGAATCTAGACAATTTATAAGTAGGACCACCGATAGACGAGACAATGATTCTCCACGACAAGGTTTCCTTATGTGTCTTTGGAAGTGCGTAGGCTCTAGGTACTATAGCATTATGAGTTTTTAAAAGTTTGCCTGTCCCTTCACCAATCTGTTTCTTTTTAACCATGTTAGAAATAATAGAGTTTGCCTCTCTCTCAAAAGTACATGTGTATTCGAATTTACTAGTTGTATAAGTGGTCTCATCTTTCAACAACTTCATTACTTCCGAAATGTAGAATTCTTTATCCACTAAAACTGAGGTGTTACCTTTGTCGGATTTTAAAACCAATAAGTTACTATTATCTTTAAAAAACATTTTTGTTTGTATAATTTCAGATTTAGACAAAAGCATGTTATTAAGTTTGATTGGATTAGTAGTGTAATTTATAATTTTGTTAATTATTCTTATTCTGGTTTCAGTCTGTGTGTTGTTATCAGTAATTTTTGTTAAACCTGACTCTATTGACGCGATGAACTTGGGAGAAGTTATAAAATTTGTTGGAGCAGAAAGAGCATGTTTAGGACCTAAGGTTAACACTTTTTCAACATTCGGTGGAATTTCTACATCGGAAAGGTTTTTTAACCAATTGTTGTTCGGGTTGTTAGAAGCAATGTCGCTATCGGGAATGAAACCACTAATCTGGCAAACACTGTTCCTTTTGGTCTCCAGCAACCCGTTAAATTTCTTTACACATTTATTTTTCTGGATTTTAAAAAGTCTATTGTATTTTCTATCTTCAAAAGTACAAAATTGCTCAAAAATGTGTGGGGGAAGAGTGAATGGAATTTCTTCTTTTAATTGTGCAATTTTATTTATAACTGAATTTTGAATATAGTGTGTATCCTTGATAGCAATATTGAGGAGTTTTTTTAAATATCTATTTTGTAAATTCAACAGCTTGCTAGAGGCCACGACGGAGACAGTGAACGTGTTATATCTGTTTGTTACACTATTAGCTATAAATTTTGGGATAACACCATTAGTTCTGCATTTTAACAAGAATAATTTTCTGTTACTTATCTTAATTAGACTCAATCTGTTCTTCGATAGATCCTTGAGTTGTTTTACACATTCTGGTCCAAACTCCCTTGTTATTAACGTGAAGAAACTTTCCATTTTAGTAGATGTAAATATTTTTCGCCGTTCGTTTTAAATAAAGACTTAGAATTTCGACCGTATTTTTAGAATATAAAAACCAAAAAGTGATATCAGCGCGTAGGTTCGGTCATGTAAACACTTAAATAAAAGCTATTTTGCAATAATTATAATTCGACGTTTCGGTCTATGGTTTAGACCATTTTCAAGAAAGTTATTGAAGAATACTGCGTTTGCTTTTATACGTTAAACACGTTATCGAAGACGTGCACCTTGTTAGTCGGTTGGAGCGTGACTGAGGTAAATAGTATATAGAAGCGAGAACATCCGAAGGGTACAGAGGAATAACGGTCATAAACAAAGTCAAAAGTGAAACTGTTAATAATTATTGTTTGAATCGATTTTTGAGCACTGTTTATTGATCATAATTTAATTTGAAGTTTTATTAAATTTATAAAGAAAAGAATTTTTAGCCAAAACAACATTACCAATTCATACCACCAATTATTATATATGTGGTAAAGCATCATTCACGAAGTAAAAGAGCAAATTACATATGCAAAATTTTTATATGTACCAATGTTTGAATCATATGAAGGAAGCAAGAAATCGAAAACCTCCATTAGAGAGGTCACATCATATATCCTTACTTTTTCAGTAAGGTTGCGTAATAATCTTGTATCTTAGGTGTTTCATACCTAAGATTTACGCTCGGTTGTTTAATCATATGTAATGTCTCTAATAGAATTCTCAGATTCAAATTGGCTTCCCTATCAACAACTTTGACATTGTCGTAGTCAAACCTATGATCAAACTCAAGTGAATGTTTAGTTAAAGCGGTGTGTTGAAAGGGAGGTAAAAAAACGTTTCTTTTATGTTCATAAATTCGTCTGTCTAAATGTCTCGAAGTTTGTCCAATATAGACCTGATTGCAACTCA
This sequence comes from Andrena fulva, assembly GCA_946251845.1. Taxonomy (NCBI): domain Eukaryota; kingdom Metazoa; phylum Arthropoda; class Insecta; order Hymenoptera; family Andrenidae; genus Andrena; species Andrena fulva. The sequence goes on from CAMITZ010000207.1 coordinate 64,911, forward strand.
TACAGGGAATTGAATAGAAAATGTTAGAATTTTTAACCAGTATTGTTCAATAACTTTCTTGAAAATGGTCTAAACCATAGACCGAAACGTCGAATTATAATTATTGCAAAATAGCTTTTATTTAAGTGTTTACATGACCGAACCTACGCGCGGATATCACTTTTCGGTTTTTATATACAAAAAAATTTAATTCTAACAAAAATTTTAATTCTTACAAATGAAAATTTATTCTTACCCAAAAAATTTATTTTTACAAAAAAATTAATTATTACAAAAAAAATATAATTCTAACAAAAAAAATTAAATTCTCACGAAAAAAATTTTAATTCTTGCAAAAAAAAATGAATTCTATCGAGAAAATAATTAATTCTAACGAAAAAAATTTTTTTCTGAAAAAAAATTAATTCTTACAACTAAAAAATTAATTCTTACAAATAAAAATTAATTCTTACAAAAAAAAATTTAATTCTTACAATAAAAATTTATTTCACGAACAAAAATTAATTCTGACAAGAAAAATTTAATTCTAACAAAAGAAATTAAATTCTTACGAAAAAAAATTTAATTCTAGCAAAAAAAATTAAATTCTTACACGAAAAAATTTAATTCTTACAAATAAAAATTTTAATTCTAAAGAAAAAAATTTTAATTCTTGCAAAAAAAAAATAATTCTATCGAAAAAAAAATAATTCTAACGAAAAAAAAATTTTCTCAAAAAAAATTTATTCTTACAAATAAAAATTTAATTCTTGCACAAAAAATTAATTCTATGGAAAAAAAATTAATTCTAACGAAAAAAATTTTTTCTCCAAAAAAATTAATTCTTACAAAAAAAATTTTAATATTACACCAAAAAATTAATTCTTACAATAAAATTAAATTCTTTCACGAAAAAATTTAATTCTTACAAATAAAAATATAATTCTTACAAAAAAAATTGAATTCTTACAAAATAATTAAATTCTTACAAAAAAAAATTAATTCTTACCAAAAAAATGTAATACATTAAAAAAAAATTTAATTCTTAAAAAAAAATTTAATTCTTACAAACAAAATTTAATTCTTACAAAAAAAACTTAATTCTTACAAAAAAATTTAATCCTTACAAAAAAAATTTAATTCTTACCAAAAAAATTGAATTCTTACCAAAAAAAATTTAATTCTAACAAAAATTTTAATTCTTACAAATGATAATTTATTCTTACCAAAAAAATATATTTTTACAAAAAAATTAATTATTACAAAAAAATTTAATTCTAACAAAAAAAATTAAATTCTTACGAAAAAAATTTTAATTCTTGCAAAAAAAATTTAATTCTTACAAAAAAAATTTAATTCTAACAAATGAAAATTTAATTCTTACAAACAAAAATTTAATTCTTACAAAAAAATTAAATTCTTACACGAAAAAATTTAATTCTTACAAAATAATTATATTCTTAGAAAAAAAAATTATTTCTCAAAAAACAAAATTAATTCTTACAGAAAAAAAATTAATTCTAACAAAACCAATTTAATTCTTCCCATAAAAATTGATTTCTAAAAAAAAATTAATTCTTACAAAAAAAATTTAATTCAAACAAAAGAAATTAAATTCTAAAGAAAAAAAAGTTATTTCTTGCAAAAAAAAATTAATTCTATCGAGAAAAAAAATAATTCTAACGAAAAAATTTTTTTTCTGAAAAAAAATTAATTCTTACAACTAAAAAATTAATTCTTACAAAAAAAAATTAATTCTTACAAAAAAAATGTAATTCTTACAAATAAAAATTTAATTCTTACAAATAAAAATTTAATGCTAAAAAAAAAATTTAATTCTTACAAAAAAAAAATTAATTCTTACCAGAAAAATTTAATACTTAGAAAAAAAACTTTAATTCTAACAAATAAAAATTTAATTCTTACAAAAAAAAAATTATTTCTCAAAAAAAAATTAATTCTGACAAGAAAAATTTAATTCTAACAAAAGAATTTAAATTCTTACCAATAAAAATTTAATTCTTTCAAAAAAATTTAATCCTTACAAAAAAAATTGAATTCTTACCAAAAAAATTGAATTCTTACCAAAAAAATTTAATTCTAACAAAAATTTTAATTCTTACAAATGATAATTTATTCTTACCAAAAAAATATATTTTTACAAAAAAATTAATTATTACAAAAAAATTTAATTCTAACAAAAAAAATTAAATTCTTACGAAAAAAATTTTAATTCTTGCAAAAAAAATTTAATTCTTACAAAAAAAATTTAATTCTAACAAATGAAAATTTAATTCTTACAAACAAAAATTTAATTCTTACAAAAAAATTAAATTCTTACACGAAAAAATTTAATTCTTACAAAATAATTATATTCTTAGAAAAAAAAATTATTTCTCAAAAAACAAAATTAATTCTTACAGAAAAAAAATTAATTCTATCAAAACCAATTTAATTCTTCCCATAAAAATTGATTTCTAAAAAAAAATTAATTCTTACAAAAAAAATTTAATTCTTACCAGAAAAATTTAATACTTAGAAAAAAAAATTTAATTCTAACAAATAAAAATTTAATTCTTACAAAAAAAAATTATTTCTCAAAAAAAAATTAATTCTGACAAGAAAAATTTAATTCTAACAAAAGAAATTAAATTCTTACGAAAAAAAATTTATTTCTCAAAAAAAAAAATCTTACAAACTAATTAAATTCTTACAAAAAAAATATTTCTCAAAAACAAAATTAATTCTTACAGAAAAATATTTAATTCTTACCAAAAAATTTAATTCTTACCAAAAAATTTTAATTCTTACAAAAAAAATTTAATTCTTACCAGAAATAATTTAATTCTAACAAATAAAATTTTAATTCTTACAAATAAAAATTTAATTCTTACAAAAAATGTAATTCATACAAAAAAATGTAATTCTTTCAAAAAAAAAAATTTAATTCTAACAAATAAAAATTTAATTCTTACAAAAAAAAATTATTTTTCAAAAAAAATTAATTCTTATAAAAAACATTTAATTCTAACAAAAAAAAATTAATTCTAACGAAAAAAAATTTAATTCTGGCAAAAAAAATTTAATTCTATCGAAAAAAAATTTATTCTAACGAAAAAATTTTTTTCTCAAAAAAAATTAATTCTTACAAATAAAAATTTAATTCTTACCAAAAAAATTTAATTCTTACAAAAAAAATTTAATTCTTACCAGAAATAATTTAATTCTAACAAATAAAAATTTAATTCTTATAAAAAAAAATTAATTTGTACAAATAATTTTAATTCTTACAAAATTATTAAATTATTTCTCAAAAAACAAAATTAATTCTTACAGAAAAAAATTGAATTCTAACAAAACCAAATTAATTCTCACAATAAAAATTTATTTCTCAAAAAAAAACTTATTTTTTACAAAAAAATTTAATTCTAACCAAAAAAATTACATTCTAACGAAAAAAGTTTTAATTCTTGCAAAAAAAAATAATTCTATTGAGAAAAAAAAATAATTCTAACGAAAAAAATAATTTTCTCAAAAAAAATTAATTCTTACAGCTAAAAAATTAATTCTTACAAGAAAAACTGAATTCAAACAATTAAAAATTTAATTCTTACCAAAAAAATTTAATTCTTGCAAAAAAATAATTCTTACGAATAAAAATTTAATTCTTACAAATAAAAATTTATTTCATACAAAAAAAATTTAATTCTAACAAAAAAAATTAAATTCTAACGAAAAAAATTTTAATTCTTGCAAAAAAAATTAATTCTATCGAAAAAAAATTAATTCTGAAGAAAAAATTTTTTTCTCAAAAAAAATTAATTCTTACAGCTAAAAAATTAATTCTTACAGATAAAAATTTAATTCTTACAAGAAAAAATTAATTCTATCAAATAAAAATTTAATTCTTACAAAAAAAATTTAATTCTAACAAATAAATATTTAATTCTTGCAAATAAAAATTGAATTCTTACAAAAGAAATTAATTCTTCCAAAAAAATTTAATTCTAACAAAACCAATTTAATTCTTACAATAAAAATTTATTTCTCAAAAAAATATTAATTCTGACAAAAAAATTTAATTCTTGCAAATAAAAATTGAATTCTTACAAAAGAAATTAATTCTTCCAAAAAAAAATTAATTCTTTCAGTAAAAATGTAATTCTTACAAAATAATTAAATGTTTACAAAAAAAATTATTTCTCAAAAAACAAAATTAAATCTTACAAAAAAATTTAATTCTAACAATAAAAATTAAATTCTAACGAAAAAATGTTTAATTCTTGCAAAAAAATTAATTCTGAAGAAAAAATTTTTTTCTCAAAATAAATTAATTCTGACAAATAAAAATTTAATTGTTACCAAAAAAATTTAATTCTTAACAAAAAAATTTAATTCTTACAAAAAAAATTTAATTCTTACAAAAAAAATTTAATTCTAACAAATAAAAATTTAATTCTTACAAATAAAAATTTAATTCTTACAAAAAAATTAAATTCTTACACGAAAAAATTAATTATTACCAAATAATTAAATTTTTACTAAATAAAATTTCATTCTTACAAAAAAATTAAATTCGTACACGAAAAAATTTAATTCTTACAAATAAAAATATAATTCTTACAAAAAAAATTTAATTCTTACAAAATAATTAAATTCATACAAAAAAAATTTATTTCTCAAAAAAACAAAATTAATTCTTACAGAAAAAAATTTAATGCTTACAAAACCAATTTAATTCTTACAAAAAAAATTCATTTCTCAAAAAAAAAATTAATTCATACAAAATAATTAAATTCTAACAAAAAAAATTATATCTCAAAAAAATAAATTAATTCTTACAGAAAAAATTTAATTCTTACAAAAAAATTAATTCTTCAAAAAAAAATTAAATTTGACAAAAAAAGAATTCTTACAAAAAAATTGAATTCTTACAGAAAAAAATTTAATTCTAACAAATAAAAATTTAATTTGTTGGAAATTAGCCTTAAGGCGTCTTTCCTGCATGGACAATGAAGAAGCGCCTTGTGGACGCAGGTCTGCCGGGGATGCCCGATCTTCGATTGTTGGTTCCAAAATGTATACGCGTTTAACAACGCTCTCTTGTATTAAGCCTATTATGTAGTATTATTCTTTATAACATATTAATAAACAATAGGTTATGGGCCTAGATGTGCTCTGGGAAGCCTAAGGTGTAAATGTAAGTCGTTTGAAAGCTATAGATAGTATACAGATATATTTCTGAATTTGGAGGTTAGTTCGGCACGTGTTCTTTTTGGCGCGCGAACCAAGCACGTTGAGAATGGATCCTCCGCCGCGAATAGAACCGTTGAAGAAAGATAATTATGAGACATGGAAGGTGCACATGCAATCTTTACTCATCAAAAATAAAAACTGGAAATACGTAAACGGTTCGTTCAAGCGACCTACATTAATAGAGAATGATGAAAACTCAAGGAAGGCAGTGGAATTGTGGAACGAGGCAGATAGCATTGCAAGGGCTGATATACTATTAGGAATCCACGCCACTGAATTGCGCCAAGTAAAAAATTTGGAGACTTCGCATGACGTTTGGCAGAAATTAGAGACGATATACCAATCAACAGGACCAGCTAGGAAGGCTGCACTATTTCAAAGGTTGGTCTCGCATAGAATGGGTGAAAGTGATGACGTAAGGGCAGATATGAGAGACTTTTTCGATACTGTCGACAGACTAAATGAGATGAATATTGAGGTCAACGAGGAATTACTCTCGTATCTATTATTAATTAGTTTGCCAGAAAGTTTTAAGGGATTTAGGTGTGCGATGCAGTCTCGGGATGACTTGCCCAGTCTTGAAATATTGAAAATAAAAATTCGAGAAGAGATGGACTCTCGGAAAGGCGAAATTCAGGGATCGTCTCAAAGCGCAATGGTGATTAAGAGTCGTAAACAGAAGTTTCATAATTCCCAGTTTAGTGCAAAGAATTCTGGGGACGTACCCAAGAGGGTGAACAAGATAAAGTGTTTCCGATGCCAAAAATTGGGACACAAGTCAATGGACTGTCATGCTGGAAATACAAAACAAGGACCATCAAAAGGAGAACCACTCAATTACCTGGTTACCACTGAAGGGGATGTGCATAGGGCACTGACAGTGGAACGGAAAGATCAAGTCGTAAGGTGGTGTCTCGACAGTGGTTGCACCTCTCACATGTCTGCGGATAAGGAGAGATTTTATAACTTAAAAGATCCAGAGCATAAGGTTCTGAATCTGGCCACAAATGATTCAACGACAATACAGGGAGTGGGTGAGGTGAAAACTGTTCTGACGCATGGAAAAGACAGCCAAATAGTAAATTTCAGTGACACCTTGTATGTCCCGGGCTTGAGAGTCAACCTGTTGTCGGTATCAAAAATTACCGACAAGGGCCTCAGAATCATATTTGAAAAAGAGAAGGCCAGCATCGTGGATCAGAAAGGTGAGATTCAGTTAACTGCTGATCGAATTAATGGACTATATTACTTTCAAGGAGTCCAGGAAACCGCAACGAACGCCTCCGAGTCACGAGAATCCAAGTTAATGATGTGGCATAGAAGACTTGGTCATTTGAATGAGGCATATCTGAAGGAGTTATCGAGAGGCAAAAGGGCTGTTGGGGTTAAGGTGGAACCCAATGCTTCATTGCCATCATGTGAGACATGCCTTAAGGGAAAAATGTCCAGAACTCCTTTCCCAGGTGAATCAAAGAGAAGCACAATGCCTTTGGAAATTATTCACATGGATTTGTGTGGTCCAATGAGAGTGCATTCTCATGGAGGTTCGAGATATTTCGCGACTTTTATTGACGATGATACCCGTTGGTGCGAGGTAAGATTTCTTCGAAATAAAAACGAAGTCTTCTCCGCATTTAAAAGTTTCAAGGCGATGGCGGAAAATCTTCTTGAACGAAAGATCAAGTGTATACAAACTGATAACGGCACTGAGTATTGCAACAAGGAATTTGATAATTATCTGGCTGAATGTGGGATAAAGAGAAGATTGACTGTCCCATATTCCCCGCAGCAGAACGGAATTGCAGAGCGAAAAAATAGGACGTTGCTCGAGACTGCTAGGTGTCTCATGTTGGAATCCGGGGTTTCACCTTCTTTTTGGGCGGAAGCCATTAATACCGCCAACTATATTAGAAACCGTTGCCCTTCGAGGTCGTTGGGCAATGATACCCCTTATAAAAGGTGGTCAGGGAAGCTCCCGATATTGTCATATTTTAAACCTTTTGGTTGCAAGGTTTTCGTTTTGAATACAGGCCCTAAAGGAGGAAAATTCGAACCTCGTTCTCGCGAGGGTATACTTGTGGGATACTCTGACATTTCTAAAGGATATAGAGTCTGGATTATCGACGAGAGGAAAGTAACAATTACCAGAGATGTGAGCTTTCTTGACCGATTTTCAGATAGAAATGATTATGAAGAGTTTATGGATGACACAACTAAAGAACATCTAAGCGGAGACCAACGGGAGGTAACGATCGATCCTGTGTTCCCGGTGTCGCCTCCCTCAACTGAACCGCGGGACCCATTAGCAGAAGAAGATTGTATTCGAGATGACAGTGAAGGAATGCGATCTAATCAGGACAATGTCGAGGTACCTGATCCGTTGAGAGAAACGGCTGAATCTCAGGTCGATGTCGTGGAAGCGGACGTACCAACCAGAGGCCCGGGTAGACCGAGAATTTTACGAACTGGTTCAAGGGGTCGACCACGAAAAGTGTACAACACTCGCAGTAGAGGACAAATGGAGAATACCGGGTCTGCAGATGATGAGTCCACAGATCAAGAATATGAAAGTGCTGAGTTGGCTGAAGTGTCGGTCAAAGAGGCTTTGTCAGGTCCAGAAACGGACGAATGGAGAGATGCAATGCGATCAGAATATAAGGCGTTGCTTAAGAATAATACCTGGCAGCTGATAGACAAACCTACTGATAGAAATATACTCAAGAGCCGAGTGATATTGACCAACAAAACTCTACAGGACGGATTGACCAGGAAAAAGGCACGTTTGGTAGCTAAAGGTTGTTCCCAGAAGTATGGCGTTGATTTTTCCGAGGTGTTCTCTCCTGTGGTACGTATGAGCTCTATCCGTATGTTAATGGCGCTGGCAGTACAGCATGGATTACACGTGCACCAGTTAGATGTATGCACAGCATACTTAAATGGAGATTTAGACGAGGAAATCTTCATGGAAGTTCCTCAATTGTACCAAGATATTTTGGAGGAATTGATCGATGAAGCCAAAAGACAAGGAGATGACCAATTGCGTGTTAAGGCTTATAAGGAGCTGCAGGCAATTAAGATGGGAAACAAGGTGTGCATGTTGAAGAAAGCGATATATGGTCTGAAGCAGGCGGGCCGACAGTGGAATAAAAGGCTCGACGGGGCGTTGAGACGTATAGGCTTGATTCCATCGGATAATGAACCTTGCTGTTACTCTATGAGAAAGGGGAAGGAAGTCCTTATAGTAATGATATACGTCGACGATATCGTAATGGCGTCTCAGAATTTAAGTTGGATGTCACAGGTCAAACGAAGTCTAATGTCTGTGTTTGAAATGAAAGACTTAGGTCCTATTCGTCACTGTTTGGGAATCGACTTCAAGCAAAGCAGGAGAAAGATTACTATGTCTCAGGGAAGCTACATCGCGGAAGTACTCGATAAATTTGGAATGAGTGATTCCTATCCGGTGGGTACGCCGGTTGACTCTGCCAATAAGCTGGTCAAACCAGGGGAGGGTGTTAATGCTGGAATGGAGAAGTATCCCTATAGGAACCTCATCGGATCCTTGATGTACCTAGCGGTCAGTACCCGTCCGGACATAGCCTTTTCCGTTAGCTATTTGAGCCAATTTAATGATTGCTTTGCCAAGGAACATTGGTTGGCAGCGAAGAGAGTTCTAAGGTACCTGAAGGGTTCCCGGAATAAAGGCCTTGTGTTCAAAAGAAGTGGGTCCTATTTGGAGGGGTTTGCAGACGCTGACTGGGGTTCATGTCCCATCGATCGACGATCTTACACTGGTTATGTATATAGGATGAACGGGGCAGCTGTAAGCTGGGAGGCTCGTAAGCAGAAAACTGTGGCTCTCTCCAGTACGGAAGCTGAGTATATGGCCATGACAGAGACGGCAAAAGAAGCTGTCTGCTTGAAGTTGTTCCTGAGAGACATTGGTTTCCCGGCCAACAGACCAATTAGAATCTATGGAGATAATCAGGGAGCCATTAAAATATCCAAGAACCCGACGCTTCATGGACGAGTGAAACATATAGACATGAGGCATAATTACATTCGTGATGCTCTCAAGGACAAAGTAGTTGATGTTGAATATATTCCAACGACCGAGATGGCTGCAGACATTCTGACCAAGGGTTTGTGTAGACCAAAACATGAGTACTGCGTTGGGTTGCTTGGCGTGGAGCCTATTGCCTGAAAGCGGTACAATGTCTTCATTGAGGGGAAGTGTTGGAAATTAGCCTTAAGGCGTCTTTCCTGCATGGACAATGAAGAAGCGCCTTGTGGACGCAGGTATGCCGGGGATGCCCGATCTTCGATTGTTGGTTCCAAAATGTATACGCGTTTAACAACGCTCTCTTGTATTAAGCCTATTATGTAGTATTATTCTTTATAACATATTAATAAACAATATAATTCTTACAAAAAAATTAATTCTTCCAAAAAAAATTTAAATTTTACAAAAAAAAATTAATTCTTAAAAAGAAATTATATTCTTACAAAAAAAATTTAATTCTTACAAAATAATTAAATTCTTACGAAAAAATTTATTTCTCTAAAAACAAAATTAATTCTTACAGAAAAAAAATTAATGCTTACAAAACCAATTTAATTCTTACAAAAAAAAATTATTTCTCGAAAAAAAAATTCAATCGTACAAAAACATTTAATTCTAACAAAAAAAATAATTCTAATGAAAAAAATTTATTCTTACAAATAAAAATTTAATTTGTACAAAAAAAATTTAATTCTTACAAAAACATTTAATTGTTACTAAAAAAAAAATTAATTCTTACAAATAAAAATTTAATTCTAACCAAAAAAATTTAATTCTGGCAAAAAAAATTTAATTCTATCGAAAAAAAATTAATTCTAACGAAAAAATTTTTTTCTCAAAAAAAATTAATTCTTACAAATAAAAATTTAATTCTTACCAAAAAAATTTAATTCTTACAAAAAAAATTTAATTCTTACCAGAAATAATTTAATTCTAACAAATAAAAATTTAATTCTTATAAAAAAAATTTAATTCGTACAGATAATTTTAATTCTTACAAAATTATTAAATTCTTACAAAAAAAATTATTTCTCAAAAAACAAAATTAATTCTTACAGAAAAAAATTGAATTCTAACAAAACCAAATTAATTCTCACAATAAAAATTTATTTCTCAAAAAAAAACTTATTTTTTACAAAAAAATTTAATTCTAACCAAAAAAATTACATTCTAACGAAAAAAGTTTTAATTCTTGCAAAAAAAAATAATTCTATTGAGAAAAAAAAATAATTCTAACGAAAAAAATAATTTTCTCAAAAAAAATTAATTCTTACAGCTAAAAAATTAATTCTTACAAGAATAACTCAATTGAAACAATTAAAAATTTAATTCTTACCAAAAAAATTTAATTCTTGCAAAAAAAAATTTCTTACGAATAAAAATTTAATTCTTACAAATAAAAATTTATTTCATACAAAAAAAATTAATTCTTCCAAATCAAATTTAAATTTTACACAAAAAAATTAATTCTTACAATAAAATTTAATTCTTACACGATAAAATTTAATTCTTACAAATAAAAATATAATTCTTACAAAAAAATTTAATTCTTACAAAAAAAATTTAATTCTTACGAGAAATTATTTAATTCTAACAAATAAAAATTTAATTCTTGTAAAAAAAATTTAATTCTTACAAAAAAATTTTAATTCTTACAAAATAATTAAATTCTTACAAAAAAAATTATTTCTCAAAAAACAAAATTAATTCTTACAGAAAAAAATTTAATTCTAACAAAACCAATTTAATTCTTACAAAAAAAAATTATTTCTCAAAAAAAAAATTAAATCTTACAAAAAACATTTAATTCTAACAAAATAAAATTAATTCTAAAGAAAAAAATTGAATTCTTGCAACAAAAATTTAATTCTATCGAAAAAAAATTAATTCTAACGAAAAAAATTTTTTCTTACAAATAAAAAATTAATTCTTACAAAAAATGCAATTCTTACAAAAAAAATGTAATTCTCACAAAAAAAAATTTAATTCTAACAAATAAAAATTTAATTCTTACAAATAAAAATATAATTCTTACAAAAAAAATTGAATTCTTACAAAATAATTAAATTCTTACAAAAAGAAATTATTTCTCAAAAAAAACAAAATTAATTCTTACAGAAAAAAATTTAATGCTTATAAAACCAATTTAATTCTTCCAAAAAAAATTATTTCTCAAAAAAAAAATTAAATCTTACAGAAAAAAAATTAATTGAAACAAAACCAATTTAATTCTCACAATAAAAATTTATTTCTCAAAAAAAAGTATTTCTTACGAAATAATTTAATTCAAACCAAAAAAATTACATTCTAACGAAAAAAGTTTTAATTCTTGCAAACAAAATTTAATTCTATTGAGAAAAAAAATTAATACTAACGAAAAAAAAAAATTTTCTCAAAAAAAATTAATTCTTACAGCTAAAAAATTAATTCTTACAGATAAAAATTTAATTCTTACAAGAAAAAATTAATTCTATCAAATAAAAATTTAATTCTTACCAATAAAATTGATTCTAACAAATAAAAATTTAATTCTTGCAAATTAAAATTGAATTCTTACAAAAAATTTATTTCTTACAAAATAATTAAATTCTTACAAAAAAAATTATTTCTCAAAAAACAAAATTAATTCTTACAGAAAAAAATTTAATTCTAACAAAGCTAATTTAATTCTTACAATAAAAATTTATTCATCAAAAAAAAAAAATTAATTCTTACAAAAAAAAATGGATTCTAACAAAACCAATTTAATTCTTCCTATAAAAATTGATTTCTAAAATAAAATTAATTCTTACAAGAAAAAATTAATTCTATCAAATAAAAATTTAATTCTTACAAAAAAAATTGATTCTAACAAATAAAAATTTAATTCTTGCAAATTAAAATTGAATTCTTACAAAAGAAATTAATTCTTCCAAAAAAAATTTAAATTTTACAAAAAAAAATTAATTCTATCAAAAAAATTAAATTCTTACACGAAGAATTTTAATTCATACAAAATAATTAAATTCTTACAAAAAAATTATTTCTCAAGAAACAAAATTAATTCTTACAGAAAAAAATTTAATTCTTACAAAAAAAAATTATTTCTCAAAAAAAATTAATTCTTACAAAAACAATTTAATTCTTACAAAAAAATTAATTCTTACCAAAAAAATTTAATTCTTACCAAAAAAATTTAATTCTTACAAAAAATTAAATTCTTACACAAAAAAATTTAATTGTTACAAAAGAAAATTTAATTCTTACAAATAAAAATTTAATTCTTACAATAAAAATTTAATTCTAACAAAAAAAATTAAATTCTAACGAAAAAAATTTTAATTCTTGCAAAAAAAATTAATTCTATCGAAAAAAAATTAATTCTGAAGAAAAATTTTTTTTCTCAAAAAAAATTAATTCTTACAGCTAAAAAATTAATTCTTACAGATAAAAATTTAATTCTTACAAGAAAAAATTAATTCTATCAAATAAAAATTTAATTCTTACAAAAAAAATTTAATTCTAACAAATAAATATTAAATTCTTGCAAATAAAAATTGAATTCTTACAAAAGAAATTAATTCTTCCAAAAAAATTTAATTCTAACAAAACCAATTTAATTCTTACAATAAAAATTTATTTCTCAAAAAAATATTAATTCTGACAAAAAAATTTAATTCTTGCAAATAAAAATTGAATTCTTACAAAAGAAATTAATTCTTCCAAAAAAAAATTAATTCTTTCAGAAAAAATGTAATTCTTACAAAATAATTAAATGCTTACAAAAAAAATTATTTCTCAAAAAACAAAATTAAATCTTACAGAAAAAAATTTAATTCTAACAAAACCAATTTAATTCTTACAAAAAAAAATTATTTCTCAAAAAAAAAATTAAATCTTACAAAAAACATTTAATTCTAACAAAATAAAATTAATTCTAAAGAAAAAAATTGAATTCTTGCAACAAAAATTTAATTCTATCGAAAAAAAATTAATTCTAACGAAAAAAATTTTTTCTTACAAATAAAAAATTAATTCTTACAAAAAATGCAATTCTTACAAAAAAAATGTAATTCTTACAAAAAAAAATTTAATTCTAACAAATAAAAATTTAATTCTTACAAATAAAAATATAATTCTTACAAAAAAAATTGAATTCTTACAAAATAATTAAATTCTTACAAAAAGAAATTATTTCTCAAAAAAAACAAAATTAATTCTTACAGAAAAAAATTTAATGCTTATAAAACCAATTTAATTCTTCCAAAAAAAATTATTTCTCAAAAAAAAAATTAAATCTTACAGAAAAAAAATTAATTGAAACAAAACCAATTTAATTCTCACAATAAAAATTTATTTCTCAAAAAAAAGTATTTCTTACGAAATAATTTAATTCAAACCAAAAAAATTACATTCTAACGAAAAAAGTTTTAATTCTTGCAAACAAAATTTAATTCTATTGAGAAAAAAAATTAATTCTAACGAAAAAAAAAAATTTTCTCAAAAAAAATTAATTCTTACAGCTAAAAAATTAATTCTTACAGATAAAAATTTAATTCTTACAAGAAAAAATTAATTCTATCAAATAAAAATTTAATTCTTACCAAAAAAATTGATTCTAACAAATAAAAATTTAATTCTTGCAAATTAAAATTGAATTCTTACAAAAAATTTATTTCTTACAAAATAATTAAATTCTTACAAAAAAAATTATTTCTCAAAAAACAAAATTAATTCTTACAGAAAAAAATTTAATTCTAACAAAGCTAATTTAATTCTTACAATAAAAATTTATTCCTCAAAAAAAAAAATTAATTCTTACAAAAAAAAATGGATTCTAACAAAACCAATTTAATTCTTCCTATAAAAATTGATTTCTAAAATAAAATTAATTCTTACAAGAAAAAATTAATTCTATCAAATAAAAATTTAATTCTTACAAAAAAAATTGATTCTAACAAATAAAAATTTAATTCTTGCAAATTAAAATTGAATTCTTACAAAAGAAATTAATTCTTCCAAAAAAAATTTAAATTTTACAAAAAAAAATTAATTCTATCAAAAAAATTAAATTCTTACACGAAGAATTTTAATTCATACAAAATAATTAAATTCTTACAAAAAAATTATTTCTCAAGAAACAAAATTAATTCTTACAGAAAAAAATTTAATTCTTACAAAAAAAAATTATTTCTCAAAAAAAAATTAATTCTTACAAAAACAATTTAATTCTTACAAAAAAATTAATTCTTACCAAAAAAATTTAATTCTTACCAAAAAAATTTAATTCTTACAAAAAATTAAATTCTTACACAAAAAAATTTAATTGTTACAAAAGAAAATTTAATTCTTACAAATAAAAATTTAATTCTTACAATAAAAATTTAATTCTAACAAAAAAAATTAAATTCGAACGAAAAAAATTTTAATTCTTGCAAAAAAAATTAATTCTATCGAAAAAAAATTAATTCTGAAGAAAAAATTTTTTTCTCAAAAAAAATTAATTCTTACAGCTAAAAAATTAATTCTTACAGATAAAAATTTAATTCTAACAAGAAAAAATTAATTCTATCAAATAAAAATTTAATTCTTACAAAAAAAATTTAATTCTAACAAATAAATATTAAATTCTTGCAAATAAAAATTGAATTCTTACAAAAGAAATTAATTCTTCCAAAAAAATTTAATTCTAACAAAACCAATTTAATTCTTACAATAAAAATTTATTTCTCAAAAAAATATTAATTCTGACAAAAAAATTTAATTCTTGCAAATAAAAATTGAATTCTTACAAAAGAAATTAATTCTTCCAAAAAAAAATTAATTCTTTCAGAAAAAATGTAATTCTTACAAAATAATTAAATGCTTACAAAAAAAATTATTTCTCAAAAAACAAAATTAAATCTTACAAAAAAATTTAATTCTAACAATAAAAATTAAATTCTAACGAAAAAATGTTTAATTCTTGCAAAAAAAATTAATTCTGAAGAAAAAATTTTTTTCTCAAAATAAATTAATTCTGACAAATAAAAATTTAATTGTTACCAAAAAAATTTAATTCTTAACAAAAAAATTTAATTCTTACAAAAAAAATTTAATTCTTACAAAAAAAATTTAATTCTAACAAATAAAAATTTAATTCTTACAAATAAAAATTTAATTCTTACAAAAAAATTAAATTCTTACACGAAAAAATTAATTATTACCAAATAATTAAATTTTTACTAAATAAAATTTCATTCTTACAAAAAAATTAAATTCGTACACGAAAAAATTTAATTCTTACAAATAAAAATATAATTCTTACAAAAAAATTTAATTCTTGCAACAAAAATTTAATTCTATCGAAAAAAAATTAATTCTAACGAAAAAAAATTTTTCTCAAAAAAAAATTAATTCTTACAAATAAAAAATTAATTCTTACAAAAAATGCAATTCTTACAAAAAAAATGTAATTCTTACAAAAAAAAAAATTTAATTCTAACAAATAAAAATTTAATTCTTACAAATAAAAATATAATTCTTACAAAAAAAATTGAATTCTTACAAAATAATTAAATTCTTACACGAAAAAATTAATTATTACCAAATAATTAAATTTTTACTAAATAAAATTTCATTCTTACAAAAAAATTAAATTCGTACACGAAAAAATTTAATTCTTACAAATAAAAATATAATTCTTACAAAAAAATTTAATTCTTACAAAATAATTAAATTCATACAAAAAAAATTTATTTCTCAAAAAAACAAAATTAATTCTTACAGAAAAAAATGTAATGCTTACAAAACCAATTTAATTCTTACAAAAAAATTTCATTTCTCAAAAAAAAAAATTAATTCATACAAAATAATTAAATTCTAACAAAAAAAATTATTTCTCAAAAAAATAAATTAATTCTTACAGAAAAAATTTAATTCTTACAAAAAAATTAATTCTTCAAAAAAAAATTAAATTTGACAAAAAAAGAATTCTTACAAAAAAATTGAATTCTTACAGAAAAAAATTTAATTCTAACAAATAAAAATTTAATTCTTACAAAAAAATTAATTCTTCCAAAAAAAATTTAAATTTTACAAAAAAAAATTAATTCTTAAAAAGAAATTATATTCTTACAAAAAAAATTTAATTCTTACAAAATAATTAAATTCTTACGAAAAAATTTATTTCTCTAAAAACAAAATTAATTCTTACAGAAAAAAAATTAATGCTTACAAAACCAATTTAATTCTTACAAAAAAAAATTATTTCTCGAAAAAAAATTAAATCGTACAAAAACATTTAATTCTAACAAAAAAAATAATTCTAATGAAAAAAATTTATTCTTACAAATAAAAATTTAATTTGTACAAAAAAAATTTAATTCTTACAAAAACATTTAATTGTTACTAAAAAAAAAATTAATTCTTACAAATAAAAATTTAATTCTAACCAAAAAAATTTAATTCTGGCAAAAAAAATTTAATTCTATCGAAAAAAATTAATTCTAACGAAAAAATTTTTTTCTCAAAAAAAATTAATTCTTACAAATAAAAATTTAATTCTTACCAAAAAAATTTAATTCTTACAAAAAAAATTTAATTCTTACCAGAAATAATTTAATTCTAACAAATAAAAATTTAATTCTTATAAAAAAAATTTAATTCGTACAGATAATTTTAATTCTTACAAAATTATTAAATTCTTACAAAAAAAATTATTTCTCAAAAAACAGAATTAATTCTTACAGAAAAAAATTGAATTCTAACAAAACCAAATTAATTCTCACAATAAAAATTTATTTCTCAAAAAAAAACTTATTTTTTACAAAAAAATTTAATTCTAACCAAAAAAATTACATTCTAACGAAAAAAGTTTTAATTCTTGCAAAAAAAAATAATTCTATTGAGAAAAAAAAATAATTCTAACGAAAAAAATAATTTTCTCCAAAAAAATTAATTCTTACAGCTAAAAAATTAATTCTTACAAGAAAAACTCAATTCAAACAATTAAAAATTTAATTCTTACCAAAAAAATTTAATTCTTGCAAAAAAAAATTTCTTACGAATAAAAATTTAATTCTTACAAATAAAAATTTATTTCATACAAAAAAAATTAATTCTTCTAAATCAAATTTAAATTTTACACAAAAAAATTAATTCTTACAATAAAATTTAATTCTTACACGATAAAATTTAATTCTTACAAATAAAAATATAATTCTTACAAAAAAATTTAATTCTTACAAAAAAAATTTAATTCTTACGAGAAATTATTTAATTCTAACAAATAAAAATTTAATTCTTGTAAAAAAAATTTAATTCTTACAAAAAAATTAATTCTTCAAAAAAAATTAAATTTGACAAAAAAAGAATTCTTACAAAAAAATTGAATTCTTACAGAAGAAAATTTAATTCTAACAAATAAAAATTTAATTCTTACAAAAAAATTAATTCTTCCAAAAAAAATTTAAATTTTACAAAAAAAAATTAATTCTTAAAAAGAAATTATATTCTTACAAAAAAAATTTAATTCTTACAAAATAATTAAATTCTTACGAAAAAATTTATTTCTCTAAAAACAAAATTAATTCTTACAGAAAAAAAATTAATGCTTACAAAACCAATTTAATTCTTACAAAAAAAAATTATTTCTCGAAAAAAAAATTAAATCGTACAAAAACATTTAATTCTAACAAAAAAAATAATTCTAATGAAAAAAATTTATTCTTACAAATAAAAATTTAATTTGTACAAAAAAAATTTAATTCTTACAAAAAATATATAATTCTAACAAAAAAAAATTAATTCTTACAAAAAAACATTTAATTCTTACAATAAAAATTTATTTCACAGAAAAAAATTAATTCTGACAAAAAAAAATTAATTCTAACAAAAGAAATTAAATTCTTACGAAAAAATTTTAATTCTTGCCAAAAAAATTTAATTCTATCGAGAAAAAAAATTAATTCTAACGAAAAAAATTTTTTTCTGAAAAAAAATTAAATCTTACAAGTAAAAAATTAATTCTTACAAAAAAAATTTAATTCTTACAAAAAAAATTTAATTCTTACAAAAAAAAATTTAATTGTAACAAATAAAAATTTAATTCTGGCAAAAAAAAATAATTATATCGAAAAAAAAAATTAATTCTGAAGAAATTTTTTTTTCTCAAAATAAATTAATTCTTACAACTAAAAAATTAATTCTTACAAAAATATTTAATTCTTACAAAAAAATTTAAATTTTACAAAAAAAAAATAATTCGAACAAAAAAATTAAATTCTTACCCGAAAAAATTTAATTGTTACAAAAAAAAATTTAATTCTGACAAATAAAAATTTAATTCTTACAAAAAAGTTTTAATTCTTACAAAAAAATTTAATTCTTACAAAAAAATTTAATTATTACAAAAAAAATTTAATTCTTACAAAAAAATTAAATTCTTACACGTTAACATTTAATTCTTACAAAAAATTTAATTCTTACAAAAAAAATTTAATTCTACAAATAAAAATTTAATTCTTACAAAAAAAATTTAATTCTAACTGTTGGCGCAGGTTTGGATAAATGAAGCACCGATACCACTGGTATGGATAAGGTTTTAATAAAGACAATGAAATAATGAATATATATGGTACAGAGCGCAGAATAAACCTCCCCGTTTATATCGTCCATTTGCTTAGCACGTTTCGGGTGTATTAACTCTCGCGTCGCGGTGGCTCTCTTAACGATCGGGATCAGAGTGGGTCGGAGCGGAAGCCGCGTCGCGACAAATGCGAAAACCCGTGGCGCCAATACCGGACGCGGATAATAATACGTTTACAATCCCCCACTTTATTATTCGCTCGCGGATATCAACCCGAGTCGCGTCACGGCTTCTCTGTGCAAGTTCTTGCCTAATGGCTTTGTAAATATGTCGGCCAGGTTCTCTGCTGTTGGAACATATTTTGGTGTAACCTCGCCCCTATCTATCATTTCCCGCACGTAGTGATGCGCGCGCCTAATATGCTTAGTATTCGACCTTTCTACACGATTTTTCGCGAAATCAATAGCCGAACGATTATCACACCACATCGTGTATGGCGTTTTTATCAATTTGCTCAAACCGAGATCTTCAATAAAATCTATTGCCCAGGTCGCTTCCCTGGCTGCGGCCGACATGGCCACATACTCAGCCTCCATCGTTGACAACGTGATGCATTTTTGCTTCGAGGCCCTCCAGTCCACGACATTTCCCCCAAGGCTAACTGCCATGCCACTGAAGGAATGACTGTCGTCGAGGTCCCCCGCCCAGTCTGCATCGGTCCACAGTTCCATGGATGGTATCGTCTTTCTATATTTCAGTCCGTGCTGAAGTGTTCCAGTCAAGTACCTCAGCACCCGTTTCGCCTCCACCCAATGTGTTCTACCAGGATTGGATGAGAACTGAGCCAGCTTCGCAACTGCAAACGCTATGTCTGGCCTCGTACATTGCGCGACGTACAATAGCGATCCCACGAGCTCGCGGTATGGTACGTTTCTCATTTCATCCTTCTCCTCGTGCGTGGAAGGACAGTCATCCTTGGTCAGCTTCATTCCAGATTGCAGCGGGGTACGGCTTGGCCGGCATTCCATCATCCCGTACGTCCTCAGCAGTGATCGAATATAGGCCTGCTGATTGATGACTATCTCTCCTTCAGATTGGTGCACTCCGACTCCCAAGAAGTATGATATTTCTCCCAGGTTCCGTATCTCGTATTGGTTGCCAATCTTCTCTGTAACCCAACTCAACATTTTCTCGTCACCTGAAAATATCAAGATGTCATCAACATATATGACAACGAACGTGTGGTGACCCAAACGGTACACGCAACTGGATGATGACAATCGTGTATGCCCAATTTTGATGAGAAAGTTATCTAGAGCGTCGTTCCAGTTGTGTCCGCTCTGTTTCAGCCCGTAAATTGGTCGTCTGAGTCGCACGGTCCGTACTCCCTTTCTTTCGTCGATCGTCTGCAGCTTCATGTAGATTTCCTCCTCAAGGTTTCCGTTCAGATACGCGCATTTTACATCAATGTGTTTGCATTTCCACCCAAGGGTAAGTGATAATGCTAACAGGTACCTCACCACTCCAAACCTAACTACCGGAGCGTATGTTTTGTCATAGTCAACGCCTTCCTTTTGCCGGAATCCTTGGGCCACCAGCCTCGCTTTGTATCTCACAATCTGGCCGGTTTCGTTCGATTTGATCTTGAACACCCACTTGCTTCCTATGCAAGTCTTGCCGGTTGGTGGTTCGGCATCTTCCCACGTATCTAGTCGCTCCAGGTTTTCGACTTCTTCTCGGATTGCATCCTTCCATTTTTCCGCCTGAGGTGATGACAGTGCTTCTTTCAGATTGGTCGGTTCATCGATCTCCAGCAAGTTTAATTCCACCTTCTCTGCCGGTTTTCCCTTTCGTCCATAAGGGTTTCTTGGAGGGGTTTTCTTCGGTCTTCCTGGTTTCCTCTTGGTTTCGGCGGCAGACGCATCGCTGCCCCCCACTATCTTCGTCTCCGGTGACTCCTCGTCTGTGTCCTGGTCATCTTTTGGTTCGTCGTCGTCGTCGTCGCTCGCTCCAGAATATTCGCTCGACTCGTCGGGCCACTTATTCATATTTATTTCTTTGTCTGACCCGCTTTTGTTCCCTTTATTCTGAAATTCGTAATAACAGGATGTGGTATTGCCGTTTATGTACTCGTACCCTACCTTGTTTTCATCAAATCGTACGTGCTTCGTGTGCACAACATCCTTCGATGATGGGTCCCACAGTCTATACCCTTTGGTTCTGTTCGAATATCCGACGAATACACATGCCTTTGCGCGGGGTTCCAGTTTCTTTCTCCCTTGGGCAGGCAGGTGTGCATAAGCTAGGCACCCATAAACCTTCAAGTGTTTCACACTCGGCTGCCTTCCCAACCAGAGACCTTCTGGGACTCCTCCCTGTACATTGCTGTGAGTCATTCTATTCCGAACATATGCCGCCGTTGCAACCGCTTCGGCCCAAAAAGTTTGTGGTAATTTTGCGGATAAGAGCATTGATCTAACCATGTCGAGCAGTGTACGGTTTGCTCTCTCCGCCACCCCGTTCATCTGAGGTGTTTCCACGCATGTTCTTTCATGCCTTATTCCTCGTTCTGCGAATAAACCTTGAAGTGTCTTGTTACAATACTCAAGCCCGTTATCGGAGCGAAAACGTTTGACTCCCCTCCCTTTTTCGTTTTCTATCCGGTCGATGTATTCCTTTATTTTATTAGGAGCTTCATCTTTTGACTTCAAAAACAACACGCCAATTTTTCGCGTATAGTCATCTGTGACAGTCATGAAATACCTTGAACCGCCTTCCGATGGGACTGGCATAGGCCCGCATAGGTCAGAGTGTAGCAACTCCAATATTTCCTCCGATTGTTTTACATCAAGCCTTTTGCAAGGCATCTTCGTGGACTTCCCCATGCGGCATCCATGGCACTGATCCAATGCTGAAGTGTCATCCGTCAATCCTCGTACATAACCTTTCTTAGCCAGTTCCGTAATGCTTCGATCGTTGATATGACAAAACCTATGATGCCACATCCCTTTCTCATTAATCGTTACCGGATGTAACCCTTTTCCTTCTTGCGAGGGTTGCAATACCGTTGCCTGCAACACATATAAATTTTCCAGGCGCCGAGCTTCGGCCACCACTTTATTCGACGCGCTACTAGTGATTCTGCCAACCCCATGCTCAAAAACGACAGTTTTTCCCTTTATTTCTATTTGTGCAATCGACAAGAGGTTCCTTTTGCATTTGGGAACGTAATATACATTTTGCAGCGTTATTTCGTAGTTGGCACCATTCACCCTAGTTTTCAACATTATTTCACCGATGCCTTCGGCCACCAGTGCAGCCTCACCCTTGTTGACCAGCGTTTCCGCCGTACCCACTGGTTCGGGTTTAATTTTCGTGAGCCTGTGGAACCACAGCTCGTTATTGCATACATGGTGTGTGGCAGCACTGTCCACCAGCCAAGCATCGTCGAGTACGGTGTGATTAACATTTATGGAAAGGATAAAGGATTCCTTTTGGTACCCCTGCGTCGGGTTCTTCGCATCAAATTTCTTTTTCTTACACTGCCTTATGAAATGGCCAGCTTTGCCGCAATTGAAACATTTCTTATCTACCCGTTTACTTTCGGTTGAGCGACTATTCTTATTTACTTGATAAGCCGATAACTCACCCTTCGGTTCTCTGTCCTGTTCCTTGGACATTTTTCTTTCGTATTCCATTAGTAGCATTTTCTTAATTTCTGCAGAAGTAAACTTGGCATCTTCCAGATTTGCTAGTGACATTGTCAGAGCATCGTAGGTATCGGGCAGGCCAGATAGCATCGCATATGCCAGGTCCTCATCCTTCATTTCGGACCCCGCATCGTGCAGGTAACCTGCTATAATTTTCATTCTTGATAAATACGAAGCCATTGACTCACCTTCCTTGAGTCGTATCCTGACGAATTCACGTTTTAACTGCATAATCCGTTGCCTCGACTTCGGCTCGTATACTTGTTCGAGAATGTTCCATGCCTCTGCGGCCGTGTTGCAATCAACGATGTGGACTTGCTGATCCGCCTCCACCGCTAACGCGATCGCCGCGAGTGCTTTCTCTACCTTACTTTTGTGCTGCTGCCTTTCATCTGCTGTCGCTTCCGGTTTTACTATCGCGTCTCCGTTCACGTACGGCCACAAGTCTTTCTGTATGAGGTACATCCTCGCGGCAAATTTCCATGTTCTATAATTCTCCCCATTTAGTCTGTCGATTTTTCCCACTTTCGACACACTCGACATTTTTCTAACTTGCGTCGAGGAAGAGAATAAGAACCGTATGCACTAGCACGTTGAACGGCCGGAAGCACGCCGTAACATAACCTCACTGTGTGCCTGGGCCCATAACCTTGTTGGCGCAGGTTTGGATAAATGAAGCACCGATACCACTGGTATGGATAAGGTTTTAATAAAGACAATGAAATAATGAATATATATGGTACAGAGCGCAGAATAAACCTCCCCGTTTATATCGTCCATTTGCTTAGCACGTTTCGGGTCTATTAACTCTCGCGTCGCGTGGTGGCTCTCTTAACGATCGGGATCAGAGTGGGTCGGAGCGGAAGCCGCGTCGCGACAAATGCGAAGCCGACCGGAAAACCCGTGGCGCCAATACCGGACGCGGATAATAATACGTTTACAATTTTTTTTCGATAGAATTAATTTTTTTTTGCAAGAATTAAATTTTTTTTCTTTAGAATTAAAATTTTTATTTGTAAGAATTAAATTTTTTCGTGTAAGAATTTAATGTTTTTGCAAGAATTAAATTTTTTTTCGTAAGAATTTAATTTTTCTTGTAAGAATTAATTTTTTCGTGTAAGAATTTAATGTTTTTGCAAGAATTAAATTTTTTTTGGTAAGAATTCAATTGTTTTGGTAAGAATTAAATTTTTTTTGTAAGGATTAAATTTTTTTGTAAGAATTAAATTTTTTTTGTAAGAATTAAATTTTTTTTGTAAGAATTAAATTTTTTTTGTAGGAATTAAATTTTTTTTGTAAGAATTAATTTTTTTTTGTAGGAATTAAATTTTTTTGTTAGAATTAAATTTTTATTTGTGAGAATTAAAATTTTATTCCTAAGAAATAATTTTTATTTGTAAGAAGTAAATTTTTATTTGTTAGAATTAAATTTTTTTTTGAAAGTATTACATTTTTTTTTTGAAAGTATTACATTTTTTTGGTAAGAATTAAATTTTTATTTGTTAGAATTAAATTTTTTTTGTAAGAATTAAAATTTTTTGGAAAGAATTAAATTTTTTTGGTAAGAATTAAATTTTTATTTGTAAGAATTAATTCATATTGAGAAAAAAAAATTTTCTTCAGAATTAATTTTTTTTCGATAGAATTAATTTTTTTGAAAGAATTAAAATTTTTTTCGATAGAATTTAATTTTTTTTGTTAGAATTAAATTTTTTTGTAAGAATTAATTTTTTTTCAGAAATCATTTTTATTGGAAGAATTAAATTGGGTTTGTAAGAATTAATTTTTTTTCTGTAGGAATTAAGTTTGTGTTTTGAGGAATAATTTTTTTTTCTAAGAATATAATTATTTTGTAAGAATTAAATTTTTTCGTGTAAGAATTTAATTTCTTTGTAAGAATTAACTTTTTTTGTAAAATTTAAATTTTTTTGTAAGAATTAATTTTTGTTTTAAGCATTAAATTTTTATTTGTAAGAATTAAATTTTTATTTGTAAGAATTAAATTTTTTTTGTAAGAATTAAATTTTTTTTGTAAGAATTAATTTTTTAGTTGTAAGAATTAATTTTTTTTCAGAAAAAGAATTTTTTCGTTAGAATTAATTTTTTTTCTCGATAGAATTAAATTTTTTTGCAAGGATTAAAATTTTTTTCTTTAGAATTTAATTTCTTTTGTTTGAATTAAATTTTTTTTGTAAGAATTAATTTTTTTTTAGAAATCAATTTTTATAGGAAGAATTAAATTGGTTTTGTTAGACTTAATTTTTTTCTGTAAGAATTAATTTTGTTTTTTGAAAAATATTTTTTTTTGTAAGAATTTAATTATTTGGTAAGAATTAAATTTTTTTGTAAGAATTTAATTATTTGGTAAGAATTAATTTTTTTTGTAAGAATTCAGTTTTTATTTGCAAGAATTAAATTTTTATTTGTTAGAATTAAATTTTTTTTTGAAAGAATTAAATTTTTATTTGATAGAATTATTTTTTTTTGTAAGAATTAAATTTTTATTTGTTAGAATTAAATTTTTTTTTGTAAGAATTAAATTTTTTTGGTAAGAATTAAATTTTTATTTGTTAGAATTAAATTTTTCTTGTAAGAATTAATTTTTTTTTGTAAGAATTAATTTTTTTTAAGCATTAAAATTTTATTTGTAAGATTCAAATTTTAATTGTAAGAATTAATTTTTTTTTGTAAGAATTACATTTTTTTGTAAGAATTAATTTTTTAGTTGTAAGAATTAATTTTTTTTCAGAAAAAATTTTTTTTCGTTAGAATTAATTTTTTTTCTCGATAGAATTAATTTTTTTTTGCAAGAATTAAATTTTTTTTCTTTAGAATTTAATTTCTTTTGTTTGAATTAAATTTTTTGTGTAAGAATTAATTTTTTTTTAGAAATCAATTTTTATAGGAAGAATTAAATTGGTTTTGTTAGAATTAATTTTTTTTCTGTACGAATTAATTTTGTTTTTTTGAGAAATAATTTTTTTTGTAAGAATTTAATTATTTTGTAAGAATTAAATTTTTTTGTGTAAAATTAAAATTTTTTTGTAAGAATTAATTTTTTTTGAGAAAAAAATTTTTTCGTTAGAATTATTTTTTTTCGATAGAATTAATTTTTTTTCGATAGAATTAATTTTTTGTGCAAGAATTAAATTTTTATTTGTAAGAATACATTATTTTTGAGAAAATTTTTTTTTCGTTAGAATTAATTTTTTTTCGATAGAATTAATTTTTGTATGCAAGAATTAAATTTTTATTTGTAAGAATACATTTTTTTGGGGAAAATGTTTTTTTCGTTACAATTAATTTTTTTTCGGTAGAAATAATTTTTTTTTGCAAGAATTAATTTTTTTTTCTTTAGAATTAAATTTTTTTGGTTAGAATTAAATGTTTTTTGTAAGATTTAATTTTTTTTTTGAGAAATAAATTTTTTATATATGCATTTAATTATTTTGTAAGAATTACATTTTTTCTGTAAGAATTAAATTTTTTTTGTAAGAATTAAATTTTTTTTGTAAGAATTATATTTTTTTTGTAAGAATTATATTTTTTTTGTAAGAATTAAATTTTTTTTGTAAGAATTAATTTTTTTTTGTTAGAATTAAATGTTTTTTGTAAGATTTAATTTTTTTTTGAGAAATAATTTTTTTTTGTAAGAATTAAATTGGTTTTGTTAGAATTAAATTTTTTTCTGTAAGAATTAGTTGTGTTTTTTGAGAAATAATTTTTTTTGTAAGAATTTAATTATTTTGTAAGAATTACATTTTTTTTGTAAGAATTAAATTTTTATTATATGAATTAAATTTTTATTTGTTAGAATTAAATTATTTTAGGAAAGAATTAAATTTTTTTTGTAAGAATTAATTTATTTTTTGAATACAATTTTTATTGGAAGAATTAAATTGGTTTTATCAGAATTAATTATTTTTCTGTAAGAATTAATTTTGTTTTTTGAGAAATAATTTTTTTTGTAAGAATTAAATTTTTTTTGCAAGAATTAAATTGTTTTTCTTTAGAATTTAATTTCTTTTGTTTGAATTAAATTTTTTGTGTAAGAATTAATTTTTTTTTAGAAATCAATTTTTATAGGAAGAATTAAATTGGTTTTGTTAGAATTAAATTTTTTTCTGTAAGAATTAATTTTGTTTTTTTTTGAGAAATAAATTACTTTTGTAAGAATTTACTTATTTTGTAAGAATTAAATTTTTATTGGTAAGAATTAAATTTTTATTTGTTAGAATTAAATTTTTTTTGTAAGAATTAAATTTTTTTTTGTGAGAAATAATTTTTTTTGAGAAATAAATTTTTATTGTAAGAATTAAATTTCTTTTGTTTGAATTAAATTTTTTGTGTAAGAATTAATTTTTTTTTAGAAATCAATTTTTATAGGAATATTTAAATTGGTTTTGTTAGAATTAAATTTTTATTTGTTAGAATTAAATTTTTTTTGTAAGAATTAAAATTTGTTGGAAAGAATTAAATTTTTTTGGTAAGAATTAAATTTTTATTTGTAAGAATTAATTCATATTGAGAAAAAAAAATTTTCTTCAGAATTAATTTTTTTTCGATAGAATTAATTTTTTTGAAAGAATTAAAATTTTTTTCGATAGAATTTAATTTTTTTTGTTAGAATTAAATTTTTTTGTAAGAATTAATTTTTTTTCAGAAATCTTTTTATTGGAAGAATTAAATTGGGTTTGTTAGAATTAATTTTTTTTTCTGTAGGAATTAAGTTTGTGTTTTGAGGAATAATTTTTTTTTCTAAGAATATAATTATTTTGTAAGAATTAAATTTTTGCGTGTAAGAATTTAATTTCTTTGTAAGAATTAACTTTTTTTGTAAAATTTAAATTTTTTTGTAAGAATTAATTTTTGTTTTAAGCATTAAATTTTTATTTGTAAGAATTAAATTTTTATTTGTAAGAATTAAATTTTTTTTGTAAGAATTAAATTTTTTTTGTAAGAATTAATTTTTTAGTTGTAAGAATTAATTTTTTTTCAGGAAAAGAATTTTTTCGTTAGAATTAATTTTTTTTCTCGATAGAATTAAATTTTTTTGCAAGGATTAAATTTTTTTTCTTTAGAATTTAATTTCTTTTGTTTGAATTAAATTTTTTTTGTAAGAATTAATTTTTTTTTAGAAATCAATTTTTATAGGAAGAATTAAATTGGTTTTGTTAGACTTAATTTTTTTCTGTAAGAATTAATTTTGTTTTTTGAAAAATATTTTTTTTTGTAAGAATTTAATTATTTGGTAAGAATTAAATTTTTTTGTAAGAATTTAATTATTTGGTAAGAATTAATTTTTTTTGTAAGAATTCAGTTTTTATTTGCAAGAATTAAATTTTTATTTGTTAGAATTAAATTTTTTTTTTGAAAGAATTAAATTTTTATTTGATAGAATTATTTTTTTTTGTAAGAATTAAATTTTTATTTGTTAGAATTAAATTTTTTTTTGTAAGAATTAAATTTTTTTGGTAAGAATTAAATTTTTATTTGTTAGAATTAAATTTTTCTTGTAAGAATTAATTTTTTTTTGTAAGAATTAATTTTTTTTAAGCATTAAAATTTTATTTGTAAGATTCAAATTTTAATTGTAAGAATTAATTTTTTTTTGTAAGAATTACATTTTTTTGTAAGAATTAATTTTTTAGTTGTAAGAATTAATTTTTTTTCAGAAAAAATTTTTTTTCGTTAGAATTAATTTTTTTTCTCGATAGAATTAGATTTTTTTGCAAGGATTAAATTTTTTTTCTTTTGTTTGAATTAAATTTTTTTTGTAAGAATTAATTTTTTTTTGGAAATCAATTTTTATAGGAAGAATTAAATTGGTTTTGTTAGAATTAATTTTTTTTCTGTACGAATTAATTTTGTTTTTTTGAGAAATAATTTTTTTTGTAAGAATTTAATTATTTTGTAAGAATTAAATTTTTTTGTGTAAAATTAAAATTTTTTTGTAAGAATTAATTTTTTTTGAGAAAAAAATTTTTTCGTTAGAATTATTTTTTTTCGATAGAATTAATTTTTTTTCGATAGAATTAATTTTTTGTGCAAGAATTAAATTTTTATTTGTAAGAATACATTATTTTTGAGAAAATTTTTTTTTCGTTAGAATTAATTTTTTTTCGATAGAATTAATTTTTGTATGCAAGAATTAAATTTTTATTTGTAAGAATACATTTTTTTTGGGAAAATGTTTTTTTCGTTACAATTAATTTTTTTTCGGTAGAAATAATTTTTTTTTGCAAGAATTAATTTTTTTTTCTTTAGAATTAAATTTTTTTGGTTAGAATTAAATGTTTTTTGTAAGATTTAATTTTTTTTTTTGAGAAATAAATTTTTTATATATGCATTTAATTATTTTGTAAGAATTACATTTTTTCTGTAAGAATTAAATTTTTTTTGTAAGAATTAAATTTTTTTTGTAAGAATTATATTTTTTTTGTAAGAATTATATTTTTTTTGTAAGATTTAAATTTTTTTTGGAAGAATTAATTTTTTTTTGTTAGAATTAAATGTTTTTTGTAAGATTTAATTTTTTTTTGAGAAATAATTTTTTTTTGTAAGAATTAAATTGGTTTTGTTAGAATTAATTTTTTTTCTGTAAAAATTAGTTTTGTTTTTTGAGAAATAATTTTTTTTGTAAGAATTTAATTATTTTGTAAGAATTAAATTTTTATTTGTAAGAATTAAATTTTTTTTGTGAGAATTAAATTTTTTTGTAAGAATTAATTTTTTAGTTGTAAGAATTAATTTTTTTCAGAAAAAGAATTTTTTCGTTAGAATTAATTTTTTTTCTCGATAGAATTAGATTTTTTTGCAAGGATTAAATTTTTTTTCTTTTGTTTGAATTAAATTTTTTTTGTAAGAATTAATTTTTTTTGCAAGAATTCAATTTTTATTTGTAAGAATACATTTTTTTTGAGAAAATGTTTTTTTCGTTACAATTCACTTTTTTTCGATAGAATTAATTTTTTTTTGCAAGAATTAAATTTTTTTTCTTTAGAATTAAATTTTTTTGGTTAGAATTAAATGTTTTTTGTAAGATTTAATTTTTTTTTTTGAGAAATGAATTTTTTCTGTAAGAGTTAAATTGGTTACGTAAGCATTAAATTTTTTTCTGTAAGAATTAATTTTTTTTTTGAGAAATAAATTTTTTTATATATGCATTTAATTATTTTGTAAGAATTACATTTTTTCTGTAAGAATTAATTTTTTTTTGTAAGAATTAAATTTTTTTTGTAAGAATTATATTTTTTTTGTAAGAATTATATTTTTTTGTAAGAATTAAATTTTTTTTGTAAGAATTAATTTTTTTTTGTTAGAATTAAATGTTTTTTGTAAGATTTAATTTTTTTTTGAGAAAGAATTTTTTTTTGTTAGAATTAAATTTTTTTCTGTAAGAATTAGTTTTGTTTTTTGAGAAATAATTTTTTTTGTAAGAATTTAATTATTTTGTAAGGATTAAATTTTTTTTGTAAGAATTAAATTTTTATTATAAGAATTAAATTTTTATTTGTTAGAATTAAATTATTTTTGGTAAGAATTAAATTTTTTTGTAAGAATTAAATTTTTTTTGTAAGAATTAATTTATTTTTAGAAATCAATTTTTATTGGAAGAATTAAATTGGTTTTGTCAGAATTAATTTTTTTTCTGTAAGAATTAATTTTGTTTTTTGAGAAATAATTTTTTTTGTAAGAATTAAATTTTTTTTGTAAGAATTAAATTTTTATTTGCAAGAATTAAATTTTTTTTGTAAGAATTATATTTTTTTTGTAAGTATTAAATTTTTTTGTAAAAATTAAATTTTTATTTGTAAGAATAATTTTTATTTGTAAGAATTAAAATTTTTGTTAGAATTATATTTTATTTGTAAGAATTAAATTTTTTTTGTAAGAATTAAATTTTTTTGGTAAGAATTAAATTTTTTTTGTAAGAATTAAATTTTTTTTGTAAGAATTAATTTTTTTTTTTAAGAATTAAATTTTTTTGTAAGAATTCAGATTTTATTTGCTAGAATTAAATTTTTATTTGTTAGAATTAAATTTTTTTTTGAAAGAATTAAATTTTTATTTGATAGAATTATTTTTTTTTGTAAGAATTAATTTTTTATTTGTTAGAATTAAATTTTTTTTTGTAATTATTAAATTTTTTTGGTAAGAATTAAATTTTTTTGGTAAGAATTAAATTTTTTTGGTATGAATTAAATTTTGTTTGTATGAATTAATCTTTTTTTGTGAGAATTAAAATTTTATTCCTAAGAAATAATTTTTTTTGTAAGAATTAATTTTTTTTTGCAAGAATAAAATTTTTTTTCGTTTGAATTTAATTTTTTTTGTTAGAATTAAATTTTTTGTAAGAATTAATTTGTTTTTAGAAATCATTTTTATTGGAAGAATTAAATTGGTTTTGTTAGAATTAATTTTTTTTCTGTAAGAATTAATTTTGTGTTTTGAGGGATAATTTTTTTTTCTAAGAATGTAATTATTTTGTAAGAATTAAATTTTTTCGTGTAAGAATTTAATTTCTTTGTAAGAATTAACTTTTTTTGTTAAATTTAAATTTTTTTGTAAGAATTAATATTTTTTGTAAGAAATAAATTTTTATTTGTTAGAATCAAATTTTTCTTGTCAGAAATAATTTTGTTTTGTGAAATAAATTTTTATTGTAAGAATTAAATTTTTTTTTGTAAGAATTAATTTTTTTTGTAAGAATTAAATTTTTTGGTTAGAATTAAATTATTATTTGTGAGAATTAAAATTTTATTCCGAAGAAATAATTTTTTTGGTAAGAATTATATTTTTATTTGTTAGAATTAAATTTTTATTTGTATGAATTAAATTTTTATTTGTTAGAATTAAATTTTTTTTGTAAGAATTAAATTTTTTTTGTAAGAATTAATTTTTTAGTTGTAAGAAATATTTTTTTTTTCAGAAAAAAATTTTTTTCGTTAGAATTAATTTTTTTTCTCGATAGAATTAAATTTTTTTTGCAAGAATTAAAAATTTTTTCGTAAGAATTTAATTTTTTTGTTAGAATTAATTTTTTTTTGTAATAATTAATTTTTTTGTAAAAATAATTTTTTTTGGTAAGAATAAATTTTCATTTGAAAGAATTAAAATTTTTGTTAGAATTAAATTTTTTTGGTAAGAATTAAATTTTTTTGGTAAGAATTAAATTTTTTTTGTAAGGATTAAATTTTTTTATTAGAATTAAATTTTTTTGCATGAATTAAATTTTTTTGGTAAGAATTAAATTTTTATTTGTTAGAATTAAATTTTTCTTTTAAGAATTAATTATTTTTTGTAAGAATTAATTTTTTTTAAGCATTAAATTTTGATTTGTAAGAATTAAATTTTTATTTGTAAGAATTAATTTCTTTTGTTTGAATTAAATTTTTTTTGCAAGAATTAATTTTTGTTTAGAAATCAATTTTTATAGGAAGAATTAAATTGGTTTTGTTAGAATTAATTTTTTTTCTGTAAGAATTAATTTTGTTTTTTGAGAAATAATTTTTTTTGTAAGAATTTAATTATTTTGTAAGAATTAAATTTTTTTGTGTAAAATAAAATTTTTTTTTGTAAGAATTAATTTTTTTGAGAAAAAATTTTTTTCGTTAGAATTATTTTTTTCGGATAATTAAATTGGTTTTGTTAGAATTAATTTTTTTCTGTAAGAATTAATTTTGTTTTTTGAGAAATAATTTTTATTCTAAGAATATAATTATTTTGTAAGTATTAAATTTTTTTTGTAAAAATTAAATTTTTATTTGTAAGAATAATTTTTATTTGTAAGAATTAAAATTTTTGTTAGAATTATATTTTATTTGTAAGAATTAAATTTTTATTATAAGAATTAAATTTTTATTTGTTAGAATTAAATTATTTTTGGTAAGAATTAAATTTTTTTTGTAAGAATTAAATTTTTTTTGTAAGAATTAATTTATTTTTAGAAATAAAATTTTATTGGAAGAATTAAATTGGTTTTGTCAGAATTAATTTTTTTTCTGTAAGAATTAATTTTGTTTTTTGAGAAATAATTTTTTTGTAAGAATTAAATTTTTTTTGTAAGAATTAAATTTTTATTTGCAAGAATTAATTTTTTTTTGTAAGAATTATATTTTTTTTGTAAGTATTAAATTTTTTTTGTAAAAATTAAATTTTTATTTGTAAGAATAATTTTTATTTGTAAGAATTAAAATTTTTGTTAGAATTATATTTTATTTGTAAGAATTAAATTTTTTTTGTAAGAATTAAATTTTTTTGGTAAGAATTAAATTTTTTTTGTAAGAATTAAATTTTTTTTGTAAGAATTATATTTTTTTGTAAGAATTAAATTTTTTTTGTAAGAATTAAATATTTTTTGTATGAATTATATTTTTTTTTTAGAATTAAATTTTTATTTGCGAGAATTAAAATTTTATTCCTAAGAAATAATTTTTTCTTGTAAGAATTAAATTTTTATTTGTTAGAATTAAATTTTTTTGTTAGAATTAATTTTTTTTTGTAAGAATTATATTTTTTTTGTAAGTATTAAATTTTTTTTGTTAAAATTAAATTTTTATTTGTAAGAATAATTTTTATTTGTAGGAATTAAAATTTTTGTTAGAATTATATTTTATTTGTAAGAATTAAATTTTTTTTGTAAGAATTAAATTTTTTTGGTAAGAATTAAATTTTTTTTGGAAGAATTAAATTTTTTTTGTAAGAATTATATTTTTTTGTAAGAATTAAATTTTTTTTGTAAGAATTAAATATTTTTTGTATGAATTATATTTTTTTTTTAGAATTAAATTTTTATTTGCGAGAATTAAAATTTTATTCCTAAGAAATAATTTTTTCTTGTAAGAATTAAATTTTTATTTGTTAGAATTAAATTTTTTTGTTAGAATTAATTTTTTTTTGTAAGAATTAATTTTTTTTAGAAATCCATTTTTATTGGAAGAATTAAATTGGTTTTGTTAGAATTAATTTTTTTTCTGTAAAAATTAATTGTGTTTTTAAGAAATAATTTTTTTTTGTAAGAATTAAATTTTTATTTGTAAGAATTAAATTATTATTTGTTAGAATTGAATTTTTTTTGCAAGAATTAAATTTTTTTGGTAAGAATTAAAATTTTTTGGTAAGAAAAAATTTTTATTTGTCAGAATTAATTTATTTTGAGAAAAAAAATTTTCTTCAGAATTAATTTTTTTTGTTAGAATTAAATTTTTTGCAAGAATTAAATTTTTTTTCGTTAGAATTTTATTTTTTTTGTTAGAATTAAATTTTTTTTGTCAGAATTAATTTTTTTTGAGAAATAAATTTTTATTGTAAGAATTAAATTGGTTTTGCTAGAATTAAATTTTTTCCTGTAAGAATTAATTTTGTTTTTTGAGAAACAATTTTTTTTGTAAGAATCTAATTATTTTGTAAGAATTAAATTTTTATTTGTAAGAATTAATTTTTTTTTGTAAAATTTAAATTTTTTTGCAAGAATTATTTTTTTTTTGAGAAATAAATTTTTTTTTGTAAGAATTAAATTTTTTTGTAAGAATTAATTTTTTTTGTAGGAATTAAAATTTTTTGTAAGAATTAAATTTTTTTGTAAGAATTAATTTTTTTTGCAAGAATTAATTTTTTTTTGTAAGAATTAATTTTTTTTGTAAGAATTAAAATTTTTTGTTAGAATTAAATTTTTATGGTAAAAATTATTTTTTTTGTAAGAATTACATTTTTTTCTGAGAATTAATTTTTTTTTGGGAAATAAATTTTTTCTGTAAGAATTAATTTTGTGTTTTGAGGAATAATTTTTTTTTCAAAGAATATAATTATTTTGTAAGAATTAAATTTTTTCGTGTAAGAATTTAATTTCTTTGTAAGAATTAATTTTTTTTGTAAGAAATAAATTTTTTTTGTAAGAATTAAATTTTTTTGTTAGAATTAATTTTTTTTTGAAAGAATTAAATTTTTTTTGTAAGAATTAAATTTTTTTTGTAAGAATTAAATTGTTTTTGTAAGAAATAAATTTTCTTTGTAAGAATTCTTTTTTTGGGAAGAATTAATTATTTTTGTAAGAATTAATTTTTTTTTTGTAAAAATTAAATTATTTTTTTTAAGAATTCAATTTTTATTTGTGAGAAATTTTTTTTTGTAAGAATTAAACTTTTTGGTAAGAATTAAATTTTTCTTGTAAGAATTCAATTTTTATTTGTAAGAAATAATTTTTTTTTGTAACAATTAAATGTTTTCCTGTAATAATTTAATTTTCTCGTAAGAATTAATTTTTTTTGTAAGAATTAAAATTTTATTCGTAAGAAATTTTTTTTTTGTAAGAATTAAATTTTTTTGGTAAGAATTCAATTTTTAATTGTTTGAATTAAATTTATCTTGTAAGAATTAAATTTTTATTTGTAAGAAATAAATTTTTTTTGTAACAATTAAATGTTTTCGTGTAATAATTTAATTTTCTTGTAAGAATTAATTTTTTTGTAAGAATTAAATTTTTTTGTTAGAATTAAATTTTATTTGTGAGAATTAAAATTTTATTCCTAAAAAATGAATTTTTTTGTAAGAATTAAATTTTTATTTGTTAGAATTAATTTTTTTTTAAATGTATTACATTTTTTTTGGTAAGAATTAAATTTTTATTTGTTAGAATTAAATTTTTTGTAAGAATTAAATTTTTTTGGTAAGAATTAAATTTTTTTGGTAAGAATTAAATTTTTATTTGTAAGAATTAATTTATTTTGAGTAAAAAAATTTTCTTAAGAATTAATTTTTTTTCGATAGAATTAATTTTTTTGCAAGAATTAAAATTTTTTTCGTTAGAATTTAATTTTTTTTGTTAGGATTAAATTTTTTTGTAAGAATTAATTATTTTTTGAGAAATAAATTTTTATTGTAAGAATTAAATTGGTTTTGTTAGAATTAAATTTTTTTCTGTAAGAATAAATTTTGCTTTTTGAGAAATAATTTTTTTTGTATGAATTTAATTATTGTGTAAGAATTAAATTTTTTTTGTAAGAATTAAATTTTTTTTATAAGAATTAAATTTTTATTTGTTAGAATTAAATCATTTTTGGTAAGAATTAAATTTTTATTTGTAAGAATTAAAATTTTTGTTAGAATTAAATTTTATTTGTAAGAATTAAATTTTTTTTGTAAGAATTAAAAATTTTTGTAAGAATTAAATTTTTTTTGTAAGAATTGAATTTTTTTTATAAGAATTAAATTTTTTTCGTAAGAATTAAATTTTTTTAGTAAGTATTAAATTTTTTTTGTAAAAATTAAATTTTTATTTGTAAGAATAATTTTTATTTGTAAGAATTAAAATTTTTGTTAGAATTATATTTTATTTGTAAGAACTAATTTTTTTTTGTAAGAATTAAATTTTTTTGGTAAGAATTGAATTTTTTTTGTAAGAATTAAATTTTTTTTGTAAGAATTATATTTTTTTGTAAGAATTAAATATTTTTTGTAAGAATTAAATATTTTTTGTATGAATTAAATTTTGTTTGTAGGAATTAAATTTTTTTTGTGAGAATTAAAATTTTATTCCTAAGAAATAATTTTTTTGTAAGAATTAATTTTTTTTGCAATAAAAATTTTTTTCGTTTGAATTTAATTTTTTTTGTTAGAATTAAATTTTTTTGTAACAATTAATTTGTTTTTAGAAATCAATTTTTATTGGAAGAATTAAATTGGTTTTGTTAGAATTAATTTTTTTCTGTAAGAATTAATTTTGTTTTTTGAGAAATAATTTTTATTCTAAGAATATAATTATTTTGTAAGTATTAAATTTTTTTTGTAAAAATTAAATTTTTATTTGTAAGAATAATTTTTATTTGTAAGAATTAAAATTTTTGTTAGAATTATATTTTATTTGTAAGAATTAAATTTTTTTTGTATGAATTAAATTTTTTTGGTAAGAATTAAATTTTTTTTGTAAGAATTAAATGTTTTTTGTAAGATTTAATTTTTTTTTGAGAAATAATTTTTTTTTGTAAGAATTAAATTGGTTTTGTTAGAATTAAAATTTTTCCTGTAAGAATTAGTTTTGTTTTTTGAGAAATAATTTTTTTTGTAAGAATTTAATTATTTTGTAAGAATTAAAATTTTTTTGTAAGAATTAAATTTTTATTATAAGAATTAAATTTTTATTTGTTAGAATTAAATTATTTTTGGTAAGAATTAAATTTTTTTGTAAGAATTAAATTTTTTTTGTAAGAATTAATTTATTTTTAGAAATAAATTTTTATTGGAAGAATTAAATTGGTTTTGTCAGAATTAATTTTTTTTCTGTAAGAATTAATTTTGTTTTTTGAGAAATAATTTTTTTTGTAAGAATTAAATTTTTTTTGTAAGAATTAAATTTTTATTTGCAAGAATTAATTTTTTTTTGTAAGAATTATATTTTTTTTGTAAGTATTAAATTTTTTTTGTAAAAATTAAATTTTTATTTGTAAGAATAATTTTTATTTGTAAGAATTAAAATTTTTGTTAGAATTATATTTTATTTGTAAGAATTAAATTTTTTTTGTAAGAATTAAATTTTTTTGGTAAGAATTAAATTTTTTTTGTAAGAATTATATTTTTTTGTAAGAATTAAATTTTATTTGTAAGAATTAAATATTTTTTGTATGAATTATATTTTTTTGTTAGAATTATATTTTTATTTGTAAGAATTAAATTTTTTTGTTAGAATTAAATTTTTATTTGTGAGAATTAAAATTTTATTCCGGAGAAATAATTTTTTTGTAAGAATTAAATTTTTATTTGTTAGAATTGATTTTTTTTTGAAAGTATTACATTTTTTTGGTAAGAATTAAATTTTTATTTGTTAGAATTGAATTTTTTTTGCAAGAATTAAAATTTTTTGGTAAGAATTAAATTTTTTTGGTAAGAATTAAATTTTTTTGGTAAGAATTAAATTTTTATTTATCAGAATTAATTTATTTTGAGAAAAAAAAATTTCTTCAGAATTTTTTTTTCGATAGAATTAAATTTTTTTTTGCAAGAATTAAATTTTTTTTCGTTAGAATTTTATTTTTT
Source organism: Andrena fulva (assembly GCA_946251845.1). Taxonomy (NCBI): domain Eukaryota; kingdom Metazoa; phylum Arthropoda; class Insecta; order Hymenoptera; family Andrenidae; genus Andrena; species Andrena fulva. The sequence continues at coordinate 102,496 of CAMITZ010000207.1, forward strand.
TTGTTAGAATTAAATTTTTTTGGAAGGAATTAATTTTTTTTGTAAAATTTAAAATATTTTTGAATAATTTTTTTTGTAATAATTAATTTTTTTGTAAAAATAATTTTTTTGGTAAGAATTAAATTTTATTTGTAAGAATTTAAATTTTTGTTAGAAATCAATTTTATTTGTAAGAATTAAATTTTTTTTGTAAGAATTAAATTTTTTTTGTAAGAATTAAATTTTTTTTGTAAGAATTAATTTATTTTTAGAAATAAATTTTTATTGGAAGAATTAAATTGGTTTTGTCAGAATTAATTTTTTTTCTGTAAGAATTAATTTTGTTTTTTGAGAAATAATTTTTTTTGTAAGAATTAAATTTTTTTTGTAAGAATTAAATTTTTATTTGCAAGAATTAATTTTTTTTTGTAAGAATTATATTTTTTTTGTAAGTATTAAATTTTTTTTGTAAAAATTAAATTTTTATTTGTAAGAATAATTTTTATTTGTAAGAATTAAAATTTTTGTTAGAATTATATTTTATTTGTAAGAATTAAATTTTTTTTGTAAGAATTAAATTTTTTTGGTAAGAATTAAATTTTTTTTGTAAGAATTAAATTTTTTTTGTAAGAATTATATTTTTTTGTAAGAATTAAATTTTATTTGTAAGAATTAAATATTTTTTGTATGAATTATATTTTTTTGTTAGAATTATATTTTTATTTGTAAGAATTAAATTTTTTTGTTAGAATTAAATTTTTATTTGTGAGAATTAAAATTTTATTCCGGAGAAATAATTTTTTTGTAAGAATTAAATTTTTATTTGTTAGAATTGATTTTTTTTTTAAAGTATTACATTTTTTTGGTAAGAATTAAATTTTTATTTGTTAGAATTGAATTTTTTTTGCAAGAATTAAAATTTTTTGGTAAGAATTAAATTTTTTTGGTAAGAATTAAATTTTTTTGGTAAGAATTAAATTTTTATTTATCAGAATTAATTTATTTTGAGAAAAAAAAATTTCTTCAGAATTTTTTTTTTCGATAGAATTAAATTTTTTTTTGCAAGAATTAAATTTTTTTTCGTTAGAATTTTATTTTTTTTGTTAGAATTAAATTTTTTTGGTAAGAATTAATTTTTTTTGTAAAATTTAAAATATTTTTGAATAATTTTTTTTGTAATAATTAATTTTTTTGTAAAAATAATTTTTTTGGTAAGAATTAAATTTTATTTGTAAGAATTTAAATTTTTGTTAGAAATCAATTTTATTTGTAAGAATTAAATTTTTTTTGTAAGAATTAAATTTTTTTTGTAAGAATTAAATTTTTTTTGTAAGAATTAATTTTTTTTTGTACGAATTAAATTTTTTTTGGAAGAATTAAATTTTTTGTGTAAGAATTAATTTTTTTTTAGAAATCAATTTTTATAGGAAGAATTAAATTGGTTTTGTTAGAATTAATTTTTTTTCTGTACGAATTAATTTTGTTTTTTGAGAAATAATTTTTTTGTAAGAATTTAATTATTTTGTAAGAATTAAATTTTTTTGTGTAAAATTAAAATTTTTTTGTAAGAATTAATTTTTTTGAGAAAAAAATTTTTTCGTTAGAATTATTTTTTTTTCGATTGAATTAATTTTTTTTCGATAGAATTAATTTTTTGTGCCAGAATTAAATTTTTATTTGTAAGAATACATTTTTTTTGAGAAAATTTTTTTTTCGTTAGAATTAATTTTTTTTCGATAGAATTAATTTTTTTTTGCAAGAATTAAATTTTTATTTGTAAGAATACATTTTTTTTTGAGAAAATGTTTTTTTCGTTACAATTAATTTTTTTTCGATAGAATTAAATTTTTTTTGCAAGAATTAAATTTTTTTTCTTTAGAATTAAATTTTTTTGGTTAGAATTAAATGTTTTTTGTAAGATTTAATTTTTTTTTTGAGAAATGAATTTTTTCTGTAAGAGTTAAATTGGTTACGTAAGCATTAAATTTTTTTCTGTAAGAATTAATTTTTTTTTTGAGAAATAAATTTTTTATATATGCATTTAATTATTTTGTAAGAATTAAATTTTTTTTGTAAGAATTAAATTTTTTTGGTAAGAATTAAATTTTTTTTGTAAGAATTAAATTTTTTTTGTAAGAATTATATTTTTTTGTAAGAATTAAATTTTTTTGTAAGAATTAAATATTTTTTGTATGAATTATATTTTTTTGTTAGAATTAAATTTTTATTTGCGAGAATTAAAATTTTATTCCTAAGAAATAATTTTTTCTTGTAAGAATTAAATTTTTATTTGTTAGAATTAAATTTTTTTGTTAGAATTAATTTTTTTTTTGTAAGAATTAATTTTTTTTAGAAATCCATTTTTATTGGAAGAATTAAATTGGTTTTGTCAGAATTAATTTTTTTTCTGTAAGAATTAATTTTGTTTTTTGAGAAATAATTTTTTTTGTAAGAATTAAATTTTTTTTGTAAGAATTAAATTTTTATTTGCAAGAATTAATTTTTTTTTGTAAGAATTATATTTTTTTGTAAGTATTAAATTTTTTTTGTAAAAATTAAATTTTTATTTGTAAGAATTAAATTTTTATTTGTTAGAATTGAATTTTTTTTGCAAGAATTAAATTTTTTTGGTAAGAATTAAAATTTTTTGGTAAGAATTAATTTTTTATTTGTTAGAATTATATTTTTTATTGAAAGTATTACATTTTTTTGGTAAGAATTTTATCTGTAACAATTAAATGTTTTTGTAAGAATTAAATTTTTTTTGTAAGAATTAAAATTTTTTCGTTAGAATTAAATGTTTTGTAAGATTTAATTTTTTTTTTGAGAAATAATTTTTTTTGTAAGAAATAAATTGGTTTTGTAAGCATTAAATTTTTTTCTGTAAGAATTAATTTTGTTTTTTGAGAAATAAATTTTTTTTGTAAGAATTAATTTTATTTTTAGAATTATATTTTTATTTGTAAGAATTAAATTTTTTTGTTAGAATTAAATTTTTATTTGTGAGAATTAAAATTTTATTCCGGAGAAATAATTTTTTTGTAAGAATTAAATTTTTATTTGTTAGAATTGATTTTTTTTTGAAAGTATTACATTTTTTTGGTAAGAATTAAATTTTTATTTGTTAGAATTGAATTTTTTTTGCAAGAATTAAAATTTTTTGGTAAGAATTAAATTTTTTTGGTAAGAATTAAATTTTTTTGGTAAGAATTAAATTTTTATTTATCAGAATTAATTTATTTTGAGAAAAAAAAATTTTCTTCAGAATTTTTTTTTTCGATAGAATTAAATTTTTTTTTGCGAGAATTAAATTTTTTTTCGTTAGAATTTTATTTTTTTTGTTAGAATTAAATTTTTTTTGTAAGAATTAATTTTTTTTGTAAAATTTAAAATTTTTTTGAATAATTTTTTTTGTAATAATTAATTTTTTTGTAAAAATAATTTTTTTGGTAAGAATTAAATTTTATTTGTAAGAATTTAAATTTTTGTTAGAAATCAATTTTATTTGTAAGAATTAAATTTCTTTTGTAAGAATTACTTTTTTTGTAAGAATTAAATTTTTTTGTAAGAGATAATTTTTTTTTGTAAGAATTAATTTTTTTTTGTAAAATTTAAATTTTTTTTTGAATAATTTTATTGTAATAATTATTTTTTTTTGTGAAAATAATTTTTTTTGTAAGAATTAAATTGTTCTTGCAGGAATTAAATTTTTTTTGGGAAAATTAATTTTTTTGGGAAAATTAATTTTTTTGGGAAAATTAATTTTTTTTTTGAGAAATAAATTTTTTTGTAAGAATTAAATTTTTTTGTTAGAATCAAATTTTTATTTGTGAGAATTAATTTTTTCGAGAAAAAATTGTTTTCGTTAGAATTAATTTTTTTTCGATAGAATTAAATTTTTTTGTAAGAATTAATTTTGTTTTTGAGAACAAATTTTATTTGTAAGAATTAAAATTTCTCTTGTAACAATTAAATTTTTTCGGTTAAGAATTTAATTTTATTGTAAGAATTAATTTTTTTTGTAAGAATTAATTTTTTTTTGTAAGAATTAAATTTTTTTTGTAAGAATTAATTTTTTTTTGTAAGAATTAAATTTTTTTGTTAGAATTAAACTTTTATTTGTGAGAATTAAAATTTTATTCCTAAGAAATAATTTTTTTTTGTAAGAATTCAATTTTATTTGTTATAATTATATTTTTTATTGAAAGTATTACATTTTTTTGGTAAGAATTATATCTGTAACAATTAAATGTTTTTGTAAGAATTAAATTTTTTTGGAAGAATTAAATTTTTTTTGTAAGAATTAAATTTTTTTTGTTAGAATTAAATTTTTTTTGTAAGAATTAATTTTTTTTTGTAAGAATTAAATTTTTTTGTTAGGATTAAATTTTTATTTGTGAGAATTAAAATTTTATTCCTAAGAAATAATTTTTTTTTGTAAGAATTAAATTTTTAATTGTTAGAAATATATTTTTTATTGAAAGTATTACATTTTTTTGGTAAGAATTAAATTTTCATTTGTTAGAAATAAATTGTTTTTTGTAAGAATTAAATTTTTTTTGTTAAGAATTAAATTTTTTTGTAATAATTTTTTGTAAAAATAAATTTTTTTGTTAAGAATTAAATTTTATTTGTAAGAATTTAAATTTTTGTTAGAATTAAATTTTATTTCTAAGAATTAAATTTTTTTTGTAAGAATTAATTTTTTTTGTAAGAATGTCACGTCCCGGGTGGAGGTCTTTGGGGAGAATGACATAGGGGAGTTAATTGGGGCCCAGGCGCGAATCTTAAATCCAGCACACTGATGGTAAAAGGAGGTTAGGCGTGAATGTTAAATCCAACACACTGGTGGTAAAGGAGGTTTTAGGCGTGAATGTTAAATCCAACACACTGGTGGTAAAGGAGGTTTTAGGCGTGAATGTTAAATCCAACACACTGGTGGTAGAGGAGATTTTAGGCGTGAATACACACCGGTGAGACACCCGTTAGAGCACTTGGTTTGGTTTGTCTCGGTAATAGGATTTACCGTTGTTTTATGGTAAAAGACACACGTAATAACTCTGCGAAACTTGTCTAGTCATACGTTTAATCGAAACCTATACGAAAGTAAGTTGGTAAACACCGAGATGCTTTCCGCGGTCGTTGCCCGTAATCAGCTGTTCCGGCAGCCTGTTTGGATTTCGGGATCTTCGTAGCCGAAGGATTGACACAATAATATGAAAAGTGATAGAAAGTAGAACTGTTTATTCAGTTTAAAACACTGGTAATACGTGACACGTTAGTCAGTAGCACATTATGGTTATGTCAATGGTTATTACAATGAAATATGATTATGAATATGAGGTACAATTATATAAGCCAAGCATAGAACTAAGTAAAACATAAAGATTTGCTCCACTAGCAATATGAACAATGAGCGTTAGCAATAATATGAATAAGAAAAGTAGTAAGAATAGTAATACACAATATGAGCGCAATAAGCGTTAATATGCAATAATACGAACAATGAGAATAAGAATAATTGATAATGATGATGGTGATACACAGTGGTATTAAAGATAATTATAATCGCTTACAATTCTTGAAGGTTGACGGGTTTTGAATTTAGGTTAAATAATACTTTGTAGAGCAAGCTTCCTTTCGTCGAAGGATATTTCGTTGAAAGAGCTCGACTCCTTTCGCCGAAGGATATTTCGTTGAAAGAGGATTTCTGTCTCGGAGCCCTTGTATTTATATGATTTTACAAGGGGTTGCGGGGTGTTCGCACGGTATGGACTTTGATCCGTTTATGTAATATTTTACGGTATGAAGGGGGGTGCGCAGTATGCACCTTGGTCTAATTATAAACATGTGTCACGGTACTTTTCGGGGTTTTTGTAGGGACCAAAGGTTGGTCTATATTTGGACTCGCGGTTTTTCTTCCAGGGTTTTTATACACGTGATTTCGAAATGCTCAACTCCTCGAATGGATTTTGGGTGTTTTAATAGGAAAGGGGTGGTAGTGGCTTTGACTTCTTTGGTCATGTAGAGGGTGTGAGACGTGGTCTCGATTTAAGAGATTTGTGGGGCGAGGGACTTGTTTAGGTTCGATAGGAGGGAAGAGTTGGTGCCGCGTTGGGCGAATAGGTGGGGAAGATTTAATGGTTGACCGTCTTGAGATGGGGACCGCTAAGGTACATCGCCAAGGCGGTCGGGGTCATTGGAAAGGGGTAAGAATTGAGGTTTGGGGAAGATTTGAGTGGAGTTTTAGATTGATCTATGATTGAATTTAAATAACTGCGCGCGAAAAAGACGTGGGACGTCACACCTCCCCCCTTACATGAAGAAATTTTTACATTTCTTAACACAAGGTTCGGGTGGCTTGGAATGAGAAAAAAAAATTAAACGAAAAATAGTGGGACATCACACCTCCCCCCCTACATGAAGAAATGGTACATTTCTTAACCGTAAGGACCGGAGTGGATTTGAAGTTATTTTCCCCTGCTCTTTGTAGAGTCAAAAAAAAAAGAATTTTATTTATAAAAGAAAATGGGGTTGCTCAAAAATGAAAACAAAATTCTCTGGCCAAAAGGGCCTGTAGAAATAAAAATAAAACAAAACTAATATCGGAGGTATTTACAAGGGACTATTTTCATAGTTGGTATATACAAGGATATATATATACAAGGATTTAAGGGGGATAGGAATAAGAAAGGGTCTGGAAAGTAGCGTCTTCTAGGATGAAGCTTAGGTCTTGACCACTCTGGTAGAGGGCATCGAACCATCGCATGAACTCGGGCGTCAGCTCTGTGTGGTCGGGGACCTTCGTTGCTGACCCCGTGTCCAGGAATTCTATTACTCCTGGATTTGGAGGGATGGTGGAAGGGATTTGGATTTTGGGAAGTTGGGTAGGAGGGTGTTTAGGGAGTCGGTTCTCGTCATTTACTCGCGCGAATGGTGAAGAGCGGTTCGGGGGTGACGGGGTCGGCGCCTCCTGGAGCGTCTCCCAGTTGAGAGGCGTTGGTGGGGGGGAGTCATCTATAGTGATGACTTCCGTGGGTGGGTCAGCTTCCCTGATGATGGTGGTGGAGATTATCTTCGGGAGGAAGGGCGACAGGCTCCTTCCCTCTCGTAGGGCTTCTTTGCGCAACCACCGGATGTGTTGCAATTTTCTTTTCTTCTCACCCCCGTTCTGGGGTCTGTTGGGGTGGGTGGCCCTTCGGTGTGGCATAGCTGTGGTATCGGCGACTGTTATTGCAACGATCTAGGGTGGGAAATATGATTAAAGTGTTTGTTTATTGTGACTTGGGGTCAACCGGGATTCTCGCGCATCCGACCAAGACGCGCTTTGTTGGCATGTATAATTTTTGTTTTGCCTTTCCATGATATTTTGAGGTTCTGAGAGGGAATTACCTCCAATATGGTGTGCGGGCCAGAGTACTGGTCGCCGAATTTCCCTTTTCGCGGTTCTATTAAGACGAAGACAGGGTCACCCAGTTTGAAGGTCTCCTGGTTTATATGTCTATCATAATACTTTTTGTAACGAAGTTTGGATTGATTTAACTTTTCTGCTGCAGCGATTTGCAGTTCTTGCACCCTCGTATTTAGTTTGGAGAGGTAGTGACTGTAAGTTTCATTTTCGAAATCTTCGGGCACTCGTTTCTGACTGGGTACCCGGGCTATTTTCCCGAATACTAGCTCGTGTGGGGTGTAACCAGTGCCCTCGTGGACGCTGGTATTGTAAGAAAACGCGGCCATTGCAGTCCATTCGTCCCAGTCGCTGTAGCTACTTATAAACATCTTTAGATATTCTGTTAACACGAGGTGCGATCGTTCTAGAGACCCGTTTGTTTGTGGGTGAAAGGCTGTGGTTCGAAATTGTTCTATTTTAAATTTTTGCGCGATAGCTTTCATGAAGTTACCGGTGAGGTTTGCTCCTTGGTCAGTGAGGATGGCTCTAGGAGCTCCGAATTGACAAATAAATCGTTTTATAAATGCGTCTGCGATTTTTATTGCTGTGGATTGTTTAAGGGGCTCGCACACGAAGTATTTTGTTAGTAAATCTTGCATTGTTAGGATGTAGGTATTCCCCATTCTCGTAGTAGGTAGCGGTCCTACTATATCCAACGCAACTTTATCGAAGGCGCGTCCAGGCGTATCGGTAAGGATAGGTCATCCATATCGGCATAGGTTGCTTGGTTTTTACACGCACGAGTTTCTTCCGTTGGCAGTCCGCGCAATTTCGGACGAATTCTTCCACGGCTTTCTTCATACCCTTCCAAAAGTAGTTGTGACGAATACGGTTATATGTTTTGGTTACTCCTTTATGGCCGGCTAACGCGGACGCATGATTTTCCACAATAATGCTTTGTCGTTCCGCATCCTTCGGGATGCGGACTATTTGTAAACATATTGTGACACTGATGTCTTCTTCGTCAAGGGCTTCGAGAATGTCCGTGATAATATCTTGCCAGCTTAACTGATCGATATTTGTAGTTTTAGCTATGCTGAGAGAATATATTATAAGTTCACGTACTACGTTTCTAAGGGAAGAAAGGGCTTCGCCCCAATTAGTAGTGGTCAAAGGCGTACTTTGCGTTTCCTTCATAACTAAACCAATGAAGATTTGTCCCCTATTAAACGTTACGTGCGCCCTGCCCAGCGTTAGGTTATTTGTTATTGGCAGGATTCCCGTTTCCTGCAGCTGTTTTGCTCCGTCGTCGCAAGTTTTCCCATCGGCGCTTAAAAAGAACACAACCGTTTCTTTTCGTAGAGACAACGGGTCGCGACAGATTATTGGCGTTATCTTGAGTTCCCTATCAGGGTCTGCTTCGTAGGCTGTTTCCGGAGGATCATTTGTCTCGATCATCAATGATTCCGAGTCTGACGTTGATTCTTGCGAAGCGTTGGACGCCACATCGGAATCTGAGTCGTCTTGTTCCGGTGGGGCTGGCGATTCCGGAAGCGAAATAATCGAGTATGGTTCATCTGCAGGTTCTTCTTCCGCGGCCTGGGTTTCTTCTATGGTATTCCCTGGTTCTGGTAAATTTAGCGAGGGGAAAACCGGTGGCGCTATTATCGGCGTCTGGTCCTTGCGAACCTTTCGGCGTGGTTGGGTCCTCGTAGGCGCCGTTCTGTGGCGGATTTTACTTGCAGGTTTCTGCGTGGAGGTGGATGCTTGGGAGCCCCGAGGCCTCCCTGGGCCTCGTTTAGGCGGGGGCAGATCTTCCCAGTCATCGTCGGTTTCCTCTCGTGGTCGTATGGGGCATGCTTCCACGGTGGGTGGATTTCGGGATAAGGCGTCGGCAAGTTTGTTGCTTTTCCCCGGTTGATATCGAATTTCATAGTCGTATTCAGCTAATTTCAGCCGCCACCTAACGAGGCGCGACGTCGGGTCCTTTACCCTGTGTAACCAAACTAAAGGTTGGTGGTCGGTATATAAAATAAATTTCCTTCCATAAAGGTAAGGACGGAAGTATCTGACACAATAAACTATGGCTAGGAGTTCCTTTTCGATTGTCGCGTAATTGGTTTCCGCTCTGTTTAAGAGACGGGAAGCGTAAGCAATTGGTAGCTCCTTTTCGTCGATACCCTGACTTAATATTCCTCCGATGGCGTATTGGGAGGCATCAGTAGTGACGTGGAATTCCAGGTCAAAATTCGGATAATGCAGGATGGGTTCCTTTTGCAAGGCTGACCTTAAGTGGTCGAAAGCGGTTTGCTGGGACGGTCCCCAGTTAAATGCTGCGTCCTTTTTCAAAAGTTGGGTTAACCTTAGAAAACTCTGGGATAAATCTTCGATAATAACCTGTTAATCCAAGGAATTCTTTAATTCCTTTGGGTGTGCGAGGTGCTGGGTAGTTACGGATGGCTTGAAGTTTCTGTTGATCCGGTTTTACTCCGTCCTCGGTGATCACGTGGCCCAAGTATGCAACTTCCTTATGTAAAAATTTGCATTTGGAAGGTTGCAGTTTAAGGTTCGCCTCGCGAAGCCGATGGGCGAGTTTCTTGAATTTTATTAAATGTTCGGTGAGGGAGCTTGCGTAAAGGACGATGTCGTCCAAATACACAAACATTTCCGTGCCCTGGAGTCCCGTAAGAGTGTGGTCCATCAGACGTTGGAATGTAGCTGGTGCATTACAAAGCCCAAATGGCATCCTAACAAACTCGTAATGTCCATAAGGCGTGGAGAATGCTGTTTTTGGTGCGTCTTCCGGCTTCATGGGTATTTGGTGAAACCCTGAAGCGAGGTCGAATACGGAGAAGTATTTTGCGCCTCCCAATTGGTCTAATATTTCGTTGATGTTAGGAATTGGGTAAGCGTCAGGAACGGTCTTTTTGTTTAGATCCCTAAAATCGAGTACCATTCGCCATAGGATTTCTCCATCGGGTCCTGGTTTCTTGGAGACGATCCAGATGGGAGAATTGTAGGGCGATAATGACGGCTTTATAATTTCGTTTTCCAACATCTTTTGTACTTGCTTGGTAATTTCTTTCTTGTGTACCGGAGGGAAGCGATATTGCTTCGTATTAACCGGTGCCGGGTCCGTTGTTTGGATTCCGTGTTGAATAGCGTTCGTATGACCTAACTTCTCGTCTGGGAGATGGAAGAGGTCGTGGTTTCGCTTTATTATCTCTTGAACGTGGCGCTGTTCTTCCGGATTCATGTGTTCCATGGAGATCGATTTTAGCACTTGATCCGCCCTTGAAGGGGATTCTTCAGAAATTTCCAGTGGTTCCGTAGTAAACGTTTTCGCGAGAGACGTGAGGGGTTTTAAGGGAAGAGTAATTTTAGTGGGATGTGTAGGGGGTAGGGAGGAGTGCACTTTCGTAGGTGCCTCGAGTTGGTGGATCGACAGATCCAGGGCTAACAGGGACTTGGGTTTTATTAAGTTCGGGATGGGGTTGATGCCTGAAGGCGGTTTTGTCTCTCTTTGTCGTTTTTTCTTAGGTTCCGGGATTATCCTGTCGAATTCCTCCAGTTCAACGATGGGTATCGTAATTATAGAGTCCTCTTCGTTTGAGTTTATCATTTGCAAGTATGCCTTGCCATTTTGATTACGGACAAGCGCGTTACCAGCGTGAATTCCTGTGCCCAGCTTTAATCGGGGCAAGTATCCTTCTTCGAGGTTTAAGTTTGATACGTACACGAAGGTACTGGTTCTCGATCTTGCGGGTAGCGTCACTTGATCCCTATTTATGAATGGGATGGAGTTTCCGTGAAACTCCAGCTGCCTTTTGAAGTAATCGATAGTGGCATTCCTTCCTGTTAGGAATTCGGCTCCAAGTATACCTTGTGGTCTAATTGGGAAGTCCCCTGGGACTACGTGGAATGTGGCATTTTCGCCCAAAAGAGTTATTTTGATTGTCCCGAGGGTGGGCACCGGGTCCGTAGAAATCCCTTTAAGTAGTAGTTTATTCTCTACGTTGACGTCTTGGATTCTTTTTACGACCTGAATCTTTAATAAGTTCACCTCTGATCCGGAGTCGATCATTAACTCGGCGTCTTCTTCGAAATCTGGGGATTTAATTATTATGGAAGGGGCTTCATTTACCGGATTTACTCGCGCGGTGGCGATTTTATTCCCGATACCCTCTATTTCCTCTGTACGTTTATCGGACGCGCTCCCGCTTAGCCTGTCCCACGGTACGCGTCCATAGGTACCCGTGGAGGCGGGGAGTTTCCCGAATTCATCTCCTGGAAGTTTCCAGGGTTCCTTGTGTTAAAATTGTATATACGTTTCCTACATTCCGAAATCAGGTGTCCCGGCTTCTTACAATATCCGCAGATTCGCAGCTCCGTAGGCCTGGGAGGTGGAGGTCGAGTCCTGTCCCAGTAGGGGAGCAGTGGGCTGGGTGCTTTATTTCCATAGCCCGCAGGAAGGGTTGTGGGCTGCCTCTCGGAGGGTTGAGCTGGCGAGCCTGGGTTGCTACGACAGACCCGGGCGTCGTGACCGATCTTGTTGCAGATCTGGCACGTCAGTTTGGGAGTCTTCGGTTCTGCAAACTTGATGCGGTCCCTTTCCATCTTCTTGTCCACTCGGATGGCCAGGTTGAACGCTTCATCGAGCGTTTCGAACGGGTGTAGCAGTAAATTCGTCCTTACGTGTGGTGGAAGTCCATCGACGAATGAGTCCAATGTCAGGCGATCTAGATCTTCGGGGTGATTCCTCGCGAAATCGCGGTAGTATTCCCTATCCTCTTCTAAAATTGCGAAGCGGAGGTCTTTAACGCGGGAGATATATTCTAGCACGTGCTCGTTGGCTCCTTTCATAACGTTCGCGAGCTCCCCGCGATAATGGTCAGTCGTTTTTGCAGGGGAGAAGGTTAATTTAAGTTGTTTGATTAAATCTGTTACGGTATCGAAGACCCGATCCTCAACTGCCAAGCAGGCATGGTCTTGTAATTTATTACGTAATAACCTAGCCAACTGGGGTTCGGCTTGCGGGGGAACCAGAGCCTTAGCCCTATTACAGGCTCTCGCGAATTGCACAACGGGTATGTTATCTCCGGTAAAAATAGGTACAGTTTCTATGGCGTCCTTTAAGCTGATTTGGGGCGATGGACTGTGGTCTCTAACGCGGTCATAGTATAGATTTGGTTTCCTATCAAATCGGGAGGAACCAGGGTGGCAGGATTGTTTGCTAGTGGCGAGGGTGCAAGAAGCTTTTCCATTATTTCGCGGATGGCTTTTATTTGAACAGAGAGATCTTCTGACGCGGGGTCGCCTGAAGCGGTGGCTGCGTCCGAATGCGTTTTGAATTGCGGATTTTCGACATATTTCGCGTGCAAGCGCTCGATTTCGGCTTGTTTTTCACGCAATAGCTGTATTCGATTCATTAATTCGATGGTCGTTGTATCTTTTCTGTCAATGGAAGGGTCCGCGTCTTGGTCTAGAGTGCGAGATTCGTTAGTGTCTCCGTACACGGACATGGTTACTTTGGTTGATTCTGTTGCGCTAGAAAATTATGGGGATTTTACTACGTTCAGACTTCCGGCAGCCGTTGTCTAAACCCTACGGTGTTCCTGACCTGATACGCGATAAAATCGTTGCGTCTTTTGCGCGAGAGACGCTCCTTTTCGGTGCACGCGGCACATTCACTGATGGGGCGTGCTTTGAGTAAGTGGTCTCTACAACGGGAGCATTCGGGGAGTATGTCGTTAGGTTGGTAGTGGTGTGTTTGATAAATCTCGTCCACCTCCACTGGGTCTAAATTGAAACACTCCTGACAAATATTGTCGCCTTCCGTGGTCGTTACTACGCTTCCAAAAACACAAACCAATGCGTTTGAATCAGACAATACGCCTCGAAATCTACGGCTTGGGTAATATAATTTGCCTATGCTTGGGTGTGGATCACACATGTTAACCGAAAGATATTATGGGTGTTAAGTACTCGACAGGTCTTTGCCTGGCTGAAATAAACAAACGTTCCACCTTGGGCGACTGGGATTACGTCGCGTCGTTTAATAATCTAAATCTTCTGGGTCTTCAAATTCGTCATGGGTTTCTCCAGAGATGAGGTAGAATTCCACGCACACGGGGCAACTATGCATGGGGCGAGTATGGTATAGAAGATCGCCACACTATTCGCAAAGGGGAAGCGTAGTAGGCGTTTGATAGTAGTGAAGGAGGCGCTCGTTTTCTACTTTTGCTGGATACACCCAGGAGCAGGGCAAGCAAATATCTTCCTTGTCGAAAGTCCTTGCTAAACGGGCTCTGAGACAAACTAAGTTCTGCATGCACGTAATGGTGCCTTGTAGCCTTTGGCTTCGTTGAGCTACGACAACCCTTTGCGTGCGAGTAATATACATGAGTAAGTTTGACGAAACTTTGAAGTTTGAATTTGTTTTAGTTTAAATATAGTAAATTTAAGGCGTTCTATCCACATAAATAATGATTATCGAACCGTAGGTAACTTTTATTTGCGAGAAGATAACTTTCCGTGCATTCGATGCAGTCCCTTATGGGGCGTTTTGGGATTAGTGGTTCTCTACACCGCGGGCAATAAACAGGGGTCCTATGGGTGTAATAATAATGCGTCCAATACACTTCTACGGTGTCTGCGGGCGCTAGGCCAGAACACCCTAGGCAAACCTCGCTTCCGTCTCTGGTGGTAGCGATGCCGCCAGAAATGCAGGTCAGCGCATTCAAATATGCCGTTAGGCTTTGCAGTCTGCGGCTCCGGTAAGACGGTTCACACAGGTTCGGGTGTTCGATGCACATGCTAGATATAGAGACTTTGTGGGTACCGTATTAAAGAAATTTTTTCGACGGTAGACGAACATCCCACCGCTGTCACCAAAATTATGTCACGTCCCGGGTGGAGGTCTTTGGGGAGAATGACATAGGGGAGTTAATTGGGGCCCAGGCGCGAATCTTAAATCCAGCACACTGATGGTAAAAGGAGGTTAGGCGTGAATGTTAAATCCAACACACTGGTGATAAAGGAGGTTTTAGGCGTGAATGTTAAATCCAACACACTGGTGGTAAAGGAGGTTTTAGGCGTGAATGTTAAATCCAACACACTGGTGGTAGAGGAGATTTTAGGCGTGAATACACACCGGTGAGACACCCGTTAGAGCACTTGGTTTGGTTTGTCTCGGTAATAGGATTTACCGTTGTTTTATGGTAAAAGACACACGTAATAACTCTGCGAAACTTGTCTAGTCATACGTTTAATCGAAACCTATACGAAAGTAAGTTGGTAAACACCGAGATGCTTTCCGCGGTCGTTGCCCGTAATCAGCTGTTCCGGCAGCCTGTTTGGATTTCGGGATCTTCGTAGCCGAAGGATTGACACAATAATATGAAAAGTGATAGAAAGTAGAACTGTTTATTCAGTTTAAAACACTGGTAATACGTGACACGTTAGTCAGTAGCACATTATGGTTATGTCAATGGTTATTACAATGAAATATGATTATGAATATGAGGTACAATTATATAAGCCAAGCATAGAACTAAGTAAAACATAAAGATTTGCTCCACTAGCAATATGAACAATGAGCGTTAGCAATAATATGAATAAGAAAAGTAGTAAGAATAGTAATACACAATATGAGCGCAATAAGCGTTAATATGCAATAATACGAACAATGAGAATAAGAATAATTGATAATGATGATGGTGATACACAGTGGTATTAAAGATAATTATAATCGCTTACAATTCTTGAAGATTGACGGGTTTTGAATTTAGGTTAAATAATACTTTGTAGAGCAAGCTTCCCTTCGTCGAAAGATATTTCGTTGAAAGAGCTCGACTCCTTTCGCCGAAGGATATTTCGTTGAAAGAGGATTTCTGTCTCGGAGCCCTTGTATTTATATGATTTTACAAGGGGTTGCGGGGTGTTCGCACGATATGGACTTTGATCCGTTTATGTAATATTTTACGGTATGAAGGGGGGTGCGCAGTATGCACCTTGGTCTAATTATAAACATGTGTCACGGTACTTTTCGGGGTTTTTGTAGGGACCAAAGGTTGGTCTATATTTGGACTCGCGGTTTTTCTTCCAGGGTTTTTATACACGTGATTTCGAAATGCTCAACTCCTCGAATGGATTTTTGGTGTTTTAATAGGAAAGGGGTGGTAGTGGCTTTGACTTCTTTGGTCATGTAGAGGGTGTGAGACGTGGTCTCGATTTAAGAGATTTGTGGGGCGAGGGACTTGTTTAGGTTCGATAGGAGGGAAGAGTTGGTGCCGCGTTGGGCGAATAGGTGGGGAAGATTTAATGGTTGACCGTCTTGAGATGGGGACCGCTAAGGTACATCGCCAAGGCGGTCGGGGTCATTGGAAAGGGGTAAGAATTGAGGTTTGGGGAAGATTTGAGTGGAGTTTTAGATTGATCTATGATTGAATTTAAATAACTGCGCGCGAAAAAGACGTGGGACGTCACAAGAATTAAATTTTTATTTGCTAGAATTAAATTTTTCTAGTAAGAATTAAAATGTTTTTGTAAGAATTAAATTTTTTTTGTAAGAATTAAATTTTTTTTGTAGGAATTAAATTATTTTTGTTAGAATTAAATTTCTTTTGTAAGAATTACTTTTTTTGTAAGAATTAAATTTTTTTGTAAGAATTAATTTTTTTTTGTAAGAATTAATTTTTTTTGTAAAATTTAAATTTTTTTTGAATAATTTTATTGTAATAATTATTTTTGAAAGAATTAAATTGTTCTTGCAGGAATTAAATTTTTTTTGGGAAAATTAATTTTTTTGGGAAATTTAATTTTTTTGGGAAAATTAATTTTTTTTTGAGAAATAAATTTTTTTTGTAAGAATTAAATTTTTTTGTTAGAATCAAATTTTTATTTGTGAGAATTAATTTTTTCGAGAAAAAATTGTTTTCGTTAGAATTAATTTTTTTTCGATAGAATTAAATTTTTTTGTAAGAATTAATTTTGTTTTTGAGAACAAATTTTATTTGTAAGAATTAAAATTTCTCTTGTAACAATTAAATTTTTTCGGTTAAGAATTTAATTTTATTGTAAGAATTAATTTTTTTTGTAAGAATTAATTTTTTTTTTGTAAGAATTAAATTGGTTTTGATAGAATTAAATTTTTTTCTGTAAGAATTAATTTTGTTTTTAGTAAGAATTTAATTATTTTGTAAGAATTAAAATTTTTTTGCAAGAATTAAAAATTTTTCGTTAGTATTTAATTTATTTGTTAGAATCAAATTTTTTATGTCAGAATTAATTTTTTTCTGAGAAATAAATTTTTATTGTAAGAATTGAATTGTTTTTGAAAGAATGAAATTTTTTTTATTAGAATTAAATTTTTTTTGTAAGAAATTAATTTTTAATTGTAAGAATTAATTTTTTTGAGAAAAATTTTTTTTCTTCAGAATTAATTTTTTTTCGATAGAATAAATTTTTTTTGCATGAATTAAATTTTTTTTGTAAGAATTAATTTTTTTTTTATAAATTAAATTTTTATTTGTAAGAATTAAATTTTTATTTGTAAGAATCCAATTTTTATTTGTAAGAATTAATTTTTTTTGTAAGTATTAAATTTTTTTTTAAGAATTAAATTTTTATTTGTAAGAATTAAATTTTTTTTTTATAACAATTAAATTTTTTCGGGTAAGAATTTAATTTGTTTGTAAGAATTAATTTTTTTTGTAAGAATTAATTTTGTTTTGTAAAATTTATATTTTTTCTGTTATAATTTTTTTTTGTAATAATTAATTTTTTTGTAAAAATAAATTTTTTTGGTAAGAATAAATTTTTATTTGTAAGAATTCAATTTTTATTTGTAAGAATTAATTTTTTTTGTAAGTATTACATTTTTTTTGTAAGAATTAAATTTTTTTTAAGAATTAAATTTTTATTTGTAAGAATTAAATTTTTATTAGTTAGAATTACATTTTTCGTAAGAATTAAATTTTAATTTGTAAGAATTAATTTTTTTTTTAGTAACAATTAAATGTTTTTGTATGAATTAATTTTTTCTTGTTAGAATTAAATTTTTATTTGTAAGAATTAAATTTTTATTTGTAAGAATTAATTTTTTTTTAGTAACAATTAAATGTTTTTGTAAAAATTAACATTTTTTTTGTTAGAATTAAATTTTTTTTGTAAGAATTAAATTTTTATTTGTAAGAATTCAATTTTTATTTGTAAGAATTAATTTTTTTTGTAAGTATTAAATTTTTTTTTAAGAATTAAATTTTTATTTGTAAGAATTAAATTTTTATTAGTTAGAATTAAATTTTTGTTGTATGAATTAAATTTTTCTTGCAAGAGTTAAATTTCTTTTGTAAAAATTAATTTTTTTTTGAGAAATAAATTTTTTTGTAAGAATTAAATTGGTTTTGTTAGAATTAAATTTTTTTCTTTAAGAATTAATTTTGTTTTTTGTAAGAATTTAATTATTTTGTGAGAATTAAAATTTTTTTGTAAGAATTAAATTTTTATTTGTAAGAATTAAATTTTATTTTGTAACAATTAAATTTTTTCGGGTAAGAATTTAATTTGTTTGTAAGAATTAATTTTTTTTGTAAGAATTAATTTTGTTTTGTAAAATTTAAATTTTTTCTGTAATAATTTTATTTTGTAATAATTAATTTTTTTGTAAAAATAAATTTTTTTGGTAAGAATAAATTTTTATTTGTTAGAATTCAATTTTTATTTGTAAGAATTAATTTTTTTTGTAAGTATTACATTTTTTTTGTAAGAATTAAATTTTTTTTAAGAATTAAATTTTTATTTGTAAGAATTAAATTTTTATTAGTTAGAATTACATTTTTCGTAAGAATTAAATTTTAATTTGTAAGAATTAATTTTTTTTTTAGTAACAATTAAATGTTTTTGTATGAATTAATTTTTTCTTGTTAGAATTAAATTTTTATTTGTAAGAATTAAATTTTTATTTGTAAGAATTAATTTTTTTTTAGTAACA
This sequence comes from Andrena fulva, assembly GCA_946251845.1. Taxonomy (NCBI): domain Eukaryota; kingdom Metazoa; phylum Arthropoda; class Insecta; order Hymenoptera; family Andrenidae; genus Andrena; species Andrena fulva. The sequence continues at coordinate 120,858 of CAMITZ010000207.1, forward strand.
ATTAAATGTTTTTGTAAAAATTAACATTTTTTTGTTAGAATTAAATTTTTTTTGTAAGAATTATATTTTTTTTGTAAGTATTAAATTTTTTTTGTAAAAATTTAATTTTTATTTGTAAGAATAAATTTTTTTGAGAAAAAATTTTTTTCGTCAGAAATAATTTTTTTTGTTAGAATTAAATGTTTTGTAAGATTTAATTTTTTTTTTGAGAAATAATTTTTTTTTGTAAGAATTAAATTGGTTTTGTAAGCATTAAATTTTTTTCTGTAAGAATTAATTTTGTTTTTTGAGAAATAAATTTTTTTTATAAGAATTCATTTTTTTTTTAGAATTAAATTTTTATTTGTTAGAATTAAATTTTTATTTGTAAGAATTAAATTTTTTTTTGTAATAAAAAATTTTTTTTTTGTAAAAATGTAATTATTTTGTATGAATTAAATTTTTTCGTGTAAGAATTTAATTTTTTTGTAAGAATTAAATTTTATTTGTAAGAATTTAAATTTTTGTTAGAATTCAATTTTATTTGTAAGAATTAAATTTTTTTTGTAAGAATTAAATTTTTTTATAAGAATTAAATTTTTTTATAAGAATTAAATTTTTTTTGTATGAATTAAATTTTTTTAAGTAAGAATTAAATTTTTTTGGTAAGAATTAAATTTTTTTGGTTAGAATTAAATTTTTATTTGTAAGAATTAATTTTTTTTTAGTAACAATTAAATGTTTTTGTAAGAATTAAATTTTTTTTGTAAGAATTAAATTTTTTTTGTATGAATTAAATTTTTTTTGTAAGAATTAAATTGGTTTTGTAAGCATTAAATTTTTTTCTGTAAGAATTAATTTTGTTTTTTGAGAAATAAATTTTTTTTGTAAGAATTAATTTTTTTTTAGAATTATATTTTTATTTGTAAGAATTACATTTTTTTGGTAAGAGTAAAATTTTTTTGGTAAGAATTAATTTTTTTTGTAACAATTAAATTTTTTCGGTTAAGAATTTAATTTTTTTGTAAGAATTAAATTATTTTTGTAAGAATTAAATTTTTTTTGTAAGAATTAAACTTTTTTTGTAAGAATTAATTTTTTTTTGTAAAAATTAAATTTTTTTTGTAAGAATTAAATTTTTTTGTAAGAATTATATTTTTATTTGTAAGAATTAAATTTTTTCGTGTAAGAATTTAATTTTTTTGTAAGAATTAAATTTTTTTTGTAGGAATTAAATTTTTTTTGTAAGAATTAAATTTTTTTGTAAGAATTGATTTTTTCGAGAAGAAATTTTTATCGGTAGAATTAATTTTTTTTCGATAGAATTAAATTTTTTTGTAAGAATTAATTTTGTTTTTGAGAAATAAAATTTTATTTGTAAGAATTAAAATTTCTCTTGTAACAATTAAATTTTTTCGGTTAAGAATTTAATTTTTTTGTAAGAATTAATTTTTTTTGTAAGAATTAATTTTTTTTTGTAAAATTTAATTTTTTTTTGAATAATTTTTTTGTAATAATTATTTTTTTGTGAAAATAAATTTTTTTGTAAGAATTAAATTTTTTTTGCAAGAATTAAATTTTTTTTCTTTGGAATTAAATTTTTTTTGTTGGAATTAAATGTTTTTTGTAAAATTTAATTTTTTTTTTGAGAAATGATTTTTTTTTGTAAGAATTAAAGTGGTTTTGTAAGCATTAAATTTTTTCTGAAAGAATTGATTTTATTTTTTTGAGAATTAATTTTTTTTGTATGAATTAAATTTTTTTTGTTAGAATTAAATTTTTTTTGTAAGAATTAAATGTTTTTGTAAGAATTACATTTTTTTGTAAGAATTAAATTTTTTTTGTAAGAATTAATTTTTTCGAGAAGAAATTTTTATCGGTAGAATTAATTTATTTTCGATAGACTTAAATTTTTTTGAAAGAATTAATTTTGTTTTTGAGAAATAAAATTTTATTTGTAAGAATTAAAATTTCTCTTGTAACAATTAAATTTTTTCGGTTAAGAATTTAATTTTTTTGTAAGAATTAATTTTTTTTGTAAGAATTAATTTTTTTTTGTAAAATTTAAATTTTTTTGAATAATTTTTTTGTAATAATTATTTTTTTTGTGAAAATAAATTTTTTTGTAAGAATTAAATTTTTTTTGTAAGAATTAAATTTTTCTTGCAGGAATTAAATTTTTTTTGGGAAAATTAATTTTTTTTTTGAGAAATAATTATTTTTTGTAAGAATTAAATTGGTTTTGTTAGAATTAAATTTTTTTCTGTAAGAATTAATTTTGTTTTTAGTAAGAATTTAATTATTTTGTAAGAATTAAAATTTTTTTGCAAGAATTAAAAATTTTTCGTTAGTATTTAATTTATTTGTTAGAATCAAATTTTTTATGTCAGAATTAATTTTTTTCTGAGAAATAAATTTTTATTGTAAGAATTAAATTGTTTTTGAAAGAATAAAATTTTTTTTATTAGAATTAAATTTTTTTGTAAGAAATTAATTTTTAATTGTAAGAATTAATTTTTTTGAGAAAAATTTTTTTTCTTCAGAATTAATTTTTTTTCGATAGAATAAATGTTTTTTGCATGAATTAAATTTTTTTTGTAAGAATTAATTTTTTTTTTAAGAATTAAATTTTTATTTGTAAGAATTAAATTTTTATTAGTTAGAATTACATTTTTCGTAAGAATTAAATTTTAATTTGTAAGAATTAATTTTTTTTTAAATAACAATTAAATGTTTTTGTATGAATTAATTTTTATTTGTTAGAATTAAATTTTTATTTGTAAGAATTAAATTTTTAATTGTAAGAATTAATTTTTTTTTAGTAACAATTAAATGTTTTTGTAAAAATTAAAATTTTTTTGTTAGAATTAAATTTTTTTTGTAAGAATTATATTTTTTTTGTAAGTATTAAATTTTTTTTGTAAAAATTTAATTTTTATTTGTAAGAATAAATTTTTTTGAGAAAAAATTTTTTTCGTTAGAAATAATTTTTTTTGTTAGAATTAAATGTTTTGTAAGATTTAATTTTTTTTTTGAGAAATAATTTTTTTTTGTAAGAATTAAATTGGTTTTGTAAGCATTAAATTTTTTTCTGTAAGAATTAATTTTGTTTTTTGAGAAATAAATTTTTTTTGTAAGAATTAATTTTTTTTTAGAATTGTATTTTTATTTGTAAGAATTAAATTTTTTTGGTAAGAGTTAAAATTTTTTGGTAAGAATTAATTTTTTTTTGTAAGAATTAAATTTTTTGGTAAGAGTTAAATTTTTTTGGTAAGAATTAATTTTTTTTTGTAAGAATTAAATTTTTTTGTAAGATTTAACTTTTTTTTTTGAGAAATAATTTTTTTTTGTAAGAATTAAATTGGTTTTGTAAGCATTAAATTTTTTTCTGTAAGAATTAATTTTGTTTTTTGAGAAATAAATTTTTTTTGTAAGAATTCATTTTTTTTTAGAATTAAATTTTTATTTGTTAGAATTAAATTTTTATTTGTAAGATTTAAATTTTTTTTTGTAATAATAAATTTTTTTTTTGTAAAAATGTAATTATTTTGTATGAATTAAATTTTTTCGTGTAAGAATTTAATTTTTTTGTAAGAATTAAATTTTATTTGTAAGAATTTAAATTTTTGTTAGAATTCAATTTTATTTGTAAGAATTAATTTTTTTTTGTAAGAATTAAATTTTTTTATAAGAATTAAATTTTTTTTGTATGAATTAAATTTTTTTTGTAAGAATTAATTTTTTTTTGTAAGAATTTAATTTCTTTGTAAGAATTAATTTTTTTTGTAAGAATTAAATTTTTTTGTTAGAATTAAATTTTTATTTGTGAGAATTGAAATTTTATTCCTAAGAAATAATTTTTTTTTGTAAGAATTAAATTTTTATTTGTTAGAATTATATTTTTTATTGAAAGTATTACATTTTTTGGTAAGAATTTTATCTGTAACAATTAAATGTTTTTGTAAGAATTAAAATTTTTTGTAAGAATTAATTTTTTTTGAGAAAAAATTTTTTTCGTTAGAAATAATTTTTTTTGTTACAATTAAATGTTTTGTAAGATTTAATTTTTTTTTTGAGAAATAATTTTTTTTTGTAAGAATTAAATTGGTTTTGTAAGCATTAAATTTTTTTCTGTAAGAATTAATTTTGTTTTTTGAGAAATTAATTTTTTTTGTAAGAATTAATTTTTTTTAGAATTGTATTTTTATTTGTAAGAATTAAATTTTTTTGGTAAGAGTTAAATTTTTTTGGTAAGAATTAATTTTTTTCTGTAAGAATTAAATTTTTTGGTAAGAGTTAAATTTTTTTGGTAAGAATTAATTTTTTTTTGTAAGAATTAAATTTTTTTGTAAGATTTAATTTTTTTTTTGAGAAATAATTTTTTTTTTGTAAGAATTAAATTGGTTTTGTAAGCATTAAATTTTTTTCTGTAAGAATTAATTTTGCTTTTTGAGAAATAAATTTTTTTTGTAAGAATTCATTTTTTTTTTAGAATTAAAATTTTATTTGTTAGAATTAAATTTTTATTTGTAAGATTTAAATTTTTTTTTGTAATAATAAATTTTTTTTTTGTAAAAATGTAATTATTTTGTATGAATTAAATTTTTTCGTGTAAGAATTTAATTTTTTTGTAAGAATTAAATTTTATTTGTAAGAATTTAAATTTTTGTTAGAATTCAATTTTATTTGTAAGAATTAAATTTTTTTGTAAGAATTAAAATTTTTTATAAGAATTAAATTTTTTTTGTATGAATTAAATTTTTTTAAGTAAGAATTAAATTTTTTTGGTAAGAATTAAATTTTTTTGGTTAGAATTAAATTTTTATTTGTAAGAATTAATTTTTTTTTAGTAACAATTAAAAGTTTTTGTAAGAATTAAATTTTTTTTGTAAGAATTAAATTTTTTTTGTATGAATTAAATTTTTTTTGTAAGAATTAAATTGGTTTTGTAAGCATTAAATTTTTTTCTGTAAGAATTAATTTTGTTTTTTGAGAAATAAATTTTTTTTGTAAGAATTAATTTTTTTTTAGAATTATATTTTTATTTGTAAGAATTACATTTTTTTGGTAAGAGTAAAATTTTTTTGGTAAGAATTAATTTTTTTTGTAACAATTAAATTTTTTCGGTTAAGAATTTAATTTTTTTGTAAGAATTAAATTATTTTTGTAAGAATTAAATTTTTTTTGTAAGAATTAAACTTTTTTTGTAAGAATTAATTTTTTTTTGTAAAAATTAAATTTTTTTTGTAAGAATTAAATTTTTTTGTAAGAATTATATTTTTATTTGTAAGAATTAAATTTTTTCGTGTAAGAATTTAATTTTTTTGTAAGAATTAAATTTTTTTTGTAGGAATTAAATTTTTTTTGTAAGAATTAAATTTTTTTGTAAGAATTGATTTTTTCGAGAAGAAATTTTTATCGGTAGAATTAATTTTTTTCGATAGAATTAAATTTTTTTGTAAGAATTAATTTTGTTTTTGAGAAATAAAATTTTATTTGTAAGAATTAAAATTTCTCTTGTAACAATTAAATTTTTTCGGTTAAGAATTTAATTTTTTTGTAAGAATTAATTTTTTTTGTAAGAATTAATTTTTTTTTGTAAAATTTAATTTTTTTTTGAATAATTTTTTTGTAATAATTATTTTTTTGTGAAAATAAAATTTTTTGTAAGAATTAAATTTTTTTTTGCAAGAATTAAATTTTTTTTCTTTGGAATTAAATTTTTTTTGTTGGAATTAAATGTTTTTTGTAAAATTTAATTTTTTTTTTTGAGAAATGATTTTTTTTTGTAAGAATTAAAGTGGTTTTGTAAGCATTAAATTTTTTCTGTAAGAATTGATTTTATTTTTTTGAGAATTAATTTTTTTTGTATGAATTAAATTTTTTTTGTTAGAATTAAATTTTTTTTGTAAGAATTAAATGTTTTTGTAAGAATTACATTTTTTTGTAAGAATTAAATTTTTTTTGTAAGAATTACATTTTTTGTAAGAATTAAATTTTTTTGGTAAGAATTAAATTTTTTTGGTAAGAATTAAATTTTTATTTGTAAGAATTAATTTTTTTTGAGAAAATTTTTTTTTCGGTAGAATTAAATTTTTTTTGCAAGAATTAAAATTTTTTTCGTTTAAGTTTATTTTTTTTGTTAGAATTAAATTTTTTTTGTAAGAATTAATGTTTTTTGAGAAATAAATTTTTATTGTAAGAATTAAATTGGTTTTGTTAGAATTAAATTTTTTTCTGTAAGAATTAATTTTGTTTTTTGAGAAATAATTTTTTTGTAAGAATTTAATTATTTTGTAGGAATTAAATTTTTTTTGTAAGAATTATATTTTCATTTGTAAGAATTAAATTTTTTCGTGAAAGAATTTAATTTTATGGTAAGAATTAATTTTTTTGTGTAATATTAAATTTTTTTTTGTAAGAATTCATTTTTTTTGAGAAAAAATTTTTTTCGTTAGAATTAATTTTTTTTCCATAGAATTAATTTTTTGTGCAAGAAGTAAATTTTTATTTGTAAGAATAAATTTTTTTTGAGAAAATTTTTATTTCGTTAGGATTAATTTTTTTTCGATAGAATTAAACTTTTTTTGGAAGAATTAAAATTTTTTTCTTTAGAATTAATTTTTTTTGTTAGAATTAAATGTTTTTTGTAAGATTTAATTTTTTTTTTGAGAAATAATTTTTTTTGTAAGAATTAATTTGATTTTGTAAGAATTAAATTTGTTTCTGTAAGAATTAATTTTGTTTCTTGAGAAATAATTTTTTTTTGAAAGAATTTAATTATTTTGTATGAATTAATTTTTTTCGTGTAAGAATTTAATTTTTTTGTTAGAATTAATTTTTTTTTGTAAAATTTAAATTTTTTTTGGAAGAATTAATTTTTTTTCTAGGAATTAAATTTTTATTTGTAAGAATTAAATTTTTATTTGTTAGAATTAAATTTTTTTTTGTAAGAATTAAATTTTTATTTGTTAGAATTATTTTTTTTTGTAAGTATTAAATTTTTTTTTTAGAATTAAATTTTTTTTGTAAGAATTAAATTTTTATTAGTTAGAATTAAATTTTTTTGTAAGAATTAAATTTATTGTTAGAATTAAATTTTTATTTGTAAGAATTAAATTTTTATTTGTTTGAATTAAATTTTATTTGTAAGAATTAAATTTTTCCTGCAAGAATTAAATTTCTTTTGTAAAAATTATTTTTTTTTTGAGAAATCAATTTTTTTGTAAGAATTAATTTGGTTTTGTAAGAATTAAATTTGTTTCTGTAAGAATTAATTTTGTTTCTTGAGAAATAATTTTTTTTTGAAAGAATTTAATTATTTTGTATGAATTAAATTTTTTCGTGTAAGAATTCAATTTTTTTGTTAGAATTAAATTTTTTTTGTAAGAATTAAATTTTTATTTGGTAGAATTAATTTTTTTCGTAAGAATTAAATTTTTTTTGTAATAATTAAATTTTCTTTGTAGGAATTAAATTTTTTTTCTTTAGAATTAAATTTTTTTTGTTAGAATTAAATTTTTTTTGTAAGAATTAAATTTTTTTTGTAAGAATTAAATTTTTTTTGTAAGAATTAATTTTATTTTTTTGAGAATTAATTTTTTTTGTAAGAATTACATTTTTTTGTAAGAATTAATTTTGTTTCTTGAGAAATAATTTTTTTTGTAAGAATTTAATTATTTTGTATGAATTAATTTTTTTCGTGTAAGAATTTAATTTTTTTGTTAGAATTAATTTTTTTTGTAAAATTTAAATTTTTTTTGGAAGAATTAATTTCTTTTCTAGGAATTCAATTTTTATTTGCAAGAATTAAAATTTTATTTGTTTGAATTAAATTTTTTTTGTAAGAATTAAATTTTTATTTGATAGAATTAATTTTTTTCGTAAGAATTAAATTTTTTTGTAAGAATTAAATTTTCTTTGAAAGAATTAATTTTTTTTTGTAACAAATAAATGTTTTCGTGTATAAATTTAATATTTTGGTAAGAATTAATTTTTTTTGTAAAATCTAAATTTTTTTTAATAATTTTTTGAGTAATAATTAATTTTTTTGTAAAAATAATTTTTTCTGGTAAGAATAAATTTTTATTTGTGAGAATTAAAATTTTTGTAAGAATGAAAATTTTTTGTAAGAATTAAATCTCTTTTGTAAGAATTAAATTTTTTTTGTAAGAATTAAATTTTTTTTGCAAGAATTAAATTTTTATTGTAAGAATTAATTTTTTTTGTAAGAATTAAATTTTTTTGTTAGAATTATATTTTTATTTGTGAGAATTAAAATTTTAATCCTAAGAAATAATTTTTTTTTGTAAGAATTAAATTTTTATTTGTTAGAATTATATTTTTTATTGAAAGTATTACATTTTTTGGTAAGAATTTTATCTGTAACAATTAAATGTTTTTGTAAGAATTACATTTTTTTTGTAAGAATTAAATTTTTTCGTGTAAGAATTTAATTTTTTTGTTAGAATTAATTTTTTTTGTAAAATTTAAATTTTTTTGGAAGAATTAATTTTTTTCTAGGAACTAAATATTTATTTGTAAGAATTCAATTTTTATTTGTTAGAATTAAAATTTTTTTTGTAAGAATTAAATTTTTATTTGTTAGAATTAATTTTTTTTGTAAGTATTAATTTTTTTTTTAGAATTAAATTTTTATTTGTAAGAATTAAATTTTTATTAGTTAGAATTAAATTTTTTGGTAAGAATTAAATTTTTTTGTTAGAATTAATTTTTTTTTGTAAGAATTAAATTTTTTTTAAGAATTAAATTTTTATTTGTAAGAATTAAATTTTTATTAGTTAGAATTACGTTTTTTCGTAAGAATTAAATTTTTATTTCTAAGAATTAATTTTTTTTTAGTAACAATTACATGTTTTTGTATGAATTAATTTTTTTTGTTAGAATTAAATTTTTATTTGTAAGAATTAAATTTTTATTTGTAAGAATTAATTTTTTTTAGTAACAATTAAATGTTTTTGTAAAAATTAAAATTTTTTTGTTAGAATTAAATTTTTATTTGTAAGAATTAAATTTATTTTGTATGAATTAAATTTTTTCGTGTAAGAATTTAATTTTTTTGTTAGAATTAATTTTTTTTGTAAGTATTAAATTTTTTTTGTAAGAATTAAATTTTTTTTTAAGAATTAAATTTTTATTTGTAAGAATGAAATTTTTATTAGTTAGAATTAAATTTTTATTTGTTAGAATTAAATTTTTTTTTGTAAGTATTAAATTTTTTTGGTAAGAATTAAATTTTTATTTGTTAGAATTAAATTTTTTTTGTAAGAATTAAATTTTTTTGGTAAGAATTAAATTTTTTTGGTAAGAATTAAATTTTTTTTGTAAGAATTAAATTTTTTTGTAAGAATTAAATTTGTTTTGTAAGAATTAAATTTCTTTTTTAAGAATTAATTTTGATTTGTAAGAATTAAATTTTTTTGTTTGAATTAAATTTTTATTTGTGAGAATTAAAATTGTATTCCTAAGAAATCATTTTTTTTTGTAAGAATTAAATTTTTATATGTTAGAATTATATTTTTTATTGAAAGTATTACATTTTTCGGTAAGAATTAAATTTTCATATGTTAGAAATAACTTTTTTTAAGTAAGAATTAAATTTTTTTGGTAAGAATTAAATTTTTTTTGTAAGAATTAATTTTTTTATGTATGAACTAAATTTTTTTGTAAGAATTAAATTTTTTTTTGTAAGAATTAAATTTTTTTTGTAAGAATTAAAATTTTATTCCTAAGAAATAAGTTTTTTTGTAAGAATTAAATTTTTATTTGTTAGAATTATATTTTTTATTGAAAGTATTACATTTTTTGGAAAGAATTAAATTTTCATTTGTTAGAAATAATTTTTTTAAGTAAGAATTAAATTTTTTTGGTAAGAATAAAAATTTTTTGGTTAGAATTAAATTTTTAATTGTAAGAATTTAAATTTTTGTTAGAATTAAATTTTAGGTGTAAGAATTAAATTTTTTTTGTAAGAATTAAATTTTTTTTGTAAGAATTAAATTTTTTTTGTAAGAATTAAATTTTTTTTGTAAGAATTAATTTTTTTTAGAAATCAATTTTTATTGGAAGAATTAAATTGGTTTTGTTAGAATTAATTTTTTTCTATAAGAATTAATTTTGATTTTTGAAAAATAATTTTTTTTGTAAGAATTAAATTTTTTTTGTAAGAATTAAAATTTTTTTGTTAGAATTAAATTTTTATTTGTAAGAATTAAATTTTTATTTGTCAGAATTAAATTTTTTTTTGTAAGAATTAAATTTTTTCGGTAAGAATTAAATTTATTTGGAAAGAATTAAATTTTTTTGGTAAGAATTAAATTTTTATTTGTTAGAATTAAATTTTTTTTTGTAAGGATTAAATTTTTTCGGTAAGAATTAAATTTTTTGGTAAGAATTAAAATTTTATTTGTAAGAATTAATTTTTTTTGAGAAAATTTTTTTTCATCAGAATTAATTTTTTTTGTTAGAATTAAATTTTTTTGTTAGAATTATTTTTTTTTTAGAAATCAATTTTTATTGGAAGAATTAATTTGGTTTTGTTAGAATTAATTTTTTTTCTGTAAGAATTAATTTTGTTTTTTGAGACATAATTTTTATTCTAAGAATATAATTATTTTGTAAGAATTAATTTTTTCTTGTAAGAATTAAATTTATTTTGTAAGAATTAATTTTGTTTTTTGAGAAATAATTTTTCTGGATGCATTTAATTATTTTGTAAGAATTACATTTTTTCTGTAAGAATTAAATTTTTATTTGTAAGAATTAAATTTTTATTTGTAAGAATTAAATTTTTTTGTGTAAGAATTTAATTTTTTTGGAAGAATTCTTTTTTTTTGAACAATTTAAATTTTTTTTGAAAGAATTAATTTTGTTTGTAAGAATTAAATTTTGTCTGTAAGAATTAACTTTGTTTTTCGAGAAATGATTTTTTTTGTAAGAATTAAATTGGTTTTGTAAGCATTAAATTTTTTTCTGTAAGAATTAATTTTGTTTTTTTGAGAAATAGATTTTTTTTTGTATGAATTAAATTTTTTTGTAAGAATTAAATATTTTTTGTAAGAATTAAATTTTTTTGTAAGAATTAAATTTCTTTTGTAAGAATTAATTTTGATTTGTAAGAATTAAATTTTTTTGTTAGAATTATATTTTTATTTGTGAGAATTAAAATTTTATTCCTAAGAAATAAGTTTTTTTGTAAGAATTAAATTTTTATTTGTTAGAATTATATTTTTTATTGAAAGTATTGCATTTTTTGGAAAGAATTAAATTTTCATTTGTTAGAAATAAATTTTTTTAAGTAAGAATTAAATTTTTTTGGTAAGAATAAAAATTTTTTGGTTAGAATTAAATTTTTAATTGTAAGAATTTAAATTTTTGTTAGAATTAAATTTTATGTGGAAGAATTAAATTTTTTTTGTAAGAATTAAATTTTTTTTGTAAGAATTAAATTTTTTTTGTAAGAATTAAATTTTTTTTGTAAGAATTAATTTTTTTTAGAAATCAATTTTTATTGGAAGAATTAAATTGGTTTTGTTAGGATTAATTTTTTTCTATAAGAATTAATTTTGATTTTTGAAAAATAATTTTTTTTGTAAGAATTAAATTTTTTTTGTAAGAATTAAAATTTTTTTGTTAGAATTAAATTTTTATTTGTAAGAATTAAATTTTTCTTTGTCAGAATTAAATTTTTTTTTGTAAGATTAAATTTTTATTTGTTAGAATTAAATGTTTTTTGTAAGATTTAATTTTTTTTGTAAGAATTAAATTTTTTGTAAGAATTATTTTTTTTTTAGAAATCAATTTTTATTGGAAGAATTAATTTGGTTTTGTTAGAAATAATTTTTTTTCTGTAAGAATTAATTTTGTTTTTTGAGAAATAATTTTTATTCTAAGAATATAATTATTTTGTAAGAATTAATTTTTTCTTGTAAGAATTAAATTTATTTTGTAAGAATTAATTTTGTTTTTTGAGAAATAATTTTTCTGGATGCATTTAATTATTTTGTAACAATTAAATTTTTTTGTGTAAGAATTTAATTTTTTTTGTAAGAATTAAATTTTTTTTTAAGAATTAAATTTTTTTTTGTAAGAATTAATTTTTTTTAGAAATCAATTTTTATTTGTTAGAATTAAATTTTTCTTGTATGAATTACATTTTTTTCTGTAAGAATTAATTTTGTTTTTTGAGAAATAATTTTTTTTCTAAGAATATAATTATTCTGTAAGAATTAAATTTTTTCGTGTAAGAATTATATTTTTATTTGTAAGAATTAAATTTTTTCGTGTAAGAATTATATTTTTATTTGTAAGAATTAAATTTTTTCGTGTAAGAATTATATTTTTATTTGTAAGAATTAAATTTTTTCGTGTAAGAATTTAATTTTATTGTAAGAATTAATTTTATTGTGTATAATTAAATTTTTTTGAGAAAAAATTTTTTTCGTTAGAATTAATATTTTTTGAGAAAAAATTTTTTTCGTTAGAATTAATTTTTTTTGAGAAAAAATTTTTTTCGTTAGAATTAATTCTTTTTGAGAAAAAAATTTTTTCGTAAGAATTAATTTTTTTCGATACAATTAATTTTTTGTGCAAGAATTAAATTTTTATTTGTAAGAATAAATTTTTTTGAGAAATTTTTTATTTCGTCAGAATTAATTTTTTGTCGATAGAATTAAATTTTTTTTGCAAGAATTAAATTTTTATTCTTTAGAATTAAATTTTTTGTTAGAATTAAATGTTTTTTGTAAGATTTAATTTTTTTTTTTGAGAATTAATTTTTTTTTGTGAGAATTAAATTGGTTTTGTAAGCATTAAATTTTTTTCTGTAAGAATTAAATTTTTTGTGTAAGAATTTAATTTTATTGTAAGAATTAATTTTTTTTGTGTAAAATTTAAATTGTTTTTGGAAGAATTAATTTTATTTGTATGAATTAAATTTTTATTTGTAAGAATTAAATTTTTATTTTTTAGAGATTAATTTTTTTTTGTAAGAATTACATTTTTTTGTAACAATTACATTTTTTGTAAGAATTAAATTTTTATTTGTAAGAATTAAATTTTTATTTGTAAGAATTAAATTTTTATTTGTAAGAATTTAAAGTTTTGTTAGAATTCAATTTTATTTGTAAGAATTAAATTTTTTTTGTAAGAATCACATTTTTTGTAAGAATTAAATTTTTTGTAAGAATTAAATTTTTATTTGTAAGAATTAATTTTATTTGAGAAAAAATTTTTTTCGTTAGAATTAATTTTTTTTCGATAGAATTAATTTTTTGTGCAAGAATTAAATTTTTATTTGTAAGAATTAATTTTTTTGAGATAATTTTTTTTTTCGTTAGAATTAATTTTTTGGTTAGAATTAAATGTTTTTTGTAAGATTTAATTTTTTTTTTGAGAAATAAATTTTTTTGTAAGAATTAAATTGGTTTTGTAAGCATTAAATTTTTTCTGTAAGAATTAATATTTTTGTAAGAATTTAATTATTTTGTAAGAATTAAATTTTTTTGTAAGAATTATTTTTTTTTAGAAATCAATTTTTATTGGAAGAATTAATTTGGTTTTGTTAGAATTAATTTTTTTTCTGTAAGAATTAATTTTGTTTTTTGAGAAATAATTTTTATTCTAAGAATATAATTATTTTGTAAGAATTAATTTTTTCTTGTAAGAATTAAATTTATTTTGTAAGAATTAATTTTGTTTTTTGAGAAATAATTTTTCTGGATGCATTTAATTATTTTGTAACAATTAAATTTTTTTGTGTAAGAATTTAATTTTTTTTGTAAGAATTAAATTTTTTTTTAAGAATTAAATTTTTTTTTGTAAGAATTAATTTTTTTTTAGAAATCAATTTTTATTTGTTAGAATTAAATTTTTCTTGTATGAATTAAATTTTTTTCTGTAAGAATTAATTTTGTTTTTTGAGAAATAATTTTTTTTCTAAGAATATAATTATTCTGTAAGAATTAAATTTTTTCGTGTAAGAATTATATTTTTATTTGTAAGAATTAAATTTTTTCGTGTAAGAATTAAATTTTTTCGTGTAAGAATTATATTTTTATTTGTAAGAATTAAATTTTTTCGTGTAAGAATTTAATTTTATTGTAAGAATTAATTTTATTGTGTAAAATTAAATTTTTTTGAGAAAAAATTTTTTTCGTTAGAATTAATATTTTTTGAGAAAAAATTTTTTTCGTTAGAATTAATTTTTTTTGAGAAAAAATTTTTTTCGTTAGAATTAATTTATTTTGAGAAAAAATTTTTTTCGTTAGAATTAATTTTTTTTCGATAGAATTAATTTTTTGTGCAAGAATTAAATTTTTATTTGTAAGAATAAATTTTTTTGAGAAATTTTTTATTTCGTCAGAATTAATTTTTTGTCGATAGAATTAATTTTTTTTTGCAAGAATTAAATTTTTATTCTTTAGAATTAAATTTTTTTGTTAGAATTAAATGTTTTTTGTAAGATTTAATTTTTTTTTAGAAATCAATTTTTATTGGAAGAATTAAATTGGTTTTGTTAGAATTAATTTTTTTTCTGTAAGAATTAATTTTGTTTTTTGAGAAATAATTTTTATTCTAAGAATATAATTATTTTGTAAGAATTAAATTTTTTCGTGTAAGAATTTAATTGTTTTGTAAGAATTAAATTTTTATTTGTAAGAATTTATTTTTTAGTTGTAAGAATTAATTTTTTTTCAGAAAAATTTTTTTTTCGTTAGAATGAATTTTTTTTCTCGATAGAATTAAATTTTGTTTGTAAGAATTAATTTTTTTTTGTAAGAATTAAATTTTTTTGTAAGAATTCAATTTTTATTTGCAAGAATTCAATTTTTATTTGTTAGAATTAATTTTTTTTTGAAAGAATTAAATTTTTATTTGATAGAATTAATTTTTTTTGTAAGAATAAAATTTTTATTTGTTAGAATTAAATTTTTTTTGTAAGAATTACATTTTTTTTGTAAGAATTAAATTTCTTTTGTAAGAATTAATTTTGATTTGTAAGAATTAAATTTTTTTGTTAAAATTAAATTTTTATTTGTGAGAATTAAAATTTTATTCCTAAGAAATAATTTTTTTTGTAAGAATTAAATTTTTATTTGTTAGAAATAAATTAGCTTTGGTAAGAATTACATTTTTTTGTAAGAATTAATTTTTTTTCGATAGAATTAAATTTTTTTGGAAGAATTACATTTTTTTTTCGTTAGAATTACATTTTTTTTATTAGAATTAAATTTTTTTTCGTTAGAATTAAATTTTTTTGGTAAGAATTAAATTTTTTTGGTAAGAATAAATTTTTTTTTGTAAGAATAAATTTTTTTGAGAAAAAATTTTTTTCGTTAGAATTAGTTTTTTGGTTAGAATTAAATGTTTTTTGTATGATTTAATTTTTTTTTTTGAGAAATAAATTTTTTCGTAAGAATTAAATTTTTTTGTAAGAATTAAATTTTCTTTGTAAGAATTAAATTTTGTTGTAACAAATAAATGTTTTCGTTTAAAAATTTAATTTTTTGGTAAGAATTAATTTTTTTTGTAAAATCTAAATTTTTTGTTAATAAATTTTTTAGTAATAATTAATTTTTTTGTAAAAATAATTTTTTTTTGTAAGAATAAATTTTTATTTGTAAGAATTAAAATTTTTGTAATTATTAAATTTTTTTGTTAGAATTAAATCTCTTTTGTAAGAATTACATTTTTTTGGTAAGAATTAAATTTTTATTTGTTTGAATTAAATTTTTCATGTAAGAATTAAATTTTTCTTGTAAAAATTAAATTTTTGTTTGTAAGAATTAATTTTTTTTGTAAGTATTACATTTTTTTGTAAGAATTAAATTTTTTTTTAAGAATTAAATTTTTATTTGTAAGAATTAAATTTTTATTAGTTAGAATTAAATTTTTTTCGTAAGAATTAAATGTTTATTTGTTAGAATTAAATTTTTTTTGTAAGAATTAAATTTTTTGGCAAGAATTAAAATTTTTTTCGATAGAATTTAATTTTTTTTGTTAGAATTAAATTTTTTTTGTAAGAATTAATTTTTTTTTAGAAATAAATTTTTATTGGAAGAATTAAATTGGTTTTGTTAGATTTAATTTTTTTTCTGTAAGAATTAATTTTTTTTTTGAGAAATAAAATTTTATTTGAAAGAATTAAAATTTTTTTTTGTTAGAATGTAATTTTTTTTGTAAGAATTAAATTTTTTTGTAAGAATTAATTTTTTTGAGAAATAATTTTTATTCTAAGAATATAATTATTTTGTAAGAATTAAATTTTTTCGTGTAAGAATTTAATTGTTTTGTAAGAATTAAATTTTTATTTGTAAGAATTTATTTTTTAGTTGTAAGAATTAATTTTTTTTCAGAAAAATTTTTTTTTCGTTAGAATGAATTTTTTTTCTCGATAGAATTAAATTTTGTTTGTAAGAATTAATTTTTTTTTGTTAGAATTAATTTTTTTTGGTAAGAATTAAATTTTTTTGTAAGAATTCAATTTTTATTTGCAAGAATTCAATTTTTATTTGTTAGAATTAAATTTTTTTTTGAAAGAATTAAATTTTTATTTGATAGAATTAATTTTTTTTGTAAGAATAAAATTTTTATTTGTTAGAATTAAATTTTTTTTGTAAGAATTACATTTTTTTTGTAAGAATTAAATTTCTTTTGTAAGAATTAATTTTGATTTGTAAGAATTAAATTTTTTTGTTAAAATTAAATTTTTATTTGTGAGAATTAAAATTTTATTCCTAAGAAATAATTTTTTTTGTAAGAATTAAATTTTTATTTGTTAGAAATAAATTAGCTTTGGTAAGAATTACATTTTTTTGTAAGAATTAATTTTTTTTCGATAGAATTAAATTTTTTTGCAAGAATTACATTTTTTTTTCGTTAGAATTAAAATTTTTTTATTAGAATTAAATTTTTTTTCGTTAGAATTAAATTTTTTTGGTAAGAATTAAATTTTTTTGGTAAGAATAAATTTTTTTTGTAAGAATAAATTTTTTTGAGAAAAAATTTTTTTCGTTAGAATTAGTTTTTTGGTTAGAATTAAATGTTTTTTGTATGATTTAATTTTTTTTTTGAGAAATAAATTTTTTCGTAAGAATTAAATTTTTTTGTAAGAATTAAATTTTCTTTGTAAGAATTAAATTTTGTTGTAACAAATAAATGTTTTCGTTTAAAAATTTAATTTTTTGGTAAGAATTAATTTTTTTTGTAAAATCTAAATTTTTTGTTAATAAATTTTTTAGTAATAATTAATTTTTTTGTAAAAATAATTTTTTTTGGTAAGAATAAATTTTTATTTGTAAGAATTAAAATTTTTGTAATTATTAAATTTTTTTGTTAGAATTAAATCTCTTTTGTAAGAATTACATTTTTTTGGTAAGAATTAAATTTTTATTTGTTTGAATTAAATTTTTCATGTAAGAATTAAATTTTTCTTGTAAAAATTAAATTTTTGTTTGTAAGAATTAATTTTTTTTGTAAGTATTACATTTTTTTGTAAGAATTAAATTTTTTTTTAAGAATTAAATTTTTATTTGTAAGAATTAAATTTTTATTAGTTAGAATTAAATTTTTTTCGTAAGAATTAAATGTTTATTTGTTAGAATTAAATTTTTTTTGTAAGAATTAAATTTTTTGGCAAGAATTAAAATTTTTTTCGATAGAATTTAATTTTTTTTGTTAGAATTAAATTTTTTTTTAAGAATTAATTTTTTTTTAGAAATAAATTTTTATTGGAAGAATTAAATTGGTTTTGTTAGATTTAATTTTTTTTCTGTAAGAATTAATTTTTTTTTTGAGAAATAAAATTTTATTTGAATGAATTAAATTTTTTTTTTGTTAGAATGTAATTTTTTTTGTAAGAATTAAATTTTTTTGTAAGAATTAATTTTTTTGAGAAATAATTTTTTTGTAAGAATTTAATTATTTTGTATGAATTAAATTTTTTCGTGTAAGAATTTAATTTTTTTGTTTGAATTAATTTTTTTTTTGTAAAATTTAAAATTTTTTTGGAAGAATTAATTTCTTTTGGAAGAATTAATTTCTTTTGTAAGAATTCAATTTTTATTAGCAAGAATTATATTTTTATTTGTTATAATTAAATTTTTTCGTGTAAGAATTTAATATTATTGTAAGAATTAATTTTTTTGTGTAAAATTAAAATTTTTTTTGTAAGAATTAATTTTTTTTGAGAAAACATTTTTTTCGTTAGAATTAATTTTTTTTCGATAGAATTAATTTTTTGTGCAAGAATTAAATTTTTTCGTGTAAGAATTATATTTTTATTTGTAAGAATTAAATTTTTTCGTGTAAGAATTTAATTTTATTGTAAGAATTAATTTTATTGTGTAAAATTAAATTTTTTTGAGAAAAAATTTTTTTCGTTAGAATTAATATTTTTTGAGAAAAAATTTTTTTCGTTAGAATTAATTTTTTTTGAGAAAAAATTTTTTTCGTTAGAATTAATTTATTTTGAGAAAAAATTTTTTTCGTTAGAATTAATTTTTTTTCGATAGAATTAATTTTTTGTGCAAGAATTAAATTTTTATTTGTAAGAATAAATTTTTTTGAGAAATTTTTTATTTCGTCAGAATTAATTTTTTGTCGATAGAATTAATTTTTTTTTGCAAGAATTAAATTTTTATTCTTTAGAATTAAATTTTTTTGTTAGAATTAAATGTTTTTTGTAAGATTTAATTTTTTTTTAGAAATCAATTTTTATTGGAAGAATTAAATTGGTTTTGTTAGAATTAATTTTTTTTCTGTAAGAATTAATTTTGTTTTTTGAGAAATAATTTTTATTCTAAGAATATAATTATTTTGTAAGAATTAAATTTTTTCGTGTAAGAATTTAATTGTTTTGTAAGAATTAAATTTTTATTTGTAAGAATTTATTTTTTAGTTGTAAGAATTAATTTTTTTTCAGAAAAATTTTTTTTTCGTTAGAATGAATTTTTTTTCTCGATAGAATTAAATTTTGTTTGTAAGAATTAATTTTTTTTTGTAAGAATTAAATTTTTTTGTAAGAATTCAATTTTTATTTGCAAGAATTCAATTTTTATTTGTTAGAATTAATTTTTTTTTGAAAGAATTAAATTTTTATTTGATAGAATTAATTTTTTTTGTAAGAATAAAATTTTTATTTGTTAGAATTAAATTTTTTTTGTAAGAATTACATTTTTTTTGTAAGAATTAAATTTCTTTTGTAAGAATTAATTTTGATTTGTAAGAATTAAATTTTTTTGTTAAAATTAAATTTTTATTTGTGAGAATTAAAATTTTATTCCTAAGAAATAATTTTTTTTGTAAGAATTAAATTTTTATTTGTTAGAAATAAATTAGCTTTGGTAAGAATTACATTTTTTTGTAAGAATTAATTTTTTTTCGATAGAATTAAATTTTTTTGGAAGAATTACATTTTTTTTTCGTTAGAATTAAATTTTTTTTATTAGAATTAAATTTTTTTTCGTTAGAATTAAATTTTTTTGGTAAGAATTAAATTTTTTTGGTAAGAATAAATTTTTTTTTGTAAGAATAAATTTTTTTGAGAAAAAATTTTTTTCGTTAGAATTAGTTTTTTGGTTAGAATTAAATGTTTTTTGTATGATTTAATTTTTTTTTTTGAGAAATAAATTTTTTCGTAAGAATTAAATTTTTTTGTAAGAATTAAATTTTCTTTGTAAGAATTAAATTTTGTTGTAACAAATAAATGTTTTCGTTTAAAAATTTAATTTTTTGGTAAGAATTAATTTTTTTTGTAAAATCTAAATTTTTTGTTAATAAATTTTTTAGTAATAATTAATTTTTTTGTAAAAATAATTTTTTTTTGTAAGAATAAATTTTTATTTGTAAGAATTAAAATTTTTGTAATTATTAAATTTTTTTGTTAGAATTAAATCTCTTTTGTAAGAATTACATTTTTTTGGTAAGAATTAAATTTTTATTTGTTTGAATTAAATTTTTCATGTAAGAATTAAATTTTTCTTGTAAAAATTAAATTTTTGTTTGTAAGAATTAATTTTTTTTGTAAGTATTACATTTTTTTTGTAAGAATTAAATTTTTTTTTAAGAATTAAATTTTTATTTGTAAGAATTAAATTTTTATTAGTTAGAATTAAATTTTTTTCGTAAGAATTAAATGTTTATTTGTTAGAATTAAATTTTTTTTGTAAGAATTAAATTTTTTGGCAAGAATTAAAATTTTTTTCGATAGAATTTAATTTTTTTTGTTAGAATTAAATTTTTTTTGTAAGAATTAATTTTTTTTTAGAAATAAATTTTTATTGGAAGAATTAAATTGGTTTTGTTAGATTTAATTTTTTTTCTGTAAGAATTAATTTTTTTTTTGAGAAATAAAATTTTATTTGAAAGAATTAAAATTTTTTTTTGTTAGAATGTAATTTTTTTTGTAAGAATTAAATTTTTTTGTAAGAATTAATTTTTTTGAGAAATAATTTTTATTCTAAGAATATAATTATTTTGTAAGAATTAAATTTTTTCGTGTAAGAATTTAATTGTTTTGTAAGAATTAAATTTTTATTTGTAAGAATTTATTTTTTAGTTGTAAGAATTAATTTTTTTTCAGAAAAATTTTTTTTTCGTTAGAATGAATTTTTTTTCTCGATAGAATTAAATTTTGTTTGTAAGAATTAATTATTTTTTTTAGAATTAATTTTTTTTGGTAAGAATTAAATTTTTTTGTAAGAATTCAATTTTTATTTGCAAGAATTCAATTTTTATTTGTTAGAATTAAATTTTTTTTTGAAAGAATTAAATTTTTATTTGATAGAATTAATTTTTTTTGTAAGAATAAAATTTTTATTTGTTAGAATTAAATTTTTTTTGTAAGAATTACATTTTTTTTGTAAGAATTAAATTTCTTTTGTAAGAATTAATTTTGATTTGTAAGAATTAAATTTTTTTGTTAAAATTAAATTTTTATTTGTGAGAATTAAAATTTTATTCCTAAGAAATAATTTTTTTTGTAAGAATTAAATTTTTATTTGTTAGAAATAAATTAGCTTTGGTAAGAATTACATTTTTTTGTAAGAATTAATTTTTTTTCGATAGAATTAAATTTTTTTGCAAGAATTACATTTTTTTTTCGTTAGAATTAAATTTTTTTTATTAGAATTAAATTTTTTTTCGTTAGAATTAAATTTTTTTGGTAAGAATTAAATTTTTTTGGTAAGAATAAATTTTTTTTGTAAGAATAAATTTTTTTGAGAAAA
This sequence comes from Andrena fulva, assembly GCA_946251845.1. Lineage (NCBI taxonomy): Eukaryota > Metazoa > Arthropoda > Insecta > Hymenoptera > Andrenidae > Andrena > Andrena fulva. The sequence continues at coordinate 142,085 of CAMITZ010000207.1, forward strand.
AATTTTTTTCGTTAGAATTAGTTTTTTGGTTAGAATTAAATGTTTTTTGTATGATTTAATTTTTTTTTTGAGAAATAAATTTTTTCGTAAGAATTAAATTTCTTTGTAAGAATTAAATTTTGTTGTAACAAATAAATGTTTTCGTTTAAAAATTTAATTTTTTGGTAAGAATTAATTTTTTTTGTAAAATCTAAATTTTTTGTTAATAAATTTTTTAGTAATAATTAATTTTTTTGTAAAAATAATTTTTTTTGGTAAGAATAAATTTTTATTTGTAAGAATTAAAATTTTTGTAATTATTAAATTTTTTTGTTAGAATTAAATCTCTTTTGTAAGAATTACATTTTTTTGGTAAGAATTAAATTTTTATTTGTTTGAATTAAATTTTTCATGTAAGAATTAAATTTTTCTTGTAAAAATTAAATTTTTGTTTGTAAGAATTAATTTTTTTTGTAAGTATTACATTTTTTTGTAAGAATTAAATTTTTTTTTAAGAATTAAATTTTTATTTGTAAGAATTAAATTTTTATTAGTTAGAATTAAATTTTTTTCGTAAGAATTAAATGTTTATTTGTTAGAATTAAATTTTTTTTGTAAGAATTAAATTTTTTGGCAAGAATTAAAATTTTTTTCGATAGAATTTAATTTTTTTTGTTAGAATTAAATTTTTTTTTAAGAATTAATTTTTTTTTAGAAATAAATTTTTATTGGAAGAATTAAATTGGTTTTGTTAGATTTAATTTTTTTTCTGTAAGAATTAATTTTTTTTTTGAGAAATAAAATTTTATTTGAATGAATTAAAATTTTTTTTTGTTAGAATGTAATTTTTTTTGTAAGAATTAAATTTTTTTGTAAGAATTAATTTTTTTGAGAAATAATTTTTTTGTAAGAATTTAATTATTTTGTATGAATTAAATTTTTTCGTGTAAGAATTTAATTTTTTTGTTTGAATTAATTTTTTTTTTGTAAAATTTAAAATTTTTTTGGAAGAATTAATTTCTTTTGGAAGAATTAATTTCTTTTGTAAGAATTCAATTTTTATTAGCAAGAATTATATTTTTATTTGTTATAATTAAATTTTTTCGTGTAAGAATTTAATATTATTGTAAGAATTAATTTTTTTGTGTAAAATTAAAATTTTTTTTGTAAGAATTAATTTTTTTTGAGAAAACATTTTTTTCGTTAGAATTAATTTTTTTTCGATAGAATTAATTTTTTGTGCAAGAATTAAATTTTTATTTGTAAGAATAAATTTTTTTTGAGAAAATTTTTTTTTCGTTAGAATTAATTTTTTTCGATAGAATTATTTTTTTTTTGCAAGAATTAAAATTTTTTTCTTTAGAATTAAAATTTTTATTTGTAACAATTAAATTTTTTCGTGTAAGAATTTAATTTCTTTTGTTAGAATTAAATTTTTCTTGCCAGAATTAATTTTTTTTCGTGAAATAAATTTTTATTGTAAGAATTTTTTTTTTTTTGTAAGAATTAATTTTTATTTGTAAGAATTAATTTTTTAGTTGTAAGAATTAATTTTTTTTCAGAAAAAAATTTTTTTCGTTAGAATTAATTTTTTTTCTCGATAGAATTAATTTTTTTTTGTAAGAATTAAAATTTTTTTCGTGAGAATTTAATTTTTTTTGTTAGAATTAAATTTTTTTTGTAATAATTAATTTTTTTGTAAAAATAAATTTTTTTGGTAAGAATAAATTTTCATTTGTAAGAATTAAAATTTTTGTTAGAATTAAATTTTTTTCGTAGGAATTAAATTTTTATTTGTAAGAATTAATTTTTTTTTAGTAACAATTAAATGTTTTTGTAAGAATTAATTTTTTTTTGTTAGATATAAATTTTTATTTGTAAGAATTAAATTTTTTTTGTAAGAATTAAATTTTTTTTGTAAGAATTAATTTTTTATTAGTCAGAATTAAATTTTTTTTGTAAGAATTAAATTTTTTTTGTAAGAATTAAATTTTTTTTGTAACAACTAAATTTTTTCAGGTAAGAATTTAATTTTTTTGTAAAAATAAATTTTTTTGTTAAGAATAAATTTTTATTTGTAAGAATTAAAATTTTTGTTAGAATTAAATTTTATTTGTAAGAATTAATTCATATTGAGAAAAAAAAATTTCTTCAGAATTAATTTTGTTTTCGATAAAATTAATTTTTTTGCAAGAATTAAAATTTTTTTCGTTGGAATTTAATTTTTTTTGTTAGAATTAAATTTTTTTGTAAGAATTAATTTTTTTTTAGAAATCATTTTTATTGGAAGAATTAAATTGGTTTTGTTAGAATTAATTTTTTTTCTGTAAGAATTAATTTTGTGTTTTGAGGAATAATTTTTTTTTCTAAGAATATAATTATTTTGTAAGAATTAAATTTTTTCGTGTAAGAATTTAATTTCTTTGTAAGAATTAACTTATTTTGTAAAATTTAAATTTGTTTGGAAGAATTAATTTTTTTTGTAAGAATTAAATTTTTATTTGTTAGAATTAAATTTTTCTTGTAAGAATTAATTTTTTTTGTAAGAATTAAATTTTTTTTAAGCATTAAATTTTTATTTGTAAGAATTAATTTTTTTTTGTTAGAATTAAATTTTTATTTGTAAGAATTAAATTTTTTTTGTAAGAATTAAATTTTTTTTGTAAGCATTAAATTTTTTTCTGTAAGAATTAATTTTGTTTTTTGAGAAATAATTTTTTTGTAAGAATTTAATTATTTTGTATGAATTAAATTTTTTGGTGGAAGAATTTAATTTTTTTGTTAGAATTAATTTTTTTTTGTAAAATTAAAATTTTTTTTGGAAGAATTAATTTCTTTTGTAAGAATTCAATTTTTATTTGTAAGAATTAATTTTTTTTGTAAGTATTAAATTTTTTTTGTAAGAATTAATTTTTTTTTAAGAATTAAATTTTTATTTGTAAGAATTAAATTTTTATTAGTTAGAATTAAATTTTTTTCTTAAGAATTAAATTTTTATTTGTAAGAATTAATTTATTTTTAGTAACAATTAAATGTTTTTGGAAGAATTAATTTTTTTTTGTAAAATGTAAATTTTTTTTGTAAGAATTCAATTTTTATTTGTAAGAATTAATTTTTTTTGTAAGTATTAAATTTTTTTTGTAAGAATTCAAATTTTTTTAAGAATTAAATTTTTATTTGTAAGAATTAAATTTTTATTAGTTAGAATTAAATTTTTTTCGTAAGAATTAAATTTTTATTTGTAAGAATTAATTTTTTTTTAGTAACAATTAAATGTTTTTGTAAGAATTAATTTTTTTTTGTTAGAATTAAATTTTTATTTGTAAGAATTAAATTTTTTTTGTAAGAATTAAATTTTTTTTGTAAGAATTAATTTTGATTTGTAAGAATTAAATTTTTTTGTTAGTATTAAATTTTTTTGTAAGAATTAAATTTTTTTTAAGAATTAAATTTTTATTTGTAAGAATTAAATTTTTTTTGTAAGAATTAAATTTTTTTTAAGAATTAAATTTTTATTTGTAAGAATAAATTTTTTTTGAAAGAATTAAATTTTTTTTGTAAGAATTAAATTTTTTTTGTATGAATTAAATTTTTTTTGTAAGAATTAATTTTTTGTGTAAGAATTAAATTTTTTTTGTAAGAATTAATTTTTTTGTAAGAATTAAATTTTATTTGTAAGAATTAAATTTTTTTTGTAAGAATTAAATTTTTTTTAAGAATTAAATTTTTATTTGTAAGAATTAAATTTTTATTAGTTAGAATTAAATTTTTTTCTTAAGAATTAAATTTTTATTTGTAAGAATTAATTTATTTTTAGTAACAATTAAATGTTTTTGGAAGAATTAATTTTTTTTTGTAAAATGTAAATTTTTTTTGTAAGAATTCAATTTTTATTTGTAAGAATTAATTTTTTTTGTAAGTATTAAATTTTTTTTGTAAGAATTCAAATTTTTTTAAGAATTAAATTTTTATTTGTAAGAATTAAATTTTTATTAGTTAGAATTAAATTTTTTTCGTAAGAATTAAATTTTTATTTGTAAGAATTAATTTTTTTTTAGTAACAATTAAATGTTTTTGCAAGAATTAAAAATTTTTTCGTATGAATTTAATTTTTTTTGTTAGAAGTAAATTTTTTTGTTAGAATTAAATTTTTATTTGTGAGAATTAAATTTTTTCGTGTAAGAATTAAATTTTTTCGTGTAAGAATTATATTTTTATTTGTAAGAATTAAATTTTTTCGTGTAAGAATTTAATTTTATTGTAAGAATTAATTTTATTGTGTATAATTAAATTTTTTTGAGAAAAAATTTTTTTCGTTAGAATTAATATTTTTTGAGAAAAAATTTTTTTCGTTAGAATTAATTTTTTTTGAGAAAAAATTTTTTTCGTTAGAATTAATTTATTTTGAGAAAAAATTTTTTTCGTTAGAATTAATTTTTTTTCGATAGAATTAATTTTTTGTGCAAGAATTAAATTTTTATTTGTAAGAATAAATTTTTTTGAGAAATTTTTTATTTCGTCAGAATTAATTTTTTGTCGATAGAATTAATTTTTTTTTGCAAGAATTAAATTTTTATTCTTTAGAATTAAATTTTTTTGTTAGAATTAAATGTTTTTTGTAAGATTTAATTTTTTTTTAGAAATCAATTTTTATTGGAAGAATTAAATTGGTTTTGTTAGAATTAATTTTTTTTCTGTAAGAATTAATTTTGTTTTTTGAGAAATAATTTTTATTCTAAGAATATAATTATTTTGTAAGAATTAAATTTTTTCGTGTAAGAATTTAATTGTTTTGTAAGAATTAAATTTTTATTTGTAAGAATTTATTTTTTAGTTGTAAGAATTAATTTTTTTTCAGAAAAATTTTTTTTTCGTTAGAATGAATTTTTTTTCTCGATAGAATTAAATTTTGTTTGTAAGAATTAATTTTTTTTTGTAAGAATTAAATTTTTTTGTAAGAATTCAATTTTTATTTGCAAGAATTCAATTTTTATTTGTTAGAATTAATTTTTTTTTTGAAAGAATTAAATTTTTATTTGATAGAATTAATTTTTTTTGTAAGAATAAAATTTTTATTTGTTAGAATTAAATTTTTTTTGTAAGAATTACATTTTTTTTGTAAGAATTAAATTTCTTTTGTAAGAATTAATTTTGATTTGTAAGAATTAAATTTTTTTGTTAAAATTAAATTTTTATTTGTGAGAATTAAAATTTTATTCCTAAGAAATAATTTTTTTTGTAAGAATTAAATTTTTATTTGTTAGAAATAAATTAGCTTTGGTAAGAATTACATTTTTTTGTAAGAATTAATTTTTTTTCGATAGAATTAAATTTTTTTGGAAGAATTACATTTTTTTTTCGTTAGAATTAAATTTTTTTTATTAGAATTAAATTTTTTTTCGTTAGAATTAAATTTTTTTGGTAAGAATTAAATTTTTTTGGTAAGAATAAATTTTTTTTTGTAAGAATAAATTTTTTTGAGAAAAAATTTTTTTCGTTAGAATTAGTTTTTTGGTTAGAATTAAATGTTTTTTGTATGATTTAATTTTTTTTTTTGAGAAATAAATTTTTTCGTAAGAATTAAATTTTTTTGTAAGAATTAAATTTTCTTTGTAAGAATTAAATTTTGTTGTAACAAATAAATGTTTTCGTTTAAAAATTTAATTTTTTGGTAAGAATTAATTTTTTTTGTAAAATCTAAATTTTTTGTTAATAAATTTTTTAGTAATAATTAATTTTTTTGTAAAAATAATTTTTTTTGGTAAGAATAAATTTTTATTTGTAAGAATTAAAATTTTTGTAATTATTAAATTTTTTTGTTAGAATTAAATCTCTTTTGTAAGAATTACATTTTTTTGGTAAGAATTAAATTTTTATTTGTTTGAATTAAATTTTTCATGTAAGAATTAAATTTTTCTTGTAAAAATTAAATTTTTGTTTGTAAGAATTAATTTTTTTTGTAAGTATTACATTTTTTTTGTAAGAATTAAATTTTTTTTTAAGAATTAAATTTTTATTTGTAAGAATTAAATATTTATTAGTTAGAATTAAATTTTTTTCGTAAGAATTAAATGTTTATTTGTTAGAATTAAATTTTTTTTGTAAGAATTAAATTTTTTGGCAAGAATTAAAAATTTTTTCGATAGAATTTAATTTTTTTTGTTAGAATTAAATTTTTTTTGTAAGAATTAATTTTTTTTTAGAAATAAATTTTTATTGGAAGAATTAAATTGGTTTTGTTAGATTTAATTTTTTTTCTGTAAGAATTAATTTTTTTTTTTGAGAAATAAAATTTTATTTGAAAGAATTAAAATTTTTTTTTGTTAGAATGTAATTTTTTTTGTAAGAATTAAATTTTTTTTTAAGAATTAATTTTTTTGAGAAATAATTTTTATTCTAAGAATATAATTATTTTGTAAGAATTAAATTTTTTCGTGTAAGAATTTAATTGTTTTGTAAGAATTAAATTTTTATTTGTAAGAATTTATTTTTTAGTTGTAAGAATTAATTTTTTTTCAGAAAAATTTTTTTTTCGTTAGAATGAATTTTTTTTCTCGATAGAATTAAATTTTGTTTGTAAGAATTAATTTTTTTTTGTTAGAATTAATTTTTTTTTGTAAGAATTAAATTTTTTTGTAAGAATTCAATTTTTATTTGCAAGAATTCAATTTTTATTTGTTAGAATTAAATTTTTTTTTGAAAGAATTAAATTTTTATTTGATAGAATTAATTTTTTTTGTAAGAATAAAATTTTTATTTGTTAGAATTAAATTTTTTTTGTAAGAATTACATTTTTTTTGTAAGAATTAAATTTCTTTTGTAAGAATTAATTTTGATTTGTAAGAATTAAATTTTTTTGTTAAAATTAAATTTTTATTTGTGAGAATTAAAATTTTATTCCTAAGAAATAATTTTTTTTGTAAGAATTAAATTTTTATTTGTTAGAAATAAATTAGCTTTGGTAAGAATTACATTTTTTTGTAAGAATTAATTTTTTTTCGATAGAATTAAATTTTTTTGCAAGAATTACATTTTTTTTTCGTTAGAATTAAATTTTTTTTATTAGAATTAAATTTTTTTTCGTTAGAATTAAATTTTTTTGGTAAGAATTAAATTTTTTTGGTAAGAATAAATTTTTTTTGTAAGAATAAATTTTTTTGAGAAAAAATTTTTTTCGTTAGAATTAGTTTTTTGGTTAGAATTAAATGTTTTTTGTTTGATTTAATTTTTTTTTTGAGAAATAAATTTTTTCGTAAGAATTAAATTTTTTTGTAAGAATTAAATTTTCTTTGTAAGAATTAAATTTTGTTGTAACAAATAAATGTTTTCGTTTAAAAATTTAATTTTTTGGTAAGAATTAATTTTTTTTGTAAAATCTAAATTTTTTGTTAATAAATTTTTTAGTAATAATTAATTTTTTTGTAAAAATAATTTTTTTTGGTAAGAATAAATTTTTATTTGTAAGAATTAAAATTTTTGTAATTATTAAATTTTTTTGTTAGAATTAAATCTCTTTTGTAAGAATTACATTTTTTTGGTAAGAATTAAATTTTTATTTGTTTGAATTAAATTTTTCATGTAAGAATTAAATTTTTCTTGTAAAAATTAAATTTTTGTTTGTAAGAATTAATTTTTTTTGTAAGTATTACATTTTTTTGTAAGAATTAAATTTTTTTTTAAGAATTAAATTTTTATTTGTAAGAATTAAATTTTTATTAGTTAGAATTAAATTTTTTTCGTAAGAATTAAATGTTTATTTGTTAGAATTAAATTTTTTTTGTAAGAATTAAATTTTTTGGCAAGAATTAAAATTTTTTTCGATAGAATTTAATTTTTTTTGTTAGAATTAAATTTTTTTTTAAGAATTAATTTTTTTTTAGAAATAAATTTTTATTGGAAGAATTAAATTGGTTTTGTTAGATTTAATTTTTTTTCTGTAAGAATTAATTTTTTTTTTGAGAAATAAAATTTTATTTGAATGAATTAAAATTTTTTTTTGTTAGAATGTAATTTTTTTTGTAAGAATTAAATTTTTTTGTAAGAATTAATTTTTTTGAGAAATAATTTTTTTGTAAGAATTTAATTATTTTGTATGAATTAAATTTTTTCGTGTAAGAATTTAATTTTTTTGTTTGAATTAATTTTTTTTTTGTAAAATTTAAAATTTTTTTGGAAGAATTAATTTCTTTTGGAAGAATTAATTTCTTTTGTAAGAATTCAATTTTTATTAGCAAGAATTATATTTTTATTTGTTATAATTAAATTTTTTCGTGTAAGAATTTAATATTATTGTAAGAATTAATTTTTTTGTGTAAAATTAAAATTTTTTTTGTAAGAATTAATTTTTTTTGAGAAAACATTTTTTTCGTTAGAATTAATTTTTTTTCGATAGAATTAATTTTTTGTGCAAGAATTAAAATTTTTTTCTTTAGAATTAAAATTTTTATTTGTAACAATTAAATTTTTTCGTGTAAGAATTTAATTTCTTTTGTTAGAATTAAATTTTTCTTGCCAGAATTAATTTTTTTTCGTGAAATAAATTTTTATTGTAAGAATTTTTTTTTTTTTGTAAGAATTAATTTTTATTTGTAAGAATTAATTTTTTAGTTGTAAGAATTAATTTTTTTTCAGAAAAAAATTTTTTTCGTTAGAATTAATTTTTTTTCTCGATAGAATTAATTTTTTTTTGCAAGAATTAAAATTTTTTTCGTGAGAATTTAATTTTTTTTGTTAGAATTAAATTTTTTTTGTAATAATTAATTTTTTTGTAAAAATAAATTTTTTTGGTAAGAATAAATTTTCATTTGTAAGAATTAAAATTTTTGTTAGAATTAAATTTTTTTCGTAGGAATTAAATTTTTATTTGTAAGAATTAATTTTTTTTTAGTAACAATTAAATGTGTTTGTAAGAATTAATTTTTTTTTGTTAGATATAAATTTTTATTTGTAAGAATTAAATTTTTTTTGTAAGAATTAAATTTTTTTTGTAAGAATTAATTTTTTATTAGTCAGAATTAAATTTTTTTTGTAAGAATTAAATTTTTTTTGTAAGAATTAAATTTTTTTTGTAACAACTAAATTTTTTCAGGTAAGAATTTAATTTTTTTGTAAAAATAAATTTTTTTGTTAAGAATAAATTTTTATTTGTAAGAATTAAAATTTTTGTTAGAATTAAATTTTATTTGTAAGAATTAATTCATATTGAGAAAAAAAAATTTCTTCAGAATTAATTTTGTTTTCGATAAAATTAATTTCTTTGCAAGAATTAAAATTTTTTTCGTTGGAATTTAATTTTTTTTGTTAGAATTAAATTTTTTTGTAAGAATTAATTTTTTTTTAGAAATCATTTTTATTGGAAGAATTAAATTGGTTTTGTTAGAATTAATTTTTTTTCTGTAAGAATTAATTTTGTGTTTTGAGGAATAATTTTTTTTTCTAAGAATATAATTATTTTGTAAGAATTAAATTTTTTCGTGTAAGAATTTAATTTCTTTGTAAGAATTAACTTATTTTGTAAAATTTAAATTTGTTTGGAAGAATTAATTTTTTTTGTAAGAATTAAATTTTTATTTGTTAGAATTAAATTTTTCTTGTAAGAATTAATTTTTTTTGTAAGAATTAAAATTTTTTTAAGCATTAAATTTTTATTTGTAAGAATTAATTTTTTTTTGTTAGAATTAAATTTTTATTTGTAAGAATTAAATTTTTTTTGTAAGAATTAAATTTTTTTTGTAAGCATTAAATTTTTTTCTGTAAGAATTAATTTTGTTTTTTGAGAAATAATTTTTTTGTAAGAATTTAATTATTTTGTATGAATTAAATTTTTTGGTGGAAGAATTTAATTTTTTTGTTAGAATTAATTTTTTTTTGTAAAATTAAAATTTTTTTTGGAAGAATTAATTTCTTTTGTAAGAATTCAATTTTTATTTGTAAGAATTAATTTTTTTTGTAAGTATTAAATTTTTTTTGTAAGAATTAATTTTTTTTTAAGAATTAAATTTTTATTTGTAAGAATTAAATTTTTATTAGTTAGAATTAAATTTTTTTCTTAAGAATTAAATTTTTATTTGTAAGAATTAATTTATTTTTAGTAACAATTAAATGTTTTTGGAAGAATTAATTTTTTTTTGTAAAATGTAAATTTTTTTTGTAAGAATTCAATTTTTATTTGTAAGAATTAATTTTTTTTGTAAGTATTAAATTTTTTTTGTAAGAATTCAAATTTTTTTAACAATTAAATTTTTATTTGTAAGAATTAAATTTTTATTAGTTAGAATTAAATTTTTTTCGTAAGAATTAAATTTTTATTTGTAAGAATTAATTTTTTTTTAGTAACAATTAAATGTTTTTGTAAGAATTAATTTTTTTTTGTTAGAATTAAATTTTTATTTGTAAGAATTAAATTTTTTTTGTAAGAATTAAATTTTTTTTGTAAGAATTAATTTTTTAGTTGTAAGCATTAATTTTTTTCAGAAAAAAAAATTTTTCGTTAGAATTAATTTTTTTCTCGAGAGAATTAAATTCTTTTGCAAGAATTAAAAATTTTTTCGTATGAATTTAATTTTTTTTGTTAGAAGTAAATTTTTTTGTTAGAATTAAATTTTTATTTGTGAGAATTAATTTTTTTTGTAAGTATTACATTTTTTTTGTAAGAATTAAATTTTTTTTAAGAATTAAATTTTTATTTGTAAGAATTAAATTTTTATTAGTCAGAATTAAAATTTTTTTGTAAGAATTAAATTTTTTTTGTAAGAATTAAATTTTTTTTGTAACAACTAAATTTTTTCGGGTAAGAATTTAATTTTTTTGTAAAAATAAATTTTTTTGTTAAGAATAAATTTTTATTTGTAAGAATTAAAATATTTGTTAGAATTAAATTTTATTTGTAAGAATTAAATTTTTTTTGTAAAAATTAAATTTTTTGTAAGAATTAAATTTTTATTGCAAGAATTAAATTTTTTTTGTAAGAATTAAATTTTTTTTGTAAGAATTACATTTTTTTTGTAAGAATTAAATTTTTTTGTAAGAATTAATTTTTTGTGTAAGAATTAAATTTTTTTGTTAGAATTAATTTTTTTTTTGAGAAATGAATTTTTTTTGTAAGAATTAAATTGGTTTTGTAAGCATTAAATTTATTTTGTAAGAATTAATTTGGTTTTGTAAGAATTAAATTTTTTTCTGTAAGAATTAATTTTGTTTTTTGAGAAATAATTTTTTTGTAAGAATTTAATTATTTTGTATGAATTAAATATTTTCGAGGAAGAATTTAATTTTTTTGTCAGAATTAATTTTTTTTTGTAAAATTTAATTTTTTTTGGTAAGAATTAAATTTTTTTTAAGAATTAAATTTTTATTTGTAAGAATTAAATTTTTATTAGTTAGAATTAAATTTTTTTCGTAAGAATTAAATTTTTATTTGTAAGAATTAATTTTTTTTTAGTAACAATTAAATGTTTTTGTAAGAATTAATTTTTTTTTGTTAGAATTAAATTTTTATTTGTAAGAATTAAATTTTTTTTGTAAGAATTAAATTTTTTTTGTAAGCATTAAATTTTTTTCTGTAAGAATTAATTTTTTTTTTTGAGAAATAAATTTTTTCGTAAGAATTTAATTATTTTGTAAGAATTAAATTTTTTTGTAAGAATTTAATTTCTTTGTAAGAATCAATTTTTTTTTGTAAAATTTAAATTTTTTTTGTAAGAATTAATTTTTTGTAAGAATTAAATTTTTATTTGTTAGAATTAAATTTTTTTTTTGTAAGAATTAATTTTGTTTTGTAAAATTTAAATTTTTTTTGTAATAATTTTTTTGTAATAATTAATTTTTTTGTAAAAATAAATTTTTTGTTAAGAATAAATTTTTACTTGTAAGAATTAAAATTTTTGTTAGAATTAAATTTTATTTGTAAGAATTAAATTTTTTTTGTAAGAATTAAATTTTTTGTAAGAATTAATTTTTTTTTGTTAGAATTAAATTTTTATTTGTAAGAATTAAATTTGTTTTGTAAGAATTAAATTTTTTTTTGTAAGAATTAAATTTTTTTTGTATGAATTAAATTTTTTTTGTAAGAATTAATTTTTTGTGTAAGAATTAAATTTTTTTGTAAGAATTAATTTTTTTGTAAGAATTAAATTTTTTTTGTAAGAATTAAATTTTTTTTGTAAGAATTAAATTATTTTTGAAACAATTAAATTTTTTTGTAAAAATTAAATTTCTTTTGTAAGAATTAATTTTGATTTGTAAGAATTAAATTTTTTTGTTAGTATTAAATTTTTTTGTAAGAATTAAATTTTTTTTAAGAATTAAATTTTTATTCGTAAGAATTAAATTTTTTTTGTAAGAATTAAATTTTTTTTAAGAATTAAATTTTTATTTGTAAGAATAAATTTTTTTTGAAAGAATTAAATTTTTTTTGTAAGAATTAAATTTTTTTTGTATGAATTAAATTTTTTTTGTAAGAATTAATTTTTTGTGTAAGAATTAAATTTTTTTTGTAAGAATTAATTTTTTTGTAAGAATTAAATTTTATTTGTAAGAATTAAATTTTTTTTGTAAGAATTAAATTTTTTTTGACACAATTAAATTTTTTTTGTAAGAATTAAATTTCTTTTGTAAGAATTAATTTTGATTTGTAAGAATTAAATTTTTTTGTTAGAATTAAATTTTTATTTGTGAGAATTAAAATTTTATTCCTAAGAAATAATTTTTTTTTGTAAGAATTAAATTTTCATTTGTTAGAAATAAATTTTTTAAGTAAGAATTATATTTTTTTGGTAAGAATTAAATTTTTTTGGTTAGAATTAAATTTTTATTTGTAAGAATTAATTTTTTTTTAGTAACAATTAAATGTTTTTGTGAGAATTAATTTTTTTTGTTCGAATTAAATTTTTCTTGTAAGAATTAATTTTTATTTGTAAGAAATAATTTTTTTTTGTAACAATTAAATGTTTTCTGGTAATAATTTAAATTTTTTGTAAGAATTAATTTTTTTTTGTAAAATTTAAATTTTTTCTTTAATAATTTTTTTTAGTAATAATTAATTTTTTTTTCGTCAGAATACATTTTTATTTGTAAGAATTAAATTTTTTTTATAAGAATTAAATTTTTATTTGTTAGAATTAAATTATTTTAGGTAAGTATTAAATCTTTTTTGTAAAAATTAAATTTTTATTTGTAAGAATATATTTTTTTGAGAAAAAATTTTTTCGTTAGAATTAAATTTTTTTGTAAGAATTAATTTTTTTTCTTGAGAAATAAAATTTTATTTGTAAGAATTAAAATTTCTTTTGTAACAATTAAATTTTTTCGGTTAAGAATTTAATTTTTTTGTAAGAATTAATTTTTTTTGTTACAATTAAATTTTATTTTTTAGAATTAATTTTTTTTTTAAGAATTAAATTTTTTTTGTAAGAATTAAATTTTTTTTTAAGAATTAAATTTTTTTGGTAAGAATTAAATTTTTTTGGTAAGAATTAAAATTTTATTTGTAAGAATTAATTTATTTTGAGAAAAAAAATTTTTCTTCAGAATTCAATTTTTTTTCGATAGAATTAAATTTTTTTGCAAGAATTAAAAATTTTTTCGTTAGTATTTAATTTTTATTGTTAGAATTAAATTTTTTTTGTAAGATTTAATTTTTTTTTAGAAATCAATTTTTACTGGAAGAATTAAATTGGTTTTGTTAGAATTAATTTTTTTCTATAAGAATTAATTTTGATGTTTGAGAAATAATTTTTTTTTCTAAGAATATAATAATTTTGTACGAATTAAAATTTTCGTGTAAGAATTTAATTTTTTTGTAAGAATTAATTTTTTTTTGTAAAATTTAAATTTTTTTTGGAAGAGTTAATTTTTTTTGTAAGAATTAAATTTTTATTTGTTAGAATTAATTTTTTCTTGTAAGAATTAAATTTTTTTTGTGAGATTTAATTTTGTTTTTTGAGAAATAATTTTTTTTGTTAGAATTTAATTATTTTGTATGAATTAAATTTTTTCGTGTAAGAATTTAATTTGTTTGTAAGAATTAAATTTTTTTTGTAAGAATTAAATTTTTTTTGTAAGAATTAATTTTTTTTGTAAGAATTAAATTTTTATTTGTAAGAATAAAATTTTTATTTGTTAGATTTAAATTTTTTTTGTAAGAATTAAATTTTTTTTTGTAAGAATTAAATTTTTTTGGTAAGAATTAAATTTTTGTGGTAACAATTAAATTTTTATTTGTCAGAATTAATTTATTTTGAGAAAAAAATTTTTTCGTTAGAAATATTTTTTTTTGTTAGAATTAAATGATTTTTGTAAGATTTAATTTTGTTTTTTGAGATATAATTTTTTTTGTAAGCATTTCATTATTTTGTAAGAATTACATTTTTTCTGAAAGAATTAATTTTTTTTTGGAAGAATTAATTTCTTTTGTAAGAATTCAATTTTTATTTGCAAGAATTAAATTTTTTTGTCAGAATTAATATTTTTTTGAGAAAAAAATTTTTATTGTAAGAAATAAATTGGTTTTGTTAGAATTAAATTTTTTTTGGAAGAATTAATTTCTTTTGTAAGAATTCAATTTTTATTTGCAAGAATTAAATATTTATTTGTTAGAATTAAATTTTTTTTGTAAGAATTAAATTTTTATTTGATAGAATTAATTTTTTTTTGTAAGAATTAAATTTTTATCTGTAAGAATTAATTTTTTAGCTGTATGAATTAATTTTTTTTGAGAAAATTTTTTTTTCGTTACAATTATATTTTTTCGATAGAATTAATTTATTTTGGCAAGAATTAAATTTTTTTTCTTTAGAATTAAATTTTTTTTTGGAGGAATTAAATTTTTTTGGTAAGAATTAATTTTTTGGTAAGAATTAAATTTTTATTTGTAAGAATTAATTCATATTGAGAAAAAAAAAATTTCTTCAGAATTAATTTTTTTTCGATAGAATTAATTTTTTTTGCAAGAATTAAAATTTTTTTCTTTAGAATTTAATTACTTTTGTTTGAATTAAATTTTTTTTGTAAGAATTAATTTTTTTTTAGAAATCAATTTTTATGGGAAGAATTAAATTGGTTTTGTTAGAATTAATTTTTTTTCTGTAAGAATTAATTTTGTTTTTTGAGAAATAATTTTTTTTTCTAAGAATATAATTATTTTGTAAGAATTAAATTTTTTCGTGTAAGAAATTAATTTTTTTGTAAGAATTAAATTTTTGTTTGTAAGAATTAAATTTTCATTTGTTAGAATTAAATTTTGTTTGTAACAATTAAATTTGTTTTGTAAGAATTAAATTTTTTTTAATGTATTACATTTTTTTGGTAAGAATTAAATTTTTTTGGTAAGAATTAAATTTTTATTTGTTAGAATTAAATTTTTTTCTGTAAGAATTAATTTTGTTTTTTGAGAAATAATTTTTTTTTCTAAGAATATAATTATTTTGTAAGAATTAAATTTTTTCGTGTAAGAATTTAATTTTTTTGTAAGAATTAAATTTTTATTTGTAAGAATAAATTTTTTTGAGAAAAATTTTTTTTCGTTACAATTAATTTTTTTTGCTAGAATTAATTTTTTTGTGCAAGAATTACATTTTTTTTCTTTAGAATTAAATTTTATTTTGTAAAAATTTAATTATTTTGTAAGAATTAAATTTTTTCGTGTAAGAATTTAATTTTTTTGTTAGAATTATATTTTTGTTTGTAAGAATTAAATATTTATTTGTTAGAATAAAATTTTTCTTGTAAGAATTAAATTTTTTTGTAAGAATTAAATTTTTTTTGTAAGAATTAATTTTTTAGTTGTAAGAATTAGTTTTTTTCAGAAAAATTTTTTTTCCGCTGGAATTACTTTTTTTTCTCCATACAATTATATTTTTTTTTTGAGGAATTAAATTTTTTTTCGTAAGAATTTAATTTTTTTTGTTAGAATTAATTTTTTTTGTAATAATTAATTTTTTTGTAAAAATAAATTTTTTTGGTAAGAATAAATTATCATTTGTAAGAATTAAAATTTTTGTTAGAATTAAATTTTTTTGGTAAGAATTCAATTTTTTGGTAAGAATTAAATTTTTTTTGTAAGGATTAAATTTTTTTGTAAGAATTAAATATTTTTTGTAAGAATTAAATTTTGTTTGTAAGAATTAAATTTTTTTTGTAACAATTAAATTTTTTTTGAATGTATTACATTTTTTGGGAAAGAATTAAATTTTTATTTGTTAGAATTTAATTTTATTTTGTAAGAATTAAATTTTTTTGGTAAGAATTAAATTTTTTTGGTAAGAATTAAATTTTTATGTGTAAGAATTAATTCATATTGAGACAAAAATTTTTTCTTCAGAATTAATTTTTTTTCGATAGAATTAATTTTTTTGCGAGAATTAAAATTTTTTTCGTTAGAATTTAATTTTTTTCTGTAAGAATTAATTTTTTTTTTGAGAAATAATTTTTTTTTGTAAGAATAAATTTTTTTTGAGAAAAATTTTTTTCGTTAGAATTTAATTTTTTTTGTTAGAATTAAATTTTTTTGTAAGAATTAATTTTTTTTTAGAAATCATTTTTATTGGAAGAATAAAATTGGTTTTGTTAGAATTAATTTTTTTTCTGTAAGAATTAATTTTGTGTTTTGAGGAATAATTTTTTTTTCTAAGAATATAATTATTTTGTAAGAATTAAATTTTTTCGTGTAAGAATTTAATTTCTTTGTAAGAATTAACTTTTTTTGTAAAATTTAAATTTTTTTGTAAGAATTAATTTTTTGTAAGAATTAAATGTTTATTTGTTAGAATTAAGTTTTTCTTGTAAGAATTAATTTTTTTTTGCAAGAATTAAATTTTTATTTGTAAGAATTAAATTTTTATTTGTAAGAATTAAATTTTTTTGTAAGAATTAAATTTTTTTGGCAAGAATTAAAATTTTTTTCGATAGAATTTGATTTTTTTTGTTAGAATTAAATTTTTTTTGTAAGAATTAATTTTATTTTAGAAATCAATTTTTATTGGAAGAATTAAATTGGTTTTGTTAGATTTAATTTTTTTTTGGTAAGAATTAATTTTTTTTTTGAGAAATAATTGTTTTTGTAAGAATTTAATTATTTCGTAAGAATTAAATTTTTTTTGTAAGAATTAATTTTTTTGTAGGAATTAAATTTTTTTTGTAAAAATTAAATTTTTTTGTAAGAATTAAATTTTTTTTGAAACAATTAAATTTTTTTTGTAAAAATTAAATTTCTTTTGTAAGAATTAATTTTGATTTGTAAGAATTAAATTTTTTTGTTAGTATTAAATTTTTTTGTAAGAATTAAATTTTTTTTAAGAATTAAATTTTTATTTGTATGAAATAAATTTTTATTAGTTAGAATTAAATTTTTTTCGTAAGAATTAAATTTTTATTTGTAAGAATTAATTTTTTTTTAGTAACAATTAAATGTTTTTGTAAGAATTAATTTTTTTTTTGTTAGAATTAAATTTTTATTTGTAAGAATTAAATTTTTTTTGTAAGAATTAAATTTTTTTTGTGAGAATTAATTTTGTTTTTTGAGAAATAATTTTTTTTGTATGCATTTAATTATTTTGTGAGAATTACATTTATTCTGTAAGAATTAAATTTTTATTTGTAAGAATTAAATTTTTATTTGTTAGAATGAAATTTTTTTTTAAGAATTAATTTTGATTTTTGAGAAATAATTTTTTTTTCTAAGAATATAATTATTTTGTAAGAATTAAATTTTTCGTGTAAGAATTTAATTTTTTTGTAAGAATTATTTTTTTTTGTAAAATTTAAATTTTTTTTGGAAGAGTTAATTTTTTTTGTAAGAATTAAATTTTTATTTGTTAGAATTAATTTTTTCTTGTAAGAATTAAATTTTTTTTGTGAGAATTAATTTTGTTTTTTGAGAAATAATTTTTTTTGTGTGCATTTAATTATTTTGTGAGAATTACATTTATTCTGTAAGAATTAAATTTTTATTTGTAAGAATTAAATTTTTATTTGTTAGAATGAAATTTTTTTTGTAAGAATTAATTTTGATTTTTGAGAAATAATTCTTTTTTCCAAGAATATAATTATTTTGTAAGAATTAAATTTTTCGTGTAAGAATTTAATTTTTTTGTAAGAATTAAATTTTTTTTGTAAGAATTAAATTTTTTTGGTAAGAATTAAATTTTTGTGGTAACAATTAAATTTTTATTTGTCAGAATTAATTTATTTTGAGAAATAAATTTTTATTGTAAGAAATAAATTGGTTTTGTTAGAATTAAATTTTTTTTGGAAGAATTAATTTCTTTTGTAAGAATTCAATTTTTATTTGCAAGAATTAAATATTTATTTGTTAGAATTAAATTTTTTTTGTAAGAATTAAATTTTTATTGTAAGAAATAAATTGGTTTTGTTAGAATTAAATTTTTTTTGGAAGAATTAATTTCTTTTGTAAGAATTCAATTTTTATTTGCAAGAATTAAATATTTATTTGTTAGAATTAAATTTTTTTTGTAAGAATTAAATTTTTATTTGATAGAATTAATTTTTTTTGTAACAATTAAATTTTTATCTGTAAGAATTAATTTTTTAGCTGTAAGAATTAAATTTTTATCTGTAAGAATTAATTTTTTATCTGTAAGATTTAATTTTTTATGAGAAAATTTTTTTTCGTTAGAATTAATTTTTTTCTCGATAGAATTAAAATTTTTTGCAAGAATTAAATTTTTTTTCGTTAGAATGTAATTTTTTTGTTAGAATTAAATTTTTTTTGTAAGAATTAATTTTTTTTGAGAAATAAATTTATATTGTAAGAATTAAATTGGTTTTGTTAGAATTAAATTTTTTTCTGTACGAATTAATTTTGTTTTTTGAGAAATAATTTTTTTTGTAAGAATTTAATTATTTTGTATGAATTAAATATTTTTTGTAAGAATTAAATTTTTTTTGTAAGAATTAAATTTTTATTTGTAAGAATTAATTTTTTTTTTAGAAAATTTTTTTTCGTTAGAATTAATTTTTTCTCGATAGAATTAATTTTTTGTGCAGAATTAAATTTTTTTTTGTAAGAATTAAATTTTAATTTGTTAGAATTAAATTTTTATTTGTTAGAATTAAATTTTTTGTAAGAATTAAATTTTTTTTGTAAGAATTAAATTTTTATTTGATAGAATAAATTTTTTCTTGGAAGAATTACATTTTTTTTGTAAGAATTACATTTTTTTTTTAAGAATTAAATTTTTATTTGTAAGAATTTAATTTTTATTTGTAAGAATTAAAATTTTATTAGTTAGAATTAAATTTTTTTTTGTAAGAATTAATTTTGTTTTGTAAAATTTAAATTTTTTTTTAAATAATTTTTTTGTAATAATTAATTTTTTTGTAAAAATAATTTTTTTTTTTAAGAATAAATTTTTATTTGTAAGAATTAAAATTTTTGTTAGAATTAAATTTTATTTGTAAGAATTAAATTTTTTTTGTAAGAATTAAATTTTTTGTAAGAATTAAATTTTTTTTGCAAGAATTAAAATTTTTTTGTAAGAATTAAATTTTTTTTGTAAGAATTACATTTTTTTTGTAAGAATTAAATTTTTTTTGTAAGAATTAATTTTTTGTGTAAGAATTAAATTTTTTTGTTAGAATTAATTTTATTTTTGAGAACTGAATTTTTTTTGTAATAATTAAATTGGTTTTGTAAGCATTAAATTTATTTTGTAAGAATTAATTTTTTTTGTAAGTATTAAATTTTTTTTGTAAGAATTAAATTTTTTTTAAGAATTACTTTTTTTTTGTAAGAATTAAATTTTTTTTGTAAGAATTAATTTTTTGTGTAAGAATTAAATTTTTATTTGTAAGAATTAATTTTATTTTTGAGAACTGAATTTTTTTTGTAATAATTAAATTGGTTTTGTAAGCATTAAATTTATTTTGTAAGAATTAATTTTTTTTGTAAGTATTAAATTTTTTTTGTAAGAATTAAATTTTTTTTAAGAATTAAATTTTTATTTGTAAGAATTAAATTTTTATTAGTTAGAATTAAATTTTTTTCGTAAGAATTAAATTTTTATTTGTAAGAATTAATTTTTTTTTTAGTGACAATTAACTGTTTTTGTAAGAATTAATTTTTTTTTGTTAGAATTAAATTTTTATTTGTAAGAATTAAATTTCTTTTGTAAGAATTAAATTTTTTTTGTAAGGATTAAATTTTTTTCTGTAAGAATTAATTTTGTTTTTTGAGAAATAAATTTTTTCGTAAGAATTTAATTATTTTGTAAGAATTAAATATTTTTTTTAAGAATTTAATTTCTTTGTAAGAATTAATTTTTTTTTGTAAAATTTAAATTTTTTTTGGAAGAATTAATTTTTTTTTGTAAAATTTAAATTTTTTTTGTAAGAATTCAATTTTTATTTGTAAGAATTAATTTTTTTTGTAAGTATTAAATTTTTTTTGTAAGAATTAAATTTTTTTTAAGAATTAAATGTTTATTTGTAAGAATTAAATTTTTATTAGTTAGAATTAAATTTTTTTCGTAAGAATTAAATTTTTATTTGTAAGAATTAATTTTTTTTTAGTAACAATTAAATGTTTTTGTAAGAATTAATTTTTTTTTGTTAGAATTAAATTTTTATTTGTAAGAATTAAATTTTTTTTGTAAGAATTAAATTTTTTTTGTAAGAATTAATTTTTTAGTAGTAAGCATTAATTTTTTTCGGAAAAAAATTTTTTTCGTTAGAATTAATTTTTTTCTCGATAGAATTAAATTTTCTTGCTAGAATTAAAATTTTTTTCGTATGAATTTAATTTTTTTTGTTAGAAGTAAATTTTTTTGTTAGAATTAAATTTTTATTTGTGAGAATTAATTTTTTTTGTAAGAATTAAATTTTATTTTGTAAGAATTAAATTTTTTTTGTATGAATTAAATTTTTTTTGTAAGAATTATTTTTTTGTGTAAGAATTAAATTTTTTTTGTAAGAATTAATTTTTTTGTAGGAATTAAATTTTTTTTGTAAAAATTAAATTTTTTTTGTAAGAATTAAATTTTTTTTGAAACAATTAAATTTTTTTTGTAAAAATTAAATTTCTTTTGTAAGAATTAATTTTGATTTGTAAGAATTAAATTTTTTTGTTAGTATTAAATTTTTTTGTAAGAATAAATTTTTTTCATTAGAATTATTTTTTTTTGTTAGAATTAAATGTTTTTGTACGATTTAATTTTTTTTCGAGAAATAAATTTTTTTTGAAAGTTTTAATTTTTTTTGTAAGAATTAAATTTTTTTTTGTAAGAATTAAATTTTTTTGGTAAGAATTAAATTTTTGTGGTAACAATTAAATTTTTATTTGTCAGAATTAATTTATTTTGAGAAAAAAAATTTTTCGTTAGAAATATTTTTTTTTGTTAGAATTAAATGATTTTTGTAACATTTAATTTTGTTTTTTGAGAAATAATTTTTTTTGTAAGCATTTAATTATTTTGTAAGAATTAAATTTTTTTGTAAGAATTAATTTTTTTTTTGAGAAATAAATTTTTATTGTAAGAATTAAATTGGCTTTGTTAGAATTAAATTTTTTTCTGTAAGAATTAATTTTGTTTTTTGAGAAATAATTTTTTTTTGTAAGAATTGAATTATTTTGTAAGAATTAAATTTCTTGTAAGAATTCAATTTTAATTTGCAAGAATTAAATTTTTATTTGTTAGAATCAATTTTTTTTGTAAGAATTAAATTTTTATTTGATAGAATTAATTTTTACAATTATTTTTTTTCGATAGAATTAATTTATTTTTGCAAGAATTAAATTTTTTTTCTTTAGAATTAAATTTTTTTTTGTAAGAATTAAATTTTTTTGGTAAGAATTAATTTTTTTGGTAAGAATTAAATTTTTATTTGTAAGAATTAATTCATATTGAGAAAAAAATTTTTCTTCAGAATTAATTTTTTTTCGATAGAATTAATTTTTTTTGCAAGAATTAAATTTTTTTTCTTTAGAATTTAATTTCTTTTGTTTGAATTAAATTTTTTTTGTAAGAATTAATTTTTTTTTAGAAATCAATTTTTATGGGAAGAATTAAATTGGTTTTGTTAGAATTAATTTTTTTTCTGTAAGAATTAATTTTGTTTTTTGAGAAATAATTTTTTTTGTAAGAATTTAATTATTTTGTAAGAATTAAAATTTTTTTGTAAGAATTAAATTTTTTTTACAAGAATTAAATTTTTATTTGTTAGAATTAAATAATTTCTGGTAAGAATTATATTTGTATTTGTAAGAATTAAATTTTATCGTGTAAGAATTAAATTTTATTGTAAGAATTAATTTTTTTGTGTAAAATTTAAATTTGATTTGGAAGAATTAATTTTTTTTGTATGAAATAAATTTTTATTTGTAAGAATTAAATTTTTATTCGTAAGAAATTTTTTTTTTGCAAGAATTAAATTTTGTTGGTAAGAATTAAATTTTTAATTGTTTGAATTGAGTTTTTCTTGTAAGAATTAATTTTTTAGCTGTAAGAATTAAATTTTTTTGGTTAGAATTAAATTTTTATTTGTAAGAATTAATTTTTTTTTAGTAACAATTAAATGTTTTTGTACGATTTAATTTTTTTTCGAGAAATAAATTTTTTTTGAAAGTTTTAATTTTTTTTGTAAGAATTAAATTTTTTTTTGTAAGAATTAAATTGATTTGGTAAGAATTAAATTTTTGTGGAAACAATTAAATTTTTATTTGTCAGAATTAATTTATTTTGAGAAATAAATTTTTATTGTAAGAAATAAATTGGTTTTGTTAGAATTAAAATTTTTTTGGAAGAATTAATTTCTTTTGTAAGAATTCAATTTTTATTTGCAAGAATTAAATATTTATTTGTTAGAATTAAATTTTTTTTGTAAGAATTAAATTTTTATTGTAAGAAATAAATTGGTTTTGTTAGAATTAAATTTTTTTTGGAAGAATTAATTTCTTTTGTAAGAATTCAATTTTTATTTGCAAGAATTAAATATTTATTTGTTAGAATTAAATTTTTTTTGTAAGAATTAAATTTTTATTTGATAGAATTAATTTTTTTTGTAACAATTAAATTTTTATCTGTAAGAATTAATTTTTTAGCTGTAAGAATTAAATTTTTATCTGTAAGAATTAATTTTTTATCTGTAAGATTTAATTTTTTATGAGAAAATTTTTTTTCGTTAGAATTAATTTTTTTTCTCGATAGAATTAAAATTTTTTTGCAAGAATTAAATTTTTTTTCGTTAGAATGTAATTTTTTTGTTAGAATTAAATTTTTTTTGTAAGAATTAATTTTTTTTGAGAAATAAATTTATATTGTAAGAATTAAATTGGTTTTGTTAGAATTAAATTTTTTTCTGTAAGAATTAATTTTGTTTTTTGAGAAATAATTTTTTTTGTAAGAATTTAATTATTTTGTATGAATTAAATATTTTTTGTAAGAATTAAATTTTTTTTGTAAGAATTAAATTTTTATTTGTAAGAATTATTTTTTTTTTGAGAAAATTTTTTTTCGTTAGAATTAATTTTTTTTCGATAGAATTAATTTTTTGTGCAGAATTAAATTTTTTTTTGTAAGAATTAAATTTTAATTTGTTAGAATTAAATTTTATTTGTAAGAATTAAATTTTTTTTGTAAGAATTAAATTTTTTGTAAGAATTAAATTTTTTTTGCAAGAATTAAAATTTTTTTGTAAGAATTAAATTTTTTTTGTAAGAATTACATTTTTTTTGTAAGAATTAAATTTTTTTTGTAAGAATTAATTTTTTGTGTAAGAATTAAATTTTTTTGTTAGAATTAATTTTTTTTTTGAGAACTGAATTTTTTTTGTAAGAATTAAATTGGTTTTGTAAGCATTAAATTTATTTTGTAAGAATTAATTTGGTTTTGTAAGAATTAAAATTTTTTCTGTAAGAATTAATTTTGATTTTTGTGAAATAATTTTTTTGTAAGAATTTAATTATTTTGAATGAATTAAATTTTTTTTTGGAAGAATTAAAATTTTTTTGTAAGAATTAAATTTTTTTTGTAAGAATTACATTTTTTTTGTAAGAATTAAAATTTTTTTGTAAGAATTAAATTTTTTTTGTAAGAATTACATTTTTTTGTAAGAATTAAATTTTTTTGTAAGAATTAATTTTTTGTGTAAGAATTACATTTTTTTGTTAGAATTAATTTTTTTTTCGAGAAATGAATTTTTTTTGTAAGAATTAAATTGGTTTTGTAAGCATTAAATTTATTTTGTAAGAATTAATTTGGTTTTGTAAGAATTAAATTTTTTTCTGTTAGAATTAATTTTGTTTTTTGAGAAATAATTTTTTTGTAAGAATTTAATTATTTTGTATGAATTAAATATTTTCGTGGAAGAATATAATTTTTTTGTTAGAATTAATTTTTTTTTGTAAAATATAAATTTTTTTTGGAAGAATTAATTTCTTTTGTAAGAATTCAATTTTTATTTGTAAGAATTAATTTTTTTGTAAGTATTAAATTTTTTTTGTAAGAATTAAATTTTTTTTAAGAATTAAATTTTTATTTGTAAGAATTAAATTTTTATTAGTTAGAATTAAATTTTTTTCGTAAGAATTAAATTTTTATTTGTAAGAATTAATTTTTTTTTTAGTAACAATTAAATGTTTTTGTAAGAATTAATTTTTTTTTGTTGGAATTAAATTTTTATTTGTAAGAATTAAATTTTTTTTGTAAGAATTAAATTTTTTTTGTAAGGATTAAATTTTTTTCTGTAAGAATTAATTTTGTTTTTTGAGAAATAAATTTTTTCGTAAGAATTTAATTATTTTGTAAGAATTAAATATTTTTTTTAAGAATTTAATTTCTTTGTAAGAATTAATTTTTTTTTGTAAAATTTAAATTTTTTTTGGAAGAATTAATTTTTTTTTGTAAAATTTAAATTTTTTTTGTAAGAATTCAATTTTTATTTGTAAGAATTAATATTTTTTGTAAGTATTAAATTTTTTTTGTAAGAATTACATTTTTTTTAAGAATTAAATTTTTATTTGTAAGAATTAAATTTTTATTAGTTAGAATTAAATTTTTTTCGTAAGAATTAAATTTTTATTTGTAAGAATTAATTTTTTTTTAGTAACAATTAAATGTTTTTGTAAGAATTAATTTTTTTTTGTTAGAATTAAATTTTTATTTGTAAGAATTAAAATTTTTTTGTAAGAATTAAATTTTTTTTGTAAGAATTAATTTTATAGTAGTAAGCATTAATTTTTTTCAGAAAAAATTTTTTTTCGTTAGAATTAATTTTTTCTCGATAGAATTAAATTTTCTTGCAAGAATTAAAATTTTTTTCGTATGAATTTAATTTTTTTTGTTAGAAGTAAATTTTTTTGTTAGAATTAAATTTTTATTTGTGAGAATTAATTTTTTTTGTAAGAATTAAATTTTTTTTTGTAAGAATTAAATTTTTTTTGTATGAATTAAATTTTTTTTGTAAGAATTAATTTTTTGTGTAAGAATTAAATTTTTTTAGTAAGAATTAATTTTTTTGTAGGAATTAAATTTTTTTTGTAAAAATTAAATTTTTTTTGTAAGAATTAAATTTTTTTTGAACCAATTAAATTTTTTTTGTAAAAATTAAATTTCTTTTGTAAGAATAAATTTTGATTTGTAAGAATTAAATTTTTTTGTTAGTATTAAATTTTTTTGTAAGAATTAAATTTTTTTTAAGAATTAAATTTTTATTTGTATGAAATAAATTTTTATTAGTTAGAATTAAATTTTTTTCGTAAGAATTAAATTTTTATTTGTAAGAATTAATTTTTTTTTAGTAACAATTAAATGTTTTTGTAAGAATTATTTTTTTTTTTGTTAGAATTAAATTTTTATTTGTAAGAATTAAATTTTTTTTGTAAGAATTAAATTTTTTTTGTAAGAATTAAATTTTTTTTGTATGAATTAAATTTTTTTTTGTAAGAATTAATTTTTTGTGTAAGAATTAAATTTTTTTTGTTAGAATTAATTTTTTTGTAAGAATTAATTTTTTTTTGTAAGAATTAAATTTTTTTTGTAGGAATTAAATTTTTTTTGAAACAATTAAATTTTTTTTGTAAGAATTAAATTTCTTTTGTAAGAATAAATTTTGATTTGTAAGAATTAAATTTTTTTGTTAGAATTAAATTTTTATTTGTGAGAATTAAAATTTTATTCCTAAGAAATAATTTTTTTTTGTAAGAATTAAATTTTTATTTGCTAGAATTATATTTTTTATTGAAAGTATTACATTTTTTTGGTAAGAATTAAATTTTCATTTGTTAGAAATAAATTTTTTAAGTAAGAATTATATTTTTTTGGTAAGAATTAAATTTTTTTGGTTAGAATTAAATTTTTATTTGTAAGAATTAATTTTTTTTTAGTAACAATTAAATGTTTTTGTAAGAATTAAATTTTTGTGGTAACAATTAAATTTTTATTTGTCAGAATTAATTTATTTTGAGAAAAAAATTTTTTCGTTAGAAATATTTTTTTTGTTAGAATTAAATGATTTTTGTAAGATTTAATTTTGTTTTTTGAGAAATAATTTTTTTTGTAAGCATTTAATTATTTTGTAAGAATTACATTTTTTCTGAAAGAATTAATTTTTTTTTGGAAGAATTAATTTCTTTTGTAAGAATTCAATTTTTATTTGCAAGAATTAAATTTTTTTTCAGAATTAATATTTTTTTGAGAAATAAATTTTTATTGTAAGAAATAAATTGGTTTTGTTAGAATTAAATTTTTTTTGGAAGAATTAATTTCTTTTGTAAGAATTCAATTTTTATTTGCAAGAATTAAATATTTATTTGTTAGAATTAAATTTTTTTTGTAAGAATTAAATTTTTATTTGATAGAATTAATTTTTTCTTGTAAGAATTAAATTTTTTTTGTGAGAATTAGTTTTGTTTTTTGAGAAATAATTTTTTTCGTATGCATTTAATTATTTTGTGAGAATTACATTTTTTCTGTAAGAATTAAATTTTTATTTGTAAGAATTAAATTTTTATTTGTTAGAATGAAATTTTTTTTTGAAAGAATTAAATTTTTTTTGTAAGAATTAATTTTGATTTTTGAGAAATAATTTTTTTTTCTAAGAATATAATTATTTTGTAAGAATTAAATTTTTCGTGTAAGAATTTAATTTTTTTGTAAGAATTATTTTTTTTGTAAAATTTAAATTTTTTTTGGAAGAGTTAATTTTTTTTGTAAGAATTAAATTTTTATTTATTAGAATTAATTTTTTCTTGTAAGAATTAAATTTTTTTTGTGAGAATTAATTTTGTTTTTTGAGAAATAATTTTTTTTGTATGCATTTAATTATTTTGTGAGAATTACATTTTTTCTGTAAGAATTAAATTTTTATTTGTAAGAATTAAATTTTTATTTGTTAGAAAGAAATTTTTTTTTGAAAGAATTAAATTTTTTTTGTAAGAATTAATTTTGATTTTTGAGAAATAATTCTTTTTTCCAAGAATATAATTATTTTGTAAGAATTAAATTTTTCGTGTAAGAATTTAATTTTTTTGTAAGAATTAAATTTTTTTTGTAAGAATTAAATTTTTTTGGTAAGAATTAAATTTTTGTGGTAACAATTAAATTTTTATTTGTCAGAATTAATTTATTTTGAGAAAAAAATTTTTTCGTTAGAAATATTTTTTTTTGTTAGAATTAAATGATTTTTGTAAGATTTAATTTGGTTTTTTGAGAAATAATTTTTTTTGTAAGCATTTAATTATTTTGTAAGAATTACATTTTTTCTGAAAGAATTAATTTTTTTTTGGAAGAATTAATTTCTTTTGTAAGAATTCAATTTTTATTTGCAAGAATTAAATTTTTTTGTCAGAATTAATATTTTTTTGAGAAATAAATTTTTATTGTAAGAAATAAATTGGTTTTGTTAGAATTAAATTTTTTTTGGAAGAATTTATTTCTTTTGTAAGAATTCAATTTTTATTTGCAAGAATTAAATATTTATTTGTTAGAATTAAATTTTTTTTGTAAGAATTAAATTTTTATTTGATAGAATTAATTTTTTTTTGTAACAATTAAATTTTTATCTGTATGAATTAATTTTTTAGCTGTAAGAATTAAATTTTTATCTGTAAGAATTAATTTTTTATCTGTAAGATTTAATTTTTTATGAGAAAATTTTTTTTCGTTAGAATTAATTTTTTTTCTCGATAGAATTAAAATTTTTTTGCAAGAATTAAATTTTTTTTCGTTAGAATGTAATTTTTTTGTTAGAATTAAATTTTTTTTGTAAGAATTAATTTTTTTTGAGAAATAAATTTATATTGTAAGAATTAAATTGGTTTTGTTAGAATTAAATTTTTTTCTGTAAGAATTAATTTTGTTTTTTGAGAAATAATTTTTTTTGTAAGAATTTAATTATTTTGTATGAATTAAATATTTTTTGTAAGAATTAAATTTTTTTTGTAAGAATTAAATTTTTATTTGTAAGAATTAATTTTTTTTTGAGAAAATTTTTTTTCGTTAGAATTAATTTTATTTCTCGATAGAATTAAATTTTTTTTGAAAGAATTAATTTTTTTTTAGAAAACAATTTTTAATGGAAGAATTAAATTGGTTTTGTTAGAATTAATTTTTTTTTCTGTAGGAATTAATTTTGTTTTTTGAGAAATAATTTTTTTTTCTAAGAATATAATTATTTTGTAACAATTAAATTTTTTCGTGTAAGAATTTAATTTCTTTGTAAGAATTAATTTTTTTTGGAAGAATTAATTTTTTTGTAAGAATTAAATTTTTATTTGTGTTACGAGCCGGGGCTGCGGCAACGCGAGAGGCCGGCGAGAGGGGTATTTCCCAAGGAATACGGTTTATGAATTTGTTAGTTAGAGGGCGGACGAACCTGATGCGAAATCAGGGAGCCGCAGGATTATCGGAAACGAGGACGAACCTGATGCGAAATCAGGGAGCCTCTAGGAATGGAGTCACTCACGGACGAACCTGATGCGAAATCAGGGAGCCGCAGGAGGGTGATTATTCGTGAACGAACCCGATGCGAAATCGGGGAGTCACTAGGATGATGTTCACAGACGAACTCGACGCGAAGTCGAGGAGCTGTTAGGAGGTTGGATTATTCACAGACGAACCTGGTGCGTAACCAGGGAGCTGTTCGGAAGGTGGTTGACTTACAGACGAACCTGATGCGAAATCAGGGAGCTGTAGGATACGGACGAACCTGATGCGAAATCAGGGAGCCGCAGGAGAGGTTAAACGTGGACGAACCCGATGCGAAATCGGGGAGCCACTAGGTTGGAGAAGATTCCTTTTTTGGTATGGATGCGAAAGACCCTGATGTGAAATCAGGGAGTCGCGGGAAATGTTAGTATTGCCTCGTAACTCTTAATTAATATTTGATACAACTCGAGCGGTAAAGTTGTATCGGTGGGTATATGCTACTAATATTATAAGGATCGCTGGGTAAAAGATGGGTTTTAACGAATCTGACTCAATTTAGACGTGAACACCATTCGTGTATTCAATAACTAATTATTGTACAAATGTAAGTGTCGCGATTAAATAGTGTAGTAAAAGTGTATGAATTACCACTAATTTGCGCGGTGTTGACGCACTGGCGATGCGGGGCGTACGAGTGGTTATTCAGAGAAGCCAAATAGAATATAAACCGAACTCGCGGATTCTATGAGGTTAACTATGATTCCGACGGAGACTTTAGCTCGATCTTACTAGATTTAACCAACTCTGTACGAGCGTGACACGACGTTACTCTACGCGTGACTGTACTGCTTTGAACCAAAGAGGGTAGAAACCAAAGGGTTTATATAGTCCCAAAAATGAGTGGGGATAAGTTGGAAATCTCCATATAAGGAAATTCTTCGGGGTCGTCGTCGTGTCACTCCCGTTCCCATGATCGTCAACCAGATGGTCGAGAGCACGACCCCCATTAGTGGTGTGTGATAAGCAAAAGGATTTTAGGGCGTTTTCCCTTCGCAGACGCGAGCTCGAAAAACGGTTGAGAGCGGCGTATGGGAAAATTCCACATACGTAACATCTCCCCCCCCAAGACAAAACATCGCGATTTTCGTGATGCTTTTACAAAAGAAGGGAAAACGACCTACAAGTCTTTCGTAAGCAAAAGTGTAAAAGAGAATTGTCGGGTGTAGTGTAATGTAGTGTACTTATCGCTAGGTATTGCGGGGTGTTGGGTTCAGTTGTCGCTGGGCACCACGTAGCCCATCTCCAGCCAGTGGTTGATGACATCTAGTGGGGTTGTACGAGTAGCTGGTCCAGCGTTAGCGTTGCAGTGATGCTATCCTTCTGATCCCCATCAGCATCTCCGTCCTGGTTGTTGTTTGCAGGGGCGGCGTATGGGAAGGGGTTGAGTACTCCTCAGGTAGAGCCTCACTGCTTACCAGGGTATGTTTCGGGACCAGGGTGATCAGGACCATATTTGGGTAGACGGTCGGCTTACCGTTTTGCCGTGGACGGAAAATAGGCGTGTTTTAATTTGTCCTGATGCTTTGTAATTAATTTATGGCGTGTTTGTAATACTACGTTGTTCATATCCATTATGTCCATTATCTGGTACGGTCCAATGTAATGTGGATCAAATTTACTGGTTCGTGGTTCCTTGAGTACGTAAACAAAATCGCCTACGTTAAACGTTGCTGGTTTTGCACGGATATCGTAATAATTTTTCGAACGATTTTTTGCTTTGTTTAGATTATCGGAAGCTATATTACGAATACTAGTCATGTGCGTTATCAGTTCTATTAGGTATTCTCCGTATGACTTTAATTTTTCACCGGTTGGAAAAGAGCTTGGTTCTCGAGCTGGCTTGCCAAAGATTAATTCGTACGGAGTGAAATTTGTTGCTTCATGAACGGATGTATTGTAAGAAAACATTGCGAATGGTATTAATAGATCCCAGTCCTCATAATTATCCATGTAATGCTTAAGGTATTCGGTGAGGACGATGTGGCTTCGTTCCAGAGACCCATTAGTTTGTGGTCTATATCCCGAGGTTGTGATTTGTTTAATTTTAAATATTTCAGATAGGTTGGTCATAAGTGTTCCAATGAAGCTAGTTCCTTTGTCTGTTAGTATTGCGCGAGGTGTACCATAAATTGCGATGAAATGTCTGGCAAAAGCATCTGCAATTGTAGTAGCTCGAATGTTAGGTATTGCTACGGCTACGCAATATTTCGTTAGATTATCTTGAATGGTGAGAATGTGTCTGTTCCCACTGGGTGTAATTGGTAAAGGTCCCACTGTATCTAAGGAAATTTTGTCAAAGGCTCCTATAGGTGTGTCGGTGATCAACATCGGCTGACGAGTTTTCGCTCGTACTAACTTCTGTTCTTGACAACTTTGGCATTTTCGGATGTAGTCCTGAATGTCGTTGCGCATTTGTGGCCAATGGAATTTTGATCGGATGCGTTTGTATGTCTTCGTAACTCCTTTATGTCCTCCAATTAAACTGTCGTGAGCCTCGTTGATGATGTGCTGTCTGTCTTCTTCGGATGGTGTGGTGATGGTACAGTTGCATAGAATAATCTGCAGACCTGTTCCCATGAAAACCTCTTCTAAAATCTTGACGAATTCATTGGATGGTATTTTATGAAGGTCCCCCGTAGCAGAAATTCGAAATGATTTAATCTGATTTTGATCCAAGGTGTGTCGAAGAGTTTTCAATCCATCGAGCACATCTACTCTTTTAATATTATCAAAGAAGTTTTCTGAGATTATTATACTGAAAGTTTTAAATAGTCCATTGTCCGTAGTTATCACCTGTCCCTTTTTTGGTTGTGCTGCCAGAAGATTTGCTTTATTAATCATTTCTGTGTCTAGTAGTAATTTTCCAACGGGGTTTACTAAATTGCAATCGGCAGAACTGAAATGTACGTGATGTCCTTCTTCAGCAGTAAAGGTATTTGAAGAGACAATAATTTGATGTGGTTGGTCTAGTGGAATCTCTTCCAGATCACCAAGGTCGGTTGAATTTTCGATTTCGGTAGTGAAGAATGGGTAAGGGTCAAGCGTGCGGTCAAAGACCCTAGATTCAGTTGTCCTGCTGTCAGGTGGTTGTCCCACACTTGCTTCGGCTGTAGTCCCTGCAGGTAGCGGGTTTATTGAGGGTTGTAAAAGTTCATCCATGACTTCTAAGGATACTTGCGGTGTACTGAGTAATTCTTGTTGAATATTTCCTGCATTTTCTATGACAGTATTGTCGGTCGGCTCCTCAAAGGATATTAGATCGTCGAATGAGGTCTGGTCCTTATCTAAAGGGACGATTTGTGTGGAATTTGCTACGGGCGAGAAAGTGTTTATAGTTTCCTGACGTTCATCTGGCATCGTTACCTCTTGAGATAAGCTGGGGAAAGATCGGTTCTTGTATATTATTGGAGAATGTTGAACGTTCCCACGTGCAGTTTCTTCTGTTTCGTCTGAGCTGCTGCTTGTCTCCCGATACTTGGGTCGGACTTCTCTATCGCGTCGTAACTGTCGTATGCGGTGCCCAATTGTCTCGATGTTAGCGTCTGTTTTCGGTATCTGGGCTTTGAAATTAGGATCTTGAGGGTCTCGTGGAATAAGTGGTAGGCAGGCAGACGTGGGGTTGCGTGATAATGCGTCTGCGTTCTTATTCGTCTTTCCAGATTTATGGACAACCTGGTACTCGTACTCTAAAAGTCGGAGCTTCCACTTCATAAGTCTTGAAGTGGGGTCCTTAACAGAATGTAACCAGACTAGTGGTCTGTGATCTGTAACGAGGGTGAATGGGGTTCCGTAAATGTAAGGCCTGAAGTATCTTACGGCGTAAACCATGGCCAAACATTCCTTTTCAGTAGCCGAATAATTCTTCTCAGGTTTATTTAGGCTGCGAGATGCGTAAGCAATCGGCAGGTCGTTTCCTATCTCCCCTTGACTAAGTACGGCTCCAATAGCGTAATCAGATGCATCTGTTGTGACGATAAATGGTTTACTAAAATCTGGGTATTGCAATATGGGTTGTTGACAAAGTTCGTTACGTAATTGCTTAAAACTTTGGTCTTGTTCTTCTGTCCATTTAAATTTGATGCCTTTTCCTAATAAATTAATTAAAGGTTTTGCTTTTGTGGTGAAATTAGGTACGAATCTTCGGTAATATCCTACAAGTCCTAAGAATTGTTGAATGTTCTTCTGCGTTGTTGGTATGGGAAAATCTTGAACAGCTTTTAATTTCCTAGGGTCAGGTCTTACTCCTTCCTTTGAAATAATGTGTCCAAGGTATGCAACTTCCTTTCGCAGGAATTGGCACTTGTTGGTCTGGAGGGTTAATCCATGTTCTCGAAGGCGGGTTAACAGTTTTTTGACTTTAATATTATGTTCCTGTAATGATGATGCATAGATCACTATGTCGTCCAAGTAGACAAAGAGGTCCGTTCCTTGAAGTCCAGTGAGTGCTTGATCCATTAGGCGTTGAAAGGTGGGTGGTGCATTCTTTAATCCGAAAGGCATTCGAGAGAATTCGTAATGTCCATTTGGAGTAGTGAATGCTGTTTTTGATTTATCTTTCGGATCCATCTCTATTTGATGAAATCCACTAGCGAGATCAAAGACTGAAAAATATTTAGCTCCTCCTAGTCGATCTAAAATCTCCGTGATTTGAGGTAATGGATACTTATCAGATATTGTTATTTCATTGAGGCCGCGGAAATCTATTACCAGACGCCAACGTTTCACTCCGTTTTCGTCTTCTTTCTTCGGGACGATCCATAAAGGTGAATTGTATGGAGATTTTGAAGGTGTAATTATACCATTTGATAATAACGCGCTGATTTGTTTTTGGATTTCCTTTTGGTGAATGAGAGGATAACGATATTGTCTTGTGTTGATCGGAATATCGTTAGATGTATGAATTGAATGTTTAAATTCGCGAGTCTTCCCAAGTTTATCTCCAGGAAGATAAAATCGGTCGGGAAAATCTGTGACTAAATTGGTAACGAAATCTAGTTCTTCCCTATTTAAATGTTTTGTGTTTAGGGCTTCTAAAATTTTTTGTATTCTATCTTCACTTGTTTTGAATTTTGACGGGTGTTCTGCAGCTGAGTAGAAATCTTCTTCTGATGAACCGAAAATTTCGAATGGCTCCAATGTTTGTGGTTTTATCTCTACGTCTAGGGGTACATCGCTGGTATTTGTTGCCATAACGTAACACTTTCCTTCACTATTCCTCACAACTGCTTCTCCTATGTAGAGATGTTCGAGGGTCTTGATACGTGGTAAATATCCTTCCTTCATCCCGCGGTTTGTTATAGTTATAGCAATCTGTTGCGACGTCCTAGGTTCGATACGATGTTTGGTCGACGTCGGTAGTGTTCCTGTTTGAGGTAGGTCTTGATAGTTTGAAAAACGTAGGGGTCGGGTTGGTTTGTTCTTTAACACCAAAGTCCCATGATAATAGGAAATTTCGGCCTCCTCTTGTTTTAAAAATGGGCTTCCTATAAGTCCATCTGCTTCTATTGCAAGCTCTTTTACCACATAGAAAAGTGCGGGAGCTTCGTGGATATGAAGAATTGTTGTTCCTAAAGTGTGAATTGGATTAGTAGTAATTCCGGTTAATTCGATTTCTTCCCTAGAGTTTATCGCGGCTTTTTGTCCTAGGGCGTTAATGACTACTAAATTGACGGATGCTCCACCATCGATTAGGAATTCTCCCGTTCCTGACTCCAGTTCTGGAACCTTGATGTTGATCCGTGGGGCAGGTGCTTCCTTGATGAGGGTTTCTCTTCGAAGCGGACTGTCCTTTGGCGAGCTTCTTTGTTTCCGCTCATCGTGTCGCCTATACGTTGAGCGCGATCGAAGTTTAAAGATTTGTTTGATTCAACGGACGAATCTCGCGAGTCTCGTTGATATCTCGGGCTACGCGGATGTTTCCTACAGGATTTTCCGTCATGTCCGGTTATACCGCAATGCCAGCAATATAAACTTGGCTTGCGATTTGTATCGGGATTTTTTAAAATAGAATAATGTTTTTCCCCATCATTTGCGTACGATGAGTCGGAGCGATAAGAAGGGGATCTCGAGGGGCTCCGGTGACGCAAGGTCCAGGCCGTCGTACGTGTCCGTCCTTCTCGTTCCTCTTCAAAACCAGATGTTTTTGTAGACCGATCCCTGTTCTGGTCGTATCTACTTGGAGAGTGCGGGTACGACACTTCACGGTCGTGGTTTCGAGAGTCTTCCGCGTAATGGTCTCGGCGAGACCACCGGGAGGGTGATTCATTACGGGGCGACTGTCGTCTATTCCTTAATTTTCGGTCTATCTGTAGCACGGCGTCGTAAGCTTGTTCAAGTGTTTTGATGTCTTGAATCTGAGCCGACACTTTCCAGGAAATTCGATCCGGTAAACCGTCGATGAAGTTTTCTTTAACGTCCTTTTCCATTTCTTTGACGAAGTCTTCAGCGTGATCCAGATACCTTTCCCGAATAGCTCCGCGCGCACAGTAAACGAGATGACAAGTCCTGTCGACGTACTGTCGTAGGCTTTCTCCTTCGCGAATACGTAATTTCGCGATCTCTACTTGGAAGTATGACAAACTTCTTCCCGGCGCGAATCTCTTTTTCAAATGTTGAACTAATTTCTTAACAGATTCAAATTTATGCTCTAAGGTGCACCTGCGTGCCGGACCGATCAGTTTCGTTAGAATTATCGCAAGATACTCGGCTACCGTACCTTCAGGAATCAAAGTTAACCCGTCTTCCACATTTTGTGCAAAGCGCGTCAAGGGTGGACTTTCACCGTCGAAGGTTGGAATTGACATTGTAATGTTCTGTATACATGTCCGTTGCGTCAAGAGTGACATTGAGTTTGCAATTGAAACTGTCAGGTTCATAATGTCGTTAGACGAGACATTCGCCTGTGCGCTTGTCATTTTGAAAATTACTAAGTGACTCGACTAGAGAAAACTAGTATATTGTCGATAATAAATAATGAGTGATTTTAACGTATTTAAAAAACCCAAATTTGACGGCGATTCTAATGCAGTAGCATCCCACCGCTGTCACCAGTTCTGTTACGAGCCGGGGCTGCGGCAACGCGAGAGGCCGGCGAGAGGGGTATTTCCCAAGGAATACGGTTTATGAATTTGTTAGTTAGAGGGCGGACGAACCTGATGCGAAATCAGGGAGCCGCAGGATTATCGGAAACGAGGACGAACCTGATGCGAAATCAGGGAGCCTCTAGGAATGGAGTCACTCACGGACGAACCTGATGCGAAATCAGGGAGCCGCAGGAGGGTGATTATTCGTGAACGAACCCGATGCGAAATCGGGGAGTCACTAGGATGATGTTCACAGACGAACTCGACGCGAAGTCGAGGAGCTGTTAGGAGGTTGGATTATTCACAGACGAACCTGGTGCGTAACCAGGGAGCTGTTCGGAAGGTGGTTGACTTACAGACGAACCTGATGCGAAATCAGGGAGCTGTAGGATACGGACGAACCTGATGCGAAATCAGGGAGCTGTAGGATACGGACGAACCTGATGCGAAATCAGGGAGCCGCAGGAGAGGTTAAACGTGGACGAACCCGATGCGAAATCGGGGAGCCACTAGGTTGGAGAAGATTCCTTTTTTGGTATGGATGCGAAAGACCCTGATGTGAAATCAGGGAGTCGCGGGAAATGTTAGTATTGCCTCGTAACTCTTAATTAATATTTGATACAACTCGAGCGGTAAAGTTGTATCGGTGGGTATATGCTACTAATATTATAAGGATCGCTGGGTAAAAGATGGGTTTTAACGAATCTGACTCAATTTAGACGTGAACATCATTCGTGTATTCAATAACTAATTATTGTACAAATGTAAGTGTCGCGATTAAATAGTGTAGTAAAAGTGTATGAATTACCACTAATTTGCGCGGTGTTGACGCACTGGCGATGCGGGGCGTACGAGTGGTTATTCAGAGAAGCCAAATAGAATATAAACCGAACTCGCGGATTCTATGAGGTTAACTATGATTCCGACGGAGACTTTAGCTCGATCTTACTAGATTTAACCAACTCTGTACGAGCGTGACACGACGTTACTCTACGCGTGACTGTACTGCTTTGAACCAAAGAGGGTAGAAACCAAAGGGTTTATATAGTCCCAAAAATGAGTGGGGATAAGTTGGAAATCTCCATATAAGGAAATTCTTCGGGGTCGTCGTCGTGTCACTCCCGTTCCCATGATCGTCAACCAGATGGTCGAGAGCACTTCCCCCATTAGTGGTGTGTGATAAGCAAAAGGATTTTAGGGCGTTTTCCCTTCGCAGACGCGAGCTCGAAAAACGGTTGAGAGCGGCGTATGGGAAAATTCCACATACGTAACATTTGTTAGAATTAAATTTTTCTTGGAAGAATTAAACTTTTTTTGTAAGAATTAATTTTGTTTTTTGAGAAATAATTTTTTTTGTATGCATTTAATTATTTTGTCAGAATTGCATTTTTTCTGTAAGAATTAAATTTTTATTTGTAAGAATTAAATTTTTATTTGTTAGAATTCAATTTTTTTTTGAAAGAATTAAATTTTTTTTGTAAGAATTAAATTTTTTTGTAAGAATTAAATTTTTTTTGTAAGCATTAAATTTTTTTCTGTAAGAATTAATTTTGTTTTTTGAGAAATAATTTTTTTGTAAGAATTTAATTATTTTGTATGAATTAAATTTTTTCGTGGAAGAATTTAATTTTTTTGATAGAATTAATTTTTTTTTGTAAAATTTAATTTTTTTTTGGAAGAATTAATTTCTTTGTAAGAATTAAATTTTTATTTGTTAGAATTAAATTTTTCTTGGAAGAATTACATTTTTTTTGTAAGAATTACATTTTTTTTTAAGAATTAAATTTTTATTTGTAAGAATTTAATTTTTATTTGTAAGAATTAAAATTTTATTAGTTAGAATTAAATTTTTTTTTGTAAGAATTAATTTTGTTTTGTAAAATTTAAATTTTTTTTGTAATAATTTTTTTGTAATAATTAATTTTTTTGTAAAAATAAATTTTTTTTGTAAGAATTAAATTTTTATTTGTAAGAATTAAATTTTCTTTTGTAACAATTAAATTTTTTTGTGTAAGAATTTAATTTTTTGTAAGAATTAAATTTTTTTGGTAAGAATTAAATTTTTTTGGTAAGAATTAATTGTTTTGTAAGAATTAAATTTTTTTTGTAAGAAATACTTTTTTTTGAGAAATAAATTTTTATTGTGAGAATTAAATTGGTTTTGTTAGAATTAATTTTTTTCTGTAAGATTTAATTTTTTTGAGAAATAATTTTTTTTTGTAAGAATTAAATAGGTTTTGTAAGCATTAAATTTTATTCTGTGAGAATTAATTTTGTTTTTTTTTGAGAAATAAATTTTTTTGTAAGAATTTAATTATTTTGTAAGAATTAAATTTTTTTTGTAAAAATTATATTTTTATTTGTAAGAATTAAATTTTTTCGTGTAAGAATTAATTTTTTTTTGTAAGAATTAAATTTTTTTCTGTAAGAATTAATTTTGTTTCTTGAGAAATATTTTTTTTTGTAAGAATTTAATTATTTTGTATGAATTAAATTTCTTCGTGTAAGAATTTAATTTTTTTGATAGAATTAATTTTTTTTTGTAAAATTTAAAATTTTTTTGGAAGAATTAATAACTTTTGTAAGAATTCAATTTTAATTTGCAAGAATTAAATTTTTATTTGTAAGAATCAATTTTTTTTGTAAGAATTAAATTTTTATTTGATAGAATTAATTTTTCTTGTAAGAATTAAATTTTTATCTGTAAGAATTAATTTTTTAGGTGTAAGAATTATTTTTTCTGAGAAAATTTTTTTTTTCGTTAGAAGTAATTTTTTTTCTCAATAGAATTAAATTTTGTTTGCAAGAATTAAAACTTTTTTCGTTAGAATGTAATTTTTTTGGTTAGAATTAAATTTTTTTTGTAAGAAATACTTTTTTTTGAGAAATAAATTTTTATTGTGAGAATTAAATTGGTTTTGTTAGAATTAATTTTTTTTCTGTAAGATTTAATTTTTTTTTTTGAGAAATAATTTTTTTTTGTAAGAATTAAATTGGTTTTGTAAACATTAAATTTTTTTCTGTAAGAATTAATTTTGTTTTTTTGAGAAATAATTTTTTTTTGTAAGAATTTAATTATTTTGTAAGAATTCAATTTTTTTTGTAAGAATTATATTTTTTATTTGTAAGAATTAAATTTTTTCGTGTAAGAATTTAATTTTTTTGTAGAATTAAATTTTTATTTGTAAGATTTAAATTTTTTTTTGTAACAATTAAATTTTTTTGTGTACGAATTTAATTTTTTTGTAAGAATTCTTTTTTTGTAAAATTTAAATTTTTTTTGGAAGAATTAATTTTTTATTCGTAAGAAATTTTTTATTTGCAAGAATTAAATTTTTTTGGTAAGAATTAAATTTTTAATTGTTTGAATTGAATTTTTCTTGTAAGAATTAATTTTTTAGCTGTAAGAATTAATTTTTTTTGAGAAAATTATTTTTTTCGTTAGAATTAATTTTTTTTCTCAGTAGAATTAAATTTTTTTTGCAAGAATTAAAACTTTTTTCGTTAGAATGAAATTTTTTTGGTTAGAATTAAATTTTTTTGTAAGAAATAATTTTTTTTGAGAAATAAATTTTTATTGTGAGAATTAATTTTTTTTTGTAAGAATTAAATTTTTTTGCAAGAATTAATTTTTTTTTTGAGAAATAAATTTTTATTGTAAGAATTAAATTGGCTTTGTTAGAATTAAATTTTTTTCTGTAAGAATTAATTTTGTTTTTTGAGAAATAATTTTTTTTGTAAGAATTTAATTATTTGGTAAGAATTAAATTTTTTGTAAGAATTCAATTTTAATTTGCAAGAATTAAATTTTTATTTGTTAGAATCAATTTTTTTGTAAGAATTAAATTTTTATTTGACAGAATTAATTTTTTCTTGTAAGAATTAAATTTTTATCTGTAAGAATTAATTTTTTAGCTGTAAGAATTATTTTTTTTTTGAAAAAATTTTTTTTTTCGTTAGAATTAATTTTTTTTTCAATAGAATTAAATTTTGTTTGCAAGAATTAAAACTTTTTTCGTTAGAATGTAATTTTTTTGGTTAGAATTAAATTTTTTTGTAAGAAATAATTTTTTTTTGAGAAATAAATTTTTAAGTGAGAATTAAATTGGTTTTGTTAGAATTAAATTTTTTTCTGAAAGAATTAATTTTGTTTTTTGAGAAATAATTTTTTTTGTAAGAATTTAATTATTTTGTAAGAATTAAATTTTTTGTGAGAATTCAATTTTAATTTGCAAGAATTAAATTTTTATTTGTTAGAATCAATTTTTTTGTAAGAATTAAATTTTTATTTGATAGAATTAATTTTTTCTTGTAAGAATTAAATTTTTATCTGGAAGAATTAATTTTTTAGCTGTATGAATTATTTTTTTTTTTCGTTAGAATTAATTTTTTTTCTAAATAGAATTAAATTTTGTTTGCAAGAATTAAAACTTTTTTCGTTAGAATGTAATTTTTTTGGTTAGAATTAAATTCTTTTGTAAGAAATACTTTTTTTTTGAGAAATAAATTTTTATTGTGAGAATTAAATTGGTTTTGTTAGAATTAATTTTTTTTCTGTAAGAATTAATTTTTTTTTAGTAACAATTAAATGTTTTTGTAAGAATTAAATTTTTGTGGTAACAATTAAATTTTTATTTGTCAGAATTAATTTATTTTGAGAAAAAAATTTTTTCGTTAGAAATATTTTTTTTTGTTAGAATTAAATGATTTTTGTAAGATTTAATTTTGTTTTTTGAGAAATAATTTTTTTTGTAAGCATTTAATTATTTTGTAAGAATTACATTTTTTCTGAAAGAATTAATTTTTTTTTGGAAGAATTAATTTCTTTTGTAAGAATTCAATTTTTATTTGCAAGAATTAAATTTTTTTTCAGAATTAATATTTTTTTGAGAAATAAATTTTTATTGTAAGAAATAAATTGGTTTTGTTAGAATTAAATTTTTTTTGGAAGAATTAATTTCTTTTGTAAGAATTCAATTTTTATTTGCAAGAATTAAATATTTATTTGTTAGAATTAAATTTTTTTTGTAAGAATTAAATTTTTATTTGATAGAATTAATTTTTTCTTGTAAGAATTAAATTTTTTTTGTGAGAATTAATTTTGTTTTTTGAGAAATAATTTTTTTTGTATGCATTTAATTATTTTGTGAGAATTACATTTTTTCTGTAAGAATTAAATTTTTATTTGTAAGAATTAAATTTTTATTTGTTAGAATGAAATTTTTTTTTGAAAGAATTAAATTTTTTTTGTAAGAATTAATTTTGATTTTTGAGAAATAATTTTTTTTTCTAAGAATATAATTATTTTGTAAGAATTAAATTTTTCGTGTAAGAATTTAATTTTTTTGTAAGAATTATTTTTTTTGTAAAATTTAAATTTTTTTTGGAAGAGTTAATTTTTTTTGTAAGAATTAAATTTTTATTTATTAGAATTAATTTTTTCTTGTAAGAATTAAATTTTTTTTGTGAGAATTAATTTTGTTTTTTGAGAAATAATTTTTTTTGTATGCATTTAATTATTTTGTGAGAATTACATTTTTTCTGTAAGAATTAAATTTTTATTTGTAAGAATTAAATTTTTATTTGTTAGAAAGAAATTTTTTTTTGAAAGAATTAAATTTTTTTTGTAAGAATTAATTTTGATTTTTGAGAAATAATTCTTTTTTCCAAGAATATAATTATTTTGTAAGAATTAAATTTTTCGTGTAAGAATTTAATTTTTTTGTAAGAATTAAATTTTTTTTGTAAGAATTAAATTTTTTTGGTAAGAATTAAATTTTTGTGGTAACAATTAAATTTTTATTTGTCAGAATTAATTTATTTTGAGAAAAAAATTTTTTCGTTAGAAATATTTTTTTTTGTTAGAATTAAATGATTTTTGTAAGATTTAATTTTGTTTTTTGAGAAATAATTTTTTTTGTAAGCATTTAATTATTTTGTAAGAATTACATTTTTTCTGAAAGAATTAATTTTTTTTTGGAAGAATTAATTTCTTTTGTAAGAATTCAATTTTTATTTGCAAGAATTAAATTTTTTTGTCAGAATTAATATTTTTTTGAGAAATAAATTTTTATTGTAAGAAATAAATTGGTTTTGTTAGAATTAAATTTTTTTTGGAAGAATTAATTTCTTTTGTAAGAATTCAATTTTTATTTGCAAGAATTAAATATTTATTTGTTAGAATTAAATTTTTTTTGTAAGAATTAAATTTTTATTTGATAGAATTAATTTTTTTTGTAACAATTAAATTTTTATCTGTAAGAATTAATTTTTTAGCTGTAAGAATTAAATTTTTATCTGTAAGAATTAATTTTTTATCTGTAAGATTTAATTTTTTATGAGAAAATTTTTTTTCGTTAGAATTAATTTTTTTTCTCGATAGAATTAAAATTTTTTTGCAAGAATTAAATTTTTTTTCGTTAGAATGTAATTTTTTTGTTAGAATTAAATTTTTTTTGTAAGAATTAATTTTTTTTGAGAAATATATTTATATTGTAAGAATTAAATTGGTTTTGTTAGAATTAAATTTTTTTCTGTAAGAATTAATTTTGTTTTTTGAGAAATAATTTTTTTTGTAAGAATTTAATTATTTTGTATGAATTAAATATTTTTTGTAAGAATTAAATTTTTTTTGTAAGAATTAAATTTTTATTTGTAAGAATTAATTTTTTTTTGAGAAAATTTTTTTTCGTTAGAATTAATTTTTTTTCGATAGAATTAATTTTTTGTGCAGAATTAAATTTTTTTTTGTAAGAATTAAATTTTAATTTGTTAGAATTAAATTTTTATTTGTTAGAATTAAATTTTTTGTAAGAATTAAATTTTTTTTGTAAGAATTAAATTTTTATTTGATAGAATTAATTTTTTCTTGTAAGAATTAAATTTTTATCTGTAAGAATTAAATTTTTATGTGTAAGAATTAATTCATATTGAGACAAAAATTTTTTCTTCAGAATTAATTTTTTTTCGATAGAATTAATTTTTTTGCAAGAATTAAAATTTTTTTGCAAGAATTAAAATTTTTTTGTAAGAATTAAATTTTTTTTGTAAGAATTACATTTTTTTTGTAAGAATTAAATTTTTTTTGTAAGAATTAATTTTTTGTGTAAGAATTAAATTTTTTTGTTAGAATTAATTTTTTTTTTGAGAACTGAATTTTTTTTGTAAGAATTAAATTGGTTTTGTAAGCATTAAATTTATTTTGTAAGAATTAATTTGGTTTTGTAAGAATTAAATTTTTTTCTGTAAGAATTAATTTTGTTTTTTGAGAAATAATTTTTTTGTAAGAATTTAATTATTTTGTATGAATTAAATTTTTTCGTGGAAGAATTTAATTTTTTTGATAGAATTAATTTTTTTTGTAAAATTTAATTTTTTTTTGGAAGAATTAATTTCTTTGTAAGAATTAAATTTTTATTTGTTAGAATTAAATTTTTCTTGGAAGAATTACATTTTTTTTGTAAGAATTACATTTTTTTTTTAAGAATTAAATTTTTATTTGTAAGAATTTAATTTTTATTTGTAAGAATTAAAATTTTATTAGTTAGAATTAAATTTTTTTTGTAAGAATTAATTTTGTTTTGTAAAATTTAAATTTTTTTTGTAATAATTTTTTTGTAATAATTAATTTTTTTGTAAAAATAAATTTTTTTTGTAAGAATTAAATTTTTATTTGTAAGAATTAAATTTTCTTTTGTAACAATTAAATTTTTTTGTGTAAGAATTTAATTTTTTGTAAGAATTAAATTTTTTTGGTAAGAATTAAATTTTTTTGGTAAGAATTAATTGTTTTGTAAGAATTAAATTTTTTTTGTAAGAAATACTTTTTTTTTGAGAAATAAATTTTTATTGTGAGAATTAAATTGATTTTGTTAGAATTAATTTTTTTCTGTAAGATTTAATTTTTTTGAGAAATAATTTTTTTTTGTAAGAATTAAATAGGTTTTGTAAGCATTAAATTTTATTCTGTGAGAATTAATTTTGTTTTTTTTTGAGAAATAAATTTTTTTGTAAGAATTTAATTATTTTGTAAGAATTAAATTTTTTTTGTAAAAATTATATTTTTATTTGTAAGAATTAAATTTTTTCGTGTAAGAATTAATTTTTTTTTGTAAGAATTAAATTTTTTTCTGTAAGAATTAATTTTGTTTCTTGAGAAATATTTTTTTTTGTAAGAATTTAATTATTTTGTATGAATTAAATTTCTTCGTGTAAGAATTTAATTTTTTTGATAGAATTAATTTTTTTTGTAAAATTTAAATTTTTTTTGGAAGAATTAATAACTTTTGTAAGAATTCAATTTTAATTTGCAAGAATTAAATTTTTATTTGTAAGAATCAATTTTTTTTGTAAGAATTAAATTTTTATTTGATAGAATTAATTTTTCTTGTAAGAATTAAATTTTTATCTGTAAGAATTAATTTTTTAGGTGTAAGAATTATTTTTTCTGAGAAAATTTTTTTTTTCGTTAGAAGTAATTTTTTTTCTCAATAGAATTAAATTTTGTTTGCAAGAATTAAAACTTTTTTCGTTAGAATGTAATTTTTTTGGTTAGAATTAAATTTTTTTTGTAAGAAATACTTTTTTTTGAGAAATAAATTTTTATTGTGAGAATTAAATTGGTTTTGTTAGAATTAATTTTTTTTCTGTAAGATTTAATTTTTTTTTTTGAGAAATAATTTTTTTTTGTAAGAATTAAATTGGTTTTGTAAACATTAAATTTTTTTCTGTAAGAATTAATTTTGTTTTTTTGAGAAATAATTTTTTTTTGTAAGAATTTAATTATT
This sequence comes from Andrena fulva, assembly GCA_946251845.1. NCBI lineage: Eukaryota > Metazoa > Arthropoda > Insecta > Hymenoptera > Andrenidae > Andrena > Andrena fulva. The sequence continues at coordinate 186,869 of CAMITZ010000207.1, forward strand.
TTGTAAGAATTCAATTTTTTTTGTAAGAATTATATTTTTATTTGTAAGAATTAAATTTTTTCGTGTAAGAATTTAATTTTTTTGTAGAATTAAATTTTTATTTGTAAGATTTAAATTTTTTTTTGTAACAATTAAATTTTTTTGTGTACGAATTTAATTTTTTTGTAAGAATTCTTTTTTTGTAAAATTTAAATTTTTTTTGGAAGAATTAATTTTTTATTCGTAAGAAATTTTTTATTTGCAAGAATTAAATTTTTTTGGTAAGAATTAAATTTTTAATTGTTTGAATTGAATTTTTCTTGTAAGAATTAATTTTTTAGCTGTAAGAATTAATTTTTTTTGAGAAAATTATTTTTTTCGTTAGAATTAATTTTTTTTCTCAGTAGAATTAAATTTTTTTTGCAAGAATTAAAACTTTTTTCGTTAGAATGAAATTTTTTTGGTTAGAATTAAATTTTTTTGTAAGAAATAATTTTTTTTGAGAAATAAATTTTTATTGTGAGAATTAATTTTTTTTTGTAAGAATTAAATTTTTTTGCAAGAATTAATTTTTTTTTTGAGAAATAAATTTTTATTGTAAGAATTAAATTGGCTTTGTTAGAATTAAATTTTTTTCTGTAAGAATTAATTTTGTTTTTTGAGAAATAATTTTTTTTGTAAGAATTTAATTATTTTGTAAGAATTAAATTTTTTGTAAGAATTCAATTTTAATTTGCAAGAATTAAATTTTTATTTGTTAGAATCAATTTTTTTGTAAGAATTAAATTTTTATTTGACAGAATTAATTTTTTCTTGTAAGAATTAAATTTTTATCTGTAAGAATTAATTTTTTAGCTGTAAGAATTATTTTTTTTTTGAAAAAATTTTTTTTTTCGTTAGAATTAATTTTTTTCTCAATAGAATTAAATTTTGTTTGCAAGAATTAAAACTTTTTTCGTTAGAATGTAATTTTTTTGGTTAGAATTAAATTTTTTTGTAAGAAATACTTTTTTTTTGAGAAATAAATTTTTAAGTGAGAATTAAATTGGTTTTGTTAGAATTAAATTTTTTTCTGAAAGAATTAATTTTGTTTTTTGAGAAATAATTTTTTTTGTAAGAATTTAATTATTTTGTAAGAATTAAATTTTTTGTAAGAATTCAATTTTAATTTGCAAGAATTAAATTTTTATTTGTTAGAATCAATTTTTTTGTAAGAATTAAATTTTTATTTGATAGAATTAATTTTTTCTTGTAAGAATTAAATTTTTATCTGTAAGAATTAATTTTTTAGCTGTATGAATTATTTTTTTTTTCGTTAGAATTAATTTTTTTTCTAAATAGAATTAAATTTTGTTTGCAAGAATTAAAACTTTTTTCGTTAGAATGTAATTTTTTTGGTTAGAATTAAATTCTTTTGTAAGAAATACTTTTTTTTTGAGAAATAAATTTTTATTGTGAGAATTAAATTGGTTTTGCTAGAATTAATTTTTTTTCTGTAAGATTTAATTTTTTTTTTGAGAAATAATTTTTTTTTGTAAGAATTAAATTGGTTTTATAAGCATTAAATTTTTTTCTGTAAGAATTAATTTTGTTTTTTTTTGAGAAATAAATTTTTTTTGTAAGAATTTAATTATTTTGTAAGAATTCAATTTTATTTGTAAGATTTAAATTTTTTTTTGTAACAATTAAATTTTTTTGTGTAAGAATTTAATTTTTTTGTAAGATTTCTTTTTTTTTGTAAAATTTAAATTTTTTTTGGAAGAATTAATTTTTTATTCGTAAGAAATTTTTTATTTGCAAGAATTAAATTTTTTTGGTAAGAATTAAATTTTTAATTGTTTGAATTGAATTTTTCTTGTAAGAATTAATTTTTTAGCTGTAAGAATTAATTTTTTTTGAGAAAATTATTTTTTTCGTTAGAATTAATTTTTTTTCTCAGTAGAATTAAATTTTTTTTGCAAGAATTATAACTTTCTTCGTTAGAATGTAATTTTTTTGGTTAGAATTAATTGTTTTTTGTAAGATTTAATTTTTTTTTGAGAAATAATTTTTTTTTGTAAGAATTAAATTGGTTTTGTAAGCATTAAATTTTTTTCTGTAAGAATTAATTTTGTTTTTTTTTTAGAAATAAATTTTTTTTTGTAAGAATTTAATTATTTTGTAAGAATTAAATTTTTTTTGTAAGAATTATATTTTTATTTGTAAGAATTAAATTTTTATTTGTTAGAATTAAATTTTTTTTGTAAGAATTACATTTTTTTTGTAAGAATTACATTTTTTGTAAGAATTAATTTTTTATTTGTAAGAATAAATTTTTTTGAGAAAACATTTTTTTCATTTGAATTAAATTTTTTTGTTAGAATTAAATGCGTTTTGTAAGATTTAAAACTTTTTTCGTTAAAATGTTATTTTTTTTGTTAGAATTAAATTTTTTTTGTAAGAAATAAGTTTTTTTTTTGAGAAATAAATTTTTATTGTGAGAATTAATTTGGTTTTGTTAGAATTCAATTTTTCTTTAAGAATTAATTTTGTTTTTAGAGAAATAATTTTTTTTGTAAGAATTTAATTATTTTGTAAGAATTAAAATTATTTGTACGAATTAAATTTTTTTTATAAGAATTAAATTTTTATTTGTTAGAATTAAATTATTTAAGGTAAGAATTAAATTTTTTTAGTAAGAATTAAATTTTTTTTTATAAGAATTAAATTTTTATTTGTTAGAATTAAATTATTTAAGGTAAGAATTAAATTTTTTTAGTAAGAATTAAATTTTTTTTTGTAAGAATTAAATTTTTATTTGTACGAATTAATTTTTTTTGAGAAAAAAATTTTTTCGTTAGAATTAATTTTTTTTTCGATAGAATTAATTTCTTGTGCAAGAATTAAATTTTTTTTTGTAAGAATTAAATTTTTATTTGTTAGAATTAAATTTTTTTTCTAAGTATTAAATTTTTCTGGTAAGAATTAATTTTTTTTGTAAGAATTAAATTTTTTTTAAGCATTAAATTTTTATTTGTAAGAATTAAATTTTTATTTGTAAGAATTACATTTTTTTTGTAAGAATTAATTTTATTTTGTTAGAATTAAATGTTTTTTGTAAGATTTAATTTTTTTTTTGAGAAATAAATTTTTTTTGTAAGAATCAAATTGGTTTTGTTAGAATTAAATTTTTTTCTGTAAGAATTAATTTTGTTTTTTGAGAAATAATTTTTTTTGTAATAATTTAATTATTTTGTATGAATTAAAATTTTTTTGTAAGAATTAAATTTTTTTTACAAGAATTAAATTTTTATTTGTTAGAATTAAATAATTTCTGGTAAGAATTAAATTTTTTTTGTAAGAATTAAATTTTTTTGTAAGAATTATATTTGTATTTGTAAGAATTAAATTTTATCGTGTAAGAATTAAATTTTATTGTAAGAATTAATTTTTTTGTGTAAAATTTAAATTTGATTTGGAAGAATTAATTTTTTTTGTATGAAATAAATTTTTATTTGTAAGAATTAAATTTTTATTCGTAAGAAATTTTTTTTTTGCAAGAATTAAATTTTTTTGGTAAGAATTAAATTTTTAATTGTTTGAATTGAGTTTTTCTTGTAAGAATTAATTTTTTAGCTGTAAGAATTAATTTTTTTTGAGAAAATTATTTTTTTCGTTAGAATTAATTTTTTTTCTCAATAGAATTATTTTTTTTTGCAAGAATTAAAACTTTTTTCGTTAGAATGTAATTTTTATAGTTAGAATTAAATTTTTTTGTAAGAAATAAGTTTTTTTTTGAGAAATAAATTTTTATTGTGAGAATTAATTTGATTTTGTTAGAATTCAATTTTTTTCTGTAAGAATTAATTTTGTTTTTTGAGAAATAATTTTTTTTGTAAGAATTAAATTTTTATTTGTAAGAATTAAATTTTTTTTGTAAGAATTAAATTTTTTTGGCAAGAATTAAAATTTTTTTCGATAGAATTTAATTTTTTTTGTTAGAATTAATTTTTTTTTGTAAGAATTAATTTTTTTTTAGAAATCAATTTTTATTGGAAGAATTAAATTGGTTTTGTTAGAATTAATTTTTTTTCTGTAAGAATTAATTTTGTTTTTTGAGAAATAATTTTTTTTCTAAGAATATAATTATTTTGTAAGAATTAAATTTTTTCGTGTAAGAATTAAATTTTTTTGTAAGAATTAAAATTTTTTGGTAAGAAATAAATTTTTTTTGTAACCATTAAATTTTTTGTAAGAATTAAATTTTTTTTGTAAGAATTAAATTTTGTTTGTAACAATTAAATTTGTTTTGTAAGAATTAAATTTTTTTTAATGTATTACATTTTTTTGGTAAGAATTAAATTTTTATTTGTTAGAATTAAATTTTTATTTGTACGAATTAATTTTTTTTTGAGAAAAAAATTTTTTCGTTAGAATTAATTTTTTTTTCGATAGAATTAATTTCTTGTGCAAGAATTAAATTTTTTTTTGTAAGAATTAAATTTTTATTTGGTAGAATTAAATTTTTTTTTCTAAGTATTAAATTTTTCTGGTAAGAATTAATTTTTTTTGCAAGAATTAAATTTTTTTTCAGAATTAATATTTTTTTGAGAAATAAATTTTTATTGTAAGAAATAAATTGGTTTTGTTAGAATTAAATTTTTTTTGGAAGAATTAATTTCTTTTGTAAGAATTCAATTTTTATTTGCAAGAATTAAATATTTATTTGTTAGAATTAAATTTTTTTTGTAAGAATTAAATTTTTATATGATAGAATTAATTTTTTCTTGTAAGAATTAAATTTTTTTTGTGAGAATTAATTTTGTTTTTTGAGAAATAATTTTTTTTGTATGCATTTAATTATTTTGTGAGAATTACATTTTTTCTGTAAGAATTAAATTTTTATTTGTAAGAATTAAATTTTTATTTGTTAGAATGAAATTTTTTTTTGAAAGAATTAAATTTTTTTTGTAAGAATTAATTTTGATTTTTGAGAAATAATTTTTTTTTCTAAGAATATAATTATTTTGTAAGAATTAAATTTTTCGTGTAAGAATTTAATTTTTTTGTAAGAATTATTTTTTTTGTAAAATTTAAATTTTTTTTGGAAGAGTTAATTTTTTTTGTAAGAATTAAATTTTTATTTATTAGAATTAATTTTTTCTTGTAAGAATTAAATTTTTTTTGTGAGAATTAATTTTGTTTTTTGAGAAATAATTTTTTTTGTATGCATTTAATTATTTTGTGAGAATTACATTTTTTCTGTAAGAATTAAATTTTTATTTGTAAGAATTAAATTTTTATTTGTTAGAATGAAATTTTTTTTTGAAAGAATTAAATTTTTTTTGTAAGAATTAATTTTGATTTTTGAGAAATAATTCTTTTTTCCAAGAATATAATTATTTTGTAAGAATTAAATTTTTCGTGTAAGAATTTAATTTTTTTGTAAGAATTAAATTTTTTTTGTAAGAATTAAATTTTTTTGGTAAGAATTAAATTTTTGTGGTAACAATTAAATTTTTATTTGTCAGAATTAATTTATTTTGAGAAAAAAATTTTTTCGTTAGAAATATTTTTTTTTGTTAGAATTAAATGATTTTTGTAAGATTTAATTTTGTTTTTTGAGAAATAATTTTTTTTGTAAGCATTTAATTATTTTGTAAGAATTACATTTTTTCTGAAAGAATTAATTTTTTTTTGGAAGAATTAATTTCTTTTGTAAGAATTCAATTTTTATTTGCAAGAATTAAATTTTTTTGTCAGAATTAATATTTTTTTGAGAAATAAATTTTTATTGTAAGAAATAAATTGGTTTTGTTAGAATTAAATTTTTTTGGAAGAATTAATTTCTTTTGTAAGAATTCAATTTTTATTTGCAAGAATTAAATATTTATTTGTTAGAATTAAATTTTTTTTGTAAGAATTAAATTTTTATTTGATAGAATTAATTTTTTTTTGTAACAATTAAATTTTTATCTGTAAGAATTAATTTTTTAGCTGTAAGAATTAAATTTTTATCTGTAAGAATTAATTTTTTATCTGTAAGATTTAATTTTTTATGAGAAAATTTTTTTTCGTTAGAATTAATTTTTTTTCTCGAAAGAATTAAAATTTTTTTGCAAGAATTAAATTTTTTTTCGTTAGAATGTAATTTTTTTGTTAGAATTAAATTTTTTTTGTAAGAATTAATTTTTTTTGAGAAATAAATTTATATTGTAAGAATTAAATTGGTTTTGTTAGAATTAAATTTTTTTCTGTAAGAATTAATTTTGTTTTTTGAGAAATAATTTTTTTTGTAAGAATTTAATTATTTTGTATGAATTAAATATTTTTTGTAAGAATTAAATTTTTTTTGTAAGAATTAAATTTTTATTTGTAAGAATTAATTTTTTTTTGAGAAAATTTTTTTTCGTTAGAATTAATTTTTTTTCGATAGAATTAATTTTTTGTGCAGAATTAAATTTTTTTTTGTAAGAATTAAATTTTAATTTGTTAGAATTAAATTTTTATTTGTTAGAATTAAATTTTTTGTAAGAATTAAATTTTTTTTGTAAGAATTAAATTTTTATTTGATAGAATTAATTTTTTCTTGTAAGAATTAAATTTTTATCTGTAAGAATTAAATTTTTATGTGTAAGAATTAATTCATATTGAGACAAAAATTTTTTCTTCAGAATTAATTTTTTTTCGATAGAATTAATTTTTTTTTTGAGAACTGAATTTTTTTTGTAAGAATTAAATTGGTTTTGTAAGCATTAAATTTATTTTGTAAGAATTAATTTGGTTTTGTAAGAATTAAATTTTTTTCTGTAAGAATTAATTTTGTTTTTTGAGAAATAATTTTTTTGTAAGAATTTAATTATTTTGTATGAATTAAATTTTTTCGTGGAAGAATTTAATTTTTTTGATAGAATTAATTTTTTTTTGTAAAATTTAATTTTTTTTGGAAGAATTAATTTCTTTGTAAGAATTAAATTTTTATTTGTTAGAATTAAATTTTTCTTGGAAGAATTACATTTTTTTTTGTAAGAATTACATTTTTTTTTAAGAATTAAATTTTTATTTGTAAGAATTTAATTTTTATTTGTAAGAATTAAAATTTTATTAGTTAGAATTAAATTTTTTTTTGTAAGAATTAATTTTGTTTTGTAAAATTTAAATTTTTTTTGTAATAATTTTTTTGTAATAATTAATTTTTGTGTAAAAATAATTTTTTTTTGTAAGAATTAAATTTTTATTTGTAAGAATTAAATTTTCTTTTGTAACAATTAAATTTTTTTGTGTAAGAATTTAATTTTTTGTAAGAATTAAATTTTTTTGGTAAGAATTAAATTTTTTTGGTAAGAATTAATTGTTTTGTAAGAATTAAATTGTTTTTGTAAGAATTAACTTTTTTTTGAGAAATAATTTTTTTTTTGGAAGAATTAAATTTTTTTCTGTAAGAATTAATTTTGTTTCGTGAGAAATAATTTTTTTTGTAAGAATTTAATTATTTTGCATGAATTAAATTTCTTCGTGTAAGAATTTAATTTTTTTGTTAGAATTAAATTTTTTTTGTAAGAAATACTTTTTTTTGAGAAATAAATTTTTATTGTGAGAATTAAATTGGTTTTGTTTGAATTAATTTTTTTCTGTAAGATTTAATTTTTTTGAGAAATAATTTTTTTTTGTAAGAATTAAATTGGTTTTGTAAGCATTAAATTTTATTCTGTGAGAATTAATTTTGTTTTTTTTTGAGAAATAAATTTTTTCGTAAGAATTTAATTATTTTGTAAGAATTAAATTTTTTTTGTAAAAATTATATTTTTATTTGTAAGAATTAAATTTTTTCGTGTAAGAATTAATTTTTTTTTGTAAGAATTAAATTTTTATCTGTAAGAATTAATTTTGTTTCTTGAGAAATATTTTTTTCTGTAAGAATTTAATTATTTTGTATGAATTAAATTTCTTCGTGTAAGAATTTAATTTTTTTGATAGAATTAATTTTTTTTTGTTAAATTTAAATTTTTTTTGGAAGAATTAATAACTTTTGTAAGAATTCAATTTTAATTTGCAAGAATTAAATTTTTATTTGTAAGAATCAATTTTTTTTGTAAGAATTAAATTTTTATTTGATAGAATTAATTTTTCTTGTAAGAATTAAATTTTTATCTGTAAGAATTAATTTTTTAGGTGTAAGAATTATTTTTTCTGAGAAAATTTTTTTTTTCGTTAGAAGTAATTTTTTTCCTCAATAGAATTAAATTTTGTTTGCAAGAATTAAAACTTTTTTCGTTAGAATGTAATTTTTTTGGTTAGAATTAAATTTTTTTTGTAAGAAATACTTTTTTTTGAGAAATAAATTTTTATTGTGAGAATTAAATTGGTTTTGTTAGAATTAATTTTTTTTCTGTAAGATTTAATTTTTTTTTTTGAGAAATAATTTTTTTTTGTAAGAATTAAATTGGTTTTGTAAACATTAAATTTTTTTCTGTAAGAATTAATTTTGTTTTTTTGAGAAATAATTTTTTTTTGTAAGAATTTAATTATTTTGTAAGAATTCAATTTTTTTTGTAAGAATTATATTTTTATTTGTAAGAATTAAATTTTTTCGTGTAAGAATTTAATTTTTTTGTAGAATTAAATTTTTATTTGTAAGATTTAAATTTTTTTTTGTAACAATTAAATTTTTTTGTGTACGAATTTAATTTTTTTGTAAGAATTCTTTTTTTGTAAAATTTAAATTTTTTTTGGAAGAATTAATTTTTTATTCGTAAGAAATTTTTTATTTGCAAGAATTAAATTTTTTTGGTAAGAATTAAATTTTTAATTGTTTGAATTGAATTTTTCTTGTAAGAATTAATTTTTTAGCTGTAAGAATTAATTTTTTTTGAGAAAATAATTTTTTTCGTTAGAATTAATTTTTTTTCTCAGTAGAATTAAATTTTTTTTGCAAGAATTAAAACTTTTTTCGTTAGAATGAAATTTTTTTGGTTAGAATTAAATTTTTTTGTAAGAAATAATTTTTTTTGAGAAATAAATTTTTATTGTGAGAATTAATTTTTTTTTGTAAGAATTAAATTTTTTTGCAAGAATTAATTTTTTTTTTGAGAAATAAATTTTTATTGTAAGAATTAAATTGGCTTTGTTAGAATTAAATTTTTTTCTGTAAGAATTAATTTTGTTTTTTGAGAAATAATTTTTTTTGTAAGAATTTAATTATTTTGTAAGAATTAAATTTTTTGTAAGAATTCAATTTTAATTTGCAAGAATTAAATTTTTATTTGTTAGAATCAATTTTTTTGTAAGAATTAAATTTTTATTTGACAGAATTAATTTTTTCTTGTAAGAATTAAATTTTTATCTGTAAGAATTAATTTTTTAGCTGTAAGAATTATTTTTTTTTTGAAAAAAATTTTTTTTTCGTTAGAATTAATTTTTTTCTCAATAGAATTAAATTTTGTTTGCAAGAATTAAAACTTTTTTCGTTAGAATGTAATTTTTTTGGTTAGAATTAAATTTTTTTGTAAGAAATACTTTTTTTTTGAGAAATAAATTTTTAAGTGAGAATTAAATTGGTTTTGTTAGAATTAAATTTTTTTCTGAAAGAATTAATTTTGTTTTTTGAGAAATAATTTTTTTTGTAAGAATTTAATTATTTTGTAAGAATTAAATTTTTTGTAAGAATTCAATTTTAATTTGCAAGAATTAAATTTTTATTTGTTAGAATCAATTTTTTTGTAAGAATTAAATTTTTATTTGATAGAATTAATTTTTTCTTGTAAGAATTAAATTTTTATCTGTAAGAATTAATTTTTTAGCTGTATGAATTATTTTTTTTTTTCGTTAGAATTAATTTTTTTTCTAAATAGAATTAAATTTTGTTTGCAAGAATTAAAACTTTTTTCGTTAGAATGTAATTTTTTTGGTTAGAATTAAATTCTTTTGTAAGAAATACTTTTTTTTTGAGAAATAAATTTTTATTGTGAGAATTAAATTGGTTTTGTTAGAATTAATTTTTTTTCTGTAAGATTTAATTTTTTTTTTGAGAAATAATTTTTTTTTGTAAGAATTAAATTGGTTTTATAAGCATTAAATTTTTTTCTGTAAGAATTAATTTTGTTTTTTTTTTAGAAATAAATTTTTTTTGTAAGAATTTAATTATTTTGTAAGAATTAAATTTTTTTTGTAAGATTTAAATTTTTTTTTGTAACAATTAAATTTTTATTTGTTAGAATTAAATTTTTTTTGTAAGAATTACATTTTTTTTTGTAAGAATTACATTTTTTGTAAGAATTAATTTTTTATTTGTAAGAATAAATTTTTTTGAGAAAACATTTTTTTCATTTGAATTAAATTTTTTTGTTAGAATTAAATGCGTTTTGTAAGATTTAAAACTTTTTTCGTTAAAATGTTATTTTTTTTGTTAGAATTAAATTTTTTTTGTAAGAAATAAGTTTTTTTTTTGAGAAATAAATTTTTATTGTGAGAATTAATTTGGTTTTGTTAGAATTCAATTTTTCTTTAAGAATTAATTTTGTTTTTAGAGAAATAATTTTTTTTGTAAGAATTTAATTATTTTGTAAGAATTAAAATTATTTGTACGAATTAAATTTTTTTTATAAGAATTAAATTTTTATTTGTTAGAATTAAATTATTTAAGGTAAGAATTAAATTTATTTAGTAAGAATTAAATTTTTTTTTGTAAGAATTAAATTTTTATTTGTACGAATTAATTTTTTTTTGAGAAAAAAATTTTTTCGTTAGAATTAATTTTTTTTTCGATAGAATTAATTTTTTGTGCAAGAATTAAATTTTTTTTTGTAAGAATTAAATTTTTATTTGTTAGAATTAAATTTTTTTTTCTAAGTATTAAATTTTTCTGGTAAGAATTAATTTTTTTTGTAAGAATTAAATTTTTTTTTAAGCATTAAATTTTTATTTGTAAGAATTAAATTTTTATTTGTAAGAATTACATTTTTTTTGTAAGAATTAATTTTATTTGGTTAGAATTAAATGTTTTTTGTAAGATTTAATTTTTTTTTTGAGAAATAAATTTTTTTTGTAAGAATCAAATTGGTTTTGTTAGAATTAAATTTTTTTCTGTAAGAATTAATTTTGTTTTTTGAGAAATAATTTTTTTTGTAAGAATTTAATTATTTTGTAAGAATTAAAATTTTTTTGTAAGAATTAAATTTTTTTTACAAGAATTAAATTTATATTTGTTAGAATTAAATAATTTCTGGTAAGAATTAAATTTTTTTTGTAAGAATTAAATTTTTTTGTAAGAATTATATTTGTATTTGTAAGAATTAAATTTTATCGTGTAAGAATTAAATTTTATTGTAAGAATTAATTTTTTTGTGTAAAATTTCAATTTGATTTGGAAGAATTAATTTTTTTTGTATGAAATAAATATTTATTTGTAAGAATTAAATTTTTATTCGTAAGAAATTTTTTTTTGCAAGAATTAAAACTTTTTTCGTTAGAATGTAATTTTTATAGTTAGAATTAAATTTTTTTGTAAGAAATAAGTTTTTTTTTTGAGAAATAAATTTTTATTGTGAGAATTAATTTGGTTTTGTTAGAATTCAATTTTTTTCTGTAAGAATTAATTTTGTTTTTTGAGAAATAATTTTTTTTGTAAAAATTTAATTATTTTGTAAGAATTAAAATTAATTGTACGAATTAAATTTTTTTTGAAAGAATTACATTTTTTTGTATGAATTACATTTTTTGTAAGAATTAAATTTTTATTTGTAAGAATTACAATTTTATTTGTTAGAATTAAATTATTTCTGGTAAGAATTAAATTTTTTTTGTAAGAATTAAATTTTTTTGGTAAGAATTAAATTTTTTTCTGTAAGAATTAATTTTGTTTTTTGAGAAATAATTTTTTGTAAGATTTTTTTTTTTTAGAAATAATTTTTTTTGTAAGAATTAAATTGGTTTTGTAAGCATTAAAATTTTTTTGTAAGGATTAATTTTTTTTTGAGAAATAATTTTTTTTTGTAAGAATTAAATTTTTATTTGTTAGAATTAAATTATTTCTGGTAAGAATGAATTTTTTTTGTAAGAATTCAACTTTTTGGTAAGAATTAAATTTTGATTTGTAAGAATACATTTTTTTGAGAAAACATTTTTTTCATTAGAATTACATTTTTTTTGTTAGAATTAAATGTTTTTTGTAAGATTTAAAACTTTTTCGTCAAAATGTTATTTTTTTTGTTAGAATTGAATGTTTTTTGTAAGAATTAATTTTTTTTTGAGAAATAATTTTTTTTTGTACGAATTAAATTTTTATTTGTTAGAATTAAATTATTTCTGGTAAAATTTAAATTTTTTTTGTAAGAATTAAATTTTTTTGGTAAGAATTAAATTTTGATTTGTAAGAATAAATTTTTTTGAGAAAACATTTTTTTCATTAGAATTAAATTATTTGTTAGAATTAAATTTTTTTTGTAAGAATTACATTTTTTTTTGTAAGAATTACATTTTTTGTAAGAATTAATTTTTTATTTGTAAGAATAAATTTTTTTGAGAAAACATTTTTTTCATTTGAATTAAATTTTTTTGTTAGAATTAAATGCGTTTTGTAAGATTTAAAACTTTTTTCGTTAAAATGTTATTTTTTTTGTTAGAATTAAATTTTTTTTGTAAGAAATAAGTTTTTTTTTTGAGAAATAAATTTTTATTGTGAGAATTAATTTGGTTTTGTTAGAATTCAATTTTTCTTTAAGAATTAATTTTGTTTTTAGAGAAATAATTTTTTTTGTAAGAATTTAATTATTTTGTAAGAATTAAAATTATTTGTACGAATTAAATTTTTTTTATAAGAATTAAATTTTTATTTGTTAGAATTAAATTATTTAAGGTAAGAATTAAATTTATTTAGTAAGAATTAAATTTTTTTTTGTAAGAATTAAATTTTTATTTGTACGAATTAATTTTTTTTTGAGAAAAAAATTTTTTCGTTAGAATTAATTTTTTTTTCGATAGAATTAATTTTTTGTGCAAGAATTAAATTTTTTTTTGTAAGAATTAAATTTTTATTTGTTAGAATTAAATTTTTTTTTCTAAGTATTAAATTTTTCTGGTAAGAATTAATTTTTTTTGTAAGAATTAAATTTTTTTTTAAGCATTAAATTTTTATTTGTAAGAATTAAATTTTTATTTGTAAGAATTACATTTTTTTTGTAAGAATTAATTTTATTTGGTTAGAATTAAATGTTTTTTGTAAGATTTAATTTTTTTTTTGAGAAATAAATTTTTTTTGTAAGAATCAAATTGGTTTTGTTAGAATTAAATTTTTTTCTGTAAGAATTAATTTTGTTTTTTGAGAAATAATTTTTTTGTAAGAATTTAATTATTTTGTAAGAATTAAAATTTTTTTGTAAGAATTAAATTTTTTTTACAAGAATTAAATTTATATTTGTTAGAATTAAATAATTTCTGGTAAGAATTAAATTTTTTTTGTAAGAATTAAATTTTTTTGTAAGAATTATATTTGTATTTGTAAGAATTAAATTTTATCGTGTAAGAATTAAATTTTATTGTAAGAATTAATTTTTTTGTGTAAAATTTCAATTTGATTTGGAAGAATTAATTTTTTTTGTATGAAATAAATATTTATTTGTAAGAATTAAATTTTTATTCGTAAGAAATTTTTTTTTGCAAGAATTAAAACTTTTTTCGTTAGAATGTAATTTTTATAGTTAGAATTAAATTTTTTTGTAAGAAATAAGTTTTTTTTTTGAGAAATAAATTTTTATTGTGAGAATTAATTTGGTTTTGTTAGAATTCAATTTTTTTCTGTAAGAATTAATTTTGTTTTTTGAGAAATAATTTTTTTTGTAAAAATTTAATTATTTTGTAAGAATTAAAATTAATTGTACGAATTAAATTTTTTTTGAAAGAATTACATTTTTTTGTATGAATTACATTTTTTGTAAGAATTAAATTTTTATTTGTAAGAATTACAATTTTATTTGTTAGAATTAAATTATTTCTGGTAAGAATTAAATTTTTTTTGTAAGAATTAAATTTTTTTGGTAAGAATTAAATTTTTTTCTGTAAGAATTAATTTTGTTTTTTGAGAAATAATTTTTTGTAAGATTTTTTTTTTTTAGAAATAATTTTTTTTGTAAGAATTAAATTGGTTTTGTAAGCATTAAAATTTTTTTGTAAGGATTAATTTTTTTTTGAGAAATAATTTTTTTTTGTAAGAATTAAATTTTTATTTGTTAGAATTAAATTATTTCTGGTAAGAATGAATTTTTTTTGTAAGAATTCAACTTTTTGGTAAGAATTAAATTTTGATTTGTAAGAATACATTTTTTTGAGAAAACATTTTTTTCATTAGAATTACATTTTTTTTGTTAGAATTAAATGTTTTTTGTAAGATTTAAAACTTTTTCGTCAAAATGTTATTTTTTTTGTTAGAATTGAATGTTTTTTGTAAGAATTAATTTTTTTTTGAGAAATAATTTTTTTTTGTACGAATTAAATTTTTATTTGTTAGAATTAAATTATTTCTGGTAAAATTTAAATTTTTTTTGTAAGAATTAAATTTTTTTGGTAAGAATTAAATTTTGATTTGTAAGAATAAATTTTTTTGAGAAAACATTTTTTTCATTAGAATTAAATTATTTGTTAGAATTAAATGTTTTTTGTAAGATTTAAAACTTTTTTCGTTAAAATGTTATTTTTTTTGTTAGAATTAAATTTTTTTTGTAAGAAATAAGTTTTTTTTGAGAAATAAATTTTTATTGTGAGAATTAATTTGGTTTTGTTAGAATTCAATTTCTCTTTAAGAATTAATTTTGTTTTTTGAGAAATAATTTTTTTTGTAAGAATTTAATTATTTTGTAAGAATTAAAATTATTTGTACGAATTAAATTTTTTTTATAAGAATTAAATTTTTATTTGTTAGAATTAAATTATTTAAGGTAAGAATTAAATTTTTTTAGTAGGAATTAAATTTTTTTTTGTAAGAATTAAATTTTTATTTGTACGAATTAATTTTTTTTGAGAAAAAAATTTTTTCGTTAGAATTAATTTTTTTTTCGATAGAATTAATTTCTTGTGCAAGAATTAAATTTTTTTTTGTAAGAATTAAATTTTTATTTGTTAGAATTAAATTTTTTTTTCTAAGTATTAAATTTTTCTGGTAAGAATTAATTTTTTTTGTAAGAATTAATTTTTTTTTAAGCATTAAATTTTTATTTGTAAGAATTAAATTTTTATTTGTAAGAATTACATTTTTTTTGTAAGAATTAATTTTATTTTGTTAGAATTAAATGTTTTTTGTAAGATTTAATTTTTTTTTTGAGAAATAAATTTTTTTTGTAAGAATCAAATTGGTTTTGTTAGAATTAAATTTTTTTCTGTAAGAATTAATTTTGTTTTTTGAGAAATAATTTTTTTTGTAATAATTTAATTATTTTGTATGAATTAAAATTTTTTTGTAAGAATTAAATTTTTTTTACAAGAATTAAATTTTTATTTGTTAGAATTAAATAATTTCTGGTAAGAATTAAATTTTTTTTGTAAGAATTAAATTTTTTTGTAAGAATTATATTTGTATTTGTAAGAATTAATTTTTTTGTGTAAAATTTAAATTTGATTTGGAAGAATTAATTTTTTTTGTATGAAATAAATTTTTATTTGTAAGAATTAAATTTTTATTCGTAAGAAATTTTTTTTTTGCAAGAATTAAATTTTTTTGGTAAGAATTAAATTTTTAATTGTTTGAATTGAGTTTTTCTTGTAAGAATTAATTTTTTAGCTGTAAGAATTAATTTTTTTTGAGAAAATTATTTTTTTCGTTAGAATTAATTTTTTTTCTCAATAGAATTATTTTTTTTTTGCAAGAATTAAAACTTTTTTCGTTAGAATGTAATTTTTATAGTTAGAATTAAATTTTTTTGTAAGAAATAAGTTTTTTTTTGAGAAATAAATTTTTATTGTGAGAATTAATTTGATTTTGTTAGAATTCAATTTTTTTCTGTAAGAATTAATTTTGTTTTTTGAGAAATAATTTTTTTTGTAAGAATTAAATTTTTATTTGTAAGAATTAAATTTTTTTTGTAAGAATTAAATTTTTTTGGCAAGAATTAAAATTTTTTTCGATAGAATTTAATTTTTTTTGTTAGAATTAATTTTTTTTTGTAAGAATTAATTTTTTTTTAGAAATCAATTTTTATTGGAAGAATTAAATTGGTTTTGTTAGAATTAATTTTTTTTCTGTAAGAATTAATTTTGTTTTTTGAGAAATAATTTTTTTTCTAAGAATATAATTATTTTGTAAGAACTAAATTTTTTCGTGTAAGAATTAAATTTTTTTGTAAGAATTAAATTTTTTTGGTAAGAAATAAATTTTTTTTGTAAGGATTAAATTTTTTGTAAGAATTAAATTTTTTTTGTAAGAATTAAATTTTGTTTGTAACAATTAAATTTGTTTTGTAAGAATTAAATTTTTTTTAATGTATTACATTTTTTTGGTAAGAATTAAATTTTTATTTGTTAGAATTAAATTTTTATTTGTACGAATTAATTTTTTTTTGAGAAAAAAATTTTTTCGTTAGAATTAATTTTTTTTTCGATAGAATTAATTTCTTGTGCAAGAATTAAATTTTTTTTTGTAAGAATTAAATTTTTATTTGGAAGAATTAAATTTTTTTTTCTAAGTATTAAATTTTTCTGGTAAGAATTAATTTTTTTTGTAAGAATTAAATTTTTTTTAAGCATTAAATTTTTATTTGTAAGAATTAAATTTTTATTTGTAAGAATTACATTTTTTTTGTAAGAATTAATTTTATTTTGTTAGAATTAAATGTTTTTTGTAAGAATTAAATTTTTTTTACAAGAATTAAATTTTTATTTGTTAGAATTAAATAATTTCTGGTAAGAATTAAATTTTTTTTGTAAGAATTAAATTTTTTTGTAAGAATTATATTTGTATTTGTAAGAATTAAATTTTATCGTGTAAGAATTAAATTTTATTGTAAGAATTAATTTTTTTGTGTAAAATTTAAATTTGATTTGGAAGAATTAATTTTTTTTGTATGAAATAAATTTTTATTTGTAAGAATTAAATTTTTATTCGTAAGAAATTTTTTTTTTGCAAGAATTAAATTTTTTTGGTAAGAATTAAATTTTTAATTGTTTGAATTGAGTTTTTCTTGTAAGAATTAATTTTTTAGCTGTAAGAATTAATTTTTTTTGAGAAAATTATTTTTTTCGTTAGAATTAATTTTTTTCTCAATAGAATTATTTTTTTTGTGCAAGAATTAAAACTTTTTTCGTTAGAATGTAATTTTTATAGTTAGAATTAAATTTTTTTGTAAGAAATAAGTTTTTTTTTTTGAGAAATAAATTTTTATTGTGAGAATTAATTTGGTTTTGTTAGAATTCAATTTTTTTCTGTAAGAATTAATTTTGTTTTTTGAGAAATAATTTTTTTTGTAAGAATTAAATTTTTATTTGTAAGAATTAAATTTTTTTTGTAAGAATTAAATTTTTTTGGCAAGAATTAAATTTTTTTTCGATAGAATTTAATTTTTTTTGTTAGAATTAATTTTTTTTTGTAAGAATTAATTTTTTTTTAGAAATCCATTTTTATTGGAGGAATTAAATTGGTTTTGTTAGAATTAATTTTTTTTCTGTAAGAATTAATTTTGTTTTTTGAGAAATAATTTTTTTTCTAAGAATATAATTATTTTGTAAGAATTAAATTTTTTCGTGTAAGAATTAAATTTTTTTTGTAAGAATTAAATTTTGTTTGTAACAATTAAATTTGTTTTGTAAGAATTAAATTTTTTTGGTAAGAAATAAATTTTTTTTGTAAGGATTAAATTTTTTTGTAAGAATTAAATTTTTTTTGTAAGAATTAAATTTTCTTTGTAACAATTAAATTTGTTTTGTAAGAATTAAATTTTTTTTAATGTATTACATTTTTTTGGTAAGAAGGAAATTTTTATTTGTTAGAATTAAATTTTTTTGTAAGAATTAAATTTTTTTGGTAAGAAATAAATTTTTTTTGTAAGGATTAAATTTTTTTGTAAGAATTAAATTTTTTTTGTAAGAATTAAATTTTGTTTGTAACAATTAAATTTGTTTTGTAAGAATTAAATTTTTTTTAATGTATTACATTTTTTTGGTAAGAATTAAATTTTTATTTGTTAGAATTAAATTTTTTTTGTAAGAATTAAATTTTTTTTGTAAGAATTAAATTTTTTTGGTAAGAATTAAATTTTTTTGGTAAGAATTAAATTTTTATTTGTAAGAATTACTTTATTTTGTGAAAAAAAATTTTCTTCAGAATTAATTTTTTTTTCGATAGAATTAAATTTTTTTTGCAAGAATTAAAATTTTTTTCGTTAGAATTTAATTTTATTTGTTAGAATTAAATTTTTTCTTCAGAATTAATTTTTTTTCGATAGAATTAATTTTTTTGCAAGAATTAAAATTTTTTTCGTAAGAATTTAATTTTTTTCTGTAAGAATTAATTTTTTTTTTGAGAAATAATTTTTTTTTGTAAGAATTAATTTTTTTTGAGAAAAATTTTTTTCGTTAGAATTTAATTTTTGTTGTTAGAATTAAATTTTTTTGTAAGAATTAATTTTTTTTTAGAAATCATTTTTATTGGAAGAATAAAATTGGTTTTGTTAGATTTAATTTTTTTTCTGTAAGAATTAATTTTTTTTTTTGAGAAATAAAATTTTATTTGAAAGAATTAAAATTTTTTTCGTTAGAATGTAATTTTTTTTGTAAGAATTAAATTTTTTTGTAAGAATTACTTTTTTTTTGAGAAATAATTTTTTTTGTAAGAATTTAATTATTTTGTATGAATTAAATTTTTTCGTGTAAGAATTTAATTTTTTTGTTAGAATTAATTTTTTTTTGAAAAATTTAAATTTTTTTTGGAAGAATTAATTTCTTTTGTAAGAATTCAATTTTTATTAGCAAGAATTAAAATTTTATTTGTTTGAATTAAATTTTTATTTGTGAGAATTATAATTTTATTCCAAAGAAATAATTTTTTTTGTAAGAATTAAATTTTTATTTGTTATAATTAAATTTTTTCGTGTAAGAATTTAATATTATTGTAAGAATTAATTTTTTTGTGTAAAATTAAATTTTTTTTTGTAAGAATTAATTTTTTTTTGAGAAAACATTTTTTTCGTTAGAATTAATTTTTTTTCGATAGAATTAATTTTTTTTTGCAATAATTAAATTTTTATTTGTAAGAATACATTTTTTTTGAGAAAATGTTTTTTTCGTTACAATTAATTTTTTTTCGATAGAATTAATTTTTTTTTGCAAGAATTAAAATTTTTTTCTTTAGAATTAAATTTTTTTGGTTAGAATTAAATTTTTTTGTGTAAAATTAAAATTTTTTTTGTAAGAATTAATTTTTTTGTAAAAATAAATTTTTTTGGTAAGAATAAATTTTCATGTGTAAGAATTAAAATTTTTGTTAGAATTAAATTTTTTTGGTAAGAATTAAATTTTTTTGGTAAGAATTAAATTTTTTTTGTAAGGATTAAATTTTTTTGTAAGAATTAAATTTTTTTGTAAGAATTTAATTTCTTTTGTTAGAATCAAATTTTTCTTGTCAGAAATAATTTTTTTTTGTGAAATAAATTTTTATTGTAAGAATTAAATTTTTTTTTGTAAGAATTAATTTTTTTTTGTAAGAATTAAATTTTTTGGTTTGAATTAAATTATTATTTGTTAGAATTAAATTTTTATTTGTATGAATTAAATTTTTATTTGTTAGAATTAAATTTTGTTTGTAAGAATTAAATTTTTTTTGTAAGAATTAAATTTTTTTGTAAGAATTAATTTTTTAGTTGTAAGAATTAATTTTTTTTTCAGAAAAAAAATTTTTTCGTTAGAATTCATTTTTTTTCTCGATAGAATTAAATTTTTTTTGCAAGAATTAAAATTTTTTTCGTAAGAATTTAATTTTTTTTGTTAGAATTAAATTTTTTTTGTAATAATTAATTTTTTTGTAAAAATAAATTTTTTTGGTAAGAATAAATTTTCATTTGTAAGAATTAAAATTTTTGTCAGAATTAAATTTTTTTGGTAAGAATTAAATTTTTTGGTAAGAATTAAATTTTTTTTGTAAGGATTAAATTTTTTTTAAGCATTAAATTTTTATTTGTAAGAATAAATTTTTTTTGAGAAAATTTTTTTTTCGTTACAATTATTTTTTTTCGATTAAATTAATTTATTTTTGCAAGAATTAAATTTTTTTTCTTTAGAATTAAATTTTTTTTTGTAAGAATTAAATTTTTTTGGTAAGAATTAATTTTTTTTTGGTAAGAATTAAATTTTTATTTGTAAGAATTAATTCAAATTGAGAAAAAAAAATTTTCTTCAGAATTAATTTTTTTTCGATAGAATTAATTTTTTTGCGAGAATTAAATTTTTTTTCGTTAGAATTTAATTTTTTTTGTTAGAATTAAATTTTTTTATAAGAATTAATTTTTTTTTTGTAAGAATTAAATTTTTTTTTAAGCATTAAATTTTTATTTGTAAGAATTAAATTTTTATTTGTAAGAATTACATTTTTTTTGTAAGAATTAAATTTTTTTTGTAAGAATTAATTTTTTAGTTGTAAGAATTAATTTTTTTTCAGAAAAAAAATTTTTTCGTTAGAATTAATTTTTTTTCTCGATAGAATTAAATTTTTTTTGCAAGAATTAAATTTTTTTTCTTTAGAATTTAATTTCTTTTGTTTGAATTAAATTTTTTTTGTAAGAATTAATTTTTTTTTAGAAATCAATTTTTATGGGAAGAATTAAATTGGTTTTGTTAGAATTAATTTTTTTCTGTAAGAATTAATTTTGTTTTTTGAGAAATAATTTTTTTTTCTAAGAATATAATTATTTTGTAAGAATTAAATTTTTTCGTGTAAGAATTTAATTTTTTGTAAGAATTAAATTTTTATTTGTAAGAATTAAATTTTTATTTGTTAGAATTAAATATTTTTTTTGTAAGAATTGAATTTTTTTTTAATAATTAATTTTCTTTTGTAAGAATTATTTTTTTAGTTGTAAGAATAAATTTTTTTTCAGAAAAAAATTTTTTTCGTTAGAATTAATTTTTTTTCTCGATAGAATTAATTTTTTTTTGCAAGAATTAAATTTTTTTTCGTTACAATTTAATTTTTTTGGTTAGAATTAAATTTTTTATGTAATAATTAATTACTTTGTAAAAATAATTTTTTTTTGGCAAGGATAAATTTTCTTTGTAAGAATTAAAATTTTTGTTAGAATTATATTTTATTTGAAAGAATTAAATTTTTTTGTAAGAATTAAATTTTTTTTGTAAGAATTAAATTTTTTTTAGATTTAAATTTTTGTTGTTAGAATTATTTTTTTTTTGTAAGAATTAAATTTTTTTTGCAAGAATTAAAATTTTTATCGTTAGAATTTAATTTTTTTTGTTAGAATTAAATTTTTCTGTAAGAATTAATTTTTTATTAGAAATCGATTTTTATTGGAAGAATTAAATTGGTTTTGTTAGAATCCATATTTTTTTCGGTAAGAATTAATTTTGTTTTTTGAGAAATAATTTTTTTTTCTAAGAATATAATTATTTTGTAAGAATTAAATTTTTTCGTGTAAGAATTTAATTTTTTGTAAGAATTAAATTTTTATTTGTAAGAATTAAAGTTTTATTTGTTAGAATTAAATATTTTTTTTGTAAGAATTGAATTTTTTTTTAAGAATTAATTTTTTTTTGTAAGAATTAATTTTTCAGTTGTAAGAATTAATTTTTTTTCAGAAAAAAATTTTTTTCGTTAGAATTAATTTTGTTTCTCCATAGAATTAAATTTTTTTTGCAAGAATTAAATTTTTTTTCGTTACAATTTAATTTTTTTTCGTTACAATTTAATTTTTTTGGTTAGAATTAAATTTGTTATGTAATAATTAATTATTTTGTAAAAATAATTTTTTTTGGTAAGAATAAATTTTCTTTGTAAGAATTAAAATTTTTGTTAGAATTATATTTTATTTGTAGGAATTAAATTTTTTTGTAAGAATTAAATTTTTTTTGTAAGAATTAAATTTTTTTTTAGATTTAAATTTTTTTTGTTAGAATTAATTTTTTTTTGTAAGAATTAAATTTTTTTGTTAGAATCAAATTTTTATTTGTGAGAATTAAAATTTTATTCCTAAGAAATAATTTTTTTTTGTAAGAATTAAATTTTTATTTGTTATAATTAAATTTTTTCGTGTAAGAATTTAATTTTATTGTAAGAATTAATTTTTTTGTGTAAAATTAAATTTTTTTTTGTAAGAATTAATTTTTTTTTGTAAGAATTAAATTTTTTGGTTTGAATTAAATTATTATTTGTTAGAATTAAATTTTTATTTGTATGAATTAAATTTTTATTTGTTAGAATTAAATTTTTTTTGTAAGAATTAAATTTTTTTTGTAAGAATTAAATTTTTTTGTAGGAATTAATTTTTTAGTTGTAAGAATTAATTTTTTTTTCAGAAAAAAAATTTTTTCGTTAGAATTCATTTTTTTCTCGATAGAATTAAATTTTTTTGCAAGAATTGAAATTTTTTTCGTAAGAATTTAATTTTTTTTGTTAGGATTAAATTTTTTTTCTAATAATTAATTTTTTTGTAAAAATAAATTTTTTTGGTAAGAATAAATTTTCATTTGTAAGAATTAAAATTTTTGTCAGAATTAAATTTTTTTGGTAAGAATTAAATTTTTTTGGTAAGAATTAAATTTTTTTTGTAAGGATTAAATTTTTTTTAAGCATTAAATTTTTATTTGTGAGGATAAATTTTTTTTGAGAAAATTTTTTTTTCGTTACAATTATTTTTTTCTATTAAATTAATTTATTTTTGCAAGAATTAAATTTTTTTTCTTTAGAATTAAATTTTTTTTTGTAAGAATTCAATTTTTTTGGTAAGAATTAATTTTTTTTTGGTAAGAATTAAATTTTTATTTGTAAGAATTAATTCAAATTGAGAAAAAAAATTTTCTTCAGAATTAATTTTTTTTCGATAGAATTAATTTTTTTGCGAGAATTAAAATTTTTTTCGTTAGAATTAATTTTTTTTCTCGATAGAATTAATTTTTTTTTGCAAGAATTAAATTTTTTTTCTTTAGAATTTAATTTCTTTTGTTTGAATTAAATTTTTTTTCTTTCGAATTAATTTTTTTTTGTCAGAATTAAATGTTTTTTGTAAGATTTAATTTTTTTTTGTAAGAATTAAATTTTATTTTGTAAAAATTTAATTATTTTGTACGAATTAAATTTTTTCGTGTAAGAATTTAATTTATTTGAAAGAATTAAATTTTTTTTGTAAGAATTAAAATTTTTTTGTAAGAATTAAATTTTTTTTGTAAGAATTAAATTTCTTTTGTAAGAATTAATTTTTTGTAAGAATTAAATTTTTTTGTTAAAATTAAATTTTTATTTGTAAGAATTAAATTTTTTTTGTAACAATTAATTTTGTTTAAGAATTAAATTTTTTTGTTAGAATTAAATTTTTATTTGTGAGAATTAAAATTTTATTCCTAAGAAATAATTCTTTTTTGTAAGAATTAAATTTTTATTTGTTAGAATTAATAATTTTTGAGAAAAAAATTTTTTCTTCAGAATTAATTTTTTTCGATAGAATTAAATTTTTTTTGCAAGAATTAAAATTTTTTTCGTTTAAATTTAATTTTTTTTTGTTAGAATTAAATATTTTTTTTTAAGAAATAATTTTTTGTAAGAATTTAATTATTTTGTTAGAATCCAATTTTTTTGTAAGAATTTAATTATTTTGTTAGAATCCAATTTTTTTGTAAGAATTATATTTTTATTTGTAAGAATCAAATTTTTATTTGTAAGAATTAAATTTTTTCGTGAAAGAATTTAATTTTATTGTAAGAATTAATTTTTTTGTGTAATATTAAATTTTTTTTTGTAAGAATTAATTTTTTTTGAGAAAAAATTTTTTTCGTTATAATTAATTTTTTTTCCATAGAATTTATTTTTTGTGCAAGAATTACATTTTTATTTGTAAGAATAATTTTTTTTTGAGAAAATTTTTTTTTCGTTAGAATTAATTTTTTTCGCTAGAATTAATTTTTTTTTGCAAGAATTAATTTTTTTTTCTTTAGAATTAATTTTTTTTGTTAGAATTAAATGTTTTTTGTAAGATTTAATTTTTTTTTTTGACATATAAATTCTTTTGTAAGAATTAATTTGGTTTTGTAAG
This sequence comes from Andrena fulva, assembly GCA_946251845.1. NCBI lineage: Eukaryota > Metazoa > Arthropoda > Insecta > Hymenoptera > Andrenidae > Andrena > Andrena fulva. The sequence goes on from CAMITZ010000207.1 coordinate 211,054, forward strand.
AATTAAATTTGTTTCTGTAAGAATTAATTTTGTTTCTTGAGAATTAATTTTTTTTTTGTAAGAATTTAATTATTTTGTATGAATTAAAATTTTTCGCGTAAGAATTTAATTTTTTTGTTAGAATTATTTTTTTTTGTAAAATTTAAATTTTTTTTGGAAGAGTTAATTTATTTTCTAGGAATTCAATTTTTATTTGCAAGAATTAAATTTTTATTTGTTAGAATTTAATTTTTTTTTGTAAGAATTAAATTTTTATTTGATAGAATTAATTTTTTTTCGTAAGAATTAAATTTTTTTTGTAAGAATTAAATTTTCTTTGAAAGAATTAAATTTTGTTGTAACGAATAAATGTTTTCGTGTAAAAATTTAATTTTTTGGTAAGAATTAATTTTTTTTGTAAAATCTAAATTTTTTGTTAATAATTGTTTTAGTAATAATTAATTTTTTTGTAAAAATAATTTTTTTTGGTAAGAATAAATTTTTATTTGTAAGAATTAAAATTTTTGTAATAATTAAATTTTTTTGTTAGAATTAAATCTCTTTTGTAAGAATTAAATTTTTTTGGTAAGAATTAAATTTTTATTTGTTTGAATTAAATTTTTCATGTAAGAATTAAATTTTTCTTGTAAAAATTAAATTTTTGTTTGTAAGAATTAATTTTTTTTGTAAGTATTACATTTTTTTTGTAAGAATTAAATTTTTTTTTAAGAATTAAATTTTTTTTTGAAAAATTTAAATTTTTTTGTAAGTATTAAATTTTTTTTGTAAGAATTAAATTTTTTTTAAGAATTAAATTTTTATTTGTAAGAATTAAATTTTTATTAGTTAGAATTAAATTTTTTTTGTAAGAATTAAATTTTTTTTTTAGAATTAAATTTTTATTTGAAAGAATAAAATTTTTATTTGTTTGAATTAAATTTTTTTTGTAAGAATTAAATTTTTCTTGCAAGAATTAAATTTTTTTTGTAAAAATTAAATTTATTTTGCTAGAATTAAATTTTTTTTGTAAGAATTAAATTTTTTTTGTAAGAATTAAATTTTTTTTGTAAGAATTAAATTTTTTTTTAAGAATTAATTTTTTGAGTAAGAATTAAATTTTTGGTTAGAATTAATTTTTTTTGTAAAATTTAAATTTTTTTGGAAGAATTAATTTCTTTTGTAAGAATTAAATTTTTATGTGTAAGAATTAATTCATATTGAGACAAAAATTTTTTCTTCAGAAATAATTTTTTTTCGATAGAATTAATTTTTTTGCAAGAATTAAAATTTTTTTGTTAGAATTAAATTTTTTGTAAGAATTAATTTTTTTTTAGAAATCATTTTTATTGGAAGAATTAAATTGGTTTTGTTGGAATTAATTTTTTTTCTGTAAGAATTAATTTTGTGTTTTGAGGAATAATTTTTTTTTCTAAGAATATAATTATTTTGTAAGAATTAAATTTTTTCGTGAAAGAATTTATTTTCTTTGTAAGAATTAACTTTTTTTGTAAGAATTAATTTTTTTTTGTAAGAATTTCTTTTTTTTTGTAAGAATTACATTTTTTGTAAGAATCAAATTTTTATTTGTAAGAATTAATTTTTTTTGAGAAAAATTTTTTTTCGTTAGAATTAATTGTTTTTCGATAGAATTAATTTTTTGTGCAAGAATTAAATTTTTATTTGTAAGAATTAATTTTTTTTGAGATAATTTTTTTTTTCGTTAGAATTAATTTTTTTTTCGATAGAATTAAATTTTTGTTGCAAGAATTAATTTTTTTTCTTTAGAATTAATTTTTTTTGCTAGAATTAAATGTTTTTTGGAAGATTTAATTTTTTTTTTAGAAATAATTTTTTTTTGTATGAATTAAATTTTTTTTGTAAGAATTAATTTTGTTTTTTGAGAAATAATTTGATAGCATTTAATTATTTTGTAAGAATTACATTTTTTCTGTAAGAATTAAATTTTTATTGGTAAGAATTAAATTTATATTTGTTAGAATTAAATTTTTTTGTAAGAATTAAATTTTTTTTGTAGGAATTAAATTTTTTTTGTAAGAATTCATTTTTTAAGTTGTAAGAATTAATTTTTTTTCAGAAAAAAAATTTTTTCGTTAGAATTAATTTTTTTCTCGATAGAATTAAATTTTTTTGCAAGAATTAAAATTTTTTTCGTTAGAATTTTATTTTTTTGTTAGAATTAAATTTTTTTTGTTAGAATTCATTTTTTTTTTGTTAGAATTATATTTTTATTTGTAGGAATTAAATTTATATTTGTAAGAATTAATTTTTTTTGAGTAAAAATTTTTTTTTCGTTAGAATGAATTTATTTTACGATAGAATTAAATTTTTTTTGCAAGAATTAAAAATTTTTTCGTTAGAATTTATTTTTTTTTGTTAGAATTAATATTTTTTTGTACGAATTAAATTTTTATTTGTAAGATTTAAATTTTTATTTGTAAGAATTAATTTTTCTTGAGAAAAATTTTTTTTCGTTAGAATTAATTTTTTTCGATAGAATTAAATTATTTTTGCAAGAATTAATTTTTTTTTCGTTAGAATTAAATTTTTTTTGTTAGAATTAAATGTTTTTTGTAAGAATTAATTTTTTTTTGAGAATTAAATTTATTTTGTAAGAATTAATTTGGTTTTGTAAGAATTAAACTTTTTTTGTAAGAATTATATTTTTTTGTAAGTATTCAATTTTTTATGTAAAAATTAAATTTTTTTGGTAAGAATTTAATTTTATTGTAAGAATTAATTTTTTTGTGTAAAATTAAATTTTTTTTGTGAGAATTAATTTTTTTTGAGAAAAATTTTTTTTTAGATAGAATTTATTTTTTGTTCAAGAATTAAATTTTTATTTATAAGAATAATTTTTTTTTGGTTAGAATTAATTTTTTTTTCGATAGAGTTAAATTTTTCTGCAAGAATTAAATTTTTTTTCTTTAGAATTAATTTTTTTTTGTTAGAATTAAATTTTTTCGTGTAAGAATTAAAATTTTTTCTAAGAATTAAATTTTTTTTATAAGAATTAAATTTTTATTTGTTAGAATTGAATTTTTTTTTGTAAGAATTAAATTTTTATTTGATAGAATTAATTTTTTTTTGAAAGAATTAAATTTTTTTGTAAGAATTAATTTTTTTTTGGCGAAATAAATTTGTGTTGTAAGAATTAAATTGGTTTTGTTAGAATTAAATTTTTTTCTGTAAGAATTAATTTTGTTTTTTGAGAAATAATTTTTTTTGTAAGAATTTAATTATTTTGTAACAATTAAATTTTTTTGGTAAGAATTAAATTTTTTTGGTAAGAATTAAAGTTTTATTTGTAAGAATTAAATTTTTATTTGTAAGAATTAATTTCTTTTGTTTGAATTAAATTTTTTTTGCAAGAATTAATTTTTGTTTAGAAATCAATTTTTATAGGAAGAATTAAATTGGTTTTGTTAGAATTAATTTTTTTTCTGTAAGAATTAATTTTGTTTTTTGGGAAATATTTTTTTTGTAAGAATTTAATTATTTTGTAACAATTAAATTTTTTGGTGTAAAATTAAATTTTTTTTTGTAAGAATTAATTTTTTTGAGAAAAAATTTTTTTTGTTAGAATTATTTTTTTTGGAAGAATTAAAATTTTTTTCTTTAGAATTAAATTTTTTTTTGTAATAATTAAATTTTTTTGGTAAGAATTTAATTTTTTTTGCCAGAATTAATTTTTTTTTCGTAAGAATTATTTTTTTTTAGAAATCAATTTTTATTTGTAAGAATTAAATTTTTTTGTTAAATTTAAATTTTTTTGGAAGAATTAATTTTTTTTGTCGGAATTAAATTTTATTTGTAAGAATTAAATTTTTTTTGTAAGAATTAAATTTTTTTTGTAAGAATTAAATTTCTTTTGTAAGAATTAATTTTTTTTTGTAAGAATTAATTTTTTGTGTAAGAATTAAATTTTTTTTGTAAGAATTAATTTTTTTTTTGAGAAATAAATTTTTTTTATATGCATTTAATTATTTTGTAAGAATTACATTTTTTCTGTAAGAATTAAATTTTTTTTGTAAGAATTAAATTTTTTTTGTTAGAATTATATTTTTTTTGTAAGAATTATATTTTTTTTGTAAGAATTAAATTTTTTTTGTAAGAATTAATTTTTTTTTGTTAGAATTAAATGTTTTTTGTAAGATTTAATTTTTTTTTGAGAAATAAATTTTTTTGTAAGAATTAACTTGGTTTTGTTAAAATTAAATTTTTTTCTGTAAGAATTAGTTTTGTTTTCTGAGAAATAATTTTTTTTGTAAGAATTTAATTATTTTGTAAGAATTAAATTTTTTCGTGTAAGAATTTAATTTCTTTGTAAGAATTAACTTTTTTTGTAAAATTTAAATTTTTTTGTAAGAATTAATTTTTTTTGTAAGAATTAAATTTTTATTTGTTAGAATTAAATTTTTTGGTTAGAATTAAATTATTATTTGTGGGAATTAAAATTTTATTCCGAAGAAATAATTTTTTTGGTAAGAATTATATTTTTATTTGTTAGAATTAAATTTTTATTTGTATGAATTAAATTTTTATTTGTTAGAATTAAATTTTTTTTGTAAGAATTAAATTTTGTTTGTAAGAATTAAATTTTGTTTGTAAGAATTAATTTTTTAGTTGTAAGAATTAATTTTTTTTCAGAAAAAAAATTTTTTCGTTAGAATTAATTTTTTTTCTCGATAGAATTAAATTTTTTTTGCAAGAATTAAAATTTATTTCGTAAGAATTTAATTTTTTTTGTTAGAATTAATTTTTTTTTGTAATAATTAATTTTCTTGTAAAAATAAATTTTTTTGGTAAGAATAAATTTTCATTTGTAAGAATTAAAATTTTTGTTAGAATTAAATTTTTTTGGTAAGAATTAAAGTTTTTTGGTAAGAATTAAATTTTTTTTGTAAGGATTAAATTTTTTTGTAAGAATTAAATTTTTTTTGTAAGAATTAATTTCTTTTGTTTGAATTAAATTTTTTTTGCAAGAATTAATTTTTGTTTAGAAATCAATTTTTATAGGAAGAATTAAATTGGTTTTGTTAGAATTAATTTTTTTTCTGTAAGAATTAATTTTGTTTTTTGAGAAATAATTTTTTTTGTAAGAATTTAATTATTTTGTAAGAATTAAATTTTTTTGGGTAAAATTAAATTTTTTTTTGTAAGAATTAATTTTTTTGTGTAAGAATTAAATTTTTTTTGTAAGAATTAATTTTTTTTTGTAAGAATTAAATTTTTTTGTAAGAATTAAATTTTTTTTGTAAGAATTAATTTTTTAGTTGTAAGAATTAATTTTTTTTCAGAAAAAAAATTTTTTCGTTAGAATTAATTTTTTTTCTCGATAGAATTAAATTTTTTTGCAAGGATTAAAAATTTTTTCTTTAGAATTTAATTTCTTTGGTTTGAATTAAATTTTTTTTGTAAGAATTAATTTTTTTTTAGAAATCAATTTTTATAGGAAGAATTAAATTGGTTTTGTTAGAATTAATTTTTTTTCTGTAAGAATTAATTTTGTATTTTGAGAAATAATTTTTTTGTAAGAATTTAATTATTTTGTAAGAATTAAATTTTTTCGTGTAAGAATTTAATTTCTTTGTAAGAAATAACTTTTTTTGATAAATTTAAATTTTTTTGTAAGAATTAATTTTTTTTGTAAGAATTAAATTTTTATTTGTTAGAATTAAATTTTTATTTGTTAGAATTAAATTTTTCTTGCAAGAATTAATTTTTTTTTGTAAGAATGAAATTTTTTTTTAAGCATTAAATTTTTATTTGTAAGAATTAAATTTTTATTTGTAAGAATTAAATTTTTTTTGTAAGAATTAAATTTTTTCGCGTAAGAATTTAATTTCTTTGTAAGAATTAACTTTTTTTGTTAAATTTAAATTTTTTTGTAAGAATTAATTTTTTTTGTAAGAATTAAATTTTTATTTGTTAGAATTAAATTTTTCTTGTAAGAATTAATTTTTTTTTTTAAGAATGAAATTGTTTTTTAAGCATTAAATTTTTATTAGTAAGAATTAAATTTTTATTTGTAAGAATACATTTTTTTTGAGAAAATGTTTTTTTCGTTACAATTAATTTTTTTTCGATAGAATTAATTTTTTGTTGCAAGAATTAATTTTTTTTCTTTAGAATTAATTTTTTTGCTAGAATTAAATGTTTTTTGTAAGATTTAATTTTATTTTGAGAAATAATTTTTTTTTGTATGAATTAAATTTTTTTTGTAAGAATTAATTTTGTTTTTTGAGAAATAATTTGATAGCATTTAATTATTTTGTAAGAATTACATTTTTTCTGTAAGAATTAAATTTGTATTGGTAAGAATTAAATTTATATTTGTTAGAATTAAATTTTTTTTGTAAGAATTAAATTTTTTTTGTAGGAATTAAATTTTTTTTGTAAGAATTCATTTTTTAAGTTGTAAGAATTAATTTTTTTTCAGAAAAAAAATTTTTTCGTTAGAATTAATTTTTTTCTCGATAGAATTAAATTTTTTTGCAAGAATTAAAATTTTTTTCGTTAGAATTTTATTTTTTTTGTTAGAATTAAATTTTTTTTGTCAGAATTAATTTTTTTTGTTAGAATTATATTTTTATTTGTAGGAATTAAATTTATATTTGTAAGAATTAATTTTTTTTGAGTAAAAATTTTTTTTTCGTTAGAATGAATTTATTTTACGATAGAATTAAATTTTTTTGCAAGAATTAAAAATTTTTTCGTTAGAATTTAATTTTTTCTGTTAGAATTAATATTTTTTTGTACGAATTAAATTTTTATTTGTAAGATTTAAATTTTTATTTGTAAGAATTAATTTTTCTTGAGAAAAATTTTTTTCCGTTAGAATTAATTTTTTTCGATAGAATTAAATTATTTTTGCAAGAATTAATTTTTTTTTCGTTAGAATTAATTTTTTTTTGTTAGAATTAATTTTTTTTCTGTAAGAATTAATTTTGTTTTTTGAGAAATAATTTTTATTCTAAGAATATAATTATTTTGTAAGAATTCAATTTTTTCGTGTAAGAATTTAATTTTTTTGTAAGAATTAAATTTTTATTTGTAAGAATTGATTTTTCAGTTGTAAGAATTAATTTTTTTTTAGAAAAATTTTTTTTTCGTTTGAATTAATTTTTTATCTCGATAGAATTAAATTTTGTTTGAAAGAATTAAATTTTTTTTGTAAGACTTAATTTTTTTTTTGTAAGAAATAAATTTTTTTGTAAGAATTCAGTTTTTATTTGCAAGAATTAAATTTTTATTTGTTAGAATTAAATTTTTTTTTGAAAGAATTAAATTTTTATTTGATAGAATTATTTTTTTTTTGTAAGAATTAAATTTTTATTTGTTAGAATTAAATTTTTTTTTGTAAGTATTAAATTTTTTTGGTAAGAATTAAAATTTTATTTGTTAGAATTACATTTTTTTTGTATGAATTAAATTTTTTTGGTAAGAATTAAATTTTTTTGGTAAGAATTAAATTTTTATTTGTTAGAATTAAATTTTTTTTTGTAAGTATTAAATTTTTTTGGTAAGAATTAAATTTTTATTTGTTAGAATTAAATTTTTTTTGTAAGAATTAAATTTTTTTGGTAAGAATTAAATTTTTTTGGTAAGCATTAAATTTTTATTTGTAAGAATAATTTTTTTTTGTAAGAATTAAATTGGTTTTGTAAGCATTAAATTTTTTTCTGTAAGAATTAATTTATTTTTTTGAGAAATAAATTTTTTTGTAAGAATTTAATTATTTTGTAAGAATTCAATTTTTTTGTAAGAATTATATTTTTATTTGTCAGAATTCAATTTTTTCGTGTACGAATTTAATTTTATTGTAAGAATTAATTTTTTTGTGTAAAATTTAAATTTTTTTGTAAGAATTAAATTTTTTTTTGTTAGAATTAATTTTTTTTGTTAGAATTAAATGTTTTTTGTAAGAATTAATTTTTTTTGTAAAATTTACAATTTTTTGAATAATTTTTTTTGTAATAATTAATTTTTTTGTAAAAATAAATTTTTTTGTTAAGAATTAAATTTTATTTGTAAGAATTTAAATTTTTGTTAGAATTCAATTTTATTTGTAAGAATTAAATTTTTTTTGTAAGAATTAAATTTTTTTTGTAAGAATTAAATTTTTTTGTACGAATTAAATTTTTTTGGGAAGAATTAATTTCTTTTGTAAGAATTCAATTTATATTTGCAACAATAATATTTTTATTTGTTCGAATTAAATTTTTGTTGTAACAATTAAATTTTTTCGGGTAAGAAATTAATTTTTTTGTTCGAATTAATTTTTTTTTGTAAAATTTAAATTTTTTTGTAAGATTTAATTTTTTTTTTTGAGAAAAAAAATTTTATTTGTAAGAATTAAAATTTCTTTTGTAACAATTAAATTTTTTCGGTTAAGAATTTAATTTTTTTGTTAGAATTAATTTTTTTTGTAAGAATTAATTTTTTTTGTAAGAATTAATTTTTTTTTGTAAAATTTAAAATTTTTTTGAATAATTTTTTCGGTTAAGAATTTAATTTTTTTGTAAGATTTAATTTTTTTGGTAAGAATTAATTTTTTTTGTAAGAATTAATTTTTTTTGTAAGAATTAATTTTTTTTGTAAAATTTAAAATTTTTTTTGTAAAATTTAAAATTTTTTTGAATAATTTTTTTTGTAATAATTAATTTTTTTGTAAAAATAAATTTTTTTGGTTGGAATTAAATTTTATTTGTAAGAATTCAAATTTTTGTTAGAATTCAATTTTATTTGTAAGAATTAAATTTTTTTGTAGGAATTAAATTTTTTTTGTAAGAACTAAATTTTTTTTGTAAGAATTAAATTATTTTCGTAAGAATTAAATTTTTTTGTAAGAATTAATTTTTTTGTAAAAATAAATTTTTTTGGTAAGAATTAAATTTTATTTGTAAGAATTAAATTTTTTTTGTAAGAATTCAATTATTATGTAAGAATTAAATTTTTTTGTAAGAATTAAATTTTTTTGTAAGAACTAAATTTTTTTTGTATGAATTCAATTTTTTTGTAAGAATTAAATTTTTCTGTAAGAATTAAATTGTTTTTGTAAGAATTAAATTATTTTTGTTAAGAATTAAATTTTTTTGTAATAATTATTTTTTATGTAAAAATAAATTTTTTTGGTAAGAATTAAATTTTACTTCTAAGAATTAATTTTATTTTGTAAGAATTAAATTTTTTTTGTAAGAATTAAATTTTTTTTGTTAGAATTAAATTTTTAATTGTTAGAATTATATTTTTTATTGAAAGTATTACATTTTTTTGGTAAGAATTAAATTTTCATTTGTTAGAAATAAATTTTTTTTGTAAGAATTAAATATTTTTTGTTAAGAATTAAATTTTTTTGTAAAAATAAAATTTTTTGGTAAGAATTAAATTTTTTTGTGAGAATTAATTTTTTTTGTAAGAATTAAATTTTTTTTGTTAGAATTAAATTTTTTTGTAAGAATTAAATTTTTTTGTAAGAATTAATTTTTTTTTTGAGAAATAAATTTTTTTTGTAACAATTAAATTGGTTTTGTAAGCATTAAATTTTTTTCTGTAAGAATTAATTTTGTTTTTTGAGAAATAAATTTTTTCGCGAGAATTTAATTATTTTGTAAGAATTAATTTTTTTTTGTAAGAATTAAATTTTTGTTATAAGAATTAAAATTTTATTTGAGAAATTTAAATTATTTCTGGTACGAATTAAATTTTTTTGGTAAGAATTAAATTTTTTTTGTAAGAATTAAATTTTTTTTGTAAGAATTAAATTTTTTTTGTAAGAATTAATTTTTTTTGAGAAAAATTTTATTTCGTTAGAATTAATTTTTTTTCGGTAGAATTAAATTTTTTTTGCAAGAATTAAATTTTTTTTCGTTAGAATTAATTTTTTTTTGTTAGAATTAAATGTTTTTTGTAAGAATTAATATTTTTTTGAGAAATAATTTTTTTTTGTAGGAATTAATTTTTTTTTGTTAGAATTATATTTTTTTTGTAAGTATTAAATTTTTTTGTAAAAATTAAATTTTTATTTGTAAGAATAAATTTTTTTGAGAAAAAAATTTTTTCAATAGAATTAATTTTTTTGTTAGAATTGAATGTTTTTGCAAGATTTAATTTTTTTTTGAGAAATAATTTTTTTTTGTAAGAATTAAATTGGTTTTGTAAGCATTAAATTTTTTTCTGTAAGAATTAATTTATTTTTTTGAGAAATAAATTTTTTTGTAAGAATTTAATTATTTTGTAAGAATTCAATTTTTTTGTAAGAATTATATTTTTATTTGTCAGAATTAAATTTTTTCGTGTACGAATTTAATTTTATTGTAAGAATTAATTTTTTTGTGTAAAATTTAAATTTTTTTGTAAGAATTAAATTTTTTTTCGTTAGAATTAATTTTTTTTGTTAGAATTAAATGTTTTTTGTAAGAATTAATTTTTTTTGTAAAATTTACAATTTTTTGAATAATTTTTTTGTAATAATTAATTTTTTTGTAAAAATAAATTTTTTTGTTAAGAATTAAATTTTATTTGTAAGAATTTAAATTTTTGTTAGAATTCAATTTTATTTGTAAGAATTAAAATTTTTTTGTAAGAATTAAATTTCTTTTGTAAGAATTCAATTTATATTTGCAACAATTATATTTTTATTTGTTAGAATTAAAAATTTTTTGTAACAATTAAATTTTTTCGGTTAAGAATTTAATTTTTTTGTAAGAATTAATTTTTTTTTGTAAGAATTAATTTTTTTTGTAAGAATTACTTTTTTTTTGTAAAATTTAAATTTTTTTGTAAGATTTAATTTTTTTTTGAGAAAAAAAATTTTATTTGTAAGAATTAAAATTTCTTTTGTAACAATTAAATTTTTTCGGTTAAGAATTTAATTTTTTTGTAAGAATTAATTTTTTTTGTAATAATCAATTTTTTTTGTAAGAATTAATTTTTTTTGTAAGAATTAATTTTTTTTTGTAAAATTTAAATTTTTTTTGAATAATTTTTTTGTAACAATTAATTTTTATGTAAAAATAAATTTTTTTGGTAAGAATTAAATTTTTTTTGTAAGAATTTAAATTTTTGTTAGAATTCAATTTTATTTGTAAGAATTAAATTTTTTTTGTAAGAATTAAATTTTTTTTGTACGATTTAAATTTTTTTGGGAAGAATTAATTTCTTTTGTAAGAATTCAATTTATATTTGCAACAATTATATTTTTATTTGTTAGAATTAAATTTTTTTTGTAACAATTAAATTTTTTCGGGTAAGAAATTAATTTTTTTGTTCGAATTAATTTTTTTTTGTAAAATTTAAATTTTTTTGAAAGATTTAATTTTTTTTTTGAGAAAAAAAAATTTATTTGTAAGAATTAAAATTTCTTTTGTAACAATTAAATTTTTTCGGTTAAGAATTTAATTTTTTTGTAAGAATTAATTTTTTTTGTAAGAATTAATTTTTTTTGTAAGAATTAATTTTTTTTTGTAAAATTTAAAATTTTTTTGAATAATTTTTTCGGTTAAGAATTTAATTTTTTTGTAAGATTTAATTTTTTTGTAAGAATTAATTTTTTTTGTAAGAATTAATTTTTTTTGTAAGAATTAATTTTTTTTTGTAAAATTTAAATTTTTTTTGAATAATTTTTTTGTAATAATTAATTTTTTTGTAAAAATAAATTTTTTTGGTTGGAATTAAATTTTATTTGTAAGAATTTAAATTTTTGTTAGAATTCAATTTTATTTGGAAGAATTACATTTTTTTGTAGGAATTAAATTTTTTTTGTAAGAACTAAATTTTTTTTGTAAGAATTAAATTATTTTTGTAAGAATTAAATTTTTTTGTAAGAATTCATTTTTTTGTAAAAATAAATTTTTTTGGTAAGAATTAAATTTTATTTGTAAGAATTAAATTTTTTTTGTAAGAATTCAATTTTTTTGTAAGAATTAAATTTTTTTGTAAGAATTAAATTTTTTTGTAAGAACTAAATTTTTTTTGTAAGAATTCAATTTTTTTGTAAGAATTAAATTTTTCTGTAAGAATTAAATTGTTTTTGTAAGAATTAAATTATTTTTGTTAAGAATTAAATTTTTTTGTAATAATTATTTTTTTTGTAAAAATAAATTTTTTTGGATAGAATTAAATTTTATTTGTAAGAATTTAAATTTTTGTTAGAATTAAATTTTATTTCTAAGAATTAATTTTATTTTGTAAGAATTAAATTTTTTTTGTAAGAATTAAATTTTTCTTGTTAGAATTAAATTTTTAATTGTTAGAATTATATTTTTTATTGAAAGTATTACATTTTTTTGGTAAGAATTAAATTTTCATTTGTTAGAAATAAATTGTTTTTTGTAAGAATTAAATATTTTTTGTTAAGAATTAAATTTTTTTTGTAATAATTAATTTTTTTGTAAAAATAAATTTTTTTGGTAAGAATTAAATTTTTTTGTGAGAATTAATTTTTTTTGTAAGAATTAAATTTTTTTTGTTAGAATTAAATTTTTTGTAAGAATTAAATTTTTTTGTAAGAATTAAATTTTTTTTATAAGAATTAAATTTTTATTTGTTAGAATTGGATTTTTCTTGTAAGAATTAAATTTTTATTAGATAGAACTAATTTTTTTTTGTAAGAATTAAATGTTTTTGTAAGAATTAATTTTTTTTGTAAGAATTAATTTTTTTTGTAAGAATTAATTTTTTTTGTAAGAATTAATTTTTTTTGGTAAAATTTAAAATTTTTTTGAATAATTTTTTTTGTAATAATTAATTTTTTTGTAAAAATAATTTTTTTTGGTTAGAATTAAATTTTATTTGTAAGAATTTAAATTTTTGTTAGAATTCAATTTTATTTGTAAGAATTAAATTTTTTTGTAAGAATTAATTTTTTTTGTAAGAATTAATTTTTTTTGTAAGAATTAATTTTTTTTTGTAAAATTTAAAATTTTTTTGAATAATTTTTTTTGTAATAATTAATTTTTTTGTAAAAATAATTTTTTTTGGTTAGAGTTAAATTTTATTTGTAAGAATTTAAATTTTTGTTAGAATTCAATTTTATTTGTAAGAATTAAATTTTTTTTGTAAGAATTAAATTTTTTTTGTGAGAATTAATTTTTTCTGTAAGAATAAAATTTTTTTGTTAGAATTAAATTTTTTTCGTTAGAATTAAATGTTTTTTGTAAGAATTAATTTTTTTTTAAGAAATAAATTTTTTTTGTAAGAATTAATTTGGTTTTGTAAGAGTTAAATTTTTTTGGTAAGAATTAATTTTTTTTTGTAAGAATTAAATTTTTTTGTAAGAATTAATTTTTTTTTTAGAAATAATTTTTATTTGTAAGAATTAAATTTTTTTCTGTAAGAATTAATTTTGTTTTTTGAGAAATAATTTTTTTTGTAAGAATTTAATTTTTTTTGTAAGATTTAATTTTTTTTTTGAGAAATAAAATTTTATTTGTAACAATTAAAATTTCTTTTGTAACAATTAAATTTTTTCGGTTAAGAATTTAATTTTTTTGTAAGAATTAATTTTTTTTGTAAGAATTAATATTTTTTGTAAGAATTAATTTTTTTTTGTAAAATTTAAATTTTTTTTGAATATTTTTTTTTTGTAATAATTAATTTTTTTGTAAAAATAAATTTTTTTGGTAAGAATTAAATTTTATTTGTAAGAGTTTAAATTTTTGTTAGAATTCAATTTTATTTGTAAGAATTAATTTTTTTTGGTAAGAATTCAATTTTTTTGTAAGAATTCAATTTTTAATTGTTAGAATTATATTTTTTATTGAAAGTATTACATTTTTTTGGTAAGAATTAAAATTTCATTTGTTAGAAATAAATTGTTTTTTGTAAAAATTAAATTTTTTTTGTTAAGAATTAAATTTTTTTGTAATAATTAATTTTTTTGTAAAAATAAATTTTTTTGGTAAGAATTAAATTTTATTTGTAAGAATTTAAATTTTTGTTTGAATTTAATTTTTTGTAAGAATAATTTTTTTTTGTAAGAATCAAATTTTTTTGTAAGAATTAAATTTTTTTTGTTAGAATTAAAATTTTTTTGTAAGAATTAATTTTTTTGGTAAGAATTAATTTTTTTTTTGTAAGATTTAATTTTTTTTTTGAGAAATAATTTTTTTTTGTAAGATTTAATTTTTTTTTTGAGAAATAAATTTTTTTTGTAACAATTAAATTGGTTTTGTAAGCATTAAATTTTTTTTGTAAGAATTAAATTTTTTTTGTAAGAATTAATTTTTTTGTAAAAATAAATTTTTTTGGTAAGAATTAAATTTTATTTGTAAGAATTTAAATTTTTGTTAGAATTTAATTTTTTGTAAGTGTGACGTCCCACAATTTTTCGCGCGGTACTTTAACACCACTTCCTCACAAATCCATCCACAATCCACCAAAAACCTTCAATCTCGAGTCATACCCTACTCCCTCACCCAACCGATCGTTTGGACGATACACCTTAGTGGTCCCTATCTCTAAACGGTCAATCCAGATTCCTAATCGCCGATCACCTTGATGTTGTACCTTAGCGGTCCCCAACACAAGATGACCTATACAAAACGCCACCTCGATGATGTATCTTAGAGATCCCCATCGCGAGATGATCGTTACACAACTCCTTCGCCTATTCGCCATATGAGGCATGACCACTCCCTTCCAAATCTACGTTAAACAAATCCCTCATCCTTAAAACCCTCTTCAAAATCGAGACTACGTCTCACGCCCTTACTATGACCACAAAAGTCAATACACCGTTTACCCCATTCCTATACGACCTCCTAAACTCCACCAAATGGGTTGAGTATTTCGCTTCAAAGCCCCATGCAAAAACCCTAGAAATGTTACTGCGACGCAAATGTACAAACGTGATCAACACGTGATTGTAATTACGACGCATTTGGCGTACGTGACATAAACACATCTATTAATAACCATACCGTTACAAAAACCCCCAAAATCTACTGCGTCTTGTTTCCGAAATCTGTCAAGGTCTTTACCGCGCGTACCCCCGCAGTACTCCTGGAAGATCATATAAATACAAAGGATCGAGAGCCCAAAGAGCTCTTTTGTCAACAGACAGTCGAATAGATAGGAGTATCGATAAAACAAGTGTTAAATAATTCAAATCAGTGCTTTACGGCAACTACTGTAAGTCATTATTATATACCATTATTATAGTGCATATCACCCCATACCATATTATTATTCGTCAACGCTTATAGCTTATCATCATTTACTTTCATTTATGCTTATTGCTTACTTACTTTTATATTCTTTCATTTATGCTTATTGCTTACTTACTTTTATATTCTTTCATTTATGTTTATTGCTTACTTACTATTATATTCTCTCATTTATGCTTATTATATATATATATATCGCCATTCATATTCATAACTCATATTATAAATGTTGCGCGTGTGAATACAAAATCTTCCCACGCATTGTTAAAACCACTCTAACAAGGCTAATAAACCGCTTTGTTATCAATCGTGTCTCGAATTATTGTGTGTATCCTCGAGTCATAAGGCTTCCCAACGAAACCAAGCTGCCGCAACAGCTGATTCGCGAGAGCTCTCTCAGTATTTACAAACACACTGCTGCATTAACCGTGCTATTCTTAGGAAAACTAAGTGTGGTTTCTTTTGTACAAATGCAACGGTAAATCCTATTATCAAACCAAAACAAAACAAGAGTGCTAACGGGTGTCCCTTCAGTACCAATTTGCTTTAAAACCTTCCCTGGTCGATTAGTGTGGCGGATGATAGATTCGCGCCTGATCTTTTCTCTTAAAACCTTCAGAGTGCTGGATGACAGATTCACGCCTGACCTTCCTTATAAATCCACAGTGTGACGGATGACAGATTCGCGCCTGACTTTCCCTCGAAACCCACAGTGTGCTGGATGACAGATTCACGCCTGGCTTTCCCTCAAAACCCACAGTGTGCTGGATGACAGATTCACGCCTGGCTTTCCCTCAAAACCCACAGTGTGCTGGATGACAGATTCACGCCTGGCTTTCCCTCAAAACCCACAGTGTGCTGGATGACAGATTCACGCCTGGCTTTCCCTCAAAACCCACAGTGTGCTGGATGATAGATTCGCGCCTGGCTTTCCCTTAAAACCTTCAGAGTGCTGGATGACAGATTCACGCCTGACCGTCCTTTCAAAACCTACAGTGTGCTGGATGACAGATTCACGCCTGACTTTCCCTTAAAACCTTCAGAGTGCTGGATGACAGATTCACGCCTGATCCTCCTCTCGAACCCACAGTGTGACGGATGTTAGATTCGCGCCTGGCTTTCTCCTTCCCCATAGTCACCGTTCCCAAAAACCTCACCCGGGACGTGACAGTAAGAATAATTTTTTTTTGTAAGAATTAAATTTTTTTGTAAGAATTAAATTTTTTTTGTTAGAATTAAATTTTTTTTGTAAGAATTAAATTTTTTATGTAAAAATAAATTTTTTTGGTAAGAATTAAATTTTATTTGTAAGAATTTAAATTTTTGTTAGAATTCAATTTTATTTGTAAGAATTAATTTTTTTTGTAAGAATTCAATTTTTTTTGTAAGATTTAATTTTTTTTTTTTGAGAAAAAAATTTTATTTGTAAGAATTAAATTTTTTTTTGTAACAATTAAATTTTTTCGGTTAAGAATTTAATTTTTTTGTAAGAATTAATTTTTTTTGTAAGAATTAATATATTTTGTAAGAATTAATTTTTTTTTGTAAAATTTAAATTTTTTTTGAATAATTTTTTTTGTAATAATGAATTTTTTTGTAAAAATAAATTTTTTTGGTAAGAATTAAATTTTATTTGTAAGAATTTAAATTTTTGTTAGAATTCAATTTTATTTGTAAGAATTAATTTTTTTTTGTAAGAATTCAATTTTTTTTGTAAGAATTAAATTTTTAATTGTTAGAATTATATTTTTTATTGAAAGTATTACATTTTTTTGGTAAGAATTAAATTTTCGTTTGTTAGAAATAAATTGTTTTTTGTAAGAATTAAATTTTTTTTGTTTAGAATTAAATTTTTTTGTAATAATTAATTTTTTTTTTGAGAAAAAAATTTTATTTGTAAGAATTAAAATTTCTTTTGTAACAATTAAATTTTTTCGGTTAAGAATTTAATTTTTTGTAAGAATAATTTTTTTTTGTAAGAATTAATTTTTTTTGTAAGAATTAAATTTTTTTTGTAAGAATTAATTTTTTTGGTAAGAATTAATTTTTTTTTGTAAAATTTAAAATTTTTTTTGAATAATTTTTTTTTTGTATTAATTAATTTTTTGTAAAAATAAAATTTTTTGGTCAGAATTAAATTTTTTTTATAAGAATTAAATTTTTATTTGTTAGAATTGGATTTTTTTTGTAAGAATTAAATTTTTATTAGATAGAATTAATTTTTTTTGTAAGAATTAAATGTTTTTGTAAGATTTAATTTTTTTTCGAGAAATAAATTTTTTTTGTAAGATTTAATTTTTTTTTTGAGAAATAAATTTTTTTGTAACAATTAAATTGGTTTTGTAAGCATTAATTTTTTTTTGTAAGAATTAAATTTTTTTCGTAAGAATTAATTTTTTTTAAGAAAAATTTTATTTCGTTAGAATTAATAATTTTTCGGTAGGATTAAATTTTTTTTGCAAGAATTAAATTTTTTTTGTAAGAATTAAATTTTTTGTGGAAGAATTAATTTCTTTTGTAAGAATTCAATTTATATTTGCAACAATTATATTTTTATTTGTTAGAATTAAATTTTTTTTTGTAACAATTAAATTTTTTCGGGTAAGAAATTAATTTTTTTGTTCGAATGAATTTTTTTTGTAAAATTTAAATTTTTTTTGAATATTTTTTTTTGTAATAATTAATTTTTTTGTAAAAATAAATTTTTTTGGTAAGAATTAAATTTTATTTGTAAGAGTTTAAATTTTTGTTAGAATTCAATTTTATTTGTAAGAATTAATTTTTTTTGGTAAGAATTCAATTTTTTTGTAAGAATTCAATTTTTAATTGTTAGATTTATATTTTTTATTGAAAGTATTACATTTTTTTGGTAAGAATTAAAATTTCATTTGTTAGAAATAAATTGTTTTTTGTAAGAATTAAATTTTTTTTGTTAAGAATTAAATTTTTTTGTAATAATTAATTTTTTTGTAAAAATAAATTTTTTTGGTAAGAATTAAATTGTTTTGTGAGAATTAATTTTTTTTGTAAGAATTAAATTTTTTTTGTAAGAATTAAATTTTTTTTGTAAGAATTCAATTTTTTTGTAAGAATTAAATTTTTTTGTAAGAATTAAATTTTTTTGTAAGAACTAAATTCTTTTTGTAAGAATTCAATTTTTTGTAAGAATTAAATTTTTTTGTAAGAATTAAATTGTTTTTGTAAGAATTAAATTTTTTTTGTTAAGAATTAATTTTTTTTGTAATAATTAATTTTTTTGTAAAAATAAATTATTTTGGTAAGAATTAAATTTTATTTGTAAGAATTTAAATTTTTGTTAGAATTTAATTTTTTGTAAGAATAATTTTTTTTTGTAAGAATCAAATTTTTTTGTAAGAATTAAATTTTTTTGTTAGAATTAAAATTTTTTTGTAAGAATTAATTTTTTTGGTAAGAATTAATTTTTTTTTGTAAAATTTAAATTTTTTTTTTAATAATTTTTTTTGTATTAATTAATTTTTTGTAAAAATAATTTTTTTTGGTAAGAATTAAATTTTTTTTATAAGAATTAAATTTTTATTTGTTAGAATTGGATTTTTTTTGTAAGAATTAAATTTTTATTAGATAGAATTAATTTTTTTTTGTAAGAATTAAATGTTTTTGTAAGGATTACTTTTTTTTCGAGAAATAAATTTTTTTTGTAAGATTTAATTTTTTTTTTGAGAAATAAATTTTTTTTGTAACAATTAAATTGGTTTTGTAAGCATTAAATTTTTTTTGTAAGAATTAAATTTTTTTTGTAAGAATTAATTTTTTTGTAAAAATAAATTTTTTTGGTAAGAATTAAATTTTATTTGTAAGAATTTAAATTTTTGTTAGAATTTAATTTTTTGTAAGAATAATTTTTTTTTGTAAGAATTAAATTTTTTTGTAAGAATTAAATTTTTTTTGTAAGAATTACATTTTTATTTGATAGAATTAAATTTTTTTTGTAAGAATTAAATTTTTTTGTAAGAATTAATTTTTTTGTAAGAATTAATTTTTTAGTTGTAAGGATTAATTTTTTTTCAGAAAAAAAATTTTTTCGTTAGAATTACTTTTTTTTCTCGATAGAATTACATTTTTTTGCAAGAATTAATTTTTTTTTCGTAAGAATTTAATTTCTTTTGTTAGAATTAAATTTTTTTAGTTAGAATTAATTTTTTAGTTGTAAGCATTAATTTTTTTTTCAGAAAAAAAATTTTTTCGTTAGAATTAATTTTTTTTCTGGATGGAATTAAATTTTTTTGCAAGAATTAAAATTTTATTCCTAAGAAATAATTTTTTTGTTAGAATTAAATTTTTTTGTTAGAATTAAATTTTATTTGAGAGAATTAAAATTTTATTCCTAAGAAATAATTTTTTTTTGTAAAATTTAAAATTTTTTGTAAGAATTAAATTTTTTTTGTAAGAATTAAATTTTTTTTGTAAGAATTAAATTTTTTTCGTAAGAATTACATTTCTTTTGTAAGAATTAATTTTGATTTGTAAGAAATAAAATTTTTTGTTAGAATTAAATTTTTTTGTAAGAATTAAAGTTTTTTTGTAAGAATTAAATTTTTTTTGTAAGAATTAAATTTTTTTTGTAAGAATTAAATTCTTTTTGTAAGAATTAAATTTTTTTGTAAGAATTAATTTTTTAGTTGTAAGAATTAATTTTTTTTCAGAAAAAAAATTTTTTCGTTAGAATTAATTTTTTTTCTCGATGGAATTAAATTTTTTTGCAAGAATTAAACTTTTTTTCGTTAGAATTAAATTTTTTTGTTAGAATTAAATTTTATTTGTGAGAATTAAAATTTTATTCCTAAGAAATAATTTTTTTTGTAAAATTTAAATTTTTTTGTAAGAATCAATTTTTTTTGTAAGAATTAAATTTTTATTTGTAAGAATTAATTTTTTCGAGAAAAAATTTATTTCGTTAGAATTAATTTTTTCTCGATAGAATTAATTTTTTTTGTAAGAATTAATTTTTTTTTTGAGAAATAAAATTTTATATGTAAGAATTAAAATTTCTCTTGTAACAATTAAATTTTTTCGGATAAGAATTTAATTTTTTTGTAAGAATTAATTTTTTTTGTAAGAATTAATTTTTTTTGTAAAATTTAAATTTTTTTTGAATAATTTTTTTTGTAATAATTAATTTTTTTGTAAAAATAATTTTTTTTTGGTAAGAATTAAATTGTATTTGTAAGAATTTAAATTTTTGTTAGAATTAAATTTTATTTGTAAGAATTAAATTTTTTTGTAAGAATTAAATTTATTTTGTAAGAATTAAATTTTTTTTGTAAGAATTAATTTTATTTTAGTAACAAATAAATGTTTTTGTAAGAATTAAATTTTTTTTGTAAGAATTAATTTTTTTTTGTAAGAATTAAATTTTTATTTGTTAGAATTAAATTTTTTTTGGAAGAATTACATTTTTTTGTAAGAATTACAGTTTTTGTAAGAATTAAATTTTTATTTGTAAGAATAAATTATTTTTGAGAAAAATTTTTTTTCGATAGAATTAATTTTTTTTTCGATGGAATTAAATTTTTTTGGAAGAATTAAATTTTTTTTCTTTCGAATTAATTTTTTTTTGTCAGAATTAAATGTTTTTTGTAAGATTTAATTTTTTTTTGTAAGAATTAAATTTTATTTTGTAAAAATTTAATTATTTTGTACGAATTAAATTTTTTCGTGTAAGAATTTAATTTATTTGAAAGAATTAAATTTTTTTTGTAAGAATTAAAATTTTTTTGTAAGAATTAAATTTTTTTTGTAAGAATTAAATTTCTTTTGTTAGAATTAATTTTGATTTGTAAGAATTAAATTTTTTGGTTAGAATTAAATTTTTATTTGTGAGAATTAAAATTTTATTCCTAAGAAATAATTTTTTTTTGTAAGAATTAATTTTTTTTTGATAGAATTAAAATTTTTTGTAAGAATTAAATTTTTTTGTAAGAATTAATTTTTTTTTTGCAAGAATTAAATTTTTTTTGTAAGAATTAATTTTTTTTGTATGAATTAAATTTTTTTGTTAGAATTAAATTTTTATTTGTTAGAATTAAATTTTTTTTGTAAGAATTACATTTTTTGGTAAGAATTACAGTTTTTGTAAGAATTAAATTTTTATTTGTAAGAATAAATTATTTTTGAGAAAAATTTTTTTTCGTTAGAATTAATTTTTTTTCGATGGAATTAAATTTTTTTGCAAGAATTAAATTTTTTTTCTTTCGAATTAATTTTTTTTGTCAGAATTAAATGTTTTTTGTAAGATTTAATTTTTTTTTGTAAGAATTAAATTTTATTTTGTAAAAATTTAATTATTTTGTACGAATTAAATTTTTCGTGTAAGAATTTAATTTATTTGAAAGAATTAAATTTTTTTTGTAAGAATTAAAATTTTTTTGTAAGAATTAAATTTTTTTTGTAAGAATTAAATTTCTTTTGTAAGAATTAATTTTGATTTGTAAGAATTAAATTTTTTTGTTAGAATTAAATTTTTATTTGTGAGAATTAAAATTTTATTCCTAAGAAATAATTTTTTTCGTAAGAATTAAATTTTTTTTGATAGAATTAAAATTTTTTGTAAGAATTAAATTTTTTTGTAAGAATTAATTTTTTTTTGCAAGAATTAAATTTTTTTTGTAAGTATTAATTTTTTTTGTATGAATTAAATTTTTTTGATAGAATTAAATTTTTATTTGTGAGAATTAAAATTTTATTCCTAAGAAATATTTTTTTTTTGTAAGAATTAAATTTTTATTTGTTACAATTAAATTTTTTTTTGAAAGAAATAATTTTTTTTTGGAAGAATTAAATTTTTTTGTTAGAATTAAATTATTATTTGTGAGAATTAAAATTTTATTCCTAAGAAATAATTTTTTTTGTACGAATTAAATTTTTATATTTTAGAATTAAATTTTTTTTTGAAAGTATTACATTTTTTTGGTAAGAATTATATTTTTATTTGTTAGAATTAAATTTTTATTTGTATGAATTAAATTTTTATTTGTTAGAATTAAATTTTTTTTGTAAGAAATTAATTTTTTTTGTAAGAAATTAATTTTTATTTGTAGGAATTAATTTTTTAGCTGTAAGAATTAATTTTTTATGAGAAATTTTTTTTTTCGTTAGAATTAATTTTTTTTCTCGATAGAATTAAAATTTTTTTGCAAGAATTAAAATTTTCTTGCAAGAATTAAAAATTTTTTCGTTAGAATGTAATTTTTTTTGTTAGAATCAAATTTTTTTGTAGGAATTAATTTTTTTTTGAGAAATAAATTTTTATTGTAAGAATTAAATTGGTTTTGTTAGAATTAAATTTTTTTCTGTAAGAATTAATTTTGTTTTTTGAGAAATAATTTTTTTGTAAGAATTTAATTATTTTGTAAGAATTAAATTTTATTTGTAAGAATTAAATTTTTATTTGTAAGAATTCATTTTTTAGAAAAAAATTTTTTCGTTAGAATTAATTTTTTTTCGATCGAATTAATTTTTTTTTGCGAGAATTAAATTTGTTTGCGTTAGAATTAATTTTTTTTCGATAGAATTACATTTTTTTTGCAAGAATTAAATTTTTTTTCTTTAGAATTAAATTTTTTTGTTAGAATTAAATGTTTTTTGTAAGAATTAATTTTTATTGAGAAATAAATTTTTTTTGTAAGAATTAATTTGGTTTTGTAGAAATTAAATTTTTTTCGTTAGAATTAATTTTTTTTCGATAGAATTAATTTTTTGTGCAAGAATTAAATTTTTATTGGTTAGAATTAAATTTTTTTTTGTAAGAATTAAATTTTTTTGGTAAGAATTAAATTTTTTGGGTAAGAATTAAATTATTTTGTAAGAATTAAATTTTTTTGTAAGAATTATATTTTTATTTGTAAGAATTAAATTTTTTCGTGTAAGAATTTAATTTTTTTGTAAGAATTAAATTTTATTTTGTAAAAATTTAATTATTTTGTATGAATTAAATTTTTACGTGTAAGAATTAAAATTTTTTGTAAGAATTAAATTTTTTTTGTAAGAATTAAATTATTTTTGGTCGGAATTAATTTTCTTTTGTAAGGATTAATTTTTTTGAGAATTTTTTTTTGTAAGAAGTAAATTTTTTTGTAAGAATTATATTTTTATTTCTAAGAATTAATTTTTTTTAAGAAAAAAATTTTTTCGTTAGAATTAATTTTTTTTCGATAGAATTAATTTTTTTTGCAAGAATTACATTTTTTTTGTAAGAATTAAATTTTTTTTTAAAGAATTAAATTTTTTTTGTAAGAATTCAATTTCTTTTGTAAGAATTAATTTTGATTTGTAAGAATTAAATTTTTTGTTAGAATTAAATTTTTATTTGTGAGAATTAGAATTTTATTCCTAAGAAATAAATTTTTTTTGTAAGAATTAAATTTTATTTTGTAAAAATTTAATTATTTTGTATGAATTAAATTTTTTCGTGAAAGAATTAAATTTTTTTGTAAGAATTAAATTTTTTTTGTAAGAATTAAATTGGTTTTGTATGCATTAAATTTTTTTCCTTATGAATTAATTTTGTTTTTTGATAAATAAATTTTTTTTGTAAGAATTTAATTATTTTGTAAGAATTCAATTTTTTTGTAAGAATTATATTTTTATTTGTAAGAATTAAGTTTTTTCGTGTAAGAATTTAATTTTATTGTAAGAATGAATTTTTTTGTGTAAAATTAAATTTTTTTTGTAAGAATAAATTTTTTTTGAGAAAAAATTTTTTTCGTTAGAATTAATTTTTTTTCGATAGAATTAAATTTTTTTTGCAAGAATTAAATTTTTTTTCTTTAGAATTAAATTTTTTTTGTTAGAATTAAATTTTTTTTGCAAGATTCAATTTTTTCGTGTAAGAATTAAATTTTATTTTGTAAAAATTTAATTATTTTGTATGAATTAAATTTTTTCGTGTAAGAATTAATTTTTTTTGTAAGAATTAAATTTTTTTTGTATGAATTAAATTTTTTTTGTAAGAATTAATTTTTTTTGTAAGAATTAAATTTTTTTTGTAAGAATTAAATTTTTTTTGTAAGAATTAAATTTGTTTTCGTTAGAATTAATTTTTTTTTGTTAGAATTAAATGTTTTTTGTAAGAATTAAATTTTATTTGTATGAATTAAATTTTTTTGTAGGAATTAAATTTTTTTTGTAAGAATTAAATTTTTATTTTTAAGAATTAATTTTTATTGAGAAAAAAATTTTTTCGTTAGAATTAATTTTTATTGAGAAAAAATTTTTTTCGTTAGAATTAATTTTTTTTCGATAGAAATAAATTTTTTTGAAAGAATTAAATTTGTTTTCGTTATAATTAAATTTTTTTTGTTAGAATTAAATGTTTTTTGTAAGAATTAATTTTTTTTTGAGAAATAAATTTTTTTTGTAAGAATTAATTTGGTTTTGTAAGAATTAATTTCTTTTTGTAAGAATTAATTTCTTTTTGTAAGAATTATATTTTGTTTGTAAGTATTAAATTTTTTTTATAAGAATTAAATTTTTTTGTAAGAATTAATTTTTTTTTGTAAGAATTAAATTTTTTTTGTAAGAATTAAATTTTTTGGTGAGAATAAATTTTTTTTGTAAGAATAAAATTTTTTTTTAAAAAATTAAATTTTTTTTGTAAGAATTCAATTTCTTTTGTAAGAATTAATTTTGATTTGTAAGAATAAAATTTTTTTGTAAGAATTAAATTTTTTTTGTAAGAATTAAATTTTTATTTTTAAGAATTAATTTTTTTTTAGAAATATTTTTTTTTTGTAAGAATTAAATTTTTTTCTGTAAGAATTAATGTTGTTTTTTGAGAAATAATTTTTTTTGTAAGAATTAAATTTTTTTTGTAAGAATTCAATTTTTTTGTAAGAATTAAATTTTTTTGTAGGAATTAAATTTTTTATGTAAGAACTAAATTTTTTTTGTAAGAATTAAATTATTTTTGTAAGAATTAAATTTTTTTGTAAGAATTAATATTTTTGTAAAAATAATTTTTTTTGGTAAGAATTAAATTTTATTTGTAAGAATTAAATTTTTTTTGTAAGAATTCAATTTTTTTGTAAGAATTAAATTTTTTTGTAAGAATTAAATTTTTTTGTAAGAACTAAATTTTTTTTGTAAGAATTAAATTTTTTGTAAGAATTAAATTTTTTTGTAAGAATTAAATTGTTTTTGTAAGAATTAAATTTTTTTGTTAAGAATTAAATTTCTTTGTAATAATTAATTTTTTTGTAAAAATAAATTTTTTTGGTAAGAATTAAATTTTATTTGTAAGAATTTAATTTTTGTTAGAATTAAATTTTATTTCTAAGAATTAATTTTTTTTTGTAAGAATTAAATTTTTTTTGTAAGAATTAAATTGATTTTGTTAGAATTAAATTTTTTTTGTAAGAATTAAATCTTTTTTGTAAGAATTAATTTTTTTTGTAAGATTTAATATTTTTTGTAAGAATTAATTTTTTTTTGTAAAATTTAAATTTTTTTTGAATAATTTTTTTTGTAATAATTAATTTTTTTGTAAAAATAAATTTTTTTGGTAAGAATTAAATTTTATTTGTAAGAATTTAAATTTTTGTTAGAATTCAATTTTATTTGTAAGAATTAATTTTTTTTTGTAAGAATTCAATTTTTTTTGTAAGAATTAAATTTTTAATTGTTAGAATTATATTTTTTATTGAAAGTATTACATTTTTTTGGTAAGAATTAAATTTTCATTTGTTAGAAATAAATTGTTTTTTGTAAGAATTAAATTTTTTTTGTTAAGAATTAAATTTTTTTGTAAGAATTAAATTTTTTTTGTAAGAATTAAATTTTTTTTGTAAGAATTAATTTTTTTTGTAAGAATTAATTTTTTTTTGTAAAATTTAAATTTTTTTTTGTAAAATTTAAATTTTTTTTTGAATAATTTTTTTTTGTATTAATTAATTTTTTGTAAAAATAATTTTTTTTGGTAAGAATTAAATTTTTTGGTGAGAAATAATTTTTTTTGTAAGAATTAAATTTTTTTTATAAGAATTAAACTTTTATTTGTTAGAATTGGATTTTTTTTGTAAAAATTAAATTTTTATTAGATAGAATTATTTTTTTTTTGTAAGAATTAAATGTTTTTGTAAGATATAATTTTTTTTCGAGAAATAAATTTTTTTTGAAAGATTTAATTTTTTTTTTTGAGAAATAATTTTTTTTGTAACAATTAAATTGGTTTTGTAAGCATTAAATTTTTTTCTGTAAGAATTAATTTTGTTTTTTGAGAAATAAATTTTTTCGTGAGAATTTAATTATTTTGTAAGAATTAAATTTTTTTTGTAAGAATTAAATTTTTGTTATAAGAATTAAAATTTTATTTGTGAGATTTAAATTATTTCTGGTACGAATCAAATTTTTTTTGTAAGAATTAAATTTTTATTAGTAAGAATAAATTCTTTAGAGAAAAAAATTTTTTCAATAGAATTAATTTTTTTCTTAGAATTAAATGTTTTTGTAAGATTTGATTTTTTTTCGAGAAATAATTTTTTTTTGCAAGATTTAATTTTTTTTTGAGAAATAATTTTTTTTTGTAAGAATTAAATTGGTTTTGTAAGCATTAAATTTTTTTCTGTAAGAATTAATTTATTTTTTTGAGAAATAAATTTTTTTGTAAGAATTTAATTATTTTGTAAGAATTAAATTTTTTTGTAAGAATTATATTTTTATTTGTCAGAATTAAATTTTTTCGTGTACGAATTTAATTTTATTGTAAGAATTAATTTTTTTGTGTAAAATTTAAATTTTTTTGCAAGAATTAAATGTTTTTTGTAAGAATTAATTTTTTTTTAAGAAATAAATTTTTTTTGTAAGAATTAATTTGGTTTTGTAAGAGTTAAATTTTTTTGGTAAGAATTAATTTTTTTTTGTAAGAATTAAATTTTTTTGTAAGAATTAATTTTTTTTGGTAAGAATTAAATTATTTTTGTAAGAATTAAATTGTTTTTGTAAGAATTAAATTTTTTTTGTTAGAATTAAATTTTTTTTGTTAGAATTAAATTTTTTTTGTAAGAATTAAATTTTTTTTGTAAGAATTAAATTTTTTTTGTAAGAATTACATTTTTTTTGGAAGAAATAAATTTTTTTTGTAAGAATTAATTTTTTTTGTAAGAATTAAATTTTTTTGTTAGAATTAAATTTTTTTCGTTAGAATTAAATGTTTTTTGTAAGAAATAATTTTTTTTTAAGAAATAAATTTTTTTTGTAAGAATTAATTTGGTTTTGTAAGAGTTAAATTTTTTTGGTAAGAATTAATTTTTTTTTGTAAGAATTAAATTTTTTTGTAAGAATTAAATTTTTTTTTAGAAATATTTTTTTTTTGTAAGAATTAAATTTTTTTGTAAGAATTAATTTTTTGTAAAAATAATTTTTTTTGGTAAGAATTAAATTTTATTTGTAAGAATTAAATTTTTTTTGTAAGAATTCAATTTTTTTGTAAGAATTAAATTTTTTTGTAAGAATTAAATTTTTTTGTAAGAACTAAATTTTTTTTGTAGGAATTCATTTTTTGTAAGAATTAAATTTTTTTGTAAGAATTAAATTGTTTTTGTAAGAATTAAATTTTTTTTGTTAAGAATTAAATTT
Source organism: Andrena fulva (assembly GCA_946251845.1). Classification (NCBI taxonomy): domain Eukaryota; kingdom Metazoa; phylum Arthropoda; class Insecta; order Hymenoptera; family Andrenidae; genus Andrena; species Andrena fulva. The sequence continues at coordinate 238,833 of CAMITZ010000207.1, forward strand.
TTTTGTAATAATTAATTTTTTTGTAAAAATATTTTTTTTTGGTAAGAATTAAATTTTTGTTGTAAGAATTAAATTTTTGTTATAAGAATTAAAATTTTATTTGTGAGATTTAAATTATTTCTGGTACGAATTAAATTTTTTTTTGTAAGAATTAAATTTTTTTTCGTAAGAATTAAATATTTTTTGTAAGAATTAATTTTTTTTGAGAAAAATTTTATTTCGTTAGAATTAATTTTTTGTGGTAGAATTAAATTTTTTTTGCAAGAATTAAATTTTTTTTCGTTAGAATTAATTTTTTTTTGTTAGAATTAAATGTTTTTTGTAAGAATTAATATTTTTTTGAGAAATAATTTTTTTTGTAAGAATTAATTTTTTTTTGTTAGAATTATATTTTTTTTGTAAGTATTAAATTTTTTTTTGTAAAAACCAAATTTTTATTTTTAAGAATAAATTTTTTTGAGAAAAAATTTTTTTCAATAGAATTAATTTTTTTGTTAGAATTAAATGTTTTTGTAAGATTTGATTTTTTTTCGAGAAATAAAATTTTTTTGCAAGATTTAATTTTTTTTTGAGAAATAATTTTTTTTTGTAAGAATTAAATTGGGTTGGTAAGCATTAAATTTTTTTCTGTAAGAATTAATTTATTTTTTTGAGAAATAAATTTTTTTGTAAGAATTTAATTATTTTGTAAGAATTCAATTTTTTTGTAAGAATTATATTTTTATTTGTCAGAATTAAATTTTTTCGTGTACGAATTTAATTTTATTGTAAGAATTAATTTTTTTGTGTAAAATTTAAATTTTTTTGTAAGAATTAAATTTTTTTTGTAAGAATTAATTTTTTTTGTAAGAATTAAATTTTTTCATTAGAATTAATTTTTTTTCGATAGAATTAAATTTTTTTTGCAAGAATTAAATTTTTTTTCGTTAGAATTAATTTTTTTTGTTAGAATTAAATGTTTTTTGTAAGAATTAATTTTTTTTGTAAAATTTAAAATTTTTTTGAATAATTTTTTTTTGTAATAATTAATTTTTTTGTAAAAATAAATTTTTTTGTTAAGAATTAAATTTTATTTGTAAGAATTTAAATTTTTGTTAGAATTCAATTTTATTTGTAAGAATTAAATTTTTTTTGTAAGAATTAAATTTTTTTTGTAAGAATTAAATTTTTTTTGTACGAATTAAATTTTTTTTGGAAGAATTAATTTCTTTTGTAAGAATTCAATTTATATTTGCAACAAATATATTTTTATTTGTTAGAATTAAAAATTTTTTGTAACAATTAAATTTTTTCGGGTAAGAAATTAATTTTTTTGGTTCGAATTAATTTTTTTTTGTAAAATTACAATTTTTGTAAGATTTAATTTTTTTTTTGAGAAAAAAAATTTTATTTGTAAGAATTAAAATTTCTTTTGTAACAATTAAATTTTTTCGGTTAAGAATTTAATTTTTTTGTAAGAATTAATTTTTTTGTGTAAAATTTAAATTTTTTTGTAAGAATTAAATTTTTTTTGTAAGAATTAATTTTTTTTGTAAGAATTAAATTTTTTCATTAGAATTAATTTTTTTTCGATAGAATTAAATTTTTTTTGCAAGAATTAAATTTTTTTTCGTTAGAATTAATTTTTTTTGTTAGAATTAAATGTTTTTTGTAAGAATTAATTTTTTTTGTAAAATTTAAAATTTTTTTGAATAATTTTTTTTTGTAAGAATTCAATTTTTTTGTAAGAATTATATTTTTATTTGTAAGAATTAAGTTTTTTCGTGTAAGAATTTAATTTTATTGTAAGAATGAATTTTTTTGTGTAAAATTAAATTTTTTTTGTAAGAATAAATTTTTTTTGAGAAAAAATTTTTTTCGTTAGAATTAATTTTTTTTCGATAGAATTAAATTTTTTTTGCAAGAATTAAATTTTTTTTCTTTAGAATTAAATTTTTTTTGTTAGAATTAAATTTTTTTTGCAAGATTCAATTTTTTCGTGTAAGAATTAAATTTTATTTTGTAAAAATTTAATTATTTTGTATGAATTAAATTTTTTCGTGTAAGAATTAATTTTTTTTGTAAGAATTAAATTTTTTTTGTATGAATTAAATTTTTTTTGTAAGAATTAATTTTTTTTGTAAGAATTAAATTTTTTTTGTAAGAATTAAATTTTTTTTGTAAGAATTAAATTTGTTTTCGTTAGAATTAATTTTTTTTTGTTAGAATTAAATGTTTTTTGTAAGAATTAAATTTTATTTGTATGAATTAAATTTTTTTGTAGGAATTAAATTTTTTTTGTAAGAATTAAATTTTTATTTTTAAGAATTAATTTTTATTGAGAAAAAATTTTTTTCGTTAGAATTAATTTTTATTGAGAAAAAATTTTTTTCGTTAGAATTAATTTTTTTTCGATAGAAATAAATTTTTTTGAAAGAATTAAATTTGTTTTCGTTATAATTAAATTTTTTTTGTTAGAATTAAATGTTTTTTGTAAGAATTAATTTTTTTTTGAGAAATAAATTTTTTTTGTAAGAATTAATTTGGTTTTGTAAGAATTAATTTCTTTTTGTAAGAATTAATTTCTTTTTGTAAGAATTATATTTTGTTTGTAAGTATTAAATTTTTTTTATAAGAATTAAATTTTTTTGTAAGAATTAATTTTTTTTTGTAAGAATTAAATTTTTTTTGTAAGAATTAAATTTTTTGGTGAGAATAAATTTTTTTTGTAAGAATAAAATTTTTTTTTAAAAAATTAAATTTTTTTTGTAAGAATTCAATTTCTTTTGTAAGAATTAATTTTGATTTGTAAGAATAAAATTTTTTTGTAAGAATTAAATTTTTTTTGTAAGAATTAAATTTTTATTTTTAAGAATTAATTTTTTTTTAGAAATATTTTTTTTTTGTAAGAATTAAATTTTTTTCTGTAAGAATTAATGTTGTTTTTTGAGAAATAATTTTTTTTGTAAGAATTAAATTTTTTTTGTAAGAATTCAATTTTTTTGTAAGAATTAAATTTTTTTGTAGGAATTAAATTTTTTATGTAAGAACTAAATTTTTTTTGTAAGAATTAAATTATTTTTGTAAGAATTAAATTTTTTTGTAAGAATTAATATTTTTGTAAAAATAATTTTTTTTGGTAAGAATTAAATTTTATTTGTAAGAATTAAATTTTTTTTGTAAGAATTCAATTTTTTTGTAAGAATTAAATTTTTTTGTAAGAATTAAATTTTTTTGTAAGAACTAAATTTTTTTTGTAAGAATTAAATTTTTTGTAAGAATTAAATTTTTTTGTAAGAATTAAATTGTTTTTGTAAGAATTAAATTTTTTTGTTAAGAATTAAATTTCTTTGTAATAATTAATTTTTTTGTAAAAATAAATTTTTTTGGTAAGAATTAAATTTTATTTGTAAGAATTTAATTTTTGTTAGAATTAAATTTTATTTCTAAGAATTAATTTTTTTTTGTAAGAATTAAATTTTTTTTGTAAGAATTAAATTGATTTTGTTAGAATTAAATTTTTTTTGTAAGAATTAAATCTTTTTTGTAAGAATTAATTTTTTTTGTAAGATTTAATATTTTTTGTAAGAATTAATTTTTTTTTGTAAAATTTAAATTTTTTTTGAATAATTTTTTTTGTAATAATTAATTTTTTTGTAAAAATAAATTTTTTTGGTAAGAATTAAATTTTATTTGTAAGAATTTAAATTTTTGTTAGAATTCAATTTTATTTGTAAGAATTAATTTTTTTTTGTAAGAATTCAATTTTTTTTGTAAGAATTAAATTTTTAATTGTTAGAATTATATTTTTTATTGAAAGTATTACATTTTTTTGGTAAGAATTAAATTTTCATTTGTTAGAAATAAATTGTTTTTTGTAAGAATTAAATTTTTTTTGTTAAGAATTAAATTTTTTTGTAAGAATTAAATTTTTTTTGTAAGAATTAAATTTTTTTTGTAAGAATTAATTTTTTTTGTAAGAATTAATTTTTTTTTGTAAAATTTAAATTTTTTTTTGTAAAATTTAAATTTTTTTTTGAATAATTTTTTTTGTATTAATTAATTTTTTGTAAAAATAATTTTTTTTGGTAAGAATTAAATTTTTTGGTGAGAAATAATTTTTTTTGTAAGAATTAAATTTTTTTTATAAGAATTAAACTTTTATTTGTTAGAATTGGATTTTTTTTGTAAAAATTAAATTTTTATTAGATAGAATTATTTTTTTTTTGTAAGAATTAAATGTTTTTGTAAGATATAATTTTTTTTCGAGAAATAAATTTTTTTTGAAAGATTTAATTTTTTTTTTTGAGAAATAATTTTTTTTGTAACAATTAAATTGGTTTTGTTAGCATTAAATTTTTTTCTGTAAGAATTAATTTTGTTTTTTGAGAAATAAATTTTTTCGTGAGAATTTAATTATTTTGTAAGAATTAAATTTTTTTTGTAAGAATTAAATTTTTGTTATAAGAATTAAAATTTTATTTGTGAGATTTAAATTATTTCTGGTACGAATCAAATTTTTTTTGTAAGAATTAAATTTTTATTAGTAAGAATAAATTCTTTAGAGAAAAAAATTTTTTCAATAGAATTAATTTTTTTCTTAGAATTAAATGTTTTTGTAAGATTTGATTTTTTTTCGAGAAATAATTTTTTTTTGCAAGATTTAATTTTTTTTTGAGAAATAATTTTTTTTTGTAAGAATTAAATTGGTTTTGTAAGCATTAAATTTTTTTCTGTAAGAATTAATTTATTTTTTTGAGAAATAAATTTTTTTGTAAGAATTTAATTATTTTGTAAGAATTAAATTTTTTTGTAAGAATTATATTTTTATTTGTCAGAATTAAATTTTTTCGTGTACGAATTTAATTTTATTGTAAGAATTAATTTTTTTGTGTAAAATTTAAATTTTTTTGCAAGAATTAAATGTTTTTTGTAAGAATTAATTTTTTTTTAAGAAATAAATTTTTTTTGTAAGAATTAATTTGGTTTTGTAAGAGTTAAATTTTTTTGGTAAGAATTAATTTTTTTTTGTAAGAATTAAATTTTTTTGTAAGAATTAATTTTTTTTGGTAAGAATTAAATTATTTTTGTAAGAATTAAATTGTTTTTGTAAGAATTAAATTTTTTTTGTTAGAATTAAATTTTTTTTGTTAGAATTAAATTTTTTTTGTAAGAATTAAATTTTTTTTGTAAGAATTAAATTTTTTTTGTAAGAATTACATTTTTTTTGGAAGAAATAAATTTTTTTTGTAAGAATTAATTTTTTTTGTAAGAATTAAATTTTTTTGTTAGAATTAAATTTTTTTCGTTAGAATTAAATGTTTTTTGTAAGAAATAATTTTTTTTTAAGAAATAAATTTTTTTTGTAAGAATTAATTTGGTTTTGTAAGAGTTAAATTTTTTTGGTAAGAATTAATTTTTTTTTGTAAGAATTAAATTTTTTTGTAAGAATTAAATTTTTTTTTAGAAATATTTTTTTTTTGTAAGAATTAAATTTTTTTGTAAGAATTAATTTTTTGTAAAAATAATTTTTTTTGGTAAGAATTAAATTTTATTTGTAAGAATTAAATTTTTTTTGTAAGAATTCAATTTTTTTGTAAGAATTAAATTTTTTTGTAAGAATTAAATTTTTTTGTAAGAACTAAATTTTTTTTGTAGGAATTCATTTTTTGTAAGAATTAAATTTTTTTGTAAGAATTAAATTGTTTTTGTAAGAATTAAATTTTTTTTGTTAAGAATTAAATTTTTTTGTAATAATTAATTTTTTTGTAAAAATATTTTTTTTTGGTAAGAATTAAATTTTTGTTGTAAGAATTAAATTTTTGTTATAAGAATTAAAATTTTATTTGTGAGATTTAAATTATTTCTGGTACGAATTAAATTTTTTTTTGTAAGAATTAAATTTTTTTTCGTAAGAATTAAATATTTTTTGTAAGAATTAATTTTTTTTGAGAAAAATTTTATTTCGTTAGAATTAATTTTTTGTGGTAGAATTAAATTTTTTTTGCAAGAATTAAATTTTTTTTCGTTAGAATTAATTTTTTTTTGTTAGAATTAAATGTTTTTTGTAAGAATTAATATTTTTTTGAGAAATAATTTTTTTTGTAAGAATTAATTTTTTTTTGTTAGAATTATATTTTTTTTGTAAGTATTAAATTTTTTTTTGTAAAAACTAAATTTTTATTTTTAAGAATAAATTTTTTTGAGAAAAAATTTTTTTCAATAGAATTAATTTTTTTGTTAGAATTAAATGTTTTTGTAAGATTTGATTTTTTTTCGAGAAATAAAATTTTTTTGCAAGATTTAATTTTTTTTTGAGAAATAATTTTTTTTTGTAAGAATTAAATTGGGTTGGTAAGCATTAAATTTTTTTCTGTAAGAATTAATTTATTTTTTTGAGAAATAAATTTTTTTGTAAGAATTTAATTATTTTGTAAGAATTCAATTTTTTTGTAAGAATTATATTTTTATTTGTCAGAATTAAATTTTTTCGTGTACGAATTTAATTTTATTGTAAGAATTAATTTTTTTGTGTAAAATTTAAATTTTTTTGTAAGAATTAAATTTTTTTTGTAAGAATTAATTTTTTTTGTAAGAATTAAATTTTTTCATTAGAATTAATTTTTTTTCGATAGAATTAAATTTTTTTTGCAAGAATTAAATTTTTTTTCGTTAGAATTAATTTTTTTTGTTAGAATTAAATGTTTTTTGTAAGAATTAATTTTTTTTGTAAAATTTAAAATTTTTTTGAAAATTTTTTTTTGTAATAATTAATTTTTTTGTAAAAATAAATTTTTTTGTTAAGAATTAAATTTTATTTGTAAGAATTTAAATTTTTGTTAGAATTCAATTTTATTTGTAAGAATTAAATTTTTTTTGTAAGAATTAAATTTTTTTTGTAAGAATTAAATTTTTTTTGTACGAATTAAATTTTTTTTGGAAGAATTAATTTCTTTTGTAAGAATTCAATTTATATTTGCAACAAATATATTTTTATTTGTTAGAATTAAAAATTTTTTGTAACAATTAAATTTTTTCGGGTAAGAAATTAATTTTTTTGGTTCGAATTAATTTTTTTTTGTAAAATTACAATTTTTGTAAGATTTAATTTTTTTTTGAGAAAAAAAATTTTATTTGTAAGAATTAAAATTTCTTTTGTAACAATTAAATTTTTTCGGTTAAGAATTTAATTTTTTTGTAAGAAATAATTTTTTTTGTAAGAATTAATTTTTTTTGTAAGAATTAATTTTTTTTTGTAAAAATTAAATTTTTTTGTAAGATTTAATTTTTTTTTGAGAAAAAAAATTTTATTTGTAAGAATTAAAATTTCTTTTGTAACAATTAAATTTTTTCGGTTAAGAATTTAATTTTTTTGTAAGAATTAATTTTTTTTGTAAGAATTAATTTTTTTTTGTAAAATTTAAAATTTTTTTGAATATTTTTTTCGGTTAAGAATTTAATTTTTTTGTAAGATTTAATTTTTTTTGTAAGAATTAATTTTTTTTGTAAGAATTAATTTTTTTTGTAAGAATTAATTTTTTTTTGTAAAATTTAAATTCTTTTTGAATAATTTTTTTTGTAATAATTAATTTTTCTGTAAAAATAAATTTTTTTGGTTGGAATTAAATTTTATTTGTAAGAATTTAAATTTTTGTTAGAATTCAATTTTATTTGTAAGAATTAAATTTTTTTGTAGGAATTAAATTTTTTTTGTAAGAACTAAATTTTTTTTGTAAGAATTAAATTATTTTTGTAAGAATTAAATTTTTTTGTAAGAATTAATTTTTTTGTAAAAATAAATTTTTTTGGTAAGAATTAAATTTTATTTGTAAGAATTAAATTTTTTTTGTAAGAATTCAATTTTTTTGTAAGAATTCAATTTTTTTGTAAGAATTAAATTTTTTTGTAAGAACTAAATTTTTTTTGTAAGAATTCAATTTTTTTGTAAGAATTAAATTTTTCTGTAAGAATTAAATTGTTTTTGTAAGAATTAAATTATTTTTGTTAAGAATTAAATTTTTTTGTAATAATTATTTTTTTTGTAAAAATAAATTTTTTTGGTAAGAATTAAATTTTATTTGTAAGAATTAAATTTTTTTGTAAGAATTCAATTTTTTTGTAAGAATTAAAATTTTTTGTAACAATTAAATTTTTTTGTAAGAATTAAATTTTTTTTGTAAGAATTCAATTTTTTGTAAGAATTAAATTTTTTTGTAAGAATTAAATTGTTTTTGTAAGAATTAAAAATTTTTTGTTAAGAATTAAATTTCTTTGTAATAATTAATTTTTATTTGTTAGAATTGGATTTTTCTTGTAAGAATTAAATTTTTATTAGATAGAATTAATTTTTTTTTGTAAGAATTAAATGTTTTTGTAAGATTTAATTTTTTTTCGAGAAATCAATTTTTTTTGTAAGATTTAATTTTTTTTTTGAGAAATAAATTTTTTTTGTAACAATTAAATTGGTTTTGTAAGCATTAAATTTTTTTCTGTAAGAATTAATTTTGTTTTTTGAGAAATAAATTTTTTCGCGAGAATTTAATTATTTTGTAAGAATTAAATTTTTTTTGTAATAATTAAATTTTTGTTATAAGAATTAAAATTTTATTTGTGAGATTTAAATTATTTCTGGTACGAATTAAATTTTTTTTGTAAGAATTAAATTTTTTTTGTAAGAATTAAATTTTTTTTGTAAGAATTAATTTTTTTTGAGAAAAATTTTATTTCGTTAGAATTAATTTTTTTTCGCTAGAATTAAACTTTTTTTCCCAGAATTAAATTGTTTTTCGTTAGAATTAATTTTTTTTTGTTAGAATTAAATGTTTTTTGTTAGAATTAATATTTTTTTGAGAAATAATTTTTTTTTGTAAGAATTAATTTTTTTTTGTTAGAATTATATTTTTTTTGTAAGTATTAAATTTTTTTTGTAAAAATTAAATTTCTATTTGTAAGAATAAATTTTTTTGAGAAAAAAATTTTTTCAATAGAATTAATTTTTTTGTTAGAATTAAATGTTTTTGTAAGATTTGATTTTTTTTCGAGAAATAAATTTTTTTTGCAAGATTTAATTTTTTTTTGAGAAATAATTTTTTTTTGTAAGAATTAAATTGGTTTTGTAAGCATTAAATTTTTTTCTGTAAGAATTAATTTATTTTTTTGAGATATAAATTTTTTTGTAAGAATTTAATTATTTTGTAAGAATTCAATTTTTTTGTAAGAATTATATTTTTATTTGTCAGAATTAAATTTTTTCGTGTACGAATTTAATTTTATTGTAAGAATTAATTTTTTTGTGTAAAATTTAAATTTTTTTGTAAGAATTAAATTTTTTTTGTAAGAATTAAATTTTTTTTGTAAGAATTAATTTTTTTTGAGAAAAATTTTATTTCGTTAGAATTAATTTTTTTTCGCTAGAATTAAACTTTTTTCCCCAGAATTAAATTTTTTTTCGTTAGAATTAATTTTTTTTTGTTAGAATTAAATGTTTTTTGTTAGAATTAATATTTTTTTGAGAAATAATTTTTTTTTGTAAGAATTAATTTTTTTTTGTTAGAATTATATTTTTTTTGTAAGTATTAAATTTTTTTTGTAAAAATTAAATTTCTATTTGTAAGAATAAATTTTTTTGAGAAAAAAATTTTTTCAATAGAATTAATTTTTTTGTTAGAATTAAATGTTTTTGTAAGATTTGATTTTTTTTCGAGAAATAAATTTTTTTTGCAAGATTTAATTTTTTTTTGAGAAATAATTTTTTTTTGTAAGAATTAAATTGGTTTTGTAAGCATTAAATTTTTTTCTGTAAGAATTAATTTATTTTTTTGAGAAATAAATTTTTTTGTAAGAATTTAATTATTTTGTAAGAATTCAATTTTTTTGTAAGAATTATATTTTTATTTGTCAGAATTAAATTTTTTCGTGTACGAATTTAATTTTATTGTAAGAATTAATTTTTTTGTGTAAAATTTAAATTTTTTTGTAAGAATTAAATTTTTTTTGTAAGAATTAATTTTTTTTGTAAGAATTAAATTTTTTCATTAGAATTAATTTTTTTTCGATAGAATTAAATTTTTTTTGCAAGAATTAAATTTTTTTTCGTTAGAATTAATTTTTTTTTGTTAGAATTAAATGTTTTTTGTAGGAATTAAATTTTTTTTGTAAGAACTAAATTTTTTTTGTAAGAATTAAATTATTTTTGTAAGAATTAAATTTTTTTGTAAGAATTAATTTTTTTGTAAAAATAAATTTTTTTGGTAAGAATTAAATTTTATTTGTAAGAATTAAATTTTTTTTGTAAGAATTCAATTTTTTTGTAAGAATTCAATTTTTTTGTAAGAATTAAATTTTTTTGTAAGAATTAATTTTTTTTTTTAGAAATATTTTTTTTTTGTAAGAATTAAATTTTTTTCTGTAAGAATTAATTTTGTTTTTTGAGAAATAATTTTTTTTGTAAGAACTAAATTTTTTTGTAAGAATTAACTTATTTTTGTAAGAATTAAATTTTTTTGTAAGAATTAATTTTTTGTAAAAATACATTTTTTTGGTAAGAATAAATTTTATTTGTAAGAATTAAATTTTTTTTGTAAGAATTAAATTTTTTTTGTAAGAATTAAATTTTGTTTGTATGAATTAAATTTTTTTTGTAAGAATTAATTTTTTTTGTAAGAATTAATTTTTTTTGTAAGAATTAAATTTTTTTGTAAGAATTAATTTTTTTGTAAAAATAAATTTTTTTGGTAAGATTAAATTTTATTTGTAAGAATTAAATTTTTTTGTAGGAATTCAATTTTTTTGTAAGAATTAAATTTTTTTGTAACAATTAAATTTTTTTGTAAGAATTAAATTTTTTTTGTAAGAATTCAATTTTTTGTAAGAATTAAATTTTTTTGTAAGAATTAAATTGTTTTTGTAAGAATTAAATATTTTTTGTTAAGAATTAAATTTCTTTGTAATAATTAATTTTTTTGTAAAAAGAAATTTTTTTTGTAAGAATTAATTTTTTTTGTAAGAATTAATTTTTTTTGTAAGAATTAAATTTTTTTGTAAGAATTAAATTTTTTTGTAAGAATTAATTTTTTTTTGTTAAGAATTAAATTTTTTTGTAATAATTAATTTTTTTGTAAAAATAAATTTTTTTGGTAAGAATTAAATTTTTTGGTGAGAATTAATTTTTTTTGTAAGAATTAAATTTTTTTGTAAGAATTAAATTTTTTTTGTAAGAATTAAATTTTTTTTGTAAGAATTAAATTTTTTTTGTAAGAATTAAATTTTTTTTGTTAGAATTAAATTTTTTTTGTAAGAATTAAATTATTTTTGTAAGAATTAAATTATTTTTGTAAGAATTAAATTTTTTTGTAAGAATTAATTTTTTTGTAAAAATAAATTTTTTTGGTAAGAATTAAATTTTATTTGTAAGAATTTAAATTTTTGTTAGAATTCAATTTTATTTGTAAGAATTAAATTTTTTTTGTAAGAATTAAATTATTTTTGTAAGAATTAAATTTTTTTGTAAGAATTAATTTTTTTGTAAAAATAAATTTTTTTGGTAAGAATTAAATTTTATTTGTAAGAATTTAAATTTTTGTTAGAATTAAATTTTATTTCTAAGAATTAATTTTATTTTGTAAGAATTAAATTGTTTTTGTAAGAATTAAATTTTTTTTGTTAGAATTAAATTTTTTTTGTTAGAATTAAATTTTTTTTGTAAGAATTAAATTTTTTTTGTAAGAATTAAATTTTTTTTGGAAGAAATAAATTTTTTTTGTAAGAACTAAATTTTTTTTGTAAGAATTCAATTTTTTTGTAAGAAATCAATTTTTTTGTAAGAATTAATTTTTTTTGTAAAAATTAAATTTTTATTAGATAGAATTATTTTTTTTTGTAAGAATTAAATGTTTTTGTAAGATATAATTTTTTTTCGAGAAATAAATTTTTTTTGAAAGATTTAATTTTTTTTTTGAGAAATAATTTTTTTTGTAACAATTAAATTGGTTTTGTAAGCATTAAATTTTTTTCTGTAAGAATTAATTTTGTTTTTTGAGAAATAAATTTTTTCGTGAGAATTTAATTATTTTGTAAGAATTAAATTTTTTTTGTAAGAATTAAATTTTTGTTATAAGAATTAAAATTTTATTTGTGAGATTTAAATTATTTCTGGTACGAATCAAATTTTTTTTGTAAGAATTAAATTTTTATTAGTAAGAATAAATTCTTTAGAGAAAAAAATTTTTTCAATAGAATTAATTTTTTTCTTAGAATTAAATGTTTTTGTAAGATTTGATTTTTTTTCGAGAAATAATTTTTTTTTGCAAGATTTAATTTTTTTTTGAGAAATAATTTTTTTTTGTAAGAATTAAATTGGTTTTGTAAGCATTAAATTTTTTTCTGTAAGAATTAATTTATTTTTTTGAGAAATAAATTTTTTTGTAAGAATTTAATTATTTTGTAAGAATTAAATTTTTTTGTAAGAATTATATTTTTATTTGTCAGAATTAAATTTTTTCGTGTACGAATTTAATTTTATTGTAAGAATTAATTTTTTTGTGTAAAATTTAAATTTTTTTGCAAGAATTAAATGTTTTTTGTAAGAATTAATTTTTTTTTAAGAAATAAATTTTTTTTGTAAGAATTAATTTGGTTTTGTAAGAGTTAAATTTTTTTGGTAAGAATTAATTTTTTTTTGTAAGAATTAAATTTTTTTGTAAGAATTAATTTTTTTTGGTAAGAATTAAATTATTTTTGTAAGAATTAAATTTTTTTGTAAGAACTAAATTTTTTTTGTAAGAATTCAATTTTTTTGTAAGAATTCAATTTTTTTGTAAGAATTAATTTTTTTTGTAAGAATTAAATTGTTTTTGTAAGAAATAAATTTTTTTTGTTAGAATTCAATTTTTTTTGTTAGAATTAAATTTTTTTTGTAAGAATTAAATTTTTTTTGTAAGAATTAAATTTTTTTTGTAAGAATTACATTTTTTTTGGAAGAAATAAATTTTTTTTGTAAGAATTAATTTTTTTTGTAAGAATTAAATTTTTTTGTTAGAATTAAATTTTTTTCGTTAGAATTAAATGTTTTTTGTAAGAATTAATTTTTTTTTAAGAAATAAATTTTTTTTGTAAGAATTAATTTGGTTTTGTAAGAGTTAAATTTTTTTGGTAAGAATTAATTTTTTTTTGTAAGAATTAAATTTTTTTGTAAGAATTAAATTTTTTTTTAGAAATATTTTTTTTTGTAAGAATTAAATTTTTTTGTAAGAATTAATTTTTTGTAAAAATAATTTTTTTTGGTAAGAATTAAATTTTATTTGTAAGAATTAAATTTTTTTTGTAAGAATTCAATTTTTTTGTAAGAATTAAATTTTTTTGTAAGAATTAAATTTTTTTGTAAGAACTAAATTTTTTTTGTAGGAATTCATTTTTTGTAAGAATTAAATTTTTTTGTAAGAATTAAATTGTTTTTGTAAGAATTAAATTTTTTTTGTTAAGAATTAAATTTTTTTGTAATAATTAATTTTTTTGTAAAAATATTTTTTTTTGGTAAGAATTAAATTTTTTTTGTAAGAATTAAATTTTTGTTATAAGAATTAAAATTTTATTTGTGAGATTTAAATTATTTCTGGTACGAATTAAATTTTTTTTTGTAAGAATTAAATTTTTTTTCGTAAGAATTAAATTTTTTTTGTAAGAATTAATTTTTTTTGAGAAAAATTTTATTTCGTTAGAATTAATTTTTTGTGGTAGAATTAAATTTTTTTTGCAAGAATTAAATTTTTTTTCGTTAGAATTAATTTTTTTTTGTTAGAATTAAATGTTTTTTGTAAGAATTAATATTTTTTTGAGAAATAATTTTTTTTGTAAGAATTAATTTTTTTTTGTTAGAATTATATTTTTTTTGTAAGTATTAAATTTTTTTTGTAAAAACTAAATTTTTATTTTTAAGAATAAATTTTTTTGAGAAAAAATTTTTTTCAATAGAATTAATTTTTTTGTTAGAATTAAATGTTTTTGTAAGATTTGATTTTTTTTCGAGAAATAAAATTTTTTTGCAAGATATAATTTTTTTTTGAGAAATAATTTTTTTTTGTAAGAATTAAATTGGGTTGGTAAGCATTAAATTTTTTTCTGTAAGAATTAATTTATTTTTTTGAGAAATAAATTTTTTTGTAAGAATTTAATTATTTTGTAAGAATTCAATTTTTTTGTAAGAATTATATTTTTATTTGTCAGAATTAAATTTTTTCGTGTACGAATTTAATTTTATTGTAAGAATTAATTTTTTTGTGTAAAATTTAAATTTTTTTGTAAGAATTAAATTTTTTTTGTAAGAATTAATTTTTTTTGTAAGAATTAAATTTTTTCATTAGAATTAATTTTTTTTCGATAGAATTAAATTTTTTTTGCAAGAATTAAATTTTTTTTCGTTAGAATTAATTTTTTTTGTTAGAATTAAATGTTTTTTGTAAGAATTAATTTTTTTTGTAAAATTTAAAATTTTTTTGAATAATTTTTTTTTGTAATAATTAATTTTTTTGTAAAAATAAATTTTTTTGTTAAGAATTAAATTTTATTTGTAAGAATTTAAATTTTTGTTAGAATTCAATTTTATTTGTAAGAATTAAATTTTTTTTGTAAGAATTAAATTTTTTTTGTAAGAATTAAATTTTTTTTGTACGAATTAAATTTTTTTTGGAAAAATTAATTTCTTTTGTAAGAATTCAATTTATATTTGCAACAAATATATTTTTATTTGTTAGAATTAAAAATTTTTTGTAACAATTAAATTTTTTCGGGTAAGAAATTAATTTTTTTGGTTCGAATTAATTTTTTTTTGTAAAATTACAATTTTTGTAAGATTTAATTTTTTTTTTGAGAAAAAAAATTTTATTTGTAAGAATTAAAATTTCTTTTGTAACAATTAAATTTTTTCGGTTAAGAATTTAATTTTTTTGTAAGAATTAATTTTTTTTGTAAGAATTAATTTTTTTTGTAAGAATTAATTTTTTTTTGTAAAAATTAAATTTTTTTGTAAGATTTAATTTTTTTTTGAGAAAAAAAATTTTATTTGTAAGAATTAAAATTTCTTTTGTAACAATTAAATTTTTTCGGTTAAGAATTTAATTTTTTTGTAAGAATTAATTTTTTTTGTAAGAATTAATTTTTTTTTGTAAAATTTAAAATTTTTTTGAATATTTTTTTCGGTTAAGAATTTAATTTTTTTGTAAGATTTAATTTTTTTTGTAAGAATTAATTTTTTTTGTAAGAATTAATTTTTTTTGTAAGAATTAATTTTTTTTTGTAAAATTTAAATTCTTTTTGAATAATTTTTTTTGTAATAATTAATTTTTCTGTAAAAATAAATTTTTTTGGTTGGAATTAAATTTTATTTGTAAGAATTTAAATTTTTGTTAGAATTCAATTTTATTTGTAAGAATTAAATTTTTTTGTAGGAATTAAATTTTTTTTGTAAGAACTAAATTTTTTTTGTAAGAATTAAATTATTTTTGTAAGAATTAAATTTTTTTGTAAGAATTAATTTTTTTGTAAAAATAAATTTTTTTGGTAAGAATTAAATTTTATTTGTAAGAATTAAATTTTTTTTGTAAGAATTCAATTTTTTTGTAAGAATTCAATTTTTTTGTAAGAATTAAATTTTTTTGTAAGAACTAAATTTTTTTTGTAAGAATTCAATTTTTTTGTAAGAATTAAATTTTTCTGTAAGAATTAAATTGTTTTTGTAAGAATTAAATTATTTTTGTTAAGAATTAAATTTTTTTGTAATAATTATTTTTTTTGTAAAAATAAATTTTTTTGGTAAGAATTAAATTTTATTTGTAAGAATTAAATTTTTTTGTAAGAATTCAATTTTTTTGTAAGAATTAAATTTTTTTGTAACAATTAAATTTTTTTGTAAGAATTAAATTTTTTTTGTAAGAATTCAATTTTTTGTAAGAATTAAATTTTTTTGTTAGAATTAAATTGTTTTTGTAAGAATTAAAAATTTTTTGTTAAGAATTAAATTTCTTTGTAATAATTAATTTTTATTTGTTAGAATTGGATTTTTCTTGTAAGAATTAAATTTTTATTAGATAGAATTAATTTTTTTTTGTAAGAATTAAATGTTTTTGTAAGATTTAATTTTTTTTCGAGAAATCAATTTTTTTTGTAAGATTTAATTTTTTTTTTGAGAAATAAATTTTTTTTGTAACAATTAAATTGGTTTTGTAAGCATTAAATTTTTTTCTGTAAGAATTAATTTTGTTTTTTGAGAAATAAATTTTTTCGCGAGAATTTAATTATTTTGTAAGAATTAAATTTTATTTGTAAGAATTAAATTTTTTTGTAGGAATTCAATTTTTTTGTAAGAATTAAATTTTTTTGTAACAATTAAATTTTTTTGTAAGAATTAAATTTTTTTTGTAAGAATTCAATTTTTTGTAAGAATTAAATTTTTTTGTAAGAATTAAATTGTTTTTGTAAGAATTAAATATTTTTTGTTAAGAATTAAATTTCTTTGTAATAATTAATTTTTTTGTAAAAAGAAATTTTTTTTGTAAGAATTAATTTTTTTTGTAAGAATTAATTTTTTTTGTAAGAATTAAATTGGGTTGGTAAGCATTAAATTTTTTTCTGTAAGAATTAATTTATTTTTTTGAGAAATAAATTTTTTTGTAAGAATTTAATTATTTTGTAAGAATTCAATTTTTTTGTAAGAATTATATTTTTATTTGTCAGAATTAAATTTTTTCGTGTACGAATTTAATTTTATTGTAAGAATTAATTTTTTTGTGTAAAATTTAAATTTTTTTGTAAGAATTAAATTTTTTTTGTAAGAATTAATTTTTTTTGTAAGAATTAAATTTTTTCATTAGAATTAATTTTTTTTCGATAGAATTAAATTTTTTTTGCAAGAATTAAATTTTTTTTCGTTAGAATTAATTTTTTTTGTTAGAATTAAATGTTTTTTGTAAGAATTAATTTTTTTTGTAAAATTTAAAATTTTTTTGAATAATTTTTTTTTGTAATAATTAATTTTTTTGTAAAAATAAATTTTTTTGTTAAGAATTAAATTTTATTTGTAAGAATTTAAATTTTTGTTAGAATTCAATTTTATTTGTAAGAATTAAATTTTTTTTGTAAGAATTAAATTTTTTTTGTAAGAATTAAATTTTTTTTGTACGAATTAAATTTTTTTTGGAAGAATTAATTTCTTTTGTAAGAATTCAATTTATATTTGCAACAAATATATTTTTATTTGTTAGAATTAAAAATTTTTTGTAACAATTAAATTTTTTCGGGTAAGAAATTAATTTTTTTGGTTCGAATTAATTTTTTTTTGTAAAATTACAATTTTTGTAAGATTTAATTTTTTTTTTGAGAAAAAAAATTTTATTTGTAAGAATTAAAATTTCTTTTGTAACAATTAAATTTTTTCGGTTAAGAATTTAATTTTTTTGTAAGAATTAATTTTTTTTGTAAGAATTAATTTTATTTGTAAGAATTAATTTTTTTTTGTAAAAATTAAATTTTTTTGTAAGATTTAATTTTTTTTTGAGAAAAAAAATTTTATTTGTAAGAATTAAAATTTCTTTTGTAACAATTAAATTTTTTCGGTTAAGAATTTAATTTTTTTGTAAGAATTAATTTTTTTTGTAAGAATTAATTTTTTTTTGTAAAATTTAAAATTTTTTTGAATATTTTTTTCGGTTAAGAATTTAATTTTTTTGTAAGATTTAATTTTTTTTGTAAGAATTAATTTTTTTTGTAAGAATTAATTTTTTTTGTAAGAATTAATTTTTTTTTGTAAAATTTAAATTCTTTTTGAATAATTTTTTTTGTAATAATTAATTTTTCTGTAAAAATAAATTTTTTTGGTTGGAATTAAATTTTATTTGTAAGAATTTAAATTTTTGTTAGAATTCAATTTTATTTGTAAGAATTAAATTTTTTTGTAGGAATTAAATTTTTTTTGTAAGAACTAAATTTTTTTTGTAAGAATTAAATTATTTTTGTAAGAATTAAATTTTTTTGTAAGAATTAATTTTTTTGTAAAAATAAATTTTTTTGGTAAGAATTAAATTTTATTTGTAAGAATTAATTTTTTTTTGTAAGAATTCAATTTTTTTGTAAGAATTCAATTTTTTTGTAAGAATTAAATTTTTTTGTAAGAACTAAATTTTTTTTGTAAGAATTCAATTTTTTTGTAAGAATTAAATTTTTCTGTAAGAATTAAATTGTTTTTGTAAGAATTAAATTATTTTTGTTAAGAATTAAATTTTTTTGTAATAATTATTTTTTTTGTAAAAATAAATTTTTTTGGTAAGAATTAAATTTTATTTGTAAGAATTAAATTTTTTTGTAAGAATTCAATTTTTTTGTAAGAATTAAATTTTTTTGTAACAATTAAATTTTTTTGTAAGAATTAAATTTTTTTTGTAAGAATTCAATTTTTTGTAAGAATTAAATTTTTTTGTTAGAATTAAATTGTTTTTGTAAGAATTAAAAATTTTTTGTTAAGAATTAAATTTCTTTGTAATAATTAATTTTTATTTGTTAGAATTGGATTTTTCTTGTAAGAATTAAATTTTTATTAGATAGAATTAATTTTTTTTTGTAAGAATTAAATGTTTTTGTAAGATTTAATTTTTTTTCGAGAAATCAATTTTTTTTGTAAGATTTAATTTTTTTTTTGAGAAATAAATTTTTTTTGTAACAATTAAATTGGTTTTGTAAGCATTAAATTTTTTTCTGTAAGAATTAATTTTGTTTTTTGAGAAATAAATTTTTTCGCGAGAATTTAATTATTTTGTAAGAATTAAATTTTATTTGTAAGAATTAAATTTTTTTGTAGGAATTCAATTTTTTTGTAAGAATTAAATTTTTTTGTAACAATTAAATTTTTTTGTAAGAATTAAATTTTTTTTGTAAGAATTCAATTTTTTGTAAGAATTAAATTTTTTTGTAAGAATTAAATTGTTTTTGTAAGAATTAAATATTTTTTGTTAAGAATTAAATTTCTTTGTAATAATTAATTTTTTTGTAAAAAGAAATTTTTTTTGTAAGAATTAATTTTTTTTGTAAGAATTAATTTTTTTTGTAAGAATTAAATTTTTTTGTAAGAATTAAATTTTTTTGTAAGAATTAAATATTTTTTGTTAAGAATTAAATTTCTTTGTAATAATTAATTTTTTTGTAATAATTAATTTTTTTGTAAAAATAAATTTTTTTGGTAAGAATTAAATTTTTTGGTGAGAATTAATTTTTTTTGTAAGAATTAAATTTTTTTGTAAGAATTAAATTTTTTTTGTAAGAATTAAATTTTTTTTGTAAGAATTAAATTTTTTTTGTTAGAATTAAATTTTTTTTGTAAGAATTAAATTATTTTTGTAAGAATTAAATTATTTTTGTAAGAATTAAATTTTTTTGTAAGAATTAATTTTTTTGTAAAAATAAATTTTTTTGGTAAGAATTAAATTTTATTTGTAAGAATTTAAATTTTTGTTAGAATTCAATTTTATTTCTAAGAATTAATTTTATTTTGTAAGAATTAAATTTTTTTGGTAAGAATTAAATTTTATTTGTAAGAATTTAAATTTTTGTTAGAATTCAATTTTATTTGTAAGAATTAAATTTTTTTTGTAAGAATTAAATTATTTTTGTAAGAATTAAATTTTTTTGTAAGAATTAATTTTTTTGTAAAAATAAATTTTTTTGGTAAGAATTAAATTTTATTTGTAAGAATTTAAATTTTTGTTAGAATTAAATTTTATTTCTAAGAATTAATTTTATTTTGTAAGAATTAAATTTTTTTTGTAAGAATTAAATTTTTTTTGTAAGAATTAATTTTTTTTTGTAAAAATTAAATTTTTTTGTAAGATTTAATTTTTTTTTGAGAAAAAAAATTTTATTTGTAAGAATTAAAATTTCTTTTGTAACAATTAAATTTTTTCGGTTAAGAATTTAATTTTTTTGTAAGAATTAATTTTTTTTGTAAGAATTAATTTTTTTTTGTAAAATTTAAAATTTTTTTGAATATTTTTTTCGGTTAAGAATTTAATTTTTTTGTAAGATTTAATTTTTTTTGTAAGAATTAATTTTTTTTGTAAGAATTAATTTTTTTTGTAAGAATTAATTTTTTTTTGTAAAATTTAAATTCTTTTTGAATAATTTTTTTTGTAATAATTAATTTTTCTGTAAAAATAAATTTTTTTGGTTGGAATTAAATTTTATTTGTAAGAATTTAAATTTTTGTTAGAATTCAATTTTATTTGTAAGAATTAAATTTTTTTGTAGGAATTAAATTTTTTTTGTAAGAACTAAATTTTTTTTGTAAGAATTAAATTATTTTTGTAAGAATTAAATTTTTTTGTAAGAATTAATTTTTTTGTAAAAATAATTTTTTTTGGTAAGAATTAAATTTTATTTGTAAGAATTAAATTTTTTTTGTAAGAATTCAATTTTTTTGTAAGAATTCAATTTTTTTGTAAGATGTTACGTATGTGGAATTTTCCCATACGCCGCTCTCAACCGTTTTTCGAGCTCGCGTCTGCGAAGGGAAAACGCCCTAAAATCCTTTTGCTTATCACACACCACTAATGGGGGTCGTGCTCTCGACCATCTGGTTGACGATCATGGGAACGGGAGTGACACGACGACGACCCCGAAGAATTTCCTTATATGGAGATTTCCAACTTATCCCCACTCATTTTTGGGACTATATAAACCCTTTGGTTTCTACCCTCTTTGGTTCAAAGCAGTACAGTTACGCGTAGAGTAACGTCGTGTCACGCTCGTACAGAGTTGGTTAAATCTAGTAAGATCGAGCTAAAGTCTCCGTCGGAATCATAGTTAACCTCATAGAATCCGCGAGTTCGGTTTATATTCTATTTGGCTTCTCCGAATAACCACTCGTACGCCCCGCATCGCCAGTGCGTCAACACCGCGCAAATTAGTGGTAATTCATACACTTTTACTACACTATTTAATCGCGACACTTACATTTGTACAATAATTAGTTATTGAATACACGAATGGTGTTCACGTCTAAATTGAGTCAGATCCGTTAAAACCCATCTTTTACCCAGCGATCCTTATAATATTAGTAGCATATACCCACCGATACAACTTTACCGCTCGAGTTGTATCAAATATTAATTAAGAGTTACGAGGCAATACTAACATTTCCCGCGACTCCCTGATTTCACATCAGGGTCTTTCGCATCCATACCAAAAAAGGAATCTTCTCCAACCTAGTGGCTCCCCGATTTCGCATCGGGTTCGTCCACGTTTAACCTCCCCTGCGGCTCCCTGATTTCGCATCAGGTTCGTCCGTATCCTACAGCTCCCTGATTTCGCATCAGGTTCGTCTGTAAGTCAACCACCTTCCGAACAGCTCCCTGGTTACGCACCAGGTTCGTCTGTGAATAATCCAACCTCCTAACAGCTCCTCGACTTCGCGTCGAGTTCGTCTGTGAACATCATCCTAGTGACTCCCCGATTTCGCATCGGGTTCGTTCACGAATAATCACCCTCCTGCGGCTCCCTGATTTCGCATCAGGTTCGTCCGTGAGTGACTCCATTCCTAGAGGCTCCCTGATTTCGCATCAGGTTCGTCCTCGTTTCCGATAATCCTGCGGCTCCCTGATTTCGCATCAGGTTCGTCCGCCCTCTAACTAACAAATTCATAAACCGTATTCCTTGGGAAATACCCCCTCGCCGGCCTCTCGCGTTGCCGCAGCCCCGGCTCGTAACAGAACTGGTGACAGCGGTGGGATGCTACTGCATTAGAATCGCCGTCAAATTTGGGTTTTTTAAATACGTTAAAATCACTCATTATTTATTATCGACAATATACTAGTTTTCTCTAGTCGAGTCACTTAGTAATTTTCAAAATGACAAGCGCACAGGCGAATGTCTCGTCTAACGACATTATGAACCTGACAGTTTCAATTGCAAACTCAATGTCACTCTTGACGCAACGGACATGTATACAGAACATTACAATGTCAATTCCAACCTTCGACGGTGAAAGTCCACCCTTGACGCGCTTTGCACAAAATGTGGAAGACGGGTTAACTTTGATTCCTGAAGGTACGGAAGCCGAGTATCTTGCGATAATTCTAACGAAACTGATCGGTCCGGCACGCAGGTGCACCTTAGAGCATAAATTTGAATCTGTTAAGAAATTAGTTCAACATTTGAAAAAGAGATTCGCGCCGGGAAGAAGTTTGTCATACTTCCAAGTAGAGATCGCGAAATTACGTATTCGCGAAGGAGAAAGCCTACGACAGTACGTCGACAGGACTTGTCATCTCGTTTACTGTGCGCGCGGAGCTATTCGGGAAAGGTATCTGGATCACGCTGAAGACTTCGTCAAAGAAATGGAAAAGGACGTTAAAGAAAACTTCATCGACGGTTTACCGGATCGAATTTCCTGGAAAGTGTCGGCTCAGATTCAAGACATCAAAACACTTGAACAAGCTTACGACGCCGTGCTACAGATAGACCGAAAATTAAGGAATAGACGACAGTCGCCCCGTAATGAATCACCCTCCCGGTGGTCTCGCCGAGACCATTACGCGGAAGACTCTCGAAACCACGACCGTGAAGTGTCGTACCCGCACTCTCCAAGTAGATACGACCAGAACAGGGATCAGTCTACAAAAACATCTGGTTTTGAAGAGGAACGAGAAGGACGGACACGTACGACGGCCTGGACCTTGCGTCACCGGAGCCCCTCGAGATCCCCTTCTTATCGCTCAGACTCGTCGTACGCAGATAATGGGGAAAAACATTATTCTATTTTAAAAAATCCCGATACAAATCGCAAGCCAAGTTTATATTGCTGGCATTGCGGTACGACCGGACATGACGGAAAATCCTGTAGGAAACATCCGCGTAGCCCGAGATATCAACGAGACTCGCGAGATTCGTCCGTTGAATCAAACAAATCTTTAAACTTCGATCGCGCTCAACGTATAGGCGACACGATGAGCGGAAACAAAGAAGCTCGCCAAAGGACAGTCCGCTTCGAAGAGAAACCCTCATCAAGGAAGCACCTGCCCCACGGATCAACATCAAGGTTCCAGAACTGGAGTCAGGAACGGGAGAATTCCTAATCGATGGTGGAGCATCCGTCAATTTAGTAGTCATTAACGCCCTAGGACAAAAAGCCGCGATAAACTCTAGGGAAGAAATCGAATTAACCGGAATTACTACTAATCCAATTCACACTTTAGGAACAACAATTCTTCATATCCACGAAGCTCCCGCACTTTTCTATGTGGTAAAAGAGCTTGCAATAGAAGCAGATGGACTTATAGGAAGCCCATTTTTAAAACAAGAGGAGGCCGAAATTTCCTATTATCATGGGACTTTGGTGTTAAAGAACAAACCAACCCGACCCCTACGTTTTTCAAACTATCAAGACCTACCTCAAACAGGAACACTACCGACGTCGACCAAACATCGTATCGAACCTAGGACGTCGCAACAGATTGCTATAACTATAACAAACCGCGGGATGAAGGAAGGATATTTACCACGTATCAAGACCCTCGAACATCTCTACATAGGAGAAGCAGTTGTGAGGAATAGTGAAGGAAAGTGTTACGTTATGGCAACAAATACCAGCGATGTACCCCTAGACGTAGAGATAAAACCACAAACATTGGAGCCATTCGAAATTTTCGGTTCATCAGAAGAAGATTTCTACTCAGCTGCAGAACACCCGTCAAAATTCAAAACAAGTGAAGATAGAATACAAAAAATTTTAGAAGCCCTAAACACAAAACATTTAAATAGGGAAGAACTAGATTTCGTTACCAATTTAGTCACAGATTTTCCCGACCGATTTTATCTTCCTGGAGATAAACTTGGGAAGGCTCGCGAATTTAAACATTCAATTCATACATCTAACGATATTCCGATCAACACAAGACAATATCGTTATCCTCTCATTCACCAAAAGGAAATCCAAAAACAAATCAGCGCGTTATTATCAAATGGTATAATTACACCTTCAAAATCTCCATACAATTCACCTTTATGGATCGTCCCGAAGAAAGAAGACGAAAACGGAGTGAAACGTTGGCGTCTGGTAATAGATTTTCGCGGCCTCAATGAAATAACAATATCTGATAAGTATCCATTACCTCAAATCACGGAGATTTTAGATCGACTAGGAGGAGCTAAATATTTTTCAGTCTTTGATCTCGCTAGTGGATTTCATCAAATAGAGATGGATCCGAAAGATAAATCAAAAACAGCATTCACTACTCCAAATGGACATTACGAATTCTCTCGAATGCCTTTCGGATTAAAGAATGCACCACCCACCTTTCAACGCCTAATGGATCAAGCACTCACTGGACTTCAAGGAACGGACCTCTTTGTCTACTTGGACGACATAGTGATCTATGCATCATCATTACAGGAACATAATATTAAAGTCAAAAAACTGTTAACCCGCCTTCGAGAACATGGATTAACCCTCCAGACCAACAAGTGCCAATTCCTGCGAAAGGAAGTTGCATACCTTGGACACATTATTTCAAAGGAAGGAGTAAGACCTGACCCTAGGAAATTAAAAGCTGTTCAAGATTTTCCCATACCAACAACGCAGAAGAACATTCAACAATTCTTAGGACTTGTAGGATATTACCGAAGATTCGTACCTAATTTCACCACAAAAGCAAAACCTTTAATTAATTTATTAGGAAAAGGCATCAAATTTAAATGGACAGAAGAACAAGACCAAAGTTTTAAGCAATTACGTAACGAACTTTGTCAACAACCCATATTGCAATACCCAGATTTTAGTAAACCATTTATCGTCACAACAGATGCATCTGATTACGCTATTGGAGCCGTACTTAGTCAAGGGGAGATAGGAAACGACCTGCCGATTGCTTACGCATCTCGCAGCCTAAATAAACCTGAGAAGAATTATTCGGCTACTGAAAAGGAATGTTTGGCCATGGTTTACGCCGTAAGATACTTCAGGCCTTACATTTACGGAACCCCATTCACCCTCGTTACAGATCACAGACCACTAGTCTGGTTACATTCTGTTAAGGACCCCACTTCAAGACTTATGAAGTGGAAGCTCCGACTTTTAGAGTACGAGTACCAGGTTGTCCATAAATCTGGAAAGACGAATAAGAACGCAGACGCATTATCACGCAACCCCACGTCTGCCTGCCTACCACTTATTCCACGAGACCCTCAAGATCCTAATTTCAAAGCCCAGATACCGAAAACAGACGCTAACATCGAGACAATTGGGCACCGCATACGACAGTTACGACGCGATAGAGAAGTCCGACCCAAGTATCGGGAGACAAGCAGCAGCTCAGACGAAACAGAAGAAACTGCACGTGGGAACGTTCAACATTCTCCAATAATATACAAGAACCGATCTTTCCCCAGCTTATCTCAAGAGGTAACGATGCCAGATGAACGTCAGGAAACTATAAACACTTTCTCGCCCGTAGCAAATTCCACACAAATCGTCCCTTTAGATAAGGACCAGACCTCATTCGACGATCTAATATCCTTTGAGGAGCCGACCGACAATACTGTCATAGAAAATGCAGGAAATATTCAACAAGAATTACTCAGTACACCGCAAGTATCCTTAGAAGTCATGGATGAACTTTTACAACCCTCAATAAACCCGCTACCTGCAGGGACTACAGCCGAAGCAAGTGTGGGACAACCACCTGACAGCAGGACAACTGAATCTAGGGTCTTTGACCGCACGCTTGACCCTTACCCATTCTTCACTACCGAAATCGAAAATTCAACCGACCTTGGTGATCTGGAAGAGATTCCACTAGACCAACCACATCAAATTATTGTCTCTTCAAATACCTTTACTGCTGAAGAAGGACATCACGTACATTTCAGTTCTGCCGATTGCAATTTAGTAAACCCCGTTGGAAAATTACTACTAGACACAGAAATGATTAATAAAGCAAATCTTCTGGCAGCACAACCAAAAAAGGGACAGGTGATAACTACGGACAATGGACTATTTAAAACTTTCAGTATAATAATCTCAGAAAACTTCTTTGATAATATTAAAAGAGTAGATGTGCTCGATGGATTGAAAACTCTTCGACACACCTTGGATCAAAATCAGATTAAATCATTTCGAATTTCTGCTACGGGGGACCTTCATAAAATACCATCCAATGAATTCGTCAAGATTTTAGAAGAGGTTTTCATGGGAACAGGTCTGCAGATTATTCTATGCAACTGTACCATCACCACACCATCCGAAGAAGACAGACAGCACATCATCAACGAGGCTCACGACAGTTTAATTGGAGGACATAAAGGAGTTACGAAGACATACAAACGCATCCGATCAAAATTCCATTGGCCACAAATGCGCAACGACATTCAGGACTACATCCGAAAATGCCAAAGTTGTCAAGAACAGAAGTTAGTACGAGCGAAAACTCGTCAGCCGATGTTGATCACCGACACACCTATAGGAGCCTTTGACAAAATTTCCTTAGATACAGTGGGACCTTTACCAATTACACCCAGTGGGAACAGACACATTCTCACCATTCAAGATAATCTAACGAAATATTGCGTAGCCGTAGCAATACCTAACATTCGAGCTACTACAATTGCAGATGCTTTTGCCAGACATTTCATCGCAATTTATGGTACACCTCGCGCAATACTAACAGACAAAGGAACTAGCTTCATTGGAACACTTATGACCAACCTATCTGAAATATTTAAAATTAAACAAATCACAACCTCGGGATATAGACCACAAACTAATGGGTCTCTGGAACGAAGCCACATCGTCCTCACCGAATACCTTAAGCATTACATGGATAATTATGAGGACTGGGATCTATTAATACCATTCGCAATGTTTTCTTACAATACATCCGTTCATGAAGCAACAAATTTCACTCCGTACGAATTAATCTTTGGCAAGCCAGCTCGAGAACCAAGCTCTTTTCCAACCGGTGAAAAATTAAAGTCATACGGAGAATACCTAATAGAACTGATAACGCACATGACTAGTATTCGTAATATAGCTTCCGATAATCTAAACAAAGCAAAAAATCGTTCGAAAAATTATTACGATATCCGTGCAAAACCAGCAACGTTTAACGTAGGCGATTTTGTTTACGTACTCAAGGAACCACGAACCAGTAAATTTGATCCACATTACATTGGACCGTACCAGATAATGGACATAATGGATATGAACAACGTAGTATTACAAACACGCCATAAATTAATTACAAAGCATCAGGACAAATTAAAACACGCCTATTTTCCGTCCACGGCAAAACGGTAAGCCGACCGTCTACCCAAATATGGTCCTGATCACCCTGGTCCCGAAACATACCCTGGTAAGCAGTGAGGCTCTACCTGAGGAGTACTCAACCCCTTCCCATACGCCGCCCCTGCAAACAACAACCAGGACGGAGATGCTGATGGGGATCAGAAGGATAGCATCACTGCAACGCTAACGCTGGACCAGCTACTCGTACAACCCCACTAGATGTCATCAACCACTGGCTGGAGATGGGCTACGTGGTGCCCAGCGACAACTGAACCCAACACCCCGCAATACCTAGCGATAAGTACACTACATTACACTACACCCGACAATTCTCTTTTACACTTTTGCTTACGAAAGACTTGTAGGTCGTTTTCCCTTCTTTTGTAAAAGCATCACGAAAATCGCGATGTTTTGTCTTGGGGGGGGGAGATGTTACGTATGTGGAATTTTCCCATACGCCGCTCTCAACCGTTTTTCGAGCTCGCGTCTGCGAAGGGAAAACGCCCTAAAATCCTTTTGCTTATCACACACCACTAATGGGGGTCGTGCTCTCGACCATCTGGTTGACGATCATGGGAACGGGAGTGACACGACGACGACCCCGAAGAATTTCCTTATATGGAGATTTCCAACTTATCCCCACTCATTTTTGGGACTATATAAACCCTTTGGTTTCTACCCTCTTTGGTTCAAAGCAGTACAGTTACGCGTAGAGTAACGTCGTGTCACGCTCGTACAGAGTTGGTTAAATCTAGTAAGATCGAGCTAAAGTCTCCGTCGGAATCATAGTTAACCTCATAGAATCCGCGAGTTCGGTTTATATTCTATTTGGCTTCTCCGAATAACCACTCGTACGCCCCGCATCGCCAGTGCGTCAACACCGCGCAAATTAGTGGTAATTCATACACTTTTACTACACTATTTAATCGCGACACTTACATTTGTACAATAATTAGTTATTGAATACACGAATGGTGTTCACGTCTAAATTGAGTCAGATCCGTTAAAACCCATCTTTTACCCAGCGATCCTTATAATATTAGTAGCATATACCCACCGATACAACTTTACCGCTCGAGTTGTATCAAATATTAATTAAGAGTTACGAGGCAATACTAACATTTCCCGCGACTCCCTGATTTCACATCAGGGTCTTTCGCATCCATACCAAAAAAGGAATCTTCTCCAACCTAGTGGCTCCCCGATTTCGCATCGGGTTCGTCCACGTTTAACCTCCCCTGCGGCTCCCTGATTTCGCATCAGGTTCGTCCGTATCCTACAGCTCCCTGATTTCGCATCAGGTTCGTCTGTAAGTCAACCACCTTCCGAACAGCTCCCTGGTTACGCACCAGGTTCGTCTGTGAATAATCCAACCTCCTAACAGCTCCTCGACTTCGCGTCGAGTTCGTCTGTGAACATCATCCTAGTGACTCCCCGATTTCGCATCGGGTTCGTTCACGAATAATCACCCTCCTGCGGCTCCCTGATTTCGCATCAGGTTCGTCCGTGAGTGACTCCATTCCTAGAGGCTCCCTGATTTCGCATCAGGTTCGTCCTCGTTTCCGATAATCCTGCGGCTCCCTGATTTCGCATCAGGTTCGTCCGCCCTCTAACTAACAAATTCATAAACCGTATTCCTTGGGAAATACCCCCTCGCCGGCCTCTCGCGTTGCCGCAGCCCCGGCTCGTAACAAAGAATTAAATTTTTTTGTAAGAACTAAATTTTTTTTGTAAGAATTCAATTTTTTTGTAAGAATTAAATTTTTCTGTAAGAATTAAATTGTTTTTGTAAGAATTAAATTATTATTGTTAAGAATTAAATTTTTTTGTAATAATTATTTTTTTTGTAAAAATAAATTTTTTTGGTAAGAATTAAATTTTATTTGTAAGAATTAAATTTTTTTGTAAGAATTCAATTTTTTTGTAAGAATTAAATTTTTTTGTAACAATTAAATTTTTTTGTAAGAATTAAATTTTTTTTGTAAGAATTCAATTTTTTGTAAGAATTAAATTTTTTTGTAAGAATTAAATTGTTTTTGTAAGAATTAAAAATTTTTTGTTAAGAATTAAATTTCTTTGTAATAATTAATTTTTATTTGTTAGAATTGGATTTTTCTTGTAAGAATTAAATTTTTATTAGATAGAATTAATTTTTTTTTGTAAGAATTAAATGTTTTTGTAAGATTTAATTTTTTTTCGAGAAATCAATTTTTTTTGTAAGATTTAATTTTTTTTTTGAGAAATAAATTTTTTTTGTAACAATTAAATTGGTTTTGTAAGCATTAAATTTTTTTCTGTAAGAATTAATTTTGTTTTTTGAGAAATAAATTTTTTCGCGAGAATTTAATTATTTTGTAAGAATTAAATTTTTTTTGTAATAATTAAATTTTTGTTATAAGAATTAAAATTTTATTTGTGAGATTTAAATTATTTCTGGTACGAATTAAATTTTTTTTGTAAGAATTAAATTTTTTTTGTAAGAATTAAATTTTTTTTGTAAGAATTAATTTTTTTTGAGAAAAATTTTATTTCGTTAGAATTAATTTTTTTTCGCTAGAATTAAACTTTTTTTCCCAGAATTAAATTTTTTTTCGTTAGAATTAATTTTTTTTTGTTAGAATTAAATGTTTTTTGTTAGAATTAATATTTTTTTGAGAAATAATTTTTTTTTGTAAGAATTAATTTTTTTTTGTTAGAATTATATTTTTTTTGTAAGTATTAAATTTTTTTTGTAAAAATTAAATTTCTATTTGTAAGAATAAATTTTTTTGAGAAAAAAATTTTTTCAATAGAATTAATTTTTTTGTTAGAATTAAATGTTTTTGTAAGATTTGATTTTTTTTCGAGAAATAAATTTTTTTTGCAAGATTTAATTTTTTTTTGAGAAATAATTTTTTTTTGTAAGAATTAAATTGGTTTTGTAAGCATTAAATTTTTTTCTGTAAGAATTAATTTATTTTTTTGAGATATAAATTTTTTTGTAAGAATTTAATTATTTTGTAAGAATTCAATTTTTTTGTAAGAATTATATTTTTATTTGTCAGAATTAAATTTTTTCGTGTACGAATTTAATTTTATTGTAAGAATTAATTTTTTTGTGTAAAATTTAAATTTTTTTGTAAGAATTAAATTTTTTTTGTAAGAATTAATTTTTTTTGTAAGAATTAAATTTTTTCATTAGAATTAATTTTTTTTCGATAGAATTAAATTTTTTTTGCAAGAATTAAATTTTTTTTCGTTAGAATTAATTTTTTTTTGTTAGAATTAAATGTTTTTTGTAAGAATTAATTTTTTTTGTAAAATTTAAAATTTTTTTGAATAAATTTTTTTTGTAATAATTAATTTATTTGTAAAAATAAATTTTTTTGTTAAGAATTAAATTTTATTTGTAAGAATTTAAATTTTTGTTAGAATTCAATTTTATTTGTAAGAATTAATTTTTTTTGTAAGAATTAAATTTTTTTGTTAGAATTCAATTTTTTTCGTTAGAATTAAATGTTTTTTGGAAGAATTAATTTTTTTTTAAGAAATAAATTTTTTTTGTAAGAATTAATTTGGTTTTGTAAGAGTTAAATTTTTTTGGTAAGAATTAATTTTTTTTTTGTAAGAATTAAATTTTTTTGTAAGAATTAATTTTTTTTTTAGAAATATTTTTTTTTTGTAAGAATTAAATTTTTTTCTGTAAGAATTAATTTTGTTTTTTGAGAAATAATTTTTTTTGTAAGAATTAAATTTTTTTTGTAAGAATTCAATTTTTTTGTAAGAATTAAATTTTTTTGTAGGAATTAAAATTTTTTTGTAAGAACTAAATTTTTTTTGTAAGAATTAAATTATTTTTGTAAGAATTAAATTTTTTTGTAAGAATTAATTTTTTTGTAAAAATAAATTTTTTTGGTAAGAATTAAATTTTATTTGTAAGAATTAAATTTTTTTTGTAAGAATTCAATTTTTTTGTAAGAATTCAATTTTTTTGTAAGAATTAAATTTTTTTGTAAGAATTAATTTTTTTTTTTAGAAATATTTTTTTTTTGTAAGAATTAAATTTTTTTCTGTAAGAATTAATTTTGTTTTTTGAGAAATAATTTTTTTTGTAAGAACTAAATTTTTTTGTAAGAATTAACTTATTTTTGTAAGAATTAAATTTTTTTTGTAAGAATTAAATTTTTTTTGTAAGAATTAATTTTTTTTGAGAAAAATTTTATTTCGTTAGAATTAATTTTTTTTCGCTAGAATTAAACTTTTTTCCCCAGAATTAAATTTTTTTTCGTTAGAATTAATTTTTTTTTGTTAGAATTAAATGTTTTTTGTTAGAATTAATATTTTTTTGAGAAATAATTTTTTTTTGTAAGAATTAATTTTTTTTTGTTAGAATTATATTTTTTTTGTAAGTATTAAATTTTTTTTGTAAAAATTAAATTTCTATTTGTAAGAATAAATTTTTTTGAGAAAAAAATTTTTTCAATAGAATTAATTTTTTTGTTAGAATTAAATGTTTTTGTAAGATTTGATTTTTTTTCGAGAAATAAATTTTTTTTGCAAGATTTAATTTTTTTTTGAGAAATAATTTTTTTTTGTAAGAATTAAATTGGTTTTGTAAGCATTAAATTTTTTTCTGTAAGAATTAATTTATTTTTTTGAGAAATAAATTTTTTTGTAAGAATTTAATTATTTTGTAAGAATTCAATTTTTTTGTAAGAATTATATTTTTATTTGTCAGAATTAAATTTTTTCGTGTACGAATTTAATTTTATTGTAAGAATTAATTTTTTTGTGTAAAATTTAAATTTTTTTGTAAGAATTAAATTTTTTTTGTAAGAATTAATTTTTTTTGTAAGAATTAAATTTTTTCATTAGAATTAATTTTTTTTCGATAGAATTAAATTTTTTTTGCAAGAATTAAATTTTTTTTCGTTAGAATTAATTTTTTTTTGTTAGAATTAAATGTTTTTTGTAAGAATTAATTTTTTTTGTAAAATTTAAAATTTTTTTGAATAAATTTTTTTTGTAATAATTAATTTTTTTGTAAAAATAAATTTTTTTGTTAAGAATTAAATTTTATTTGTAAGAATTTAAATTTTTGTTAGAATTCAATTTTATTTGTAAGAATTAATTTTTTTTGTAAGAATTAAATTTTTTTGTTAGAATTCAATTTTTTTCGTTAGAATTAAATGTTTTTTGGAAGAATTAATTTTTTTTTAAGAAATAAATTTTTTTTGTAAGAATTAATTTGGTTTTGTAAGAGTTAAATTTTTTTGGTAAGAATTAATTTTTTTTTTGTAAGAATTAAATTTTTTTGTAAGAATTAATTTTTTTTTTAGAAATATTTTTTTTTTGTAAGAATTAAATTTTTTTCTGTAAGAATTAATTTTGTTTTTTGAGAAATAATTTTTTTTGTAAGAATTAAATTTTTTTTGTAAGAATTCAATTTTTTTGTAAGAATTAAATTTTTTTGTAGGAATTAAAATTTTTTTGTAAGAACTAAATTTTTTTTGTAAGAATTAAATTATTTTTGTAAGAATTAAATTTTTTTGTAAGAATTAATTTTTTTGTAAAAATAAATTTTTTTGGTAAGAATTAAATTTTATTTGTAAGAATTAAATTTTTTTTGTAAGAATTCAATTTTTTTGTAAGAATTCAATTTTTTTGTAAGAATTAAATTTTTTTGTAAGAATTAATTTTTTTTTTTAGAAATATTTTTTTTTTGTAAGAATTAAATTTTTTTCTGTAAGAATTAATTTTGTTTTTTGAGAAATAATTTTTTTTGTAAGAACTAAATTTTTTTGTAAGAATTAACTTATTTTTGTAAGAATTAAATTTTTTTGTAAGAATTAATTTTTTGTAAAAATACATTTTTTTGGTAAGAATAAATTTTATTTGTAAGAATTAAATTTTTTTTGTAAGAATTAAATTTTTTTTGTAAGAATTAAATTTTGTTTGTATGAATTAAATTTTTTTTGTAAGAATTAATTTTTTTTGTAAGAATTAATTTTTTTTGTAAGAATTAAATTTTTTTGTAAGAATTAATTTTTTTGTAAAAATAAATTTTTTTGGTAAGATTAAATTTTATTTGTAAGAATTAAATTTTTTTGTAGGAATTCAATTTTTTTGTAAGAATTAAATTTTTTTGTAAGAATTAATTTTTTTTTGTTAAGAATTAAATTTTTTTGTAATAATTAATTTTTTTGTAAAAATAAATTTTTTTGGTAAGAATTAAATTTTTTGGTGAGAATTAATTTTTTTTGTAAGAATTAAATTTTTTTGTAAGAATTAAATTTTTTTTGTAAGAATTAAATTTTTTTTGTAAGAATTAAATTTTTTTTGTTAGAATTAAATTTTTTTTGTAAGAATTAAATTATTTTTGTAAGAATTAAATTATTTTTGTAAGAATTAAATTTTTTTGTAAGAATTAATTTTTTTGTAAAAATAAATTTTTTTGGTAAGAATTAAATTTTATTTGTAAGAATTTAAATTTTTGTTAGAATTCAATTTTATTTGTAAGAATTAAATTTTTTTTGTAAGAATTAAATTAGTTTTGTAAGAATTAAATTTTTTTGTAAGAATTAATTTTTTTGTAAAAATAAATTTTTTTGGTAAGAATTAAATTTTATTTGTAAGAATTTAAATTTTTGTTAGAATTAAATTTTATTTCTAAGAATTAATTTTATTTTGTAAGAATTAAATTTTTTTTGTAAGAATTAAATTTTTTTTGTTAGAATTAAATTTTTAATTGTTAGAATTATATTTTTTATTGAAAGTATTACATTTTTTTGGTAAGAATTAAATTTTCATTTGTTAGAAATAAATTGATTTTTGTAAGAATTAAATATTTTTTGTTAAGAATTAAATTTTTTTTGTAATAATTAATTTTTTTGTAAAAATAAATTTTTTTGGTAAGAATTAAATTTTTTTGTGAGAATTAATTTTTTTTGTAAGAATTAAATTTTTTTTGTTAGAATTAAATTTTTTTGTAAGAATTAAATTTTTTTGTTAGAATTAAATGTTTTTTGTAAGAATTAATTTTTTTTGTAAAATTTAAAATTTTTTTGAATAAATTTTTTTTGTAATAATTAATTTTTTTGTAAAAATAAATTTTTTTGTTAAGAATTAAATTTTATTTGTAAGAATTTAAATTTTTGTTAGAATTCAATTTTATTTGTAAGAATTAAATTTTTTTTGTAAGAATTAAATTTTTTTTGTAAGAATTAAATTTTTTTGTAAGAATTAAATTTTGTTTGTATGAATTAAATTTTTTTTGTAAGAATTAATTTTTTTTGTAAGGATTAAATTTTTTTTGTAAGAATTAAATTTTTTTGTAAGAATTAAATTTTTTGTAAGAATTAAATTTTTTTTGTTAAGAATGAAATTTTTTTGTAATAATTAATTTTTTTGAAAAAATAAATTTTTTTGGTAAGAATTAAATTTTTTGGTGAGAATTAATTTTTTTTGTAAGAATTAAATTTTTTTGTAAGAATTAAATTTTTTTTGTAAGAATTAAATTTTTTTTGTAAGAATTAAATTTTTTTTGTTAGAATTAAATTTTTTTTGTAAGAATTAAATTATTTTTGTAAGAATTAAATTATTTTTGTAAGAATTAAATTTTTTTGTAAGAACTAAATTTTTTTTGTAAGAATTCAATTTTTTTGTAAGAATTCAATTTTTTTGTAAGAATTAATTTTTTTTGTAAGAATTAAATTGTTTTTGTAAGAATTAAATTTTTTTTGTTAGAATTAAATTTTTTTTGTTAGAATTAAATTTTTTTTGTAAGAATTAAATTTTTTTTGTAAGAATTAAATTTTTTTTGGAAGAAATAAATTTTTTTTGTAAGAACTAAATTTTTTTTGTAAGAATTCAATTTTTTTGTAAGAATTCAATTTTTTTGTAAGAATTAATTTTTTTTGTAAAAATTAAATTTTTATTAGATAGAATTATTTTTTTTTTGTAAGAATTAAATGTTTTTGTAAGATATAATTTTTTTTCGAGAAATAAATTTTTTTTGAAAGATTTAATTTTTTTTTTGAGAAATAATTTTTTTTGTAACAATTAAATTGGTTTTGTAAGCATTAAATTTTTTTCTGTAAGAATTAATTTTGTTTTTTGAGAAATAAATTTTTTCGTGAGAATTTAATTATTTTGTAAGAATTAAATTTTTTTTGTAAGAATTAAATTTTTGTTATAAGAATTAAAATTTTATTTGTGAGATTTAAATTATTTCTGGTACGAATCAAATTTTTTTTGTAAGAATTAAATTTTTATTAGTAAGAATAAATTCTTTAGAGAAAAAAATTTTTTCAATAGAATTAATTTTTTTCTTAGAATTAAATGTTTTTGTAAGATTTGATTTTTTTTCGAGAAATAATTTTTTTTTGCAAGATTTAATTTTTTTTTGAGAAATAATTTTTTTTTGTAAGAATTAAATTGGTTTTGTAAGCATTAAATTTTTTTCTGTAAGAATTAATTTATTTTTTTGAGAAATAAATTTTTTTGTAAGAATTTAATTATTTTGTAAGAATTAAATTTTTTTGTAAGAATTATATTTTTATTTGTCAGAATTAAATTTTTTCGTGTACGAATTTAATTTTATTGTAAGAATTAATTTTTTTGTGTAAAATTTAAATTTTTTTGCAAGAATTAAATGTTTTTTGTAAGAATTAATTTTTTTTTAAGAAATAAATTTTTTTTGTAAGAATTAATTTGGTTTTGTAAGAGTTAAATTTTTTTGGTAAGAATTAATTTTTTTTTGTAAGAAATAAATTTTTTTGTAAGAATTAATTTTTTTTGGTAAGAATTAAATTATTTTTGTAAGAATTAAATTTTTTTGTAAGAACTAAATTTTTTTTGTAAGAATTCAATTTTTTTGTAAGAATTCAATTTTTTTGTAAGAATTAATTTTTTTTGTAAGAATTAAATTGTTTTTGTAAGAATTACATTTTTTTTGTTAGAATTAAATTTTTTTTGTTAGAATTAAATTTTTTTTGTAAGAATTAAATTTTTTTTGTAAGAATTAAATTTTTTTTGTAAGAATTACATTTTTTTTGGAAGAAATAAATTTTTTTTGTAAGAATTAATTTTTTTTGTAAGAATTAAATTTTTTTGTTAGAATTAAATTTTTTTCGTTAGAATTAAATGTTTTTTGTAAGAATTAATTTTTTTTTAAGAAATAAATTTTTTTTGTAAGAATTAATTTGGTTTTGTAAGAGTTAAATTTTTTTGGTAAGAATTAATTTTTTTTTGTAAGAATTAAATTTTTTTGTAAGAATTAAATTTTTTTTTAGAAATATTTTTTTTTTGTAAGAATTAAATTTTTTTGTAAGAATTAATTTTTTGTAAAAATAATTTTTTTTGGTAAGAATTAAATTTTATTTGTAAGAATTAAATTTTTTTTGTAAGAATTCAATTTTTTTGTAAGAATTAAATTTTTTTGTAAGAATTAAATTTTTTTGTAAGAACTAAATTTTTTTTGTAGGAATTCATTTTTTGTAAGAATTAAATTTTTTTGTAAGAATTAAATTGTTTTTGTAAGAATTAAATTTTTTTTGTTAAGAATTAAATTTTTTTGTAATCATTAATTTTTTTGTAAAAATATTTTTTTTTGGTAAGAATTAAATTTTTTTTGTAAGAATTAAATTTTTGTTATAAGAATTAAAATTTTATTTGTGAGATTTAAATTATTTCTGGTACGAATTAAATTTTTTTTTGTAAGAATTAAATTTTTTTTCGTAAGAATTAAATTTTTTTTGTAAGAATTAATTTTTTTTGAGAAAAATTTTATTTCGTTAGAATTAATTTTTTGTGGTAGAATTAAATTTTTTTTGCAAGAATTAAATTTTTTTTCGTTAGAATTAATTTTTTTTTGTTAGAATTAAATGTTTTTTGTAAGAATTAATATTTTTTTGAGAAATAATTTTTTTTGTAAGAATTAATTTTTTTTTGTTAGAATTATATTTTTTTTGTAAGTATTACATTTTTTTTTGTAAAAACTAAATTTTTATTTTTAAGAATAAATTTTTTTGAGAAAAAATTTTTTTCAATAGAATTAATTTTTTTGTTAGAATTAAATGTTTTTGTAAGATTTGATTTTTTTTCGAGAAATAAAATTTTTTTGCAAGATTTAATTTTTTTTTGAGAAATAATTTTTTTTTGTAAGAATTAAATTGGGTTGGTAAGCATTAAATTTTTTTCTGTAAGAATTAATTTATTTTTTTGAGAAATAAATTTTTTTGTAAGAATTTAATTATTTTGTAAGAATTCAATTTTTTTGTAAGAATTATATTTTTATTTGTCAGAATTAAATTTTTTCGTGTACGAATTTAATTTTATTGTAAGAATTAATTTTTTTGTGTAAAATTTCAATTTTTTTGTAAGAATTAAATTTTTTTTGTAAGAATTAATTTTTTTTGTAAGAATTAAATTTTTTCATTAGAATTAATTTTTTTTCGATAGAATTAAATTTTTTTTGCAAGAATTAAATTTTTTTTCGTTAGAATTAATTTTTTTTGTTAGAATTAAATGTTTTTTGTAAGAATTAATTTTTTTTGTAAAATTTAAAATTTTTTTGAATAATTTTTTTTTGTAATAATTAATTTTTTTGTAAAAATAAATTTTTTTGTTAAGAATTAAATTTTATTTGTAAGAATTTAAATTTTTGTTAGAATTCAATTTTATTTGTAAGAATTAAATTTTTTTTGTAAGAATTAAATTTTTTTTGTAAGAATTAAATTTTTTTTGTACGAATTAAATTTTTTTTGGAAGAATTAATTTCTTTTGTAAGAATTCAATTTATATTTGCAACAAATATATTTTTATTTGTTAGAATTAAAAATTTTTTGTAACAATTAAATTTTTTCGGGTAAGAAATTAATTTTTTTGGTTCGAATTAATTTTTTTTTGTAAAATTACCATTTTTGTAAGATTTAATTATTTTTTTGAGAAAAAAAATTTTATTTGTAAGAATTAAAATTTCTTTTGTAACAATTAAATTTTTTCGGTTAAGAATTTAATTTTTTTGTAAGAATTAATTTTTTTTGTAAGAATTAATTTTTTTTGTAAGAATTAATTTTTTTTTGTAAAAATTAAATTTTTTTGTAAGATTTAATTTTTTTTTGAGAAAAAAAATTTTATTTGTAAGAATTAAAATTTCTTTTGTAACAATTAAATTTTTTCGGTTAAGAATTTAATTTTTTTGTAAGAATTAATTTTTTTTGTAAGAATTAATTTTTTTTTGTAAAATTTAAAATTTTTTTGAATATTTTTTTCGGTTAAGAATTTAATTTTTTTGTAAGATTTAATTTTTTTTGTAAGAATTAATTTTTTTTGTAAGAATTAATTTTTTTTGTAAGAATTAATTTTTTTTTGTAAAATTTAAATTCTTTTTGAATAATTTTTTTTGTAATAATTAATTTTTCTGTAAAAATAAAATTTTTTGGTTGGAATTAAATTTTATTTGTAAGAATTTAAATTTTTGTTAGAATTCAATTTTATTTGTAAGAATTAAATTTTTTTGTAGGAATTAAATTTTTTTTGTAAGAACTAAATTTTTTTTGTAAGAATTAAATTATTTTTGTAAGAATTAAATTTTTTTGTAAGAATTAATTTTTTTGTAAAAATAAATTTTTTTGGTAAGAATTAAATTTTATTTGTAAGAATTAAATTTTTTTTGTAAGAATTCAATTTTTTTGTAAGAATTCAATTTTTTTGTAAGAATTAAATTTTTTTGTAAGAACTAAATTTTTTTTGTAAGAATTCAATTTTTTTGTAAGAATTCAATTTTTCTGTAAGAATTAAATTGTTTTTGTAAGAATTAAATTATTTTTGTTAAGAATTAAATTTTTTTGTAATAATTATTTTTTTGTAAAAATAAATTTTTTTGGTAAGAATTAAATTTTATTTGTAAGAATTAAATTTTTTTGTAAGAATTCAATTTTTTTGTAAGAATTAAATTTTTTTGTAACAATTAAATTTTTTTGTAAGAATTAAATTTTTTTTGTAAGAATTCAATTTTTTGTAAGAATTAAATTTTTTTGTTAGAATTAAATTGTTTTTGTAAGAATTAAAAATTTTTTGTTAAGAATTAAATTTCTTTGTAATAATTAATTTTTATTTGTTAGAATTGGATTTTTCTTGTAAGAATTAAATTTTTATTAGATAGAATTAATTTTTTTTTGTAAGAATTAAATGTTTTTGTAAGATTTAATTTTTTTTCGAGAAATCAATTTTTTTTGTAAGATTTAATTTTTTTTTTGAGAAATAATTTTTTTTTGTAACAATTAAATTGGTTTTGTAAGCATTCAATTTTTTTCTGTAAGAATTAATTTTGTTTTTTGAGAAATAAATTTTTTCGCGAGAATTTAATTATTTTGTAAGAATTAAATTTTATTTGTAAGAATTAAATTTTTTTGTAGGAATTCAATTTTTTTGTAAGAATTAAATTTTTTTGTAACAATTAAATTTTTTTGTAAGAATTAAATTTTTTTTGTAAGAATTCAATTTTTTGTAAGAATTAAATTTTTTTGTTAGAATTAAATTGTTTTTGTAAGAATTAAAAATTTTTTGTTAAGAATTAAATTTCTTTGTAATAATTAATTTTTATTTGTTAGAATTGGATTTTTCTTGTAAGAATTAAATTTTTATTAGATAGAATTAATTTTTTTTTGTAAGAATTAAATGTTTTTGTAAGATTTAATTTTTTTTCGAGAAATCAATTTTTTTTGTAAGATTTAATTTTTTTTTTGAGAAATAATTTTTTTTTGTAACAATTAAATTGGTTTTGTAAGCATTCAATTTTTTTCTGTAAGAATTAATTTTGTTTTTTGAGAAATAAATTTTTTCGCGAGAATTTAATTATTTTGTAAGAATTAAATTTTATTTGTAAGAATTAAATTTTTTTGTAGGAATTCAATTTTTTTGTAAGAATTAAATTTTTTTGTAACAATTAAATTTTTTTGTAAGAATTAAATTTTTTTTGTAAGAATTCAATTTTTTGTAAGAATTAAATTTTTTTGTAAGAATTAAATTGTTTTTGTAAGAATTAAATATTTTTTGTTAAGAATTAAATTTCTTTGTAATAATTAATTTTTTTGTAAA
The DNA here is from genome assembly GCA_946251845.1 of Andrena fulva. Lineage (NCBI taxonomy): Eukaryota > Metazoa > Arthropoda > Insecta > Hymenoptera > Andrenidae > Andrena > Andrena fulva. Next base: position 279,205 of record CAMITZ010000207.1, read on the forward strand.
AAGAAATTTTTTTTGTAAGAATTAATTTTTTTTGTAAGAATTAATTTTTTTTGTAAGAATTAAATTTTTTTGTAAGAATTAAATTTTTTTGTAAGAATTAATTTTTTTTTGTTAAGAATTAAATTTTTTTGTAATAATTAATTTTTTTGTAAAAATAAATTTTTTTGGTAAGAATTAAATTTTTTGGTGAGAATTAATTTTTTTTGTAAGAATTAAATTTTTTTGTAAGAATTAAATTTTTTTTGTAAGAATTAAATTTTTTTTGTAAGAATTAAATTTTTTTTGTTAGAATTAAATTTTTTTTGTAAGAATTAAATTATTTTTGTAAGAATTAAATTATTTTTGTAAGAATTAAATTTTTTTGTAAGAATTAATTTTTTTGTAAAAATAAATTTTTTTGGTAAGAATTAAATTTTATTTGTAAGAATTTAAATTTTTGTTAGAATTCAATTTTATTTGTAAGAATTAAATTTTTTTTGTAAGAATTAAATTATTTTTGTAAGAATTAAATTTTTTTGTAAGAATTAATTTTTTTGTAAAAATAAAATTTTTTGGTAAGAATTAAATTTTATTTGTAAGAATTTAAATTTTTGTTAGAATTAAATTTTATTTCTAAGAATTAATTTTATTTTGTAAGAATTAAATTTTTTTTGTAAGAATTAAATTTTTTTTGTTAGAATTAAATTTTTAATTGTTAGAATTATATTTTTTATTGAAAGTATTACATTTTTTTGGTAAGAATTAAATTTTCATTTGTTAGAAATAAATTGATTTTTGTAAGAATTAAATATTTTTTGTTAAGAATTAAATTTTTTTTGTAATAATTAATTTTTTTGTAAAAATAAATTTTTTTGGTAAGAATTAAATTTTTTTGTGAGAATTAATTTTTTTTGTAAGAATTAAATTTTTTTTGTTAGAATTAAATTTTTTTGTAAGAATTAAATTTTTTTGTTAGAATTAAATGTTTTTTGTAAGAATTAATTTTTTTTGTAAAATTTAAAATTTTTTTGAATAAATTTTTTTTGTAATAATTAATTTTTTTGTAAAAATAAATTTTTTTGTTAAGAATTAAATTTTATTTGTAAGAATTTAAATTTTTGTTAGAATTCAATTTTATTTGTAAGAATTAAATTTTTTTTGGTAAGAATTAAATTTTTTGGTGAGAATTAATTTTTTTTGTAAGAATTAAATTTTTTTGTAAGAATTAAATTTTTTTTGTAAGAATTAAATTTTTTTTGTAAGAATTAAATTTTTTTTGTTAGAATTAAATTTTTTTTGTAAGAATTAAATTATTTTTGTAAGAATTAAATTATTTTTGTAAGAATTAAATTTTTTTGTAAGAACTAAATTTTTTTTGTAAGAATTCAATTTTTTTGTAAGAATTCAATTTTTTTGTAAGAATTAATTTTTTTTGTAAGAATTAAATTGTTTTTGTAAGAATTAAATTTTTTTTGTTAGAATTAAATTTTTTTTGTTAGAATTAAATTTTTTTTGTAAGAATTAAATTTTTTTTGTAAGAATTAAATTTTTTTTGGAAGAAATAAATTTTTTTTGTAAGAATTAATTTTTTTTGTAAGAATTAAATTTTATTTGTAAGAATTAAATTTTTTTTGTAAGAATTAAATTTTTTTTGTAAGAATTAATTTTTTTTTGTAAGAATTCAATTTTTTTGTAAGAATTAAATTTTTTTTGTAAGAATTAAATTTTTTTTGTAAGAATTAAATTTTTTTTGTAAGAATTCAATTTTATTTGTAAGAATTAAAATTTTTTGTTAGAATTAAATTTTTTTTGTAAGAATTAAATTTTTTTTGTAAGAATTAAATTTTTTTTGTAAGAATTAAATTTTTTTTGTAAGAATTAAATTTTTTTTGTTAGAATTAAATTTTTTTTGTAAGAATTAAATTTTTTTTGTAAGAATTAAATTTTTTTTGGAAGAAATAAATTTTTTTTGTAAGAATTAATTTTTTTTTAAGAAATAAATTTTTTTTGTAAGAATTAATTTGGTTTTGTAAGAGTTAAATTTTTTTGGTAAGAATTAATTTTTTTTTTTGTAAGAATTAAATTTTTTTGTAAGAATTAATTTTTTTTTTAGAAATATTTTTTTTTTGTAAGAATTAAATTTTTTTCTGTAAGAATTAATTTTGTTTTTTGAGAAATAATTTTTTTTGTAAGAATTAAATTTTTTTTGTAAGAATTCAATTTTTTGTAAGAATTAAAATTTTTTGTAGGAATTAAATTTTTTATGTAAGAACTAAATTTTTTTTGTAAGAATTAAATTATTTTTGTAAGAATTAAATTTTTTTGTAAGAATTAATATTTTTGTAAAAATAAAATTTTTTGGTAAGAATTAAAGTTTATTTTTAAGAATTAAATTTTTTTTGTAACAATTCAATTTTTTTGTAAGAATTAAATTTTTTTGTAAGAATTAAATTTTTTTTGGAAGAATTAATTTCTTTTGTAAGAATTCAATTTATATTTGCAACAATTATATTTTTATTTGTTAGAATTAAAATTTTTTTGTAACAATTAAATTTTTTCGTGTAAGAAATTAATTTTTTTGGTTCGAATTAATTTTTTCTTGTAAAATTTAAATTTTTTTGTAAGATTTTATTTTTTTTGAGAAAAATTTTTTTTTTGTAAGAATTAAAATTTCTTTTGTAACAATTAAATTTTTTTTGTAACAATTCAATTTTTTTGTTAGAATTAAATGTTTTTTGTTAGAATTAATATTTTTTTGAGAAATAATTTTTTTTTGTAAGAATTAATTTTTTTTTGTTAGAATTATATTTTTTTTGTAAGTATTAAATTTTTTTTGTAAAAATTAAATTTCTATTTGTAAGAATAAATTTTTTTGAGAAAAAAATTTTTTCAATAGAATTAATTTTTTTGTTAGAATTAAATGTTTTTGTAAGATTTGATTTTTTTTCGAGAAATAAATTTTTTTTGCAAGATTTAATTTTTTTTTGAGAAATAATTTTTTTTTGTAAGAATTAAATTGGTTTTGTAAGCATTAAATTTTTTTCTGTAAGAATTAATTTATTTTTTTGAGAAATAAATTTTTTTGTAAGAATTTAATTATTTTGTAAGAATTCAATTTTTTTGTAAGAATTATATTTTTATTTGTCAGAATTAAATTTTTTCGTGTACGAATTTAATTTTATTGTAAGAATTAATTTTTTTGTGTAAAATTTAAATTTTTTTGTAAGAATTAAATTTTTTTTGTAAGAATTAATTTTTTTTGTAAGAATTAAATTTTTTCATTAGAATTAATTTTTTTTCGATAGAATTAAATTTTTTTTGCAAGAATTAAATTTTTTTTCGTTAGAATTAATTTTTTTTTGTTAGAATTAAATGTTTTTTGTAAGAATTAATTTTTTTTGTAAAATTTAAAATTTTTTTGAATAAATTTTTTTTGTAATAATTAATTTTTTTGTAAAAATAAATTTTTTTGTTAAGAATTAAATTTTATTTGTAAGAATTTAAATTTTTGTTAGAATTCAATTTTATTTGTAAGAATTAATTTTTTTTGTAAGAATTAAATTTTTTTGTTAGAATTCAATTTTTTTCGTTAGAATTAAATGTTTTTTGGAAGAATTAATTTTTTTTTAAGAAATAAATTTTTTTTGTAAGAATTAATTTGGTTTTGTAAGAGTTAAATTTTTTTGGTAAGAATTAATTTTTTTTTTGTAAGAATTAAATTTTTTTGTAAGAATTAATTTTTTTTTTAGAAATATTTTTTTTTTGTAAGAATTAAATTTTTTTCTGTAAGAATTAATTTTGTTTTTTGAGAAATAATTTTTTTTGTAAGAATTAAATTTTTTTTGTAAGAATTCAATTTTTTTGTAAGAATTAAATTTTTTTGTAGGAATTAAAATTTTTTTGTAAGAACTAAATTTTTTTTGTAAGAATTAAATTATTTTTGTAAGAATTAAATTTTTTTGTAAGAATTAATTTTTTTGTAAAAATAAATTTTTTTGGTAAGAATTAAATTTTATTTGTAAGAATTAAATTTTTTTTGTAAGAATTCAATTTTTTTGTAAGAATTCAATTTTTTTGTAAGAATTAAATTTTTTTGTAAGAATTAATTTTTTTTTTTAGAAATATTTTTTTTTTGTAAGAATTAAATTTTTTTCTGTAAGAATTAATTTTGTTTTTTGAGAAATAATTTTTTTTGTAAGAACTAAATTTTTTTGTAAGAATTAACTTATTTTTGTAAGAATTAAATTTTTTTGTAAGAATTAATTTTTTGTAAAAATACATTTTTTTGGTAAGAATAAATTTTATTTGTAAGAATTAAATTTTTTTTGTAAGAATTAAATTTTTTTTGTAAGAATTAAATTTTGTTTGTATGAATTAAATTTTTTTTGTAAGAATTAATTTTTTTTGTAAGAATTAATTTTTTTTGTAAGAATTAAATTTTTTTGTAAGAATTAATTTTTTTGTAAAAATAAATTTTTTTGGTAAGATTAAATTTTATTTGTAAGAATTAAATTTTTTTGTAGGAATTCAATTTTTTTGTAAGAATTAAATTTTTTTGTAAGAATTAATTTTTTTTTGTTAAGAATTAAATTTTTTTGTAATAATTAATTTTTTTGTAAAAATAAATTTTTTTGGTAAGAATTAAATTTTTTGGTGAGAATTAATTTTTTTTGTAAGAATTAAATTTTTTTGTAAGAATTAAATTTTTTTTGTAAGAATTAAATTTTTTTTGTAAGAATTAAATTTTTTTTGTTAGAATTAAATTTTTTTTGTAAGAATTAAATTATTTTTGTAAGAATTAAATTATTTTTGTAAGAATTAAATTTTTTTGTAAGAATTAATTTTTTTGTAAAAATAAATTTTTTTGGTAAGAATTAAATTTTATTTGTAAGAATTTAAATTTTTGTTAGAATTCAATTTTATTTGTAAGAATTAAATTTTTTTTGTAAGAATTAAATTAGTTTTGTAAGAATTAAATTTTTTTGTAAGAATTAATTTTTTTGTAAAAATAAATTTTTTTGGTAAGAATTAAATTTTATTTGTAAGAATTTAAATTTTTGTTAGAATTAAATTTTATTTCTAAGAATTAATTTTATTTTGTAAGAATTAAATTTTTTTTGTAAGAATTAAATTTTTTTTGTTAGAATTAAATTTTTAATTGTTAGAATTATATTTTTTATTGAAAGTATTACATTTTTTTGGTAAGAATTAAATTTTCATTTGTTAGAAATAAATTGATTTTTGTAAGAATTAAATATTTTTTGTTAAGAATTAAATTTTTTTTGTAATAATTAATTTTTTTGTAAAAATAAATTTTTTTGGTAAGAATTAAATTTTTTTGTGAGAATTAATTTTTTTTGTAAGAATTAAATTTTTTTTGTTAGAATTAAATTTTTTTGTAAGAATTAAATTTTTTTGTTAGAATTAAATGTTTTTTGTAAGAATTAATTTTTTTTGTAAAATTTAAAATTTTTTTGAATAAATTTTTTTTGTAATAATTAATTTTTTTGTAAAAATAAATTTTTTTGTTAAGAATTAAATTTTATTTGTAAGAATTTAAATTTTTGTTAGAATTCAATTTTATTTGTAAGAATTAAATTTTTTTTGGTAAGAATTAAATTTTTTGGTGAGAATTAATTTTTTTTGTAAGAATTAAATTTTTTTGTAAGAATTAAATTTTTTTTGTAAGAATTAAATTTTTTTTGTAAGAATTAAATTTTTTTTGTTAGAATTAAATTTTTTTTGTAAGAATTAAATTATTTTTGTAAGAATTAAATTATTTTTGTAAGAATTAAATTTTTTTGTAAGAACTAAATTTTTTTTGTAAGAATTCAATTTTTTTGTAAGAATTCAATTTTTTTGTAAGAATTAATTTTTTTTGTAAGAATTAAATTGTTTTTGTAAGAATTAAATTTTTTTTGTTAGAATTAAATTTTTTTTGTTAGAATTAAATTTTTTTTGTAAGAATTAAATTTTTTTTGTAAGAATTAAATTTTTTTTGGAAGAAATAAATTTTTTTTGTACGAATTAATTTTTTTTGTAAGAATTAAATTTTATTTGTAAGAATTAAATTTTTTTTGTAAGAATTAAATTTTTTTTGTAAGAATTAATTTTTTTTTGTAAGAATTCAATTTTTTTGTAAGAATTAAATTTTTTTTGTAAGAATTAAATTTTTTTTGTAAGAATTAAATTTTTTTTGTAAGAATTCAATTTTATTTGTAAGAATTAAAATTTTTTGTTAGAATTAAATTTTTTTTGTAAGAATTAAATTTTTTTTGTAAGAATTAAATTTTTTTTGTAAGAATTAAATTTTTTTTGTAAGAATTAAATTTTTTTTGTAAGAATTAAATTTTTTTTGTAAGAATTAAATTTTTTTTGGAAGAAATAAATTTTTTTTGTAAGAATTAATTTTTTTTTAAGAAATAAATTTTTTTTGTAAGAATTAATTTGGTTTTGTAAGAGTTAAATTTTTTTGGTAAGAATTAATTTTTTTTTTTGTAAGAATTAAATTTTTTTGTAAGAATTAATTTTTTTTTTAGAAATATTTTTTTTTTGTAAGAATTAAATTTTTTTCTGTAAGAATTAATTTTGTTTTTTGAGAAATAATTTTTTTTGTAAGAATTAAATTTTTTTTGTAAGAATTCAATTTTTTGTAAGAATTAAAATTTTTTGTAGGAATTAAATTTTTTATGTAAGAACTAAATTTTTTTTGTAAGAATTAAATTATTTTTGTAAGAATTAAATTTTTTTGTAAGAATTAATATTTTTGTAAAAATAAAATTTTTTGGTAAGAATTAAAGTTTATTTTTAAGAATTAAATTTTTTTTGTAACAATTCAATTTTTTTGTAAGAATTAAATTTTTTTGTAAGAATTAAATTTTTTTTGGAAGAATTAATTTCTTTTGTAAGAATTCAATTTATATTTGCAACAATTATATTTTTATTTGTTAGAATTAAAATTTTTTTGTAACAATTAAATTTTTTCGTGTAAGAAATTAATTTTTTTGGTTCGAATTAATTTTTTTTTGTAAAATTTAAATTTTTTTGTAAGATTTTATTTTTTTTGAGAAAAATTTTTTTTTTGTAAGAATTAAAATTTCTTTTGTAACAATTAAATTTTTTTTGTAACAATTCAATTTTTTTGTTAGAATTAAATGTTTTTTGTTAGAATTAATATTTTTTTGAGAAATAATTTTTTTTTGTAAGAATTAATTTTTTTTTGTTAGAATTATATTTTTTTTGTAAGTATTAAATTTTTTTTGTAAAAATTAAATTTCTATTTGTAAGAATAAATTTTTTTGAGAAAAAAATTTTTTCAATAGAATTAATTTTTTTGTTAGAATTAAATGTTTTTGTAAGATTTGATTTTTTTTCGAGAAATAAATTTTTTTTGCAAGATTTAATTTTTTTTTGAGAAATAATTTTTTTTTGTAAGAATTAAATTGGTTTTGTAAGCATTAAATTTTTTTCTGTAAGAATTAATTTATTTTTTTGAGAAATAAATTTTTTTGTAAGAATTTAATTATTTTGTAAGAATTCAATTTTTTTGTAAGAATTATATTTTTATTTGTCAGAATTAAATTTTTTCGTGTACGAATTTAATTTTATTGTAAGAATTAATTTTTTTGTGTAAAATTTAAATTTTTTTGTAAGAATTAAATTTTTTTTGTAAGAATTAATTTTTTTTGTAAGAATTAAATTTTTTCATTAGAATTAATTTTTTTTCGATAGAATTAAATTTTTTTTGCAAGAATTAAATTTTTTTTCGTTAGAATTAATTTTTTTTTGTTAGAATTAAATGTTTTTTGTAAGAATTAATTTTTTTTGTAAAATTTAAAATTTTTTTGAATAAATTTTTTTTGTAATAATTAATTTTTTTGTAAAAATAAATTTTTTTGTTAAGAATTAAATTTTATTTGTAAGAATTTAAATTTTTGTTAGAATTCAATTTTATTTGTAAGAATTAATTTTTTTTGTAAGAATTAAATTTTTTTGTTAGAATTCAATTTTTTTCGTTAGAATTAAATGTTTTTTGGAAGAATTAATTTTTTTTTAAGAAATAAATTTTTTTTGTAAGAATTAATTTGGTTTTGTAAGAGTTAAATTTTTTTGGTAAGAATTAATTTTTTTTTTGTAAGAATTAAATTTTTTTGTAAGAATTAATTTTTTTTTTAGAAATATTTTTTTTTTGTAAGAATTAAATTTTTTTCTGTAAGAATTAATTTTGTTTTTTGAGAAATAATTTTTTTTGTAAGAATTAAATTTTTTTTGTAAGAATTCAATTTTTTTGTAAGAATTAAATTTTTTTGTAGGAATTAAAATTTTTTTGTAAGAACTAAATTTTTTTTGTAAGAATTAAATTATTTTTGTAAGAATTAAATTTTTTTGTAAGAATTAATTTTTTTGTAAAAATAAATTTTTTTGGTAAGAATTAAATTTTATTTGTAAGAATTAAATTTTTTTTGTAAGAATTCAATTTTTTTGTAAGAATTCAATTTTTTTGTAAGAATTAAATTTTTTTGTAAGAATTAATTTTTTTTTTTAGAAATATTTTTTTTTTGTAAGAATTAAATTTTTTTCTGTAAGAATTAATTTTGTTTTTTGAGAAATAATTTTTTTTGTAAGAACTAAATTTTTTTGTAAGAATTAACTTATTTTTGTAAGAATTAAATTTTATTTGTAAGAATTAAATTTTTTTTGTAAGAATTAAATTTTTTTTGTAAGAATTAAATTTTGTTTGTATGAATTAAATTTTTTTTGTAAGAATTAATTTTTTTTGTAAGAATTAATTTTTTTTGTAAGAATTAAATTTTTTTGTAAGAATTAATTTTTTTGTAAAAATAAATTTTTTTGGTAAGATTAAATTTTATTTGTAAGAATTAAATTTTTTTGTAGGAATTCAATTTTTTTGTAAGAATTAAATTTTTTTGTAAGAATTAATTTTTTTTTGTTAAGAATTAAATTTTTTTGTAATAATTAATTTTTTTGTAAAAATAAATTTTTTTGGTAAGAATTAAATTTTTTGGTGAGAATTAATTTTTTTTGTAAGAATTAAATTTTTTTGTAAGAATTAAATTTTTTTTGTAAGAATTAAATTTTTTTTGTAAGAATTAAATTTTTTTTGTTAGAATTAAATTTTTTTTGTAAGAATTAAATTATTTTTGTAAGAATTAAATTATTTTTGTAAGAATTAAATTTTTTTGTAAGAATTAATTTTTTTGTAAAAATAAATTTTTTTGGTAAGAATTAAATTTTATTTGTAAGAATTTAAATTTTTGTTAGAATTCAATTTTATTTGTAAGAATTAAATTTTTTTTGTAAGAATTAAATTAGTTTTGTAAGAATTAAATTTTTTTGTAAGAATTAATTTTTTTGTAAAAATAAATTTTTTTGGTAAGAATTAAATTTTATTTGTAAGAATTTAAATTTTTGTTAGAATTAAATTTTATTTCTAAGAATTAATTTTATTTTGTAAGAATTAAATTTTTTTTGTAAGAATTAAATTTTTTTTGTTAGAATTAAATTTTTAATTGTTAGAATTATATTTTTTATTGAAAGTATTACATTTTTTTGGTAAGAATTAAATTTTCATTTGTTAGAAATAAATTGATTTTTGTAAGAATTAAATATTTTTTGTTAAGAATTAAATTTTTTTTGTAATAATTAATTTTTTTGTAAAAATAAATTTTTTTGGTAAGAATTAAATTTTTTTGTGAGAATTAATTTTTTTTGTAAGAATTAAATTTTTTTTGTTAGAATTAAATTTTTTTGTAAGAATTAAATTTTTTTGTTAGAATTAAATGTTTTTTGTAAGAATTAATTTTTTTTGTAAAATTTAAAATTTTTTTGAATAAATTTTTTTTGTAATAATTAATTTTTTTGTAAAAATAAATTTTTTTGTTAAGAATTAAATTTTATTTGTAAGAATTTAAATTTTTGTTAGAATTCAATTTTATTTGTAAGAATTAAATTTTTTTTGTAAGAATTAAATTTTTTTTGTAAGAATTAAATTTTTTTGTAAGAATTAAATTTTGTTTGTATGAATTAAATTTTTTTTGTAAGAATTAATTTTTTTTGTAAGGATTAAATTTTTTTTGTAAGAATTAAATTTTTTTGTAAGAATTAAATTTTTTGTAAGAATTAAATTTTTTTTGTTAAGAATGAAATTTTTTTGTAATAATTAATTTTTTTGAAAAAATAAATTTTTTTGGTAAGAATTAAATTTTTTGGTGAGAATTAATTTTTTTTGTAAGAATTAAATTTTTTTGTAAGAATTAAATTTTTTTTGTAAGAATTAAATTTTTTTTGTAAGAATTAAATTTTTTTTGTTAGAATTAAATTTTTTTTGTAAGAATTAAATTATTTTTGTAAGAATTAAATTATTTTTGTAAGAATTAAATTTTTTTGTAAGAACTAAATTTTTTTTGTAAGAATTCAATTTTTTTGTAAGAATTCAATTTTTTTGTAAGAATTAATTTTTTTTGTAAGAATTAAATTGTTTTTGTAAGAATTAAATTTTTTTTGTTAGAATTAAATTTTTTTTGTTAGAATTAAATTTTTTTTGTAAGAATTAAATTTTTTTTGTAAGAATTAAATTTTTTTTGGAAGAAATAAATTTTTTTTGTAAGAACTAAATTTTTTTTGTAAGAATTCAATTTTTTTGTAAGAATTCAATTTTTTTGTAAGAATTAATTTTTTTTGTAAAAATTAAATTTTTATTAGATAGAATTATTTTTTTTTTGTAAGAATTAAATGTTTTTGTAAGATATAATTTTTTTTCGAGAAATAAATTTTTTTTGAAAGATTTAATTTTTTTTTTGAGAAATAATTTTTTTTGTAACAATTAAATTGGTTTTGTAAGCATTACATTTTTTTCTGTAAGAATTAATTTTGTTTTTTGAGAAATAAATTTTTTCGTGAGAATTTAATTATTTTGTAAGAATTAAATTTTTTTTGTAAGAATTAAATTTTTGTTATAAGAATTAAAATTTTATTTGTGAGATTTAAATTATTTCTGGTACGAATCAAATTTTTTTTGTAAGAATTAAATTTTTATTAGTAAGAATAAATTCTTTAGAGAAAAAAATTTTTTCAATAGAATTAATTTTTTTCTTAGAATTAAATGTTTTTGTAAGATTTGATTTTTTTTCGAGAAATAATTTTTTTTTGCAAGATTTAATTTTTTTTTGAGAAATAATTTTTTTTTGTAAGAATTAAATTGGTTTTGTAAGCATTAAATTTTTTTCTGTAAGAATTAATTTATTTTTTTGAGAAATAAATTTTTTTGTAAGAATTTAATTATTTTGTAAGAATTAAATTTTTTTGTAAGAATTATATTTTTATTTGTCAGAATTAAATTTTTTCGTGTACGAATTTAATTTTATTGTAAGAATTAATTTTTTTGTGTAAAATTTAAATTTTTTTGCAAGAATTAAATGTTTTTTGTAAGAATTAATTTTTTTTTAAGAAATAAATTTTTTTTGTAAGAATTAATTTGGTTTTGTAAGAGTTAAATTTTTTTGGTAAGAATTAATTTTTTTTTGTAAGAATTAAATTTTTTTGTAAGAATTAATTTTTTTTGGTAAGAATTAAATTATTTTTGTAAGAATTAAATTTTTTTGTAAGAACTAAATTTTTTTTGTAAGAATTCAATTTTTTTGTAAGAATTCAATTTTTTTGTAAGAATTAATTTTTTTTGTAAGAATTAAATTGTTTTTGTAAGAATTACATTTTTTTTGTTAGAATTAATTTTTTTTTGTTAGAATTAAATTTTTTTTGTAAGAATTAAATTTTTTTTGTAAGAATTACATTTTTTTTGGAAGAAATAAATTTTTTTTGTAAGAATTAATTTTTTTTGTAAGAATTAAATTTTTTTGTTAGAATTAAATTTTTTTCGTTAGAATTAAATGTTTTTTGTAAGAATTAATTTTTTTTTAAGAAATAAATTTTTTTTGTAAGAATTAATTTGGTTTTGTAAGAGTTAAATTTTTTTGGTAAGAATTAATTTTTTTTTGTAAGAATTAAATTTTTTTGTAAGAATTAAATTTTTTTTTAGAAATATTTTTTTTTTGTAAGAATTAAATTTTTTTGTAAGAATTAATTTTTTGTAAAAATAATTTTTTTTGGTAAGAATTAAATTTTATTTGTAAGAATTAAATTTTTTTTGTAAGAATTCAATTTTTTTGTAAGAATTAAATTTTTTTGTAAGAATTAAATTTTTTTGTAAGAACTAAATTTTTTTTGTAGGAATTCATTTTTTGTAAGAATTAAATTTTTTTGTAAGAATTAAATTGTTTTTGTAAGAATTAAATTTTTTTTGTTAAGAATTAAATTTTTTTGTAATAATTAATTTTTTTGTAAAAATATTTTTTTTTGGTAAGAATTAAATTTTTTTTGTAAGAATTAAATTTTTGTTATAAGAATTAAAATTTTATTTGTGAGATTTAAATTATTTCTGGTACGAATTAAATTTTTTTTTGTAAGAATTAAATTTTTTTTCGTAAGAATTAAATTTTTTTTGTAAGAATTAATTTTTTTTGAGAAAAATTTTATTTCGTTAGAATTAATTTTTTGTGGTAGAATTAAATTTTTTTTGCAAGAATTAAATTTTTTTTCGTTAGAATTAATTTTTTTTTGTTAGAATTAAATGTTTTTTGTAAGAATTAATATTTTTTTGAGAAATAATTTTTTTTGTAAGAATTAATTTTTTTTTGTTAGAATTATATTTTTTTTGTAAGTATTAAATTTTTTTTTGTAAAAACTAAATTTTTATTTTTAAGAATAAATTTTTTTGAGAAAAAATTTTTTTCAATAGAATTAATTTTTTTGTTAGAATTAAATGTTTTTGTAAGATTTGATTTTTTTTCGAGAAATAAAATTTTTTTGCAAGATTTAATTTTTTTTTGAGAAATAATTTTTTTTTGTAAGAATTAAATTGGGTTGGTAAGCATTAAATTTTTTTCTGTAAGAATTAATTTATTTTTTTGAGAAATAAATTTTTTTGTAAGAATTTAATTATTTTGTAAGAATTCAATTTTTTTGTAAGAATTATATTTTTATTTGTCAGAATTAAATTTTTTCGTGTACGAATTTAATTTTATTGTAAGAATTAATTTTTTTGTGTAAAATTTCAATTTTTTTGTAAGAATTAAATTTTTTTTGTAAGAATTAATTTTTTTTGTAAGAATTAAATTTTTTCATTAGAATTAATTTTTTTTCGATAGAATTAAATTTTTTTTGCAAGAATTAAATTTTTTTTCGTTAGAATTAATTTTTTTTGTTAGAATTAAATGTTTTTTGTAAGAATTAATTTTTTTTGTAAAATTTAAAATTTTTTTGAATAATTTTTTTTTGTAATAATTAATTTTTTTGTAAAAATAAATTTTTTTGTTAAGAATTAAATTTTATTTGTAAGAATTTAAATTTTTGTTAGAATTCAATTTTATTTGTAAGAATTAAATTTTTTTTGTAAGAATTAAATTTTTTTTGTAAGAATTAAATTTTTTTGTACGAATTAAATTTTTTTTGGAAGAATTAATTTCTTTTGTAAGAATTCAATTTATATTTGCAACAAATATATTTTTATTTGTTAGAATTAAAAATTTTTTGTAACAATTAAATTTTTTCGGGTAAGAAATTAATTTTTTTGGTTCGAATTAATTTTTTTTTGTAAAATTACCATTTTTGTAAGATTTAATTTTTTTTTTGAGAAAAAAAATTTTATTTGTAAGAATTAAAATTTCTTTTGTAACAATTAAATTTTTTCGGTTAAGAATTTAATTTTTTTGTAAGAATTAATTTTTTTTGTAAGAATTAATTTTTTTTGTAAGAATTAATTTTTTTTTGTAAAAATTAAATTTTTTTGTAAGATTTAATTTTTTTTTGAGAAAAAAAATTTTATTTGTAAGAATTAAAATTTCTTTTGTAACAATTAAATTTTTTCGGTTAAGAATTTAATTTTTTTGTAAGAATTAATTTTTTTTGTAAGAATTAATTTTTTTTTGTAAAATTTAAAATTTTTTTGAATATTTTTTTCGGTTAAGAATTTAATTTTTTTGTAAGATTTAATTTTTTTTGTAAGAATTAATTTTTTTTGTAAGAATTAATTTTTTTTGTAAGAATTAATTTTTTTTTGTAAAATTTAAATTCTTTTTGAATAATTTTTTTTGTAATAATTAATTTTTCTGTAAAAATAAAATTTTTTGGTTGGAATTAAATTTTATTTGTAAGAATTTAAATTTTTGTTAGAATTCAATTTTATTTGTAAGAATTAAATTTTTTTGTAGGAATTAAATTTTTTTTGTAAGAACTAAATTTTTTTTGTAAGAATTAAATTATTTTTGTAAGAATTAAATTTTTTTGTAAGAATTAATTTTTTTGTAAAAATAAATTTTTTTGGTAAGAATTAAATTTTATTTGTAAGAATTAAATTTTTTTTGTAAGAATTCAATTTTTTTGTAAGAATTCAATTTTTTTGTAAGAATTAAATTTTTTTGTAAGAACTAAATTTTTTTTGTAAGAATTCAATTTTTTTGTAAGAATTAAATTTTTCTGTAAGAATTAAATTGTTTTTGTAAGAATTAAATTATTTTTGTTAAGAATTAAATTTTTTTGTAATAATTATTTTTTTGTAAAAATAAATTTTTTTGGTAAGAATTAAATTTTATTTGTAAGAATTAAATTTTTTTGTAAGAATTCAATTTTTTTGTAAGAATTAAATTTTTTTGTAACAATTAAATTTTTTTGTAAGAATTAAATTTTTTTTGTAAGAATTCAATTTTTTGTAAGAATTAAATTTTTTTGTTAGAATTAAATTGTTTTTGTAAGAATTAAAAATTTTTTGTTAAGAATTAAATTTCTTTGTAATAATTAATTTTTATTTGTTAGAATTGGATTTTTCTTGTAAGAATTAAATTTTTATTAGATAGAATTAATTTTTTTTTGTAAGAATTAAATGTTTTTGTAAGATTTAATTTTTTTTCGAGAAATCAATTTTTTTTGTAAGATTTAATTTTTTTTTTGAGAAATAATTTTTTTTTGTAACAATTAAATTGGTTTTGTAAGCATTCAATTTTTTTCTGTAAGAATTAATTTTGTTTTTTGAGAAATAAATTTTTTCGCGAGAATTTAATTATTTTGTAAGAATTAAATTTTATTTGTAAGAATTAAATTTTTTTGTAGGAATTCAATTTTTTTGTAAGAATTAAATTTTTTTGTAACAATTAAATTTTTTTGTAAGAATTAAATTTTTTTTGTAAGAATTCAATTTTTTGTAAGAATTAAATTTTTTTGTAAGAATTAAATTGTTTTTGTAAGAATTAAATATTTTTTGTTAAGAATTAAATTTCTTTGTAATAATTAATTTTTTTGTAAAAAGAAATTTTTTTTGTAAGAATTAATTTTTTTTGTAAGAATTAATTTTTTTTGTAAGAATTAAATTTTTTTGTAAGAATTAAATTTTTTTGTAAGAATTAATTTTTTTTGTTAAGAATTAAATTTTTTTGTAATAATTAATTTTTTTGTAAAAATAAATTTTTTTGGTAAGAATTAAATTTTTTGGTGAGAATTAATTTTTTTTGTAAGAATTAAATTTTTTTGTAAGAATTAAATTTTTTGTGTAAGAATTAAATTTTTTTTGTAAGAATTAAATTTTTTTTGTTAGAATTAAATTTTTTTTGTAAGAATTAAATTATTTTTGTAAGAATTAAATTTTTTTGTAAGAATTAATTTTTTTGTAAAAATAAATTTTTTTGGTAAGAATTAAATTTTATTTGTAAGAATTTAAATTTTTGTTAGAATTCAATTTTATTTGTAAGAATTAAATTTTTTTTGTAAGAATTAAATTATTTTTGTAAGAATTAAATTTTTTTGTAAGAATTAATTTTTTTGTAAAAATAAAATTTTTTGGTAAGAATTAAATTTTATTTGTAAGAATTTAAATTTTTGTTAGAATTAAATTTTATTTCTAAGAATTAATTTTATTTTGTAAGAATTAAATTTTTTTTGTAAGAATTAAATTTTTTTTGTTAGAATTAAATTTTTAATTGTTAGAATTATATTTTTTATTGAAAGTATTACATTTTTTTGGTAAGAATTAAATTTTCATTTGTTAGAAATAAATTGATTTTTGTAAGAATTAAATATTTTTTGTTAAGAATTAAATTTTTTTTGTAATAATTAATTTTTTTGTAAAAATAAATTTTTTTGGTAAGAATTAAATTTTTTTGTGAGAATTAATTTTTTTTGTAAGAATTAAATTTTTTTTGTTAGAATTAAATTTTTTTGTAAGAATTAAATTTTTTTGTTAGAATTAAATGTTTTTTGTAAGAATTAATTTTTTTTGTAAAATTTAAAATTTTTTTGAATAAATTTTTTTTGTAATAATTAATTTTTTTGTAAAAATAAATTTTTTTGTTAAGAATTAAATTTTATTTGTAAGAATTTAAATTTTTGTTAGAATTCAATTTTATTTGTAAGAATTAAATTTTTTTTGGTAAGAATTAAATTTTTTGGTGAGAATTAATTTTTTTTGTAAGAATTAAATTTTTTTGTAAGAATTAAATTTTTTTTGTAAGAATTAAATTTTTTTTGTAAGAATTAAATTTTTTTTGTTAGAATTAAATTTTTTTTGTAAGAATTAAATTATTTTTGTAAGAATTAAATTATTTTTGTAAGAATTAAATTTTTTTGTAAGAACTAAATTTTTTTTGTAAGAATTTAATTTTTTTGTAAGAATTCAATTTTTTTGTAAGAATTAATTTTTTTTGTAAGAATTAAATTGTTTTTGTAAGAATTAAATTTTTTTTGTTAGAATTAAATTTTTTTTGTTAGAATTAAATTTTTTTTGTAAGAATTAAATTTTTTTTGTAAGAATTAAATTTTTTTTGGAAGAAATAAATTTTTTTTGTAAGAATTAATTTTTTTTGTAAGAATTAAATTTTATTTGTAAGAATTAAATTTTTTTTGTAAGAATTAAATTTTTTTTGTAAGAATTAATTTTTTTTTGTAAGAATTCAATTTTTTTGTAAGAATTAAATTTTTTTTGTAAGAATTAAATTTTTTTTGTAAGAATTAAATTTTTTTTGTAAGAATTCAATTTTATTTGTAAGAATTAAAATTTTTTGTTAGAATTAAATTTTTTTTGTAAGAATTAAATTTTTTTTGTAAGAATTAAATTTTTTTTGTAAGAATTAAATTTTTTTTGTAAGAATTAAATTTTTTTTGTAAGAATTAAATTTTTTTTGTAAGAATTAAATTTTTTTTGGAAGAAATAAATTTTTTTTGTAAGAATTAATTTTTTTTTAAGAAATAAATTTTTTTTGTAAGAATTAATTTGGTTTTGTAAGAGTTAAATTTTTTTGGTAAGAATTAATTTTTTTTTTTGTAAGAATTAAATTTTTTTGTAAGAATTAATTTTTTTTTTAGAAATATTTTTTTTTTGTAAGAATTAAATTTTTTTCTGTAAGAATTAATTTTGTTTTTTGAGAAATAATTTTTTTTGTAAGAATTAAATTTTTTTTGTAAGAATTCAATTTTTTGTAAGAATTAAAATTTTTTGTAGGATTTAAATTTTTTATGTAAGAACTAAATTTTTTTTGTAAGAATTAAATTATTTTTGTAAGAATTAAATTTTTTTGTAAGAATTAATATTTTTGTAAAAATAAAATTTTTTGGTAAGAATTAAAGTTTATTTTTAAGAATTAAATTTTTTTTGTAACAATTCAATTTTTTTGTAAGAATTAAATTTTTTTGTAAGAATTAAATTTTTTTTGGAAGAATTAATTTCTTTTGTAAGAATTCAATTTATATTTGCAACAATTATATTTTTATTTGTTAGAATTAAAATTTTTTTGTAACAATTAAATTTTTTCGTGTAAGAAATTAATTTTTTTGGTTCGAATTAATTTTTTTTTGTAAAATTTAAATTTTTTTGTAAGATTTTATTTTTTTTGAGAAAAATTTTTTTTTTGTAAGAATTAAAATTTCTTTTGTAACAATTAAATTTTTTCGGTTAAGAATTTAATTTTTTGTAAGAATTAATTTTTTTTTGTAAGAATTAATTTTTTTTGTAAGAATTAATTTTTTTTTGTAAAATTTAAATTTTTTTTGAATAATTTTTTTTGTAATAATTAATTTTTTTGTAAAAATAAATTTTTTTGGTTAGAATTAAATTTTATTTGTAAGAATTTAAATTTTTGTTAGAATTCAATTTTATTTGTAAGAATTAAATTTTTTTTGTAAGAATTAAATTTTTTTTGTAAGAATTAATTTTTTTTGTAAGAATTAAATTTTATTGTTAGAATTAAATTTTTTTCGTTAGAATTAAATGTTTTTTGTAAGAATTAATTTTTTTTTAAGAAATAATTTTTTTTTGTAAGAATTAATTTTTTTTTGAGAAATAATTTTTTTTTGTAAGAATTAATTTTTTTTTGTTAGAATTATATATTTTTTGTAAGTATTAAATTTTTTTTGTAAAAATTAAATTTTTATTTGTCAGAATTAAATTTTTTCGTGTACGAATTTATTTTTATTGTAAGAATTAATTTTTTTGTGTAAAATTTAAATTTTTTTGTAAGAATTCAATTTTTTGTAAGAATTAAATTTTTTTGTAAGAATTAAATTGTTTTTGTAAGAATTAAATTTTTTTTGTTAAGAATTAAATTTGTTTGTAATAATTAATTTTTTTGTAAAAATACATTTTTTTGGTAAGAATTAAATTTTATTTGTAAGAATTTAATTTTTGTTAGAATTAAATTTTATTTCTAAGAATTAATTTTTTTTTGTAAGAATTAAATTTTTTTTTAAGAATTAAATTGATTTTGTTAGAATTAAATTTTTTTTGTAAGAATTAAATCTTTTTTGTAAGAATTAATTTTTTTTGTAAGATTTAATATTTTTTGTAAGAATTAATTTTTTTTTGTAAAATTTAAAATTTTTTTGAATAATTTTTTTTTGTAATAATTAATTTTTTTGTAAAAATAAATTTTTTTGGTAAGAATTAAATTTTATTTGTAAGAATTTAAATTTTTGTTAGAATTCAATTTTATTTGTAAGAATTAATTTTTTTTTGTAAGAATTCAATTTTTTTTGTAAGAATTAAATTTTTAATTGTTAGAATTATATTTTTTATTGAAAGTATTACATTTTTTTGGTAAGAATTAAATTTTCATTTGTTAGAAATAAATTGTTTTTTGTAAGAATTAAATTTTTGTTTGTTAAGAATTAAATTTTTTTGTAAGAATTAAATTTTTTTTGTAAGAATTAAATTATTTTTGTAAGAATTAAATTTTTTTGTAAGAATTAATTTTTTTGTAAAAATAAATTTTTTTGGTAAGAATTAAATTTTATTTGTAAGAATTTAAATTTTTGTTAGAATTAAATTTTATTTCTAAGAATTAATTTTATTTTGTAAGAATTAAATTTTTTTTGTAAGAATTAAATTTTTTTTGTTAGAATTAAATTTTTAATTGTTAGAATTATATTTTTTATTGAAAGTATTACATTTTTTTGGTAAGAATTAAATTTTCATTTGTTAGAAATAAATTGATTTTTGTAAGAATTAAATATTTTTTGTTAAGAATTAAATTTTTTTTGTAATAATTAATTTTTTTGTAAAAATAAATTTTTTTGGTAAGAATTAAATTTTTTTGTGAGAATTAATTTTTTTTGTAAGAATTAATTTTTTTTTGCTAGAATTAAATTTTTTTGTAAGAATTAAATTTTTTTGTTAGAATTAAATGTTTTTTGTAAGAATTAATTTTTTTTGTAAAATTTAAAATTTTTTTGAATAAATTTTTTTTGTAATAATTAATTTTTTTGTAAAAATAAATTTTTTTGTTAAGAATTAAATTTTATTTGTAAGAATTTAAATTTTTGTTAGAATTCAATTTTATTTGTAAGAATTAAATTTTTTTTGTAAGAATTAAATTTTTTTTGTAAGAATTAAATTTTTTTGTAAGAATTAAATTTTGTTTGTATGAATTAAATTTTTTTTGTAAGAATTAATTTTTTTTGTAAGGATTAAATTTTTTTTGTAAGAATTAAATTTTTTTGTAAGAATTACATTTTTTGTAAGAATTAAATTTTTTTTGTTAAGAATTAAATTTTTTTGTAATAATTAATTTTTTTGAAAAAATAAATTTTTTTGGTAAGAATTAAATTTTTTGGTGAGAATTAATTTTTTTTGTGAGAATTAAATTTTTTTGTAAGAATTAAATTTTTTTTGTAAGAATTAAATTGGTTTTGTAAGCATTAAATTTTTTTCTGTAAGAATTAATTTATTTTTTTGAGAAATAAATTTTTTTGTAAGAATTTAATTATTTTGTAAGAATTAAATTTTTTTGTAAGAATTATATTTTTACTTGTCAGAATTAAATTTTTTCGTGAACGAATTTAATTTTATTGTAAGAATTAATTTTTTTTGGTAAGAATTAAATTATTTTTGTAAGAATTAAACTTTTTGTAACAATTAAATTTTTTCGGTTAAGAATTTAATTTTTTTGTAAGAATTAATTTTTTTTGTAAGAATTAATTTTTTTTGTAAAATTTAAAATTTTTTTGAATAATTTTTTCGGTTAAGAATTTAATTTTTTTGTAAGATTTAATTTTTTTTGTAAGAATTAATTTTTTTTGTAAGAATTAATTTTTTTTGTAAGAATTAATTTTTTTTTGTAAATTTTAAATTTTTTTTGAATAATTTTTTTTGTAATAATTAATTTTTTTGTAAAAATAAATTTTTTTGGTTGGAATTAAATTTTATTTGTAAGAATTTAAATTTTTGTTAGAATTCAATTTTATTCGTAAGAATTAAATTTTTTTGTAGGAATTAAATTTTTTTGTAAGAACTAAATTTTTTTTGTAAGAATTAAATTATTTTTGTAAGAATTAAATTTTTTTGTAAGAATTAATTTTTTTGTAAAAATAAATTTTTTTGGTAAGAATTAAATTTTATTTGTAAGAATTAAAATTTTTTTGTAAGAATTCAATTTTTTTGTAAGAATTAAATTTTTTTGTAAGAATTAAATTTTTTTGTAAGAACTAAATTTTTTTTGTAAGAATTCAATTTTTTTGTAAGAATTAAATTTTTCTGTAAGAATTAAATTGTTTTTGTAAGAATTAAATTATTTTTGTTAAGAATTAAATTTTTTTGTAATAATTATTTTTTTTGTAAAAATAAATTTTTTTGGTAAGAATTAAATTTTATTTGTAAGAATTTAAATTTTTGTTACAATTAAATTTTATTTCTAAGAATTAATTTTATTTTGTAAGAATTAAATTTTTTTTGTAAGAATTAAATTTTTTTTGTTAGAATTAAATTTTTAATTGTTAGAATTATATTTTTTATTGAAAGTATTACATTTTTTTGGTATGAATTAAATTTTCATTTGTTAGAAATAAATTGTTTTTTGTAAGAATTAAATATTTTTTGTTAAGAATTAAATTTTTTTTGTAATAATTAATTTTTTTGTAAAAATAAATTTTTTTGGTAAGAATTAAATTTTTTTGTGAGAATTAATTTTTTTTGTAAGAATTAAATTTTTTTTGTAAGAATTAATTTTTTTTGAGAAAAATTTTATTTCGTTAGAATTAATTTTTTTTCGGTAGAATTAAACTTTTTTCCCCAGAATTAAATTTTTTTTCGTTAGAATTAATTTTTTTTTGTTAGAATTAAATGTTTTTTGTAAGAATTAATATTTTTTTGAGAAATAATTTTTTTTTGTAAGAATTAATTTTTTTTTGTTAGAATTATATTTTTTTTGTAAGTATTAAATTTTTTTTGTAAAAATTAAATTTCTATTTGTAAGAATAAATTTTTTTGAGAAAATAATTTTTACAATTGAATTAATTTTGTTGTTAGAATTAAATGTTTTTGTAAGATTTGATTTTTTTTCGAGAAATAAATTTTTTTTGCAAGATTTAATTTTTTTTTGAGAAATAATTTTTTTTTGTAAGAATTAAATTGGTTTTGTAAGCATTAAATTTTTTCTGTAAGAATTAATTTATTTTTTTGAGAAATAAATTTTTTTGTAAGAATTTAATTATTTTGTAAGAATTAAATTTTTTTGTAAGAATTAAATTGTTTTTGTAAGAATTAAATTTTTTTTGTTAAGAATTAAATTTCATTGTAATAATTAATTCTTTTGTAAAAATAAATTTTTTTGGTAAGAATTAAATTTTATTTGTAAGAATTTAAATTTTTGTTAGAATTCAATTTTATTTGTAAGAATTAAATTTTTTTTGAAAGAATTATATTTTTTTTGTAGGTATTAAATTTTTTTTGTAAAAATTAAATTTTTATTTGTCAGAATTAAATTTTTTCGTGTACGAATTTAATTTTATTGTAAGAATTAATTTTTTTGTGTAAAATTTAAATTTTTTTGTAAGAATTAAATTTTTTTTGTAAGAATTAATTTTTTTTGTAAGAATTAAATTTTTTCGTTAGAATTAATTTTTTTTCGATAGATTTAAATTTTTTTTGCAAGAATTAAATTTTTTTTTGTTAGAATTAATTTTTTTTGTTAGAATTAAATGTTTTTTGTAAGAATTAATTTTTTTTGTAAAATTTAAAATTTTTTTGAATAATTTTTTTTGTAATAATTAATTTTTTTGTAAAAATAAATTTTTTTGTTAAGAATTAATTTTTTTGTAAAAATAAATTTTTTTGGTAAGAATTAAATTTTATTTGTAAGAATTAAATTTTTTTTGTAAGAATTCAATTTTTTGTAAGAATTAAAATTTTTTGTAAGAATTAAATTGTTTTTGTAAGAATTAAATTTTTTTTGTTAAGAATTAAATTTTTTTGTAATAATTAATTTTTTTGTAAAAATAAAATTTTTTGGTAAGAATTAAATTTTATTTGTAAGAATTTAAATTTTTGTTAGAATTAAATTTTATTTCTAAGAATTAATTTTTTTTTGTAAGAATTAAATTTTTTTTGTAAGAATTAAATTTTTTTTGTTAGAATTAAATTTTTTTGTAAGAATTAAATTTTTTTTGTAAAATTTAAATTTTTTTGTAAGATTTAATGTTTTTTTGAGAAATAAAATTTTATTTGTAAGAATTAAAATTTCTTTTGTAACAATTAAATTTTTTCGGTTAAGAATTTAATTTTTTTGTAAGAATTAATTTTTTTTGTAAGAATTAATTTTTTTTGTAAGAATTAATTTTTTTTGTAAGAATTAATTTTTTTTTAATAATTTTTTTTGTAACAATTAATTTTTATGTAAAAATAAATTTTTTTGGTAAGAATTAAATTTTATTTGTAAGAATTTAAATTTTTGTTAGAATTAAATTTTATTTCTAAGAATTAATTTTTTTTTGTAAGAATTAAATTTTTTTTGTAAGAATTAAATTTTTTTTGTTAGAATTAAATTTTTTTTGTAAGAATTAAATTTTTTTTGTAAGAATTAAATTTTTTTTGTAAGAATTAAATTTTTTTTGGAAGAATTAATTTCTTTTGTAAGAATTCAATTTATATTTGCAACAATTATATTTTATTTGTTAGAATTAAATTTTTTTTTGTAACAATTAAATTTTTTCGGGTAAGAAATTAATTTTTTTGTTCGAATGAATTTTTTTTTGTAAAATTTAAATTTTTTTGTAAGATTTAATTTTTTTTTGAGAAATAAAATTTTATTTGTAAGAATTAAAATTTCTTTTGTAACAATTAAATTTTTTCGGTTAAGAATTTAATTTTTTTGTAAGAATTCATTTTTTTTGTAAGAATTAATTTTTTTTGTAAGAATTAATTTTTTTTAAATAATTTTTTTTGTAACAATTAATTTTTATGTAAAAATAAATTTTTTTGGTAAGAATTAAATTTTATTTGTAAGAATTTAAATTTTTGTTAGAATTCAATTTTATTTGTAAGAATTAAATTTTTTTTGTAAGAATTAAATTTTTTTTGTACGAATTAAATTTTTTTGGGAAGAATTAATTTCTTTTGTAAGAATTCAATTTATATTTGCAACAATTATATTTTTATTTGTTAGAATTAAATTTTTTTTGTAACAATTAAATTTTTTCGGGTAAGAAATTAATTTTTTTGTTCGAATTAATTTTTTTTTGTAAAATTTAAATTTTTTTGTAAGATTTAATTTTTTTTTTGAGAAAAAAAATTTTATTTGTAAGAATTAAAATTTCTTTTGTAACAATTAAATTTTTTCGGTTAAGAATTTATTTTTTTTGTAAGAATTAATTTTTTTTGTAAGAATTAATTTTTTTTGTAAGAATTAATTTTTTTTTGTAAAATTTAAATTTTTTTTGAATAATTTTTTCGGTTAAGAATTTAATTTTTTTTGAGAAATAATTTTTTTTTGTAAGAATTAAATTATTTTTGTAAGAATTAAATTTTTTTGTAAGAACTAAATTTTTTTTGTAAGAATTCATTTTTTTTGTAAGAATTCAATTTTTTTGTAAGAATTAATTTTTTTGTAAGAATTAAATTGTTTTTGTAAGAATTAAATTTTTTTTGTTAGAATTAAATTTTTTTTGTTAGAATTAAATTTTTTTTGTAAGAATTAAATTTTTTTTGTAAGAATTAAATTTTTTTTGTAAGAATTAAATTTTTTTTGGAAGAAATAAATTTTTTATGTAAGAATTAATTTTTTTTGTAAGAATTAAATTTTTTTGTTAGAATTAAATTTTTTTCGTTAGAATGAAATGTTTTTTGTAAGAATTAATTTTTTTTTAAGAAATAAATTTATTTTGTAAGAATTAATTTGGTTTTGTAAGAGTTAAATTTTTTTGGTAAGAATTAATTTTTTTTTGTAAGAATTAAATTTTTTTGTAAGAATTAATTTTTTTTTTCAGTAATATTTTTTTTTTGTAAGAATTAAATTTTTTTGTAAGAATTAAATTTTTTTGTAAGAATTAAATTTTTTGTAAGAAATAAATTTTTTTTGTAGGAATTCAATTTTTTGTAAGAATTAAATTTTTTTGTAAGAATTAAATTGTTTTTGTAAGAATTAAATTTTTTTTGTTAAGAATTAAATTTCTTTGTAATAATTAATTTTTTTGTAAAAATAAATTTTTTTGGTAAGAATTAAATTTTATTTGTAAGAATTTAAATTTTTGTTAGAATTAAATTTTTTTTGTAAGAATTAATTTTTTTGTAAGAATTAAATTTTTTCGTTAGAATTCAATTTTTTTGTAAGAATTAAATTTTTCTGTAAGAATTAAATTTTTTTGTAAGAACTAAATTTTTTTTGTAAGAATTAAATTTTATTGTTAGAATTAAATTTTTTTCGTTAGAATTAAATGTTTTTTGTAAGAATTAATTTTTTTTTAAGAAATAAATTTTTTTTGTAAGAATTAATTTTTTTTTGAGAAATAATTTTTTTTTGTAAGAATTAATTTTTTTTTGTTAGAATTATATTTTTTTTGTAAGTATTAAATTTTTTTTGTAAAAATTAAATTTTTATTTGTCAGAATTAAATTTTTTCGTGTACGAATTTAATTTTATTGTAAGAATTAATTTTTTTGTGTAAAATTTAAATTTTTTTGTAAGAATTAAATTATGTTTGTAAGAATTAATTTTTTTTGTAAGAATTAATATTTTTGTAAAAATAAATTTTTTTGGTAAGAATTAAATTTTATTTGTAAGAATTAAATTTTTTTTGTAAGAATTCAATTTTTTTGTAAGAATTAAATTTTTTGTAAGAATTAATTTTTTTTTTTAGAAATAAATTTTTTTTGTAAGAATTAAATTTTTTCTGTAAGAATTAATTTTGTTTTTTGAGAAATAATTTTTTTTGTAAGAATTAAATTTTTTTTGTAAAAATTAAATTTTTTTTGTAAGAATTCAATTTTTTGTAAGAATTCAATTTTTTGTAAGAATTAAAATTTTTTGTAAGAATTAAATTGTTTTTGTAAGAATTAAATTTTTTTTGTTAAGAATTAAATTTTTTTGTAATAATTAATTTTTTTGTAAAAATAAATTTTTTTGGTAAGAATTAAATTTTATTTGTAAGAATTTAAATTTTTGTTAGAATTAAATTTTATTTCTAAGAATTAATTTTTTTTTGTAAGAATTAAATTTTTTTTGTAAGAATTAAATTTTTTTTGTTAGAATTAAATTTTTTTTGTAAGAATTAAATTTTTTTTGTAAGAATTAAATTTTTTTTGTAAGAATTAAATTTTTTTTGGAAGAATTAATTTCTTTTGTAAGAATTCAATTTATATTTGCAACAATTATATTTTATTTGTTAGAATTAAATTTTTTTTTGTAACAATTAAATTTTTTCGGGTAAGAAATTAATTTTTTTGTTCGAATGAATTTTTTTTTGTAAAATTTAAATTTTTTTGTAAGATTTAATTTTTTTTTGAGAAATAAAATTTTATTTGTAAGAATTAAAATTTCTTTTGTAACAATTAAATTTTTTCGGTTAAGAATTTAATTTTTTTGTAAGAATTAATTTTTTTTGTAAGAATTAATTTTTTTTGTAAGAATTAATTTTTTTTAAATAATTTTTTTTGTAACAATTAATTTTTATGTAAAAATAAATTTTTTTGGTAAGAATTAAATTTTATTTGTAAGAATTTAAATTTTTGTTAGAATTCAATTTTATTTGTAAGAATTAAATTTTTTTTGTAAGAATTAAATTTTTTTTGTACGAATTAAATTTTTTTGGGAAGAATTAATTTCTTTTGTAAGAATTCAATTTATATTTGCAACAATTATATTTTTATTTGTTAGAATTAAATTTTTTTTGTAACAATTAAATTTTTTCGGGTAAGAAATTAATTTTTTTGTTCGAATTAATTTTTTTTTGTAAAATTTAAATTTTTTTGTAAGATTTAATTTTTTTTTTTGAGAAAAAAAATTTTATTTGTAAGAATTAAAATTTCTTTTGTAACAATTAAATTTTTTCGGTTAAGAATTTATTTTTTTTGTAAGAATTAATTTTTTTTGTAAGAATTAATTTTTTTTGTAAGAATTAATTTTTTTTTGTAAAATTTAAATTTTTTTTGAATAATTTTTTCGGTTAAGAATTTAATTTTTTTTGAGAAATAATTTTTTTTTGTAAGAATTAAATTATTTTTGTAAGAATTAAATTTTTTTGTAAGAACTAAATTTTTTTTGTAAGAATTCATTTTTTTTGTAAGAATTCAATTTTTTTGTAAGAATTCATTTTTTTGTAAGAATTAAATTGTTTTTGTAAGAATTAAATTTTTTTTGTTAGAATTAATTTTTTTGTGTAAAATTTAAATTTTTTTGTAAGAATTAAATTATGTTTGTAAGAATTAATTTTTTTTGTAAGAATTAATATTTTTGTAAAAATAAATTTTTTTGGTAAGAATTAAATTTTATTTGTAAGAATTAAATTTTTTTTGTAAGAATTCAATTTTTTTGTAAGAATTAAATTTTTTGTAAGAATTAATTTTTTTTTTAGAAATAAATTTTTTTTGTAAGAATTAAATTTTTTCTGTAAGAATTAATTTTGTTTTTTGAGAAATAATTTTTTTTGTAAGAATTAAATTTTTTTTGTAAAAATTAAATTTTTTTTGTAAGAATTCAATTTTTTGTAAGAATTCAATTTTTTGTAAGAATTAAAATTTTTTGTAAGAATTAAATTGTTTTTGTAAGAATTAAATTTTTTTTGTTAAGAATTAAATTTTTTTGTAATAATTAATTTTTTTGTAAAAATAAATTTTTTTGGTAAGAATTAAATTTTATTTGTAAGAATTTAAATTTTTGTTAGAATTAAATTTTATTTCTAAGAATTAATTTTTTTTTGTAAGAATTAAATTTTTTTTGTAAGAATTAAATTTTTTTTGTTAGAATTAAATTTTTTTTGTAAGAATTAAATTTTTTTTGTAAGAATTAAATTTTTTTTGTAAGAATTAAATTTTTTTTGGAAGAATTAATTTCTTTTGTAAGAATTCAATTTATATTTGCAACAATTATATTTTATTTGTTAGAATTAAATTTTTTTTTGTAACAATTAAATTTTTTCGGGTAAGAAATTAATTTTTTTGTTCGAATGAATTTTTTTTTGTAAAATTTAAATTTTTTTGTAAGATTTAATTTTTTTTTGAGAAATAAAATTTTATTTGTAAGAATTAAAATTTCTTTTGTAACAATTAAATTTTTTCGGTTAAGAATTTAATTTTTTTGTAAGAATTAATTTTTTTTGTAAGAATTAATTTTTTTTGTAAGAATTAATTTTTTTTTGTAAAATTTAAATTTTTTTTGAATAATTTTTTCGGTTAAGAATTTAATTTTTTTTGAGAAATAATTTTTTTTTGTAAGAATTAAATTATTTTTGTAAGAATTAAATTTTTTTGTAAGAACTAAATTTTTTTTGTAAGAATTCAATTTTTTTGTAAGAATTCAATTTTTTTGTAAGAATTAATTTTTTTTGTAAGAATTAAATTGTTTTTGTAAGAATTAAATTTTTTTTGTTAGAACTAAATTTTTTTTGTTAGAATTAAATTTTTTTTGTAAGAATTAAATTTTTTTTGTAAGAATTAAATTTTTTTTGTAAGAAATAAATTTTTTTTGTAAGAATTAATTTTTTTTGTAAGAATTAAATTTTTTTGTTAGAATTAAATTTTTTTCGTTAGAATGAAATGTTTTTTGTAAGAATTAATTTTTTTTTAAGAAATAAATTTATGTTGTAAGAATTAATTTGGTTTTGTAAGAGTTAAATTTTTTTGGTAAGAATTAATTTTTTTTTGTAAGAATTAAATTTTTTTGTAAGAATTAATTTTTTTTTTCAGTAATATTTTTTTTTTGTAAGAATTAAATTTTTTTGTAAGAATTAAATTTTTTTGTAAGAATTAAATTATTTGTAAGAACTAAATTTTTTTTGTAGGAATTCAATTTTTTGTAAGAATTAAATTTTTTTGTAAGAATTAAATTTTTTTGTAAGAATTAAATTTTTTTGTAAGAACTAAATTTTTTTTGTAAGAATTCAATTTTTTTGTAAGAATTAAATTTTTCTGTAAGAATTAAATTGTTTTTGTAAGAATTAAATTATTTTTGTTAAGAATTAAATTTTTTTGTAATAATTATTTTTTTTGTAAAAATAAATTTTTTTGGTAAGAATTAAATTTTATTTGTAAGAATTTAAATTTTTGTTACAATTAAATTTTATTTCTAAGAATTAATTTTATTTTGTAAGAATTAAATTTTTTTTGTAAGAATTAAATTTTTTTTGTTAGAATTAAATTTTTAATTGTTAGAATTATATTTTTTATTGAAAGTATTACATTTTTTTGGTATGAATTAAATTTTCATTTGTTAGAAATAAATTGTTTTTTGTAAGAATTAAATATTTTTTGTTAAGAATTAAATTTTTTTTGTAATAATTAATTTTTTTGTAAAAATAAATTTTTTTGGTAAGAATTAAATTTTTTTGTGAGAATTAATTTTTTTTGTAAGAATTAAATTTTTTTTGTAAGAATTAATTTTTTTTGAGAAAAATTTTATTTCGTTAGAATTAATTTTTTTTCGGTAGAATTAAACTTTTTTCCCCAGAATTAAATTTTTTTTCGTTAGAATTAATTTTTTTTTGTTAGAATTAAATGTTTTTTGTAAGAATTAATATTTTTTTGAGAAATAATTTTTTTTTGTAAGAATTAATTTTTTTTTGTTAGAATTATATTTTTTTTGTAAGTATTAAATTTTTTTTGTAAAAATTAAATTTCTATTTGTAAGAATAAATTTTTTTGAGAAAATAATTTTTACAATTGAATTAATTTTGTTGTTAGAATTAAATGTTTTTGTAAGATTTGATTTTTTTTCGAGAAATAAATTTTTTTTGCAAGATTTAATTTTTTTTTGAGAAATAATTTTTTTTTGTAAGAATTAAATTGGTTTTGTAAGCATTAAATTTTTTCTGTAAGAATTAATTTATTTTTTTGAGAAATAAATTTTTTTGTAAGAATTTAATTATTTTGTAAGAATTAAATTTTTTTGTAAGAATTAAATTGTTTTTGTAAGAATTAAATTTTTTTTGTTAAGAATTAAATTTCTTTGTAATAATTAATTCTTTTGTAAAAATAAATTTTTTTGGTAAGAATTAAATTTTATTTGTAAGAATTTAAATTTTTGTTAGAATTCAATTTTATTTGTAAGAATTAAATTTTTTTTGAAAGAATTATATTTTTTTTGTAGGTATTAAATTTTTTTTGTAAAAATTAAATTTTTATTTGTCAGAATTAAATTTTTTCGTGTACGAATTTAATTTTATTGTAAGAATTAATTTTTTTGTGTAAAATTTAAATTTTTTTGTAAGAATTAAATTTTTTTTGTAAGAATTAATTTTTTTTGTAAGAATTAAATTTTTTCGTTAGAATTAATTTTTTTTCGATAGATTTAAATTTTTTTTGCAAGAATTAAATTTTTTTTTGTTAGAATTAATTTTTTTTGTTAGAATTAAATGTTTTTTGTAAGAATTAATTTTTTTTGTAAAATTTAAAATTTTTTTGAATAATTTTTTTTGTAATAATTAATTTTTTTGTAAAAATAAATTTTTTTGTTAAGAATTAATTTTTTTGTAAAAATAAATTTTTTTGGTAAGAATTAAATTTTATTTGTAAGAATTAAATTTTTTTTGTAAGAATTCAATTTTTTGTAAGAATTAAAATTTTTTGTAAGAATTAAATTGTTTTTGTAAGAATTAAATTTTTTTTGTTAAGAATTAAATTTTTTTGTAATAATTAATTTTTTTGTAAAAATAAAATTTTTTGGTAAGAATTAAATTTTATTTGTAAGAATTTAAATTTTTGTTAGAATTAAATTTTATTTCTAAGAATTAATTTTTTTTTGTAAGAATTAAATTTTTTTTGTAAGAATTAAATTTTTTTTGTTAGAATTAAATTTTTTTGTAAGAATTAAATTTTTTTTGTAAAATTTAAATTTTTTTGTAAGATTTAATGTTTTTTTGAGAAATAAAATTTTATTTGTAAGAATTAAAATTTCTTTTGTAACAATTAAATTTTTTCGGTTAAGAATTTAATTTTTTTGTAAGAATTAATTTTTTTTGTAAGAATTAATTTTTTTTGTAAGAATTAATTTTTTTTGTAAGAATTAATTTTTTTTTAATAATTTTTTTTGTAACAATTAATTTTTATGTAAAAATAAATTTTTTTGGTAAGAATTAAATTTTATTTGTAAGAATTTAAATTTTTGTTAGAATTAAATTTTATTTCTAAGAATTAATTTTTTTTTGTAAGAATTAAATTTTTTTTGTAAGAATTAAATTTTTTTTGTTAGAATTAAATTTTTTTTGTAAGAATTAAATTTTTTTTGTAAGAATTAAATTTTTTTTGTAAGAATTAAATTTTTTTTGGAAGAATTAATTTCTTTTGTAAGAATTCAATTTATATTTGCAACAATTATATTTTATTTGTTAGAATTAAATTTTTTTTTGTAACAATTAAATTTTTTCGGGTAAGAAATTAATTTTTTTGTTCGAATGAATTTTTTTTTGTAAAATTTAAATTTTTTTGTAAGATTTAATTTTTTTTTGAGAAATAAAATTTTATTTGTAAGAATTAAAATTTCTTTTGTAACAATTAAATTTTTTCGGTTAAGAATTTAATTTTTTTGTAAGAATTCATTTTTTTTGTAAGAATTAATTTTTTTTGTAAGAATTAATTTTTTTTAAATAATTTTTTTTGTAACAATTAATTTTTATGTAAAAATAAATTTTTTTGGTAAGAATTAAATTTTATTTGTAAGAATTTAAATTTTTGTTAGAATTCAATTTTATTTGTAAGAATTAAATTTTTTTTGTAAGAATTAAATTTTTTTTGTACGAATTAAATTTTTTTGGGAAGAATTAATTTCTTTTGTAAGAATTCAATTTATATTTGCAACAATTATATTTTTATTTGTTAGAATTAAATTTTTTTTGTAACAATTAAATTTTTTCGGGTAAGAAATTAATTTTTTTGTTCGAATTAATTTTTTTTTGTAAAATTTAAATTTTTTTGTAAGATTTAATTTTTTTTTTGAGAAAAAAAATTTTATTTGTAAGAATTAAAATTTCTTTTGTAACAATTAAATTTTTTCGGTTAAGAATTTATTTTTTTTGTAAGAATTAATTTTTTTTGTAAGAATTAATTTTTTTTGTAAGAATTAATTTTTTTTTGTAAAATTTAAATTTTTTTTGAATAATTTTTTCGGTTAAGAATTTAATTTTTTTTGAGAAATAATTTTTTTTTGTAAGAATTAAATTATTTTTGTAAGAATTAAATTTTTTTGTAAGAACTAAATTTTTTTTGTAAGAATTCATTTTTTTTGTAAGAATTCAATTTTTTTGTAAGAATTAATTTTTTTGTAAGAATTAAATTGTTTTTGTAAGAATTAAATTTTTTTTGTTAGAATTAAATTTTTTTTGTTAGAATTAAATTTTTTTTGTAAGAATTAAATTTTTTTTGTAAGAATTAAATTTTTTTTGTAAGAATTAAATTTTTTTTGGAAGAAATAAATTTTTTATGTAAGAATTAATTTTTTTTGTAAGAATTAAATTTTTTTGTTAGAATTAAATTTTTTTCGTTAGAATGAAATGTTTTTTGTAAGAATTAATTTTTTTTTAAGAAATAAATTTATTTTGTAAGAATTAATTTGGTTTTGTAAGAGTTAAATTTTTT
Organism: Andrena fulva; assembly: GCA_946251845.1. Lineage (NCBI taxonomy): Eukaryota > Metazoa > Arthropoda > Insecta > Hymenoptera > Andrenidae > Andrena > Andrena fulva. The sequence continues at coordinate 311,788 of CAMITZ010000207.1, forward strand.
TGGTAAGAATTAATTTTTTTTTGTAAGAATTAAATTTTTTTGTAAGAATTAATTTTTTTTTTCAGTAATATTTTTTTTTTGTAAGAATTAAATTTTTTTGTAAGAATTAAATTTTTTTGTAAGAATTAAATTTTTTGTAAGAAATAAATTTTTTTTGTAGGAATTCAATTTTTTGTAAGAATTAAATTTTTTTGTAAGAATTAAATTGTTTTTGTAAGAATTAAATTTTTTTTGTTAAGAATTAAATTTCTTTGTAATAATTAATTTTTTTGTAAAAATAAATTTTTTTGGTAAGAATTAAATTTTATTTGTAAGAATTTAAATTTTTGTTAGAATTAAATTTTTTTTGTAAGAATTAATTTTTTTGTAAGAATTAAATTTTTTCGTTAGAATTCAATTTTTTTGTAAGAATTAAATTTTTCTGTAAGAATTAAATTTTTTTGTAAGAACTAAATTTTTTTTGTAAGAATTAAATTTTATTGTTAGAATTAAATTTTTTTCGTTAGAATTAAATGTTTTTTGTAAGAATTAATTTTTTTTTAAGAAATAAATTTTTTTTGTAAGAATTAATTTTTTTTTGAGAAATAATTTTTTTTTGTAAGAATTAATTTTTTTTTGTTAGAATTATATTTTTTTTGTAAGTATTAAATTTTTTTTGTAAAAATTAAATTTTTATTTGTCAGAATTAAATTTTTTCGTGTACGAATTTAATTTTATTGTAAGAATTAATTTTTTTGTGTAAAATTTAAATTTTTTTGTAAGAATTAAATTATGTTTGTAAGAATTAATTTTTTTTGTAAGAATTAATATTTTTGTAAAAATAAATTTTTTTGGTAAGAATTAAATTTTATTTGTAAGAATTAAATTTTTTTTGTAAGAATTCAATTTTTTTGTAAGAATTAAATTTTTTGTAAGAATTAATTTTTTTTTTTAGAAATAAATTTTTTTTGTAAGAATTAAATTTTTTCTGTAAGAATTAATTTTGTTTTTTGAGAAATAATTTTTTTTGTAAGAATTAAATTTTTTTTGTAAAAATTAAATTTTTTTTGTAAGAATTCAATTTTTTGTAAGAATTCAATTTTTTGTAAGAATTAAAATTTTTTGTAAGAATTAAATTGTTTTTGTAAGAATTAAATTTTTTTTGTTAAGAATTAAATTTTTTTGTAATAATTAATTTTTTTGTAAAAATAAATTTTTTTGGTAAGAATTAAATTTTATTTGTAAGAATTTAAATTTTTGTTAGAATTAAATTTTATTTCTAAGAATTAATTTTTTTTTGTAAGAATTAAATTTTTTTTGTAAGAATTAAATTTTTTTTGTTAGAATTAAATTTTTTTTGTAAGAATTAAATTTTTTTTGTAAGAATTAAATTTTTTTTGTAAGAATTAAATTTTTTTTGGAAGAATTAATTTCTTTTGTAAGAATTCAATTTATATTTGCAACAATTATATTTTATTTGTTAGAATTAAATTTTTTTTTGTAACAATTAAATTTTTTCGGGTAAGAAATTAATTTTTTTGTTCGAATGAATTTTTTTTTGTAAAATTTAAATTTTTTTGTAAGATTTAATTTTTTTTTGAGAAATAAAATTTTATTTGTAAGAATTAAAATTTCTTTTGTAACAATTAAATTTTTTCGGTTAAGAATTTAATTTTTTTGTAAGAATTAATTTTTTTTGTAAGAATTAATTTTTTTTGTAAGAATTAATTTTTTTTAAATAATTTTTTTTGTAACAATTAATTTTTATGTAAAAATAAATTTTTTTGGTAAGAATTAAATTTTATTTGTAAGAATTTAAATTTTTGTTAGAATTCAATTTTATTTGTAAGAATTAAATTTTTTTTGTAAGAATTAAATTTTTTTTGTACGAATTAAATTTTTTTGGGAAGAATTAATTTCTTTTGTAAGAATTCAATTTATATTTGCAACAATTATATTTTTATTTGTTAGAATTAAATTTTTTTTGTAACAATTAAATTTTTTCGGGTAAGAAATTAATTTTTTTGTTCGAATTAATTTTTTTTTGTAAAATTTAAATTTTTTTGTAAGATTTAATTTTTTTTTTTGAGAAAAAAAATTTTATTTGTAAGAATTAAAATTTCTTTTGTAACAATTAAATTTTTTCGGTTAAGAATTTATTTTTTTTGTAAGAATTAATTTTTTTTGTAAGAATTAATTTTTTTTGTAAGAATTAATTTTTTTTTGTAAAATTTAAATTTTTTTTGAATAATTTTTTCGGTTAAGAATTTAATTTTTTTTGAGAAATAATTTTTTTTTGTAAGAATTAAATTATTTTTGTAAGAATTAAATTTTTTTGTAAGAACTAAATTTTTTTTGTAAGAATTCATTTTTTTTGTAAGAATTCAATTTTTTTGTAAGAATTCATTTTTTTGTAAGAATTAAATTGTTTTTGTAAGAATTAAATTTTTTTTGTTAGAATTAATTTTTTTGTGTAAAATTTAAATTTTTTTGTAAGAATTAAATTATGTTTGTAAGAATTAATTTTTTTTGTAAGAATTAATATTTTTGTAAAAATAAATTTTTTTGGTAAGAATTAAATTTTATTTGTAAGAATTAAATTTTTTTTGTAAGAATTCAATTTTTTTGTAAGAATTAAATTTTTTGTAAGAATTAATTTTTTTTTTAGAAATAAATTTTTTTTGTAAGAATTAAATTTTTTCTGTAAGAATTAATTTTGTTTTTTGAGAAATAATTTTTTTTGTAAGAATTAAATTTTTTTTGTAAAAATTAAATTTTTTTTGTAAGAATTCAATTTTTTGTAAGAATTCAATTTTTTGTAAGAATTAAAATTTTTTGTAAGAATTAAATTGTTTTTGTAAGAATTAAATTTTTTTTGTTAAGAATTAAATTTTTTTGTAATAATTAATTTTTTTGTAAAAATAAATTTTTTTGGTAAGAATTAAATTTTATTTGTAAGAATTTAAATTTTTGTTAGAATTAAATTTTATTTCTAAGAATTAATTTTTTTTTGTAAGAATTAAATTTTTTTTGTAAGAATTAAATTTTTTTTGTTAGAATTAAATTTTTTTTGTAAGAATTAAATTTTTTTTGTAAGAATTAAATTTTTTTTGTAAGAATTAAATTTTTTTTGGAAGAATTAATTTCTTTTGTAAGAATTCAATTTATATTTGCAACAATTATATTTTATTTGTTAGAATTAAATTTTTTTTTGTAACAATTAAATTTTTTCGGGTAAGAAATTAATTTTTTTGTTCGAATGAATTTTTTTTTGTAAAATTTAAATTTTTTTGTAAGATTTAATTTTTTTTTGAGAAATAAAATTTTATTTGTAAGAATTAAAATTTCTTTTGTAACAATTAAATTTTTTCGGTTAAGAATTTAATTTTTTTGTAAGAATTAATTTTTTTTGTAAGAATTAATTTTTTTTGTAAGAATTAATTTTTTTTTGTAAAATTTAAATTTTTTTTGAATAATTTTTTCGGTTAAGAATTTAATTTTTTTTGAGAAATAATTTTTTTTTGTAAGAATTAAATTATTTTTGTAAGAATTAAATTTTTTTGTAAGAACTAAATTTTTTTTGTAAGAATTCAATTTTTTTGTAAGAATTCAATTTTTTTGTAAGAATTAATTTTTTTTGTAAGAATTAAATTGTTTTTGTAAGAATTAAATTTTTTTTGTTAGAACTAAATTTTTTTTGTTAGAATTAAATTTTTTTTGTAAGAATTAAATTTTTTTTGTAAGAATTAAATTTTTTTTGTAAGAAATAAATTTTTTTTGTAAGAATTAATTTTTTTTGTAAGAATTAAATTTTTTTGTTAGAATTAAATTTTTTTCGTTAGAATGAAATGTTTTTTGTAAGAATTAATTTTTTTTTAAGAAATAAATTTATGTTGTAAGAATTAATTTGGTTTTGTAAGAGTTAAATTTTTTTGGTAAGAATTAATTTTTTTTTGTAAGAATTAAATTTTTTTGTAAGAATTAATTTTTTTTTTCAGTAATATTTTTTTTTTGTAAGAATTAAATTTTTTTGTAAGAATTAAATTTTTTTGTAAGAATTAAATTATTTGTAAGAACTAAATTTTTTTTGTAGGAATTCAATTTTTTGTAAGAATTAAATTTTTTTGTAAGAATTAAATTGTTTTTGTAAGAATTAAATTTTTTTTGATAAGAATTAAATTTCTTTGTAATAATTAATTTTTTTGTAAAAATAAATTTTTTTGGTAAGAATTAAATTTTATTTGTAAGAATTTAAATTTTTGTTAGAATTAAATTTTTTTTGTAAGAATTAATTTTTTTGTAAGAATTAAATTTTTTCGTTAGAATTTATTTTTTTTCGATAGAATTAAATTTTTTTCGATAGAATTAAATTTTTTTTGCAAGTATTAAATTTTTTTTCGTTAGAATTAATTTTTTTTGTTAGAATTAATTTTTTTTGTAAGAATTAATTTTTTTTGTAAGAATTAATTTTTTTTTGTAAAATTTAAATTTTTTTTGAATAATTTTTTCGGTTAAGAATTTAATTTTTTTGAGAAATAATTTTTTTTTGTAAGAATTAAATTATTTTTGTAAGAATTAAATTTTTTTGTAAGAACTAAATTTTTTTTGTAAGAATTCATTTTTTTTGTAAGAATTCAATTTTTTTGTAAGAATTAAATTTTGTTTGTATGAATTAAATTTTTTCGTTAGAATTAATTTTTTTTCGATAGAATTAAATTTTTTTGTAAAAATTAAATTTCTATTTGTAAGAATAAATTTTTTTGAGAAAAAAATTTTTCAATAGAATTAATTTATTTCTTAGAATTAAATGTTTTTGTAACATTTGATTTTTTTTTCGAAAAATAAATTTTTTTTGCAAGATTTAATTTTTTTTTGAGAAATAATTTTTTTTTGTAAGAATTAAATTGGTTTTGTAAGCATTAAATTTTTTTCTGTAAGAATTAATTTTTTTGTGAAATAAATTTTTTTGTTAAGAATTAAATTTTTTTGTAATAATTAATTTTTTTGTAAAAATAAATTTTTTTGGTAAGAATTAAATTTTATTTGTAAGAATTTAAATTTTTGTTAGAATTAAATTTTATTTGTAAGAATTAAATTTTTTTGTAAGAATTAAATTTTTTTTGTACGAATTAAATTTTTTTGGGAAGATTTAATTTCTTTTGTAACAATTAAATTTTTTCGGTTAAGAATTTAATTTTTTTGTAAGAATTAATTTTTTTTGTAAGAATTAATTTTTTTTGTAAGAATTAATTTTTTTTTGTAAAATTTAAATTTTTTTTGAATAATTTTTTCGGTTAAGAATTTAATTTTTTTTGAGAAATAATTTTTTTTTGTAAGAATTAAATTATTTTTGTAAGAATTCAATTTTTTTGTAAGAACTAAATTTTTTTTGTAAGAATTCAATTTTTTTGTAAGAATTCAATTTTTTTGTAAGAATTAATTTTTTTTGTAAGAATTAAATTGTTTTTGTAAGAATTAAATTTTTTTTGTTAGAATTAAATTTTTTTTGTTAGAATTAAATTTTTTTTGTAAGAATTAAATTTTTTTTGTAAGAATTAAATTTTTTTTGTAAGAAATAAATTTTTTTTGTAAGAATTAATTTTTTTTGTAAGAATTAAATTTTTTTGTTAGAATTAAATTTTTTTCGTTAGAATGAAATGTTTTTTGTAAGAATTAATTTTTTTTTAAGAAATAAATTTATTTTGTAAGAATTAATTTGGTTTTGTAAGAGTTAAATTTTTTTGGTAAGAATTAATTTTTTTTTGTAAGAATTAAATTTTTTTGTAAGAATTAAATTTTGTTTGTATGAATTAAATTTTTTCGTTAGAATTAATTTTTTTTCGATAGAATTAAATTTTTTTGTAAAAATTAAATTTCTATTTGTAAGAATAAATTTTTTTGAGAAAAAAATTTTTCAATAGAATTAATTTATTTCTTAGAATTAAATGTTTTTGTAACATTTGATTTTTTTTTCGAAAAATAAATTTTTTTTGCAAGATTTAATTTTTTTTTGAGAAATAATTTTTTTTTGTAAGAATTAAATTGGTTTTGTAAGCATTAAATTTTTTTCTGTAAGAATTAATTTTTTTGTGAAATAAATTTTTTTGTTAAGAATTAAATTTTTTTGTAATAATTAATTTTTTTGTAAAAATAATTTTTTTTGGTAAGAATTAAATTTTATTTGTAAGAATTTAAATTTTTGTTAGAATTAAATTTTATTTGTAAGAATTAAATTTTTTTGTAAGAATTAAATTTTTTTTGTACGAATTAAATTTTTTTGGGAAGATTTAATTTCTTTTGTAACAATTAAATTTTTTCGGTTAAGAATTTAATTTTTTTGTAAGAATTAATTTTTTTTGTAAGAATTAATTTTTTTTTGTAAAATTTAAAATTTTTTTGAATAATTTTTTCGGTTAAGAATTTAATTTTTTTGTAAGATTTAATTTTTTTTGTAAGAATTAATTTTTTTTGTAAGAATTAATTTTTTTTGTAAGAATTAATTTTTTTTTGTAAAATTTAAATTTTTTTTGAATAATTTTTTTTGTAATAATTAATTTTTTTGTAAAAATAAATTTTTTTGGTTGGAATTAAATTTTATTTGTAAGAATTTAAATTTTTGTTAGAATTCAATTTTATTCGTAAGAATTCAATTTTTTTGTAAGAATTAAATTTTTTTGTAAGAACTAAATTTTTTTTGTAAGAATTCAATTTTTTTGTAAGAATTAAATTTTTCTGTAAGAATTAAATTGTTTTTGTAAGAATTAAATTATTTTTGTTAAGAATTAAATTTTTTTGTAATAATTATTTTTTTTGTAAAAATAAATTTTTTTGGTAAGAATTAAATTTTATTTGTAAGAATTTAAATTTTTGTTACAATTAAATTTTATTTCTAAGAATTAATTTTATTTTGTAAGAATTAAATTTTTTTTGTAATAATTAAATTTTTTTTGTTAGAATTAAATTTTTAATTGTTAGAATTATATTTTTTATTGAAAGTATTACATTTTTTTGGTATGAATTAAATTTTCATTTGTTAGAAATAAATTGTTTTTTGTAAGAATTAAATATTTTTTGTTAGGAATTAAATTTTTTTTGTAATAATTAATTTTTTTGTAAAAATAAAATTTTTTGGTAAGAATTAAATTTTTTGTGAGAATTAATTTTTTTTGTAAGAATTAAATTTTTTTTGTTAGAATTAAATTTTTTTGTAAGAATTAAATTTTTTTGTAAGAATTAAATTTTTTTTGTAAGAATTAATTTTTTTTGTAAGAATTAATTTTTTTTTGTAAAATTTAAATTTTTTTTTGAATAATTTTTTTTTGTATTATTTAATTTTTTGTAAAAATAAATTTTTTTGGTAAGAATTAAATTTTTTTTATAAGAATTAAATTTTTATTTGTTAGAATTGGATTTTTCTTGTAAGAATTAAATTTTTATTAGATAGAATTAATTTTTTTTTGTAAGAATTAAATGTTTTTGTAAGATTTAATTTTTTTCAAGAAATCAATTTTTTTTGTAAGATTTAATTTTTTATTTGAGAAATAAATTTTTTTTGTAACAATTAAATTGGTTTTGTAAGCATTAAATTTTTTTCTCTAAGAATTAATTTTGTTTTTTGAGAAATAAATTTTTTCGCGAGAATTTAATTATTTTGTAAGAATTAAATTTTTTTTGTAAGAATTAAATTTTTGTTATAAGAATTAAAATTTTATTTGTGAGATTGAAATTATTTCTGGCACGAATTAAATTTTTTTTGTAAGAATTAAATTTTTTTTGTAAGTGTCACGTCCCGGGTGAGGTTTTTGGGAACGGTGACTATGGGGAAGGAGAAAGCCAGGCGCGAATCTAACATCCGTCACTCTGTGGGTTCGTGAGGAGGATCAGGCGTGAATCTGTCATCCAGCACTCTGAAGGTTTTAAGGGAAAGTCAGGCGTGAATCTGTCATCCAGCACACTGTAGGTTTTGAAAGGACGGTCAGGCGCGAATCTATCATCCAGCACACTGTGGGTTTTGAGGGAAAGCCAGGCGTGAATCTGTCATCCAGCACACTGTGGGTTTTGAGGGAAAGTCAGGCGTGAATCTGTCATCCAGCACACTATGGGTTTCGAGGGAAAGTCAGGCGCGAATCTATCATCCGTCACACTGAGGGTTTGAAAGGAATATCAGGCGTGAATCTGTCATCCAGCACTCTGAAGGGTTTAAGGGAAAGCCAGGCGCGAATCTATCATCCGTCACACTGTGGATTTATAAGGAAGGTCAGGCGTGAATCTGTCATCCAGCACTCTGAAGGTTTTAAGAGAAAAGATCAGGCGCGAATCTATCATCCGCCACACTAATCGACCAGGGAAGGTTTTAAAGCAAATTGGTACTGAAGGGACACCCGTTAGCACTCTTGTTTTGTTTTGGGTTGATAATAGGATTTACCGTTGCATTTGTACAAAAGAAATCACACTTAGTTTTCCTAAGAATAGCACGGTTAATGCAGCAGTGTGTTTGTAAATACTGAGAGAGCTCTCGCGAATCAGCTGTTGCGGCAGCTTGGTTTCGTTGGGAAGCCTTATGACTCGAGGGTACACACAATAATTCGAGACACGATTGATAACAAAGCGGTTTATTAGCCTTGTTAGAGTGGTTTTAACAATGCGTGGGAAGATTTTGTAATCACACGCGCAATATTTATAATATGAGTTATGAATATAAATGGCGATATAGATATAATAAGCATTAATGGAAGAATACAATAATAAGTAAGCAATAAGCATTAGTGAAAGTATATAATAATGAGTAAGCAATAAGCATTAATGAAAGTAAATAATAATGAGTAAGCAATAAGCATTAATGAAAGTAAATAATAATAAGCTATAAGCGTTGACGAATAATAATATGGTATGGGGTGATATGCACTATAATAATGGTATATAATAATGACTTACAGTAGTTGCCGTAAAGCACTGATTTGAATTATTTAACACTTGTTTTATCGATACTCCTATCTATTCGACTGTCTGTTGACAAAAGAGCTCTTTGGGCTCTCGATCCTTTGTATTTATATGATCTTCCAGGAGTACTGCGGGGGTACGCGCGGTAAAGACCTTGACAGATTTCGGAAACAAGACGCAGTAGATTTTGGGGGTTTTTGTAACGGTATGGTTATTAATAGACGTGTTTATGTCACGTACGCCAAATGCGTCGTAATTACAATCACGTGTTGATCACGTTTGTACATTTGCGTCGCAGTAACATTTCTAGGGTTTTTGCATGGGGCTTTGAAGCGAAATACTCAACCCATTTGGTGGAGTTTAGGAGGTCGTATAGGAATGGGGTAAACGGTGTATTGACTTCTGTGGTCATAGTAAGGGCGTGAGACGTAGTCTCGATTTGGAAGAGGGTTTTAAGGATGAGGGATTTGTTTAACGTAGATTTGGAAGGGAGTGGTCATGCCTCATATGGCGAATAGGCGAAGGAGTTGTGTAACGATCATCTCGCGATGGGGATCTCTAAGATACATCATCGAGGTGGCGTTTTGTATAGGTCATCTTGTGTTGGGGACCGCTAAGGTACAACATCAAGGTGATCGGCGATTAGGAATCTGGATTGACCGTTTAGAGATAGGGACCACTAAGGTGTATCGTCCAAACGATCGGTTGGGTGAGGGAGTAGGGTATGACTCGAGATTGAAGGTTTTTGGTGGATTGTGAATGGATTTGTGAGGAAATGGTGTTAAAATACCGCGCGAAAAATAGTGGGACGTCACAGTAAGAATTAAATTTTTTTAGTAAGAATTAATTTTTTTTGAGAAAAATTTTATTTCGTTAGAATTAATTTTTTTTCGGTAGAATTAAACTTTTTTTCCCAGAATTAAATTTTTTTGTAAGAATTAATTTTTTTTTTCAGTAATATTTTTTTTTTGTAAGAATTAAATTTTTTTGTAAGAATTAAATTTTTTTGTAAGAATTAAATTTTTTGTAAGAACTAAATTTTTTTTGTAGGAATTCAATTTTTTGTAAGAATTAAATTTTTTTGTAAGAATTAAATTGTTTTTGTAAGAATTAAATTTTTTTTGTTAAGAATTAAATTTCTTTGTAATAATTAATTTTTTTGTAAAAATAAATTTTTTTGGTAAGAATTAAATTTTATTTGTAAGAATTTAAATTTTTGTTAGAATTAAATTTTTTTTGTAAGAATTAATTTTTTTGTAAGAATTAAATTTTTTCGTTAGAATTCAATTTTTTTGTAAGAATTAAATTTTTCTGTAAGAATTAAATTTTTTTGTAAGAACTAAATTTTTTTTGTAAGAATTAAATTTTATTGTTAGAATTAAATTTTTTTCGTTAGAATTAAATGTTTTTTGTAAGAATTAATTTTTTTTTAAGAAATAAATTTTTTTTGTAAGAATTAATTTTTTTTTGAGAAATAATTTTTTTTTGTAAGAATTAATTTTTTTTTGTTAGAATTATATTTTTTTTGTAAGTATTAAATTTTTTTTGTAAAAATTAAATTTTTATTTGTCAGAATTAAATTTTTTCGTGTACGAATTTAATTTTATTGTAAGAATTAATTTTTTTGTGTAAAATTTAAATTTTTTTGTAAGAATTAAATTATGTTTGTAAGAATTAATTTTTTTTGTAAGAATTAATATTTTTGTAAAAATAAATTTTTTTGGTAAGAATTAAATTTTATTTGTAAGAATTAAATTTTTTTTGTAAGAATTCAATTTTTTTGTAAGAATTAAATTTTTTGTAAGAATTAATTTTTTTTTTTAGAAATAAATTTTTTTTGTAAGAATTAAATTTTTTCTGTAAGAATTAATTTTGTTTTTTGAGAAATAATTTTTTTTGTAAGAATTAAATTTTTTTTGTAAAAATTAAATTTTTTTTGTAAGAATTCAATTTTTTGTAAGAATTCAATTTTTTGTAAGAATTAAAATTTTTTGTAAGAATTAAATTGTTTTTGTAAGAATTAAATTTTTTTTGTTAAGAATTAAATTTTTTTGTAATAATTAATTTTTTTGTAAAAATAAATTTTTTTGGTAAGAATTAAATTTTATTTGTAAGAATTTAAATTTTTGTTAGAATTAAATTTTATTTCTAAGAATTAATTTTTTTTTGTAAGAATTAAATTTTTTTTGTAAGAATTAAATTTTTTTTGTTAGAATTAAATTTTTTTTGTAAGAATTAAATTTTTTTTGTAAGAATTAAATTTTTTTTGTAAGAATTAAATTTTTTTTGGAAGAATTAATTTCTTTTGTAAGAATTCAATTTATATTTGCAACAATTATATTTTATTTGTTAGAATTAAATTTTTTTTTGTAACAATTAAATTTTTTCGGGTAAGAAATTAATTTTTTTGTTCGAATGAATTTTTTTTTGTAAAATTTAAATTTTTTTGTAAGATTTAATTTTTTTTTGAGAAATAAAATTTTATTTGTAAGAATTAAAATTTCTTTTGTAACAATTAAATTTTTTCGGTTAAGAATTTAATTTTTTTGTAAGAATTAATTTTTTTTGTAAGAATTAATTTTTTTTGTAAGAATTAATTTTTTTTAAATAATTTTTTTTGTAACAATTAATTTTTATGTAAAAATAAATTTTTTTGGTAAGAATTAAATTTTATTTGTAAGAATTTAAATTTTTGTTAGAATTCAATTTTATTTGTAAGAATTAAATTTTTTTTGTAAGAATTAAATTTTTTTTGTACGAATTAAATTTTTTTGGGAAGAATTAATTTCTTTTGTAAGAATTCAATTTATATTTGCAACAATTATATTTTTATTTGTTAGAATTAAATTTTTTTTGTAACAATTAAATTTTTTCGGGTAAGAAATTAATTTTTTTGTTCGAATTAATTTTTTTTTGTAAAATTTAAATTTTTTTGTAAGATTTAATTTTTTTTTTTGAGAAAAAAAATTTTATTTGTAAGAATTAAAATTTCTTTTGTAACAATTAAATTTTTTCGGTTAAGAATTTATTTTTTTTGTAAGAATTAATTTTTTTTGTAAGAATTAATTTTTTTTGTAAGAATTAATTTTTTTTTGTAAAATTTAAATTTTTTTTGAATAATTTTTTCGGTTAAGAATTTAATTTTTTTTGAGAAATAATTTTTTTTTGTAAGAATTAAATTATTTTTGTAAGAATTAAATTTTTTTGTAAGAACTAAATTTTTTTTGTAAGAATTCAATTTTTTTGTAAGAATTCAATTTTTTTGTAAGAATTAATTTTTTTTGTAAGAATTAAATTGTTTTTGTAAGAATTAAATTTTTTTTGTTAGAATTAAATTTTTTTTGTTAGAATTAAATTTTTTTTGTAAGAATTAAATTTTTTTTGTAAGAATTAAATTTTTTTTGTAAGAAATAAATTTTTTTTGTAAGAATTAATTTTTTTTGTAAGAATTAAATTTTTTTGTTAGAATTAAATTTTTTTCGTTAGAATGAAATGTTTTTTGTAAGAATTAATTTTTTTTTAAGAAATAAATTTATTTTGTAAGAATTAATTTGGTTTTGTAAGAGTTAAATTTTTTTGGTAAGAATTAATTTTTTTTTGTAAGAATTAAATTTTTTTGTAAGAATTAATTTTTTTTTTCAGTAATATTTTTTTTTTGTAAGAATTAAATTTTTTTGTAAGAATTAAATTTTTTTGTAAGAATTAAATTTTTTGTAAGAACTAAATTTTTTTTGTAGGAATTCAATTTTTTGTAAGAATTAAATTTTTTTGTAAGAATTAAATTGTTTTTGTAAGAATTAAATTTTTTTTGATAAGAATTAAATTTCTTTGTAATAATTAATTTTTTTGTAAAAATAAATTTTTTTGGTAAGAATTAAATTTTATTTGTAAGAATTTAAATTTTTGTTAGAATTAAATTTTTTTTGTAAGAATTAATTTTTTTGTAAGAATTAAATTTTTTCGTTAGAATTTATTTTTTTTCGATAGAATTAAATTTTTTTTGCAAGTATTAAATTTTTTTTCGTTAGAATTAATTTTTTTTGTTAGAATTAAATGTTTTTTGTAAGAATTAATATTTTTTGTAAAATTTAAAATTTTTTTGAATAATTTTTTTTGTAATAATTAATTTTTTTGTAAAAATACATTTTTTTGTTAAGAATTAAATTTTATTTGTAAGAATTTAAATTTTTGTTAGAATTCAATTTTATTTGTAAGAATTAAATTTTTTTTGTAAGAATTAAATTTTTTTTGTAAGAATTAAATTTTTTTGTAAGAATTAAATTTTGTTTGTATGAATTAAATTTTTTCGTTAGAATTAATTTTTTTTCGATAGAATTAAATTTTTTTGTAAAAATTAAATTTCTATTTGTAAGAATAAATTTTTTTGAGAAAAAAATTTTTCAATAGAATTAATTTATTTCTTAGAATTAAATGTTTTTGTAACATTTGATTTTTTTTTCGAAAAATAAATTTTTTTTGCAAGATTTAATTTTTTTTTGAGAAATAATTTTTTTTTGTAAGAATTAAATTGGTTTTGTAAGCATTAAATTTTTTTCTGTAAGAATTAATTTTTTTGTGAAATAAATTTTTTTGTTAAGAATTAAATTTTTTTGTAATAATTAATTTTTTTGTAAAAATAAATTTTTTTGGTAAGAATTAAATTTTATTTGTAAGAATTTAAATTTTTGTTAGAATTAAATTTTATTTGTAAGAATTAAATTTTTTTGTAAGAATTAAATTTTTTTTGTACGAATTAAATTTTTTTGGGAAGATTTAATTTCTTTTGTAACAATTAAATTTTTTCGGTTAAGAATTTAATTTTTTTGTAAGAATTATTTTTTTTTGTAAGAATTAATTTTTTTTGTAAGAATTAATTTTTTTTTGTAAAATTTAAATTTTTTTTGAATAATTTTTTCGGTTAAGAATTTAATTTTTTTTGAGAAATAATTTTTTTTTGTAAGAATTAAATTATTTTTGTAAGAATTAAATTTTTTTGTAAGAACTAAATTTTTTTTGTAAGAATTCAATTTTTTTGTAAGAATTCAATTTTTTTGTAAGAATTAATTTTTTTTGTAAGAATTAAATTGTTTTTGTAAGAATTAAATTTTTTTTGTTAGAATTAAATTTTTTTTGTTAGAATTAAATTTTTTTTGTAAGAATTAAATTTTTTTTGTAAGAATTAAATTTTTTTTGTAAGAAATAAATTTTTTTTGTAAGAATTAATTTTTTTTGTAAGAATTAAATTTTTTTGTTAGAATTAAATTTTTTTCGTTAGAATGAAATGTTTTTTGTAAGAATTAATTTTTTTTTAAGAAATAAATTTATTTTGTAAGAATTAATTTGGTTTTGTAAGAGTTAAATTTTTTTGGTAAGAATTAATTTTTTTTTGTAAGAATTAAATTTTTTTGTAAGAATTAATTTTTTTTTTCAGTAATATTTTTTTTTTGTAAGAATTAAATTTTTTTGTAGGTATTAAATTTTTTTTGTAAAAATTAAATTTTTATTTGTCAGAATTAAATTTTTTCGTGTACGAATTTAATTTTATTGTAAGAATTAATTTTTTTGTGTAAAATTTAAATTTTTTTGTAAGAATTAAATTTTTTTTGTAAGAATTAATTTTTTTTGTAAGAATTAAATTTTTTCGTTAGAATTAATTTTTTTTCGATAGATTTAAATTTTTTTTGCAAGAATTAAATTTTTTTTTGTTAGAATTAATTTTTTTTGTTAGAATTAAATGTTTTTTGTAAGAATTAATTTTTTTTGTAAAATTTAAAATTTTTTTGAATAATTTTTTTTGTAATAATTAATTTTTTTGTAAAAATAAATTTTTTTGTTAAGAATTAATTTTTTTGTAAAAATAAATTTTTTTGGTAAGAATTAAATTTTATTTGTAAGAATTAAATTTTTTTTGTAAGAATTCAATTTTTTGTAAGAATTAAAATTTTTTGTAAGAATTAAATTGTTTTTGTAAGAATTAAATTTTTTTTGTTAAGAATTAAATTTTTTTGTAATAATTAATTTTTTTGTAAAAATAAAATTTTTTGGTAAGAATTAAATTTTATTTGTAAGAATTTAAATTTTTGTTAGAATTAAATTTTATTTCTAAGAATTAATTTTTTTTTGTAAGAATTAAATTTTTTTTGTAAGAATTAAATTTTTTTTGTTAGAATTAAATTTTTTTGTAAGAATTAAATTTTTTTTGTAAAATTTAAATTTTTTTGTAAGATTTAATGTTTTTTTGAGAAATAAAATTTTATTTGTAAGAATTAAAATTTCTTTTGTAACAATTAAATTTTTTCGGTTAAGAATTTAATTTTTTTGTAAGAATTAATTTTTTTTGTAAGAATTAATTTTTTTTGTAAGAATTAATTTTTTTTGTAAGAATTAATTTTTTTTTAATAATTTTTTTTGTAACAATTAATTTTTATGTAAAAATAAATTTTTTTGGTAAGAATTAAATTTTATTTGTAAGAATTTAAATTTTTGTTAGAATTAAATTTTATTTCTAAGAATTAATTTTTTTTTGTAAGAATTAAATTTTTTTTGTAAGAATTAAATTTTTTTTGTTAGAATTAAATTTTTTTTGTAAGAATTAAATTTTTTTTGTAAGAATTAAATTTTTTTTGTAAGAATTAAATTTTTTTTGGAAGAATTAATTTCTTTTGTAAGAATTCAATTTATATTTGCAACAATTATATTTTATTTGTTAGAATTAAATTTTTTTTTGTAACAATTAAATTTTTTCGGGTAAGAAATTAATTTTTTTGTTCGAATGAATTTTTTTTTGTAAAATTTAAATTTTTTTGTAAGATTTAATTTTTTTTTGAGAAATAAAATTTTATTTGTAAGAATTAAAATTTCTTTTGTAACAATTAAATTTTTTCGGTTAAGAATTTAATTTTTTTGTAAGAATTCATTTTTTTTGTAAGAATTAATTTTTTTTGTAAGAATTAATTTTTTTTAAATAATTTTTTTTGTAACAATTAATTTTTATGTAAAAATAAATTTTTTTGGTAAGAATTAAATTTTATTTGTAAGAATTTAAATTTTTGTTAGAATTCAATTTTATTTGTAAGAATTAAATTTTTTTTGTAAGAATTAAATTTTTTTTGTACGAATTAAATTTTTTTGGGAAGAATTAATTTCTTTTGTAAGAATTCAATTTATATTTGCAACAATTATATTTTTATTTGTTAGAATTAAATTTTTTTTGTAACAATTAAATTTTTTCGGGTAAGAAATTAATTTTTTTGTTCGAATTAATTTTTTTTTGTAAAATTTAAATTTTTTTGTAAGATTTAATTTTTTTTTTGAGAAAAAAAATTTTATTTGTAAGAATTAAAATTTCTTTTGTAACAATTAAATTTTTTCGGTTAAGAATTTATTTTTTTTGTAAGAATTAATTTTTTTTGTAAGAATTAATTTTTTTTGTAAGAATTAATTTTTTTTTGTAAAATTTAAATTTTTTTTGAATAATTTTTTCGGTTAAGAATTTAATTTTTTTTGAGAAATAATTTTTTTTTGTAAGAATTAAATTATTTTTGTAAGAATTAAATTTTTTTGTAAGAACTAAATTTTTTTTGTAAGAATTCATTTTTTTTGTAAGAATTCAATTTTTTTGTAAGAATTAATTTTTTTGTAAGAATTAAATTGTTTTTGTAAGAATTAAATTTTTTTTGTTAGAATTAAATTTTTTTTGTTAGAATTAAATTTTTTTTGTAAGAATTAAATTTTTTTTGTAAGAATTAAATTTTTTTTGTAAGAATTAAATTTTTTTTGGAAGAAATAAATTTTTTATGTAAGAATTAATTTTTTTTGTAAGAATTAAATTTTTTTGTTAGAATTAAATTTTTTTCGTTAGAATGAAATGTTTTTTGTAAGAATTAATTTTTTTTTAAGAAATAAATTTATTTTGTAAGAATTAATTTGGTTTTGTAAGAGTTAAATTTTTTTGGTAAGAATTAATTTTTTTTTGTAAGAATTAAATTTTTTTGTAAGAATTAATTTTTTTTTTCAGTAATATTTTTTTTTTGTAAGAATTAAATTTTTTTGTAAGAATTAAATTTTTTTGTAAGAAATAAATTTTTTTTGTAGGAATTCAATTTTTTGTAAGAATTAAATTTTTTTGTAAGAATTAAATTGTTTTTGTAAGAATTAAATTTTTTTTGTTAAGAATTAAATTTCTTTGTAATAATTAATTTTTTTGTAAAAATAAATTTTTTTGGTAAGAATTAAATTTTATTTGTAAGAATTTAAATTTTTGTTAGAATTAAATTTTTTTTGTAAGAATTAATTTTTTTGTAAGAATTAAATTTTTTCGTTAGAATTCAATTTTTTTGTAAGAATTAAATTTTTCTGTAAGAATTAAATTTTTTTGTAAGAACAAAATTTTTTTTGTAAGAATTAAATTTTATTGTTAGAATTAAATTTTTTTCGTTAGAATTAAATGTTTTTTGTAAGAATTAATTTTTTTTTAAGAAATAAATTTTTTTTGTAAGAATTAATTTTTTTTTGAGAAATAATTTTTTTTTGTAAGAATTAATTTTTTTTTGTTAGAATTATATTTTTTTTGTAAGTATTAAATTTTTTTTGTAAAAATTAAATTTTTATTTGTCAGAATTAAATTTTTTCGTGTACGAATTTAATTTTATTGTAAGAATTAATTTTTTTGTGTAAAATTTAAATTTTTTTGTAAGAATTAAATTATGTTTGTAAGAATTAATTTTTTTTGTAAGAATTAATATTTTTGTAAAAATAAATTTTTTTGGTAAGAATTAAATTTTATTTGTAAGAATTAAATTTTTTTTGTAAGAATTCAATTTTTTTGTAAGAATTAAATTTTTTGTAAGAATTAATTTTTTTTTTTAGAAATAAATTTTTTTTGTAAGAATTAAATTTTTTCTGTAAGAATTAATTTTGTTTTTTGAGAAATAATTTTTTTTGTAAGAATTAAATTTTTTTTGTAAAAATTAAATTTTTTTTGTAAGAATTCAATTTTTTGTAAGAATTCAATTTTTTGTAAGAATTAAAATTTTTTGTAAGAATTAAATTGTTTTTGTAAGAATTAAATTTTTTTTGTTAAGAATTAAATTTTTTTGTAATAATTAATTTTTTTGTAAAAATAAATTTTTTTGGTAAGAATTAAATTTTATTTGTAAGAATTTAAATTTTTGTTAGAATTAAATTTTATTTCTAAGAATTAATTTTTTTTTGTAAGAATTAAATTTTTTTTGTAAGAATTAAATTTTTTTTGTTAGAATTAAATTTTTTTTGTAAGAATTAAATTTTTTTTGTAAGAATTAAATTTTTTTTGTAAGAATTAAATTTTTTTTGGAAGAATTAATTTCTTTTGTAAGAATTCAATTTATATTTGCAACAATTATATTTTATTTGTTAGAATTAAATTTTTTTTTGTAACAATTAAATTTTTTCGGGTAAGAAATTAATTTTTTTGTTCGAATGAATTTTTTTTTGTAAAATTTAAATTTTTTTGTAAGATTTAATTTTTTTTTGAGAAATAAAATTTTATTTGTAAGAATTAAAATTTCTTTTGTAACAATTAAATTTTTTCGGTTAAGAATTTAATTTTTTTGAAAGAATTAATTTTTTTTGTAAGAATTAATTTTTTTTGTAAGAATTAATTTTTTTTAAATAATTTTTTTTGTAACAATTAATTTTTATGTAAAAATAAATTTTTTTGGTAAGAATTAAATTTTATTTGTAAGAATTTAAATTTTTGTTAGAATTCAATTTTATTTGTAAGAATTAAATTTTTTTTGTAAGAATTAAATTTTTTTTGTACGAATTAAATTTTTTTGGGAAGAATTAATTTCTTTTGTAAGAATTCAATTTATATTTGCAACAATTATATTTTTATTTGTTAGAATTAAATTTTTTTTGTAACAATTAAATTTTTTCGGGTAAGAAATTAATTTTTTTGTTCGAATTAATTTTTTTTTGTAAAATTTAAATTTTTTTGTAAGATTTAATTTTTTTTTTTTGAGAAAAAAAATTTTATTTGTAAGAATTAAAATTTCTTTTGTAACAATTAAATTTTTTCGGTTAAGAATTTATTTTTTTTGTAAGAATTAATTTTTTTTGTAAGAATTAATTTTTTTTGTAAGAATTAATTTTTTTTTGTAAAATTTAAATTTTTTTTGAATAATTTTTTCGGTTAAGAATTTAATTTTTTTTGAGAAATAATTTTTTTTTGTAAGAATTAAATTATTTTTGTAAGAATTAAATTTTTTTGTAAGAACTAAATTTTTTTTGTAAGAATTCATTTTTTTTGTAAGAATTCAATTTTTTTGTAAGAATTAATTTTTTTGTAAGAATTAAATTGTTTTTGTAAGAATTAAATTTTTTTTGTTAGAATTAAATTTTTTTTGTTAGAATTAAATTTTTTTTGTAAGAATTAAATTTTTTTTGTAAGAATTAAATTTTTTTTGTAAGAATTAAATTTTTTTTGGAAGAAATAAATTTTTTTTGTAAGAATTAATTTTTTTTGTAAGAATTAAATTTTTTTGTTAGAATTAAATTTTTTTCGTTAGAATGAAATGTTTTTTGTAAGAATTAATTTTTTTTTAAGAAATAAATTTATTTTGTAAGAATTAATTTGGTTTTGTAAGAGTTAAATTTTTTTGGTAAGAATTAATTTTTTTTTGTAAGAATTAAATTTTTTTGTAAGAATTAATTTTTTTTTTCAGTAATATTTTTTTTTTGTAAGAATTAAATTTTTTTGTAAGAATTAAATTTTTTTGTAAGAATTAAATTTTTTGTAAGAACTAAATTTTTTTTGTAGGAATTCAATTTTTTGTAAGAATTAAATTTTTTTGTAAGAATTAAATTGTTTTTGTAAGAATTAAATTTTTTTTGTTAAGAATTAAATTTCTTTGTAATAATTAATTTTTTTGTAAAAATAAATTTTTTTGGTAAGAATTAAATTTTATTTGTAAGAATTTAAATTTTTGTTAGAATTAAATTTTTTTTGTAAGAATTAATTTTTTTGTAAGAATTAAATTTTTTCGTTAGAATTCAATTTTTTTGTAAGAATTAAATTTTTCTGTAAGAATTAAATTTTTTTGTAAGAACTAAATTTTTTTTGTAAGAATTAAATTTTATTGTTAGAATTAAATTTTTTTCGTTAGAATTAAATGTTTTTTGTAAGAATTAATTTTTTTTTAAGAAATAAATTTTTTTTGTAAGAATTAATTTTTTTTTGAGAAATAATTTTTTTTTGTAAGAATTAATTTTTTTTTGTTAGAATTATATTTTTTTTGTAAGTATTAAATTTTTTTTGTAAAAATTAAATTTTTATTTGTCAGAATTAAATTTTTTCGTGTACGAATTTAATTTTATTGTAAGAATTAATTTTTTTGTGTAAAATTTAAATTTTTTTGTAAGAATTAAATTATGTTTGTAAGAATTAATTTTTTTTGTAAGAATTAATATTTTTGTAAAAATAAATTTTTTTGGTAAGAATTAAATTTTATTTGTAAGAATTAAATTTTTTTTGTAAGAATTCAATTTTTTTGTAAGAATTAAATTTTTTGTAAGAATTAATTTTTTTTTTAGAAATAAATTTTTTTTGTAAGAATTAAATTTTTTCTGTAAGAATTAATTTTGTTTTTTGAGAAATAATTTTTTTTGTAAGAATTAAATTTTTTTTGTAAAAATTAAATTTTTTTTGTATGAATTCAATTTTTTGTAAGAATTCAATTTTTTGTAAGAATTAAAATTTTTTGTAAGAATTAAATTGTTTTTGTAAGAATTAAATTTTTTTTGTTAAGAATTAAATTTTTTTGTAATAATTAATTTTTTTGTAAAAATAAATTTTTTTGGTAAGAATTAAATTTTATTTGTAAGAATTTAAATTTTTGTTAGAATTAAATTTTATTTGTAAGAATTTAAATTTTTGTTACAATTAAATTTTATTTCTAAGAATTAATTTTATTTTGTAAGAATTAAATTTTTTTTGTAATAATTAAATTTTTTTTGTTAGAATTAAATTTTTAATTGTTAGAATTATATTTTTTATTGAAAGTATTACATTTTTTTGGTATGAATTAAATTTTCATTTGTTAGAAATAAATTGTTTTTTGTAAGAATTAAATATTTTTTGTTAGGAATTAAATTTTTTTTGTAATAATTAATTTTTTTGTAAAAATAAAATTTTTTGGTAAGAATTAAATTTTTTGTGAGAATTAATTTTTTTTGTAAGAATTAAATTTTTTTTGTTAGAATTAAATTTTTTTGTAAGAATTAAATTTTTTTGTAAGAATTAAATTTTTTTTGTAAGAATTAATTTTTTTTGTAAGAATTAATTTTTTTTTGTAAAATTTAAATTTTTTTTTGAATAATTTTTTTTTGTATTATTTAATTTTTTGTAAAAATAAATTTTTTTGGTAAGAATTAAATTTTTTTTATAAGAATTAAATTTTTATTTGTTAGAATTGGATTTTTCTTGTAAGAATTAAATTTTTATTAGATAGAATTAATTTTTTTTTGTAAGAATTAAATGTTTTTGTAAGATTTAATTTTTTTCAAGAAATCAATTTTTTTTGTAAGATTTAATTTTTTATTTGAGAAATAAATTTTTTTTGTAACAATTAAATTGGTTTTGTAAGCATTAAATTTTTTTCTCTAAGAATTAATTTTGTTTTTTGAGAAATAAATTTTTTCGCGAGAATTTAATTATTTTGTAAGAATTAAATTTTTTTTGTAAGAATTAAATTTTTGTTATAAGAATTAAAATTTTATTTGTGAGATTGAAATTATTTCTGGCACGAATTAAATTTTTTTTGTAAGAATTAAATTTTTTTTGTAAGTGTCACGTCCCGGGTGAGGTTTTTGGGAACGGTGACTATGGGGAAGGAGAAAGCCAGGCGCGAATCTAACATCCGTCACTCTGTGGGTTCGTGAGGAGGATCAGGCGTGAATCTGTCATCCAGCACTCTGAAGGTTTTAAGGGAAAGTCAGGCGTGAATCTGTCATCCAGCACACTGTAGGTTTTGAAAGGACGGTCAGGCGCGAATCTATCATCCAGCACACTGTGGGTTTTGAGGGAAAGCCAGGCGTGAATCTGTCATCCAGCACACTGTGGGTTTTGAGGGAAAGTCAGGCGTGAATCTGTCATCCAGCACACTATGGGTTTCGAGGGAAAGTCAGGCGCGAATCTATCATCCGTCACACTGAGGGTTTGAAAGGAATATCAGGCGTGAATCTGTCATCCAGCACTCTGAAGGGTTTAAGGGAAAGCCAGGCGCGAATCTATCATCCGTCACACTGTGGATTTATAAGGAAGGTCAGGCGTGAATCTGTCATCCAGCACTCTGAAGGTTTTAAGAGAAAAGATCAGGCGCGAATCTATCATCCGCCACACTAATCGACCAGGGAAGGTTTTAAAGCAAATTGGTACTGAAGGGACACCCGTTAGCACTCTTGTTTTGTTTTGGGTTGATAATAGGATTTACCGTTGCATTTGTACAAAAGAAATCACACTTAGTTTTCCTAAGAATAGCACGGTTAATGCAGCAGTGTGTTTGTAAATACTGAGAGAGCTCTCGCGAATCAGCTGTTGCGGCAGCTTGGTTTCGTTGGGAAGCCTTATGACTCGAGGGTACACACAATAATTCGAGACACGATTGATAACAAAGCGGTTTATTAGCCTTGTTAGAGTGGTTTTAACAATGCGTGGGAAGATTTTGTAATCACACGCGCAATATTTATAATATGAGTTATGAATATAAATGGCGATATAGATATAATAAGCATTAATGGAAGAATACAATAATAAGTAAGCAATAAGCATTAGTGAAAGTATATAATAATGAGTAAGCAATAAGCATTAATGAAAGTAAATAATAATGAGTAAGCAATAAGCATTAATGAAAGTAAATAATAATAAGCTATAAGCGTTGACGAATAATAATATGGTATGGGGTGATATGCACTATAATAATGGTATATAATAATGACTTACAGTAGTTGCCGTAAAGCACTGATTTGAATTATTTAACACTTGTTTTATCGATACTCCTATCTATTCGACTGTCTGTTGACAAAAGAGCTCTTTGGGCTCTCGATCCTTTGTATTTATATGATCTTCCAGGAGTACTGCGGGGGTACGCGCGGTAAAGACCTTGACAGATTTCGGAAACAAGACGCAGTAGATTTTGGGGGTTTTTGTAACGGTATGGTTATTAATAGACGTGTTTATGTCACGTACGCCAAATGCGTCGTAATTACAATCACGTGTTGATCACGTTTGTACATTTGCGTCGCAGTAACATTTCTAGGGTTTTTGCATGGGGCTTTGAAGCGAAATACTCAACCCATTTGGTGGAGTTTAGGAGGTCGTATAGGAATGGGGTAAACGGTGTATTGACTTCTGTGGTCATAGTAAGGGCGTGAGACGTAGTCTCGATTTGGAAGAGGGTTTTAAGGATGAGGGATTTGTTTAACGTAGATTTGGAAGGGAGTGGTCATGCCTCATATGGCGAATAGGCGAAGGAGTTGTGTAACGATCATCTCGCGATGGGGATCTCTAAGATACATCATCGAGGTGGCGTTTTGTATAGGTCATCTTGTGTTGGGGACCGCTAAGGTACAACATCAAGGTGATCGGCGATTAGGAATCTGGATTGACCGTTTAGAGATAGGGACCACTAAGGTGTATCGTCCAAACGATCGGTTGGGTGAGGGAGTAGGGTATGACTCGAGATTGAAGGTTTTTGGTGGATTGTGAATGGATTTGTGAGGAAATGGTGTTAAAATACCGCGCGAAAAATAGTGGGACGTCACAGTAAGAATTAAATTTTTTTAGTAAGAATTAATTTTTTTTGAGAAAAATTTTATTTCGTTAGAATTAATTTTTTTTCGGTAGAATTAAACTTTTTTTCCCAGAATTAAATTTTTTTGTAAGAATTAATTTTTTTTTTCAGTAATATTTTTTTTTTGTAAGAATTAAATTTTTTTGTAAGAATTAAATTTTTTTGTAAGAATTAAATTTTTTGTAAGAACTAAATTTTTTTTGTAGGAATTCAATTTTTTGTAAGAATTAAATTTTTTTGTAAGAATTAAATTGTTTTTGTAAGAATTAAATTTTTTTTGTTAAGAATTAAATTTCTTTGTAATAATTAATTTTTTTGTAAAAATAAATTTTTTTGGTAAGAATTAAATTTTATTTGTAAGAATTTAAATTTTTGTTAGAATTAAATTTTTTTTGTAAGAATTAATTTTTTTGTAAGAATTAAATTTTTTCGTTAGAATTCAATTTTTTTGTAAGAATTAAATTTTTCTGTAAGAATTAAATTTTTTTGTAAGAACTAAATTTTTTTTGTAAGAATTAAATTTTATTGTTAGAATTAAATTTTTTTCGTTAGAATTAAATGTTTTTTGTAAGAATTAATTTTTTTTTAAGAAATAAATTTTTTTTGTAAGAATTAATTTTTTTTTGAGAAATAATTTTTTTTTGTAAGAATTAATTTTTTTTTGTTAGAATTATATTTTTTTGTAAGTATTAAATTTTTTTTGTAAAAATTAAATTTTTATTTGTCAGAATTAAATTTTTTCGTGTACGAATTTAATTTTATTGTAAGAATTAATTTTTTTGTGTAAAATTTAAATTTTTTTGTAAGAATTAAATTATGTTTGTAAGAATTAATTTTTTTTGTAAGAATTAATATTTTTGTAAAAATAAATTTTTTTGGTAAGAATTAAATTTTATTTGTAAGAATTAAATTTTTTTTGTAAGAATTCAATTTTTTTGTAAGAATTAAATTTTTTGTAAGAATTAATTTTTTTTTTTAGAAATAAATTTTTTTTGTAAGAATTAAATTTTTTCTGTAAGAATTAATTTTGTTTTTTGAGAAATAATTTTTTTTGTAAGAATTAAATTTTTTTTGTAAAAATTAAATTTTTTTTGTAAGAATTCAATTTTTTGTAAGAATTCAATTTTTTGTAAGAATTAAAATTTTTTGTAAGAATTAAATTGTTTTTGTAAGAATTAAATTTTTTTTGTTAAGAATTAAATTTTTTTGTAATAATTAATTTTTTTGTAAAAATAAATTTTTTTGGTAAGAATTAAATTTTATTTGTAAGAATTTAAATTTTTGTTAGAATTAAATTTTATTTCTAAGAATTAATTTTTTTTTGTAAGAATTAAATTTTTTTTGTAAGAATTAAATTTTTTTTGTTAGAATTAAATTTTTTTTGTAAGAATTAAATTTTTTTTGTAAGAATTAAATTTTTTTTGTAAGAATTAAATTTTTTTTGGAAGAATTAATTTCTTTTGTAAGAATTCAATTTATATTTGCAACAATTATATTTTATTTGTTAGAATTAAATTTTTTTTTGTAACAATTAAATTTTTTCGGGTAAGAAATTAATTTTTTTGTTCGAATGAATTTTTTTTTGTAAAATTTAAATTTTTTTGTAAGATTTAATTTTTTTTTGAGAAATAAAATTTTATTTGTAAGAATTAAAATTTCTTTTGTAACAATTAAATTTTTTCGGTTAAGAATTTAATTTTTTTGTAAGAATTAATTTTTTTTGTAAGAATTAATTTTTTTTGTAAGAATTAATTTTTTTTAAATAATTTTTTTTGTAACAATTAATTTTTATGTAAAAATAAATTTTTTTGGTAAGAATTAAATTTTATTTGTAAGAATTTAAATTTTTGTTAGAATTCAATTTTATTTGTAAGAATTAAATTTTTTTTGTAAGAATTAAATTTTTTTTGTACGAATTAAATTTTTTTGGGAAGAATTAATTTCTTTTGTAAGAATTCAATTTATATTTGCAACAATTATATTTTTATTTGTTAGAATTAAATTTTTTTTGTAACAATTAAATTTTTTCGGGTAAGAAATTAATTTTTTTGTTCGAATTAATTTTTTTTTGTAAAATTTAAATTTTTTTGTAAGATTTAATTTTTTTTTTGAGAAAAAAAATTTTATTTGTAAGAATTAAAATTTCTTTTGTAACAATTAAATTTTTTCGGTTAAGAATTTATTTTTTTTGTAAGAATTAATTTTTTTTGTAAGAATTAATTTTTTTTGTAAGAATTAATTTTTTTTTGTAAAATTTAAATTTTTTTTGAATAATTTTTTCGGTTAAGAATTTAATTTTTTTTGAGAAATAATTTTTTTTTGTAAGAATTAAATTATTTTTGTAAGAATTAAATTTTTTTGTAAGAACTAAATTTTTTTTGTAAGAATTCAATTTTTTTGTAAGAATTCAATTTTTTTGTAAGAATTAATTTTTTTTGTAAGAATTAAATTGTTTTTGTAAGAATTAAATTTTTTTTGTTAGAATTAAATTTTTTTTGTTAGAATTAAATTTTTTTTGTAAGAATTAAATTTTTTTTGTAAGAATTAAATTTTTTTTGTAAGAAATAAATTTTTTTTGTAAGAATTAATTTTTTTTGTAAGAATTAAATTTTTTTGTTAGAATTAAATTTTTTTCGTTAGAATGAAATGTTTTTTGTAAGAATTAATTTTTTTTTAAGAAATAAATTTATTTTGTAAGAATTAATTTGGTTTTGTAAGAGTTAAATTTTTTTGGTAAGAATTAATTTTTTTTTGTAAGAATTAAATTTTTTTGTAAGAATTCATTTTTTTTTTCAGTAATATTTTTTTTTTGTAAGAATTAAATTTTTTTGTAAGAATTAAATTTTTTTGTAAGAATTAAATTTTTTGTAAGAACTAAATTTTTTTTGTAGGAATTCAATTTTTTGTAAGAATTAAATTTTTTTGTAAGAATTAAATTGTTTTTGTAAGAATTAAATTTTTTTTGATAAGAATTAAATTTCTTTGTAATAATTAATTTTTTTGTAAAAATAAATTTTTTTGGTAAGAATTAAATTTTATTTGTAAGAATTTAAATTTTTGTTAGAATTAAATTTTTTTTGTAAGAATTAAATTTTTTTTGATAAGAATTAAATTTCTTTGTAAGAATTAATTTTTTTGTAAGAATTAAATTTTTTCGTTAGAATTTATTTTTTTTCGATAGAATTAAATTTTTTTTGCAAGTATTAAATTTTTTTTCGTTAGAATTAATTTTTTTTGTTAGAATTAAATGTTTTTTGTAAGAATTAATATTTTTTGTAAAATTTAAAATTTTTTTGAATAATTTTTTTTGTAATAATTAATTTTTTTGTAAAAATACATTTTTTTGTTAAGAATTAAATTTTATTTGTAAGAATTTAAATTTTTGTTAGAATTCAATTTTATTTGTAAGAATTAAATTTTTTTTGTAAGAATTAAATTTTTTTTGTAAGAATTAAATTTTTTTGTAAGAATTAAATTTTGTTTGTATGAATTAAATTTTTTCGTTAGAATTAATTTTTTTTCGATAGAATTAAATTTTTTTGTAAAAATTAAATTTCTATTTGTAAGAATAAATTTTTTTGAGAAAAAAATTTTTCAATAGAATTAATTTATTTCTTAGAATTAAATGTTTTTGTAACATTTGATTTTTTTTTCGAAAAATAAATTTTTTTTGCAAGATTTAATTTTTTTTTGAGAAATAATTTTTTTTTGTAAGAATTAAATTGGTTTTGTAAGCATTAAATTTTTTTCTGTAAGAATTAATTTTTTTGTGAAATAAATTTTTTTGTTAAGAATTAAATTTTTTTGTAATAATTAATTTTTTTGTAAAAATAAATTTTTTTGGTAAGAATTAAATTTTATTTGTAAGAATTTAAATTTTTGTTAGAATTAAATTTTATTTGTAAGAATTAAATTTTTTTGTAAGAATTAAATTTTTTTTGTACGAATTAAATTTTTTTGGGAAGATTTAATTTCTTTTGTAACAATTAAATTTTTTCGGTTAAGAATTTAATTTTTTTGTAAGAATTATTTTTTTTTGTAAGAATTAATTTTTTTTGTAAGAATTAATTTTTTTTTGTAAAATTTAAATTTTTTTTGAATAATTTTTTCGGTTAAGAATTTAATTTTTTTTGAGAAATAATTTTTTTTTGTAAGAATTAAATTATTTTTGTAAGAATTAAATTTTTTTGTAAGAACTAAATTTTTTTTGTAAGAATTCAATTTTTTTGTAAGAATTCAATTTTTTTGTAAGAATTAATTTTTTTTGTAAGAATTAAATTGTTTTTGTAAGAATTAAATTTTTTTTGTTAGAATTAAATTTTTTTTGTTAGAATTAAATTTTTTTTGTAAGAATTAAATTTTTTTTGTAAGAATTAAATTTTTTTTGTAAGAAATAAATTTTTTTTGTAAGAATTAATTTTTTTTGTAAG
Organism: Andrena fulva; assembly: GCA_946251845.1. Taxonomy (NCBI): domain Eukaryota; kingdom Metazoa; phylum Arthropoda; class Insecta; order Hymenoptera; family Andrenidae; genus Andrena; species Andrena fulva. Next base: position 339,968 of record CAMITZ010000207.1, read on the forward strand.
AATTAAATTTTTTTGTTAGAATTAAATGTTTTTCGTTAGAATGAAATGTTTTTTGTAAGAATTAATTTTTTTTTAAGAAATAAATTTATTTTGTAAGAATTAATTTGGTTTTGTAAGAGTTAAATTTTTTTGGTAAGAATTAATTTTTTTTTGTAAGAATTAAATTTTTTTGTAAGAATTAATTTTTTTTTTCAGTAATATTTTTTTTTTGTAAGAATTAAATTTTTTTGTAAGAATTAAATTTTTTTGTAAGAATTAAATTTTTTGTAAGAACTAAATTTTTTTTGTAGGAATTCAATTTTTTGTAAGAATTAAATTTTTTTGTAAGAATTAAATTGTTTTTGTAAGAATTAAATTTTTTTTGATAAGAATTAAATTTCTTTGTAATAATTAATTTTTTTGTAAAAATAAATTTTTTTGGTAAGAATTAAATTTTATTTGTAAGAATTTAAATTTTTGTTAGAATTAAATTTTTTTTGTAAGAATTAATTTTTTTGTAAGAATTAAATTTTTTCGTTAGAATTTATTTTTTTTCGATAGAATTAAATTTTTTTTGCAAGTATTAAATTTTTTTTCGTTAGAATTAATTTTTTTTGTTAGAATTAATTTTTTTTGTAAGAATTAATTTTTTTTGTAAGAATTAATTTTTTTTTGTAAAATTTAAATTTTTTTTGAATAATTTTTTCGGTTAAGAATTTAATTTTTTTTGAGAAATAATTTTTTTTTGTAAGAATTAAATTATTTTTGTAAGAATTAAATTTTTTTGTAAGAACTAAATTTTTTTTGTAAGAATTCATTTTTTTTGTAAGAATTCAATTTTTTTGTAAGAATTAATTTTTTTGTAAGAATTAAATTGTTTTTGTAAGAATTAAATTTTTTTTGTTAGAATTAAATTTTTTTTGTTAGAATTAAATTTTTTTTGTAAGAATTAAATTTTTTTTGTAAGAATTAAATTTTTTTTGTAAGAATTAAATTTTTTTTGGAAGAAATAAATTTTTTTTGTAAGAATTAATTTTTTTTGTAAGAATTAAATTTTTTTGTTAGAATTAAATTTTTTTCGTTAGAATGAAATGTTTTTTGTAAGAATTAATTTTTTTTTAAGAAATAAATTTATTTTGTAAGAATTAATTTGGTTTTGTAAGAGTTAAATTTTTTTGGTAAGAATTAATTTTTTTTTGTAAGAATTAAATTTTTTTGTAAGAATTAATTTTTTTTTTCAGTAATATTTTTTTTTTGTAAGAATTAAATTTTTTTGTAAGAATTAAATTTTTTTGTAAGAATTAAATTTTTTGTAAGAACTAAATTTTTTTTGTAGGAATTCAATTTTTTGTAAGAATTAAATTTTTTTGTAAGAATTAAATTGTTTTTGTAAGAATTAAATTTTTTTTGTTAAGAATTAAATTTCTTTGTAATAATTAATTTTTTTGTAAAAATAAATTTTTTTGGTAAGAATTAAATTTTATTTGTAAGAATTTAAATTTTTGTTAGAATTAAATTTTTTTTGTAAGAATTAATTTTTTTGTAAGAATTAAATTTTTTCGTTAGAATTCAATTTTTTTGTAAGAATTAAATTTTTCTGTAAGAATTAAATTTTTTTGTAAGAACTAAATTTTTTTTGTAAGAATTAAATTTTATTGTTAGAATTAAATTTTTTTCGTTAGAATTAAATGTTTTTTGTAAGAATTAATTTTTTTTTAAGAAATAAATTTTTTTTGTAAGAATTAATTTTTTTTTGAGAAATAATTTTTTTTTGTAAGAATTAATTTTTTTTTGTTAGAATTATATTTTTTTTGTAAGTATTAAATTTTTTTTGTAAAAATTAAATTTTTATTTGTCAGAATTAAATTTCTTCGTGTACGAATTTAATTTTATTGTAAGAATTAATTTTTTTGTGTAAAATTTAAATTTTTTTGTAAGAATTAAATTATGTTTGTAAGAATTAATTTTTTTTGTAAGAATTAATATTTTTGTAAAAATAAATTTTTTTGGTAAGAATTAAATTTTATTTGTAAGAATTAAATTTTTTTTGTAAGAATTCAATTTTTTTGTAAGAATTAAATTTTTTGTAAGAATTAATTTTTTTTTTTAGAAATAAATTTTTTTTGTAAGAATTAAATTTTTTCTGTAAGAATTAATTTTGTTTTTTGAGAAATAATTTTTTTTGTAAGAATTAAATTTTTTTTGTAAAAATTAAATTTTTTTTGTAAGAATTCAATTTTTTGTAAGAATTCAATTTTTTGTAAGAATTAAAATTTTTTGTAAGAATTAAATTGTTTTTGTAAGAATTAAATTTTTTTTGTTAAGAATTAAATTTTTTTGTAATAATTAATTTTTTTGTAAAAATAAATTTTTTTGGTAAGAATTAAATTTTATTTGTAAGAATTTAAATTTTTGTTAGAATTAAATTTTATTTCTAAGAATTAATTTTTTTTTGTAAGAATTAAATTTTTTTTGTAAGAATTAAATTTTTTTTGTTAGAATTAAATTTTTTTTGTAAGAATTAAATTTTTTTTGTAAGAATTAAATTTTTTTTGTAAGAATTAAATTTTTTTTGGAAGAATTAATTTCTTTTGTAAGAATTCAATTTATATTTGCAACAATTATATTTTATTTGTTAGAATTAAATTTTTTTTTGTAACAATTAAATTTTTTCGGGTAAGAAATTAATTTTTTTGTTCGAATGAATTTTTTTTTGTAAAATTTAAATTTTTTTGTAAGATTTAATTTTTTTTTGAGAAATAAAATTTTATTTGTAAGAATTAAAATTTCTTTTGTAACAATTAAATTTTTTCGGTTAAGAATTTAATTTTTTTGTAAGAATTAATTTTTTTTGTAAGAATTAATTTTTTTTGTAAGAATTAATTTTTTTTAAATAATTTTTTTTGTAACAATTAATTTTTATGTAAAAATAAATTTTTTTGGTAAGAATTAAATTTTATTTGTAAGAATTTAAATTTTTGTTAGAATTCAATTTTATTTGTAAGAATTAAATTTTTTTTGTAAGAATTAAATTTTTTTTGTACGAATTAAATTTTTTTGGGAAGAATTAATTTCTTTTGTAAGAATTCAATTTATATTTGCAACAATTATATTTTTATTTGTTAGAATTAAATTTTTTTGTAACAATTAAATTTTTTCGGGTAAGAAATTAATTTTTTTGTTCGAATTAATTTTTTTTTGTAAAATTTAAATTTTTTTGTAAGATTTAATTTTTTTTTTTGAGAAAAAAAATTTTATTTGTAAGAATTAAAATTTCTTTTGTAACAATTAAATTTTTTCGGTTAAGAATTTATTTTTTTTGTAAGAATTAATTTTTTTTGTAAGAATTAATTTTTTTTGTAAGAATTAATTTTTTTTTGTAAAATTTAAATTTTTTTTGAATAATTTTTTCGGTTAAGAATTTAATTTTTTTTGAGAAATAATTTTTTTTTGTAAGAATTAAATTATTTTTGTAAGAATTAAATTTTTTTGTAAGAACTAAATTTTTTTTGTAAGAATTCAATTTTTTTGTAAGAATTCAATTTTTTTGTAAGAATTAATTTTTTTTGTAAGAATTAAATTGTTTTTGTAAGAATTAAATTTTTTTTGTTAGAATTAAATTTTTTTTGTTAGAATTAAATTTTTTTTGTAAGAATTAAATTTTTTTTGTAAGAATTAAATTTTTTTTGTAAGAAATAAATTTTTTTTGTAAGAATTAATTTTTTTTGTAAGAATTAAATTTTTTTGTTAGAATTAAATTTTTTTCGTTAGAATGAAATGTTTTTTGTAAGAATTAATTTTTTTTTAAGAAATAAATTTATTTTGTAAGAATTAATTTGGTTTTGTAAGAGTTAAATTTTTTTGGTAAGAATTAATTTTTTTTTGTAAGAATTAAATTTTTTTGTAAGAATTAAATTTTGTTTGTATGAATTAAATTTTTTCGTTAGAATTAATTTTTTTTCGATAGAATTAAATTTTTTTGTAAAAATTAAATTTCTATTTGTAAGAATAAATTTTTTTGAGAAAAAAATTTTTCAATAGAATTAATTTATTTCTTAGAATTAAATGTTTTTGTAACATTTGATTTTTTTTTCGAAAAATAAATTTTTTTTGCAAGATTTAATTTTTTTTTGAGAAATAATTTTTTTTTGTAAGAATTAAATTGGTTTTGTAAGCATTAAATTTTTTTCTGTAAGAATTAATTTTTTTGTGAAATAAATTTTTTTGTTAAGAATTAAATTTTTTTGTAATAATTAATTTTTTTGTAAAAATAATTTTTTTTGGTAAGAATTAAATTTTATTTGTAAGAATTTAAATTTTTGTTAGAATTAAATTTTATTTGTAAGAATTAAATTTTTTTGTAAGAATTAAATTTTTTTTGTACGAATTAAATTTTTTTGGGAAGATTTAATTTCTTTTGTAACAATTAAATTTTTTCGGTTAAGAATTTAATTTTTTTGTAAGAATTAATTTTTTTGGTAAGAATTAATTTTTTTTGTAAGAATTAATTTTTTTTTGTAAAATTTAAAATTTTTTTGAATAATTTTTTCGGTTAAGAATTTAATTTTTTTGTAAGATTTAATTTTTTTTGTAAGAATTAATTTTTTTTGTAAGAATTAATTTTTTTTGTAAGAATTAATTTTTTTTTGTAAAATTAAAATTTTTTTTGAATAATTTTTTTTGTAATAATTAATTTTTTTGTAAAAATAAATTTTTTTGGTTGGAATTAAATTTTATTTGTAAGAATTTAAATTTTTGTTAGAATTCAATTTTATTCGTAAGAATTAAATTTTTTTGTAGGAATTAAATTTTTTTGTAAGAACTAAATTTTTTTTGTAAGAATTAAATTATTTTTGTAAGAATTAAATTTTTTTGTAAGAATTAATTTTTTTGTAAAAATAAATTTTTTTGGTAAGAATTAAATTTTATTTGTAAGAATTAAATTTTTTTTGTAAGAATTCAATTTTTTTGTAAGAATTCAATTTTTTTGTAAGAATTAAATTTTTTTGTAAGAACTAAATTTTTTTTGTAAGAATTCAATTTTTTTGTAAGAATTAAATTTTTCTGTAAGAATTAAATTGTTTTTGTAAGAATTAAATTATTTTTGTTAAGAATTAAATTTTTTTGTAATAATTATTTTTTTTGTAAAAATAAATTTTTTTGGTAAGAATTAAATTTTATTTGTAAGAATTTAAATTTTTGTTACAATTAAATTTTATTTCTAAGAATTAATTTTATTTTGTAAGAATTAAATTTTTTTTGTAATAATTAAATTTTTTTTGTTAGAATTAAATTTTTAATTGTTAGAATTATATTTTTTATTGAAAGTATTACATTTTTTTGGTATGAATTAAATTTTCATTTGTTAGAAATAAATTGTTTTTTGTAAGAATTAAATATTTTTTGTTAAGAATTAAATTTTTTTTGTAATAATTAATTTTTTTGTAAAAATAAAATTTTTTGGTAAGAATTAAATTTTTTGTGAGAATTAATTTTTTTTGTAAGAATTAATTTTTTTTTGTTAGAATTAAATTTTTTTGTAAGAATTAAATTTTTTTGTAAGAATTAAATTTTTTTTGTAAGAATTAATTTTTTTTGTAAGAATTAATTTTTTTTTGTAAAATTTAAATTTTTTTTTGATTAATTTTTTTTTGTATTATTTAATTTTTTGTGAAAATAAATTTTTTTGGTAAGAATTAAATTTTTTTTATAAGAATTAAATTTTTATTTGTTAGAATTGGATTTTTCTTGTAAGAATTAAATTTTTATTAGATAGAATTAATTTTTTTTTGTAAGAATTAAATGTTTTTGTAAGATTTAATTTTTTTCGAGAAATCAATTTTTTTTGTAAGATTTAATTTTTTATTTGAGAAATAAATTTTTTTTGTAACAATTAAATTGGTTTTGTAAGCATTAAATTTTTTTCTCTAAGAATTAATTTTGTTTTTTGAGAAATAAATTTTTTCGCGAGAATTTAATTATTTTGTAAGAATTAAAATTTTTTTGTAAGAATTAAATTTTTGTTATAAGAATTAAAATTTTATTTGTGAGATTGAAATTATTTCTGGCACGAATTAAATTTTTTTTGTAAGAATTAAATTTTTTTTGTAAGTGTCACGTCCCGGGTGAGGTTTTTGGGAACGGTGACTATGGGGAAGGAGAAAGCCAGGCGCGAATCTAACATCCGTCACTCTGTGGGTTCGTGAGGAGGATCAGGCGTGAATCTGTCATCCAGCACTCTGAAGGTTTTAAGGGAAAGTCAGGCGTGAATCTGTCATCCAGCACACTGTAGGTTTTGAAAGGACGGTCAGGCGCGAATCTATCATCCAGCACACTGTGGGTTTTGAGGGAAAGCCAGGCGTGAATCTGTCATCCAGCACACTGTGGGTTTTGAGGGAAAGTCAGGCGTGAATCTGTCATCCAGCACACTATGGGTTTCGAGGGAAAGTCAGGCGCGAATCTATCATCCGTCACACTGAGGGTTTGAAAGGAATATCAGGCGTGAATCTGTCATCCAGCACTCTGAAGGGTTTAAGGGAAAGCCAGGCGCGAATCTATCATCCGTCACACTGTGGATTTATAAGGAAGGTCAGGCGTGAATCTGTCATCCAGCACTCTGAAGGTTTTAAGAGAAAAGATCAGGCGCGAATCTATCATCCGCCACACTAATCGACCAGGGAAGGTTTTAAAGCAAATTGGTACTGAAGGGACACCCGTTAGCACTCTTGTTTTGTTTTGGGTTGATAATAGGATTTACCGTTGCATTTGTACAAAAGAAATCACACTTAGTTTTCCTAAGAATAGCACGGTTAATGCAGCAGTGTGTTTGTAAATACTGAGAGAGCTCTCGCGAATCAGCTGTTGCGGCAGCTTGGTTTCGTTGGGAAGCCTTATGACTCGAGGGTACACACAATAATTCGAGACACGATTGATAACAAAGCGGTTTATTAGCCTTGTTAGAGTGGTTTTAACAATGCGTGGGAAGATTTTGTATTCACACGCGCAATATTTATAATATGAGTTATGAATATAAATGGCGATATAGATATAATAAGCATTAATGGAAGAATACAATAATAAGTAAGCAATAAGCATTAGTGAAAGTATATAATAATGAGTAAGCAATAAGCATTAATGAAAGTAAATAATAATGAGTAAGCAATAAGCATTAATGAAAGTAAATAATAATAAGCTATAAGCGTTGACGAATAATAATATGGTATGGGGTGATATGCACTATAATAATGGTATATAATAATGACTTACAGTAGTTGCCGTAAAGCACTGATTTGAATTATTTAACACTTGTTTTATCGATACTCCTATCTATTCGACTGTCTGTTGACAAAAGAGCTCTTTGGGCTCTCGATCCTTTGTATTTATATGATCTTCCAGGAGTATTGCGGGGGTACGCGCGGTAAAGACCTTGACAGATTTCGGAAACAAGACGCAGTAGATTTTGGGGGTTTTTGTAACGGTATGGTTATTAATAGACGTGTTTATGTCACGTACGCCAAATGCGTCGTAATTACAATCACGTGTTGATCACGTTTGTACATTTGCGTCGCAGTAACATTTCTAGGGTTTTTGCATGGGGCTTTGAAGCGAAATACTCAACCCATTTGGTGGAGTTTAGGAGGTCGTATAGGAATGGGGTAAACGGTGTATTGACTTCTGTGGTCATAGTAAGGGCGTGAGACGTAGTCTCGATTTGGAAGAGGGTTTTAAGGATGAGGGATTTGTTTAACGTAGATTTGGAAGGGAGTGGTCATGCCTCATATGGCGAATAGGCGAAGGAGTTGTGTAACGATCATCTCGCGATGGGGATCTCTAAGATACATCATCGAGGTGGCGTTTTGTATAGGTCATCTTGTGTTGGGGACCGCTAAGGTACAACATCAAGGTGATCGGCGATTAGGAATCTGGATTGACCGTTTAGAGATAGGGACCACTAAGGTGTATCGTCCAAACGATCGGTTGGGTGAGGGAGTAGGGTATGACTCGAGATTGAAGGTTTTTGGTGGATTGTGAATGGATTTGTGAGGAAATGGTGTTAAAATACCGCGCGAAAAATAGTGGGACGTCACAGTAAGAATTAAATTTTTTTAGTAAGAATTAATTTTTTTTGAGAAAAATTTTATTTCGTTAGAATTAATTTTTTTTCGGTAGAATTAAACTTTTTTTCCCAGAATTAAATTTTTTTTCGTTAGAATTAATTTTTTTTTGTTAGAATTAAATGTTTTTTGTAAGAATTAATATTTTTTTGAGAAATAATTTTTTTTTGTAAGAATTAATTTTTTTTTGTTAGAATTATATATTTTTTGTAAGTATTAAATTTTTTTTGTAAAAATTAAATTTCTATTTGTAAGAATACATTTTTTTGAGAAAATAATTTTTACAATAGAATTAATTTTGTGGTTAGAATTAAATGTTTTTGTAAGATTTGATTTTTTTTCGAGAAATAAATTTTTTTTGCAAGATTTAATTTTTTTTTGAGAAATAATTTTTTTTTGTAAGAATTAAATTGGTTTTGTAAGCATTAAATTTTTTCTGTAAGAATTAATTTATTTTTTTGAGAAATAAATTTTTTTGTAAGAATTTAATTATTTTGTAAGAATTAAATTTTTTTGTAAGAATTAAATTGTTTTTGTAAGAATTAAATTTTTTTTGTTAAGAATTAAATTTCTTTGTAATAATTAATTTTTTTGTAAAAATAAATTTTTTTGGTAAGAATTAAATTTTATTTGTAAGAATTTAAATTTTTGTTAGAATTCAATTTTATTTGTAAGAATTAAATTTTTTTTGAAAGAATTATATTTTTTTTGTAAGTATTAAATTTTTTTTGTAAAAATTAAATTTTTATTTGTCAGAATTAAATTTTTTCGTGTACGAATTTAATTTTATTGTAAGAATTAATTTTTTTGTGTAAAATTTGAATTTTTTTGTAAGAATTAAATTTTTTTTGTAAGAATTAATTTTTTTTGTAAGAATTAAATTTTTTCGTTAGAATTAATTTTTTTTCGATAGATTTAAATTTTTTTTGCAAGAATTAAATTTTTTTTTGTTAGAATTAATTTTTTTTGTTAGAATTAAATGTTTTTTGTAAGAATTAATTTTTTTTGTAAAATTTAAAATTTTTTTGAATAATTTTTTTTGTAATAATTAATTTTTTTGTAAAAATAAATTTTTTTGTTAAGAATTAATTTTTTTGTAAAAATAAATTTTTTTGGTAAGAATTAAATTTTATTTGTAAGAATTAAATTTTTTTTGTAAGAATTCAATTTTTTTGTAAGAATTAATTTTTTTTGTAAGAATTAATTTTTTTTTTAGAAATAAATTTTTTTTGTAAGAATTAAATTTTTTCTGTAAGAATTAATTTTGTTTTTTGAGGAATAATTTTTTTTGTAAGAATTAAATTTTTTTTGTAAGAATTAAATTTTTTTTGTAAGAATTCAATTTTTTGTAAGAATTAAAATTTTTTGTAAGAATTAAATTGTTTTTGTAAGAATTAAATTTTTTTTGTTAAGAATTAAATTTTTTTGTAATAATTAATTTTTTTGTAAAAATAAAATTTTTTGGTAAGAATTAAATTTTATTTGTAAGAATTTAAATTTTTGTTAGAATTAAATTTTATTTCTAAGAATTAATTTTTTTTTGTAAGAATTAAATTTTTTTTGTAAGAATTAAATTTTTTTTGTTAGAATTAAATTTTTTTTGTAAGAATTAAATTTTTTTTGTAAAATTTAAATTTTTTTGTAAGATTTAATGTTTTTTTGAGAAATAAAATTTTATTTGTAAGAATTAAAATTTCTTTTGTAACAATTAAATTTTTTCGGTTAAGAATTTAATTTTTTTAGTTCGAATTAATTTTTTTTTGTAAAATTTAAATTTTTTTGTAAGATTTAATTTTTTTTGAGAAAAAAAATTTTATTTGCAAGAATTAAAATTTCTTTTGTAACAATTAAATTTTTTCGGTTAAGAATTTAATTTTTTTGTAAGAATTAATTTTTTTTGTAAGAATTAATTTTTTTGTAAGAATTAATTTTTTTTTGTAAAATTTAATTTTTTTTTGAATAATTTTTTTGTAACAATTAATTTTTATGTAAAAATATTTTTTTTTGGTAAGAATTAAATTTTATTTGTAAGAATTTAAATTTTTGTTAGAATTCAATTTTATTTGTAAGAATTAAATTTTTTTTGTAAGAATTAAATTTTTTTTGTACGAATTAAATTTTTTTGGGAAGAATTAATTTCTTTTGTAAGAATTCAATTTATATTTGCAACAATTATATTTTTATTTGTTAGAATTAAAATTTTTTTGTAACAATTAAATTTTTTCGGGTAAGAAATTAATTTTTTTAGTTCGAATTAATTTTTTTTTGTAAAATTTAAATTTTTTTGTAAGATTTAATTTTTTTTTGAGAAAAAAAATTTTATTTGCAAGAATTAAAATTTCTTTTGTAACAATTAAATTTTTTCGGTTAAGAATTTAATTTTTTTGTAAGAATTAATTTTTTTTGTAAGAATTAATTTTTTTGTAAGAATTAATTTTTTTTTGTAAAATTTAATTTTTTTTTGAATAATTTTTTTGTAACAATTAATTTTTATGTAAAAATAATTTTTTTTGGTAAGAATTAAATTTTATTTGTAAGAATTTAAATTTTTGTTAGAATTCAATTTTATTTGTAAGAATTAAATTTTTTTTGTAAGAATTAAATTTTTTTTGTACGAATTAAATTTTTTTGGGAAGAATTAATTTCTTTTGTAAGAATTCAATTTATATTTGCAACAATTATATTTTTATTTGTTAGAATTAAATTTTTTTTGTAACAATTAAATTTTTTCGGGTAAGAAATTAATTTTTTTGTTCGAATTAATTTTTTTTTGTAAAATTTAAATTTTTTTGTAAGATTTAATTTTTTTTTTGAGAAAAAAAATTTTATTTGTAAGAATTAAAATTTCTTTTGTAACAATTAAATTTTTTCGGTTAAGAATTTATTTTTTTTGTAAGAATTAATTTTTTTTGTAAGAATTAATTTTGTTTTGTAAGAATTAATTTTTTTTTGTAAAATTTAAATTTTTTTTGAATAATTTTTTCGGTTAAGAATTTAATTTTTTTTGAGAAATAATTTTTTTGTAAGAATTAAATTGGTTTTGTAAGCATTCAATTTTTTTCTGTAAGAATTAATTTATTTTTTTGAGAAATAAATTTTTTTGTTAGAATTTAATTATTTTGTAAGAATTAAATTTTTTTGTAAGAATTATATTTTTATTTGTCAGAATTAAATTTTTTCGTGTACGAATTTAATTTTATTGTACGAATTAATTTTTTTGTGTAAAATTTAAATTTTTTTGTAAGAATTAAATTTTTTTTTAAGAATTAATTTTTTTGTAAGAATTAAATTTTTTCGTTAGAATTCAATTTTTTTGTAAGAATTAAATTTTTCTGTAAGAATTAAATTTTTTTGTAAGAACTAAATTTTTTTTGTAAGAATTAAATTTTATTGTTAGAATTAAATTTTTTTCGTTAGAATTAAATGTTTTTTGTAAGAATTAATTTTTTTTTAAGAAATAAATTTTTTTTGTAAGAATTAATTTTTTTTTGAGAAATAATTTTTTTTTGTAAGAATTAATTTTTTTTTGTTAGAATTATATTTTTTTTGTAAGTATTAAATTTTTTTTGTAAAAATTAAATTTTTATTTGTCAGAATTAAATTTTTTCGTGTACGAATTTAATTTTATTGTAAGAATTAATTTTTTTGTGTAAAATTTAAATTTTTTTGTAAGAATTAAATTATGTTTGTAAGAATTAATTTTTTTTGTAAGAATTAATATTTTTGTAAAAATAAATTTTTTTGGTAAGAATTAAATTTTATTTGTAAGAATTAAATTTTTTTTGTAAGAATTCAATTTTTTTGTAAGAATTAAATTTTTTTGTAAGAATTAATTTTTTTTTTTTAGAAATAAATTTTTTTTGTAAGAATTAAATTTTTTCTGTAAGAATTAATTTTGTTTTTTGAGAAATAATTTTTTTTGTAAGAATTAAATTTTTTTTGTAAAAATTAAATTTTTTTTGTAAGAATTCAATTTTTTGTAAGAATTCAATTTTTTGTAAGAATTAAAATTTTTTGTAAGAATTAATTTTTTTTTTTAGAAATAAATTTTTTTGGTAAGAATTAAATTTTATTTGTAAGAATTAAATTTTTTTTGTAAGAATTCAATTTTTTTGTAAGAATTAAATTTTTTTGTAAGAATTAATTTTTTTTTTTTAGAAATAAATTTTTTTTGTTAGAATTAAATTTTTAATTGTTAGAATTATATTTTTTATTGAAAGTATTACATTTTTTTGGTATGAATTAAATTTTCATTTGTTAGAAATAAATTGTTTTTTGTAAGAATTAAATATTTTTTGTTAAGAATTAAATTTTTTTTGTAATAATTAATTTTTTTGTAAAAATAAAATTTTTTGGTAAGAATTAAATTTTTTGTGAGAATTAATTTTTTTTGTAAGAATTAATTTTTTTTTGTTAGAATTAAATTTTTTTGTAAGAATTAAATTTTTTTGTAAGAATTAAATTTTTTTTGTAAGAATTAATTTTTTTTGTAAGAATTAATTTTTTTTTGTAAAATTTAAATTTTTTTTTGATTAATTTTTTTTTGTATTATTTAATTTTTTGTGAAAATAAATTTTTTTGGTAAGAATTAAATTTTTTTTATAAGAATTAAATTTTTATTTGTTAGAATTGGATTTTTCTTGTAAGAATTAAATTTTTATTAGATAGAATTAATTTTTTTTTGTAAGAATTAAATGTTTTTGTAAGATTTAATTTTTTTCGAGAAATCAATTTTTTTTGTAAGATTTAATTTTTTATTTGAGAAATAAATTTTTTTTGTAACAATTAAATTGGTTTTGTAAGCATTAAATTTTTTTCTCTAAGAATTAATTTTGTTTTTTGAGAAATAAATTTTTTCGCGAGAATTTAATTATTTTGTAAGAATTAAAATTTTTTTGTAAGAATTAAATTTTTGTTATAAGAATTAAAATTTTATTTGTGAGATTGAAATTATTTCTGGCACGAATTAAATTTTTTTTGTAAGAATTAAATTTTTTTTGTAAGTGTCACGTCCCGGGTGAGGTTTTTGGGAACGGTGACTATGGGGAAGGAGAAAGCCAGGCGCGAATCTAACATCCGTCACTCTGTGGGTTCGTGAGGAGGATCAGGCGTGAATCTGTCATCCAGCACTCTGAAGGTTTTAAGGGAAAGTCAGGCGTGAATCTGTCATCCAGCACACTGTAGGTTTTGAAAGGACGGTCAGGCGCGAATCTATCATCCAGCACACTGTGGGTTTTGAGGGAAAGCCAGGCGTGAATCTGTCATCCAGCACACTGTGGGTTTTGAGGGAAAGTCAGGCGTGAATCTGTCATCCAGCACACTATGGGTTTCGAGGGAAAGTCAGGCGCGAATCTATCATCCGTCACACTGAGGGTTTGAAAGGAATATCAGGCGTGAATCTGTCATCCAGCACTCTGAAGGGTTTAAGGGAAAGCCAGGCGCGAATCTATCATCCGTCACACTGTGGATTTATAAGGAAGGTCAGGCGTGAATCTGTCATCCAGCACTCTGAAGGTTTTAAGAGAAAAGATCAGGCGCGAATCTATCATCCGCCACACTAATCGACCAGGGAAGGTTTTAAAGCAAATTGGTACTGAAGGGACACCCGTTAGCACTCTTGTTTTGTTTTGGGTTGATAATAGGATTTACCGTTGCATTTGTACAAAAGAAATCACACTTAGTTTTCCTAAGAATAGCACGGTTAATGCAGCAGTGTGTTTGTAAATACTGAGAGAGCTCTCGCGAATCAGCTGTTGCGGCAGCTTGGTTTCGTTGGGAAGCCTTATGACTCGAGGGTACACACAATAATTCGAGACACGATTGATAACAAAGCGGTTTATTAGCCTTGTTAGAGTGGTTTTAACAATGCGTGGGAAGATTTTGTATTCACACGCGCAATATTTATAATATGAGTTATGAATATAAATGGCGATATAGATATAATAAGCATTAATGGAAGAATACAATAATAAGTAAGCAATAAGCATTAGTGAAAGTATATAGTAATGAGTAAGCAATAAGCATTAATGAAAGTAAATAATAATGAGTAAGCAATAAGCATTAATGAAAGTAAATAATAATAAGCTATAAGCGTTGACGAATAATAATATGGTATGGGGTGATATGCACTATAATAATGGTATATAATAATGACTTACAGTAGTTGCCGTAAAGCACTGATTTGAATTATTTAACACTTGTTTTATCGATACTCCTATCTATTCGACTGTCTGTTGACAAAAGAGCTCTTTGGGCTCTCGATCCTTTGTATTTATATGATCTTCCAGGAGTATTGCGGGGGTACGCGCGGTAAAGACCTTGACAGATTTCGGAAACAAGACGCAGTAGATTTTGGGGGTTTTTGTAACGGTATGGTTATTAATAGACGTGTTTATGTCACGTACGCCAAATGCGTCGTAATTACAATCACGTGTTGATCACGTTTGTACATTTGCGTCGCAGTAACATTTCTAGGGTTTTTGCATGGGGCTTTGAAGCGAAATACTCAACCCATTTGGTGGAGTTTAGGAGGTCGTATAGGAATGGGGTAAACGGTGTATTGACTTCTGTGGTCATAGTAAGGGCGTGAGACGTAGTCTCGATTTGGAAGAGGGTTTTAAGGATGAGGGATTTGTTTAACGTAGATTTGGAAGGGAGTGGTCATGCCTCATATGGCGAATAGGCGAAGGAGTTGTGTAACGATCATCTCGCGATGGGGATCTCTAAGATACATCATCGAGGTGGCGTTTTGTATAGGTCATCTTGTGTTGGGGACCGCTAAGGTACAACATCAAGGTGATCGGCGATTAGGAATCTGGATTGACCGTTTAGAGATAGGGACCACTAAGGTGTATCGTCCAAACGATCGGTTGGGTGAGGGAGTAGGGTATGACTCGAGATTGAAGGTTTTTGGTGGATTGTGAATGGATTTGTGAGGAAATGGTGTTAAAATACCGCGCGAAAAATAGTGGGACGTCACAGTAAGAATTAAATTTTTTTAGTAAGAATTAATTTTTTTTGAGAAAAATTTTATTTCGTTAGAATTAATTTTTTTTCGGTAGAATTAAACTTTTTTTCCCAGAATTAAATTTTTTTTCGTTAGAATTAATTTTTTTTTGTTAGAATTAAATGTTTTTTGTAAGAATTAATATTTTTTTGAGAAATAATTTTTTTTTGTAAGAATTAATTTTTTTTTGTTAGAATTATATATTTTTTGTAAGTATTAAATTTTTTTTGTAAAAATTAAATTTCTATTTGTAAGAATACATTTTTTTGAGAAAATAATTTTTACAATAGAATTAATTTTGTGGTTAGAATTAAATGTTTTTGTAAGATTTGATTTTTTTTCGAGAAATAAATTTTTTTTGCAAGATTTAATTTTTTTTTGAGAAATAATTTTTTTTTGTAAGAATTAAATTGGTTTTGTAAGCATTAAATTTTTTCTGTAAGAATTAATTTATTTTTTTGAGAAATAAATTTTTTTGTAAGAATTTAATTATTTTGTAAGAATTAAATTTTTTTGTAAGAATTAAATTGTTTTTGTAAGAATTAAATTTTTTTTGTTAAGAATTAAATTTCTTTGTAATAATTAATTTTTTTGTAAAAATAAATTTTTTTGGTAAGAATTAAATTTTATTTGTAAGAATTTAAATTTTTGTTAGAATTCAATTTTATTTGTAAGAATTAAATTTTTTTTGAAAGAATTATATTTTTTTTGTAAGTATTAAATTTTTTTTGTAAAAATTAAATTTTTATTTGTCAGAATTAAATTTTTTCGTGTACGAATTTAATTTTATTGTAAGAATTAATTTTTTTGTGTAAAATTTGAATTTTTTTGTAAGAATTAAATTTTTTTTGTAAGAATTAATTTTTTTTGTAAGAATTAAATTTTTTCGTTAGAATTAATTTTTTTTCGATAGATATAAATTTTTTTTGCAAGAATTAAATTTTTTTTTGTTAGAATTAATTTTTTTTGTTAGAATTAAATGTTTTTTGTAAGAATTAATTTTTTTTGTAAAATTTAAAATTTTTTTGAATAATTTTTTTTGTAATAATTAATTTTTTTGTAAAAATAAATTTTTTTGTTAAGAATTAATTTTTTTGTAAAAATAAATTTTTTTGGTAAGAATTAAATTTTATTTGTAAGAATTAAATTTTTTTTGTAAGAATTCAATTTTTTTGTAAGAATTAATTTTTTTTGTAAGAATTAATTTTTTTTTTAGAAATAAATTTTTTTTGTAAGAATTAAATTTTTTCTGTAAGAATTAATTTTGTTTTTTGAGGAATAATTTTTTTTGTAAGAATTAAATTTTTTTTGTAAGAATTAAATTTTTTTTGTAAGAATTCAATTTTTTGTAAGAATTAAAAT
The DNA here is from genome assembly GCA_946251845.1 of Andrena fulva. Taxonomy (NCBI): domain Eukaryota; kingdom Metazoa; phylum Arthropoda; class Insecta; order Hymenoptera; family Andrenidae; genus Andrena; species Andrena fulva. The sequence continues at coordinate 356,429 of CAMITZ010000207.1, forward strand.
TTTTTGTAAGAATTAAATTGTTTTTGTAAGAATTAAATTTTTTTTGTTAAGAATTAAATTTTTTTGTAATAATTAATTTTTTTGTAAAAATAAAATTTTTTGGTAAGAATTAAATTTTATTTGTAAGAATTTAAATTTTTGTTAGAATTAAATTTTATTTCTAAGAATTAATTTTTTTTTGTAAGAATTAAATTTTTTTTGTAAGAATTAAATTTTTTTTGTTAGAATTAAATTTTTTTTGTAAGAATTAAATTTTTTTTGTAAAATTTAAATTTTTTTGTAAGATTTAATGTTTTTTTTTGAGAAATAAAATTTTATTTGTAAGAATTAAAATTTCTTTTGTAACAATTAAATTTTTTCGGTTAAGAATTTAATTTTTTTAGTTCGAATTAATTTTTTTTTGTAAAATTTAAATTTTTTTGTAAGATTTAATTTTTTTTGAGAAAAAAAATTTTATTTGCAAGAATTAAAATTTCTTTTGTAACAATTAAATTTTTTCGGTTAAGAATTTAATTTTTTTGTAAGAATTAATTTTTTTTGTAAGAATTAATTTTTTTGTAAGAATTAATTTTTTTTTGTAAAATTTAATTTTTTTTTGAATAATTTTTTTGTAACAATTAATTTTTATGTAAAAATAATTTTTTTTGGTAAGAATTAAATTTTATTTGTAAGAATTTAAATTTTTGTTAGAATTCAATTTTATTTGTAAGAATTAAATTTTTTTTGTAAGAATTAAATTTTTTTTGTACGAATTAAATTTTTTTGGGAAGAATTAATTTCTTTTGTAAGAATTCAATTTATATTTGCAACAATTATATTTTTATTTGTTAGAATTAAAATTTTTTTGTAACAATTAAATTTTTTCGGGTAAGAAATTAATTTTTTTAGTTCGAATTAATTTTTTTTTGTAAAATTTAAATTTTTTTGTAAGATTTAATTTTTTTTTGAGAAAAAAAATTTTATTTGCAAGAATTAAAATTTCTTTTGTAACAATTAAATTTTTTCGGTTAAGAATTTAATTTTTTTGTAAGAATTAATTTTTTTTGTAAGAATTAATTTTTTTGTAAGAATTAATTTTTTTTTGTAAAATTTAATTTTTTTTTGAATAATTTTTTTGTAACAATTAATTTTTATGTAAAAATAATTTTTTTTGGTAAGAATTAAATTTTATTTGTAAGAATTTAAATTTTTGTTAGAATTCAATTTTATTTGTAAGAATTAAATTTTTTTTGTAAGAATTAAATTTTTTTTGTACGAATTAAATTTTTTTGGGAAGAATTAATTTCTTTTGTAAGAATTCAATTTATATTTGCAACAATTATATTTTTATTTGTTAGAATTAAATTTTTTTTGTAACAATTAAATTTTTTCGGGTAAGAAATTAATTTTTTTGTTCGAATTAATTTTTTTTTGTAAAATTTAAATTTTTTTGTAAGATTTAATTTTTTTTTTGAGAAAAAAAATTTTATTTGTAAGAATTAAAATTTCTTTTGTAACAATTAAATTTTTTCGGTTAAGAATTTATTTTTTTTGTAAGAATTAATTTTTTTTGTAAGAATTAATTTTGTTTTGTAAGAATTAATTTTTTTTTGTAAAATTTAAATTTTTTTTGAATAATTTTTTCGGTTAAGAATTTAATTTTTTTTGAGAAATAATTTTTTTGTAAGAATTAAATTGGTTTTGTAAGCATTCAATTTTTTTCTGTAAGAATTAATTTATTTTTTTGAGAAATAAATTTTTTTGTTAGAATTTAATTATTTTGTAAGAATTAAATTTTTTTGTAAGAATTATATTTTTATTTGTCAGAATTAAATTTTTTCGTGTACGAATTTAATTTTATTGTACGAATTAATTTTTTTGTGTAAAATTTAAATTTTTTTGTAAGAATTAAATTTTTTTTTAAGAATTAATTTTTTTGTAAGAATTAAATTTTTTCGTTAGAATTCAATTTTTTTGTAAGAATTAAATTTTTCTGTAAGAATTAAATTTTTTTGTAAGAACTAAATTTTTTTTGTAAGAATTAAATTTTATTGTTAGAATTAAATTTTTTTCGTTAGAATTAAATGTTTTTTGTAAGAATTAATTTTTTTTTAAGAAATAAATTTTTTTTGTAAGAATTAATTTTTTTTTGAGAAATAATTTTTTTTTGTAAGAATTAATTTTTTTTTGTTAGAATTATATTTTTTTTGTAAGTATTAAATTTTTTTTGTAAAAATTAAATTTTTATTTGTCAGAATTAAATTTTTTCGTGTACGAATTTAATTTTATTGTAAGAATTAATTTTTTTGTGTAAAATTTAAATTTTTTTGTAAGAATTAAATTATGTTTGTAAGAATTAATTTTTTTTGTAAGAATTAATATTTTTGTAAAAATAAATTTTTTTGGTAAGAATTAAATTTTATTTGTAAGAATTAAATTTTTTTTGTAAGAATTCAATTTTTTTGTAAGAATTAAATTTTTTTGTAAGAATTAATTTTTTTTTTTTAGAAATAAATTTTTTTTGTAAGAATTAAATTTTTTCTGTAAGAATTAATTTTGTTTTTTGAGAAATAATTTTTTTTGTAAGAATTAAATTTTTTTTGTAAAAATTAAATTTTTTTTGTAAGAATTCAATTTTTTGTAAGAATTCAATTTTTTGTAAGAATTAAAATTTTTTGTAAGAATTAATTTTTTTTTTTAGAAATAAATTTTTTTTGTAAGAATTAAATTTTTTCTGTAAGAATTAATTTTGTTTTTTGAGAAATAATTTTTTTTGTAAGAATTAAATTTTTTTTGTAAAAATTAAATTTTTTTTGTAAGAATTCAATTTTTTGTAAGAATTCAATTTTTTGTAAGAATTAAAATTTTTTGTAAGAATTAAATTGTTTTTGTAAGAATTAAATTTTTTTTGTTAAGAATTAAATTTTTTTGTAATAATTAATTTTTTTGTAAAAATAAATTTTTTTGGTAAGAATTAAATTTTATTTGTAAGAATTTAAATTTTTGTTAGAATTAAATTTTATTTCTAAGAATTAATTTTTTTTTGTAAGAATTAAATTTTTTTTGTAAGAATTAAATTTTTTTTGTTAGAATTAAATTTTTTTTGTAAGAATTAAATTTTTTTTGTAAGAATTAAATTTTTTTTGTAAGAATTAAATTTTTTTTGGAAGAATTAATTTCTTTTGTAAGAATTCAATTTATATTTGCAACAATTATATTTTATTTGTTAGAATTAAATTTTTTTTTGTAACAATTAAATTTTTTCGGGTAAGAAATTAATTTTTTTGTTCGAATGAATTTTTTTTTGTAAAATTTAAATTTTTTTGTAAGATTTAATTTTTTTTTGAGAAATAAAATTTTATTTGTAAGAATTAAAATTTCTTTTGTAACAATTAAATTTTTTCGGTTAAGAATTTAATTTTTTTGTAAGAATTAATTTTTTTTGTAAGAATTAATTTTTTTTGTAAGAATTAATTTTTCTTAAATAATTTTTTTTGTAACAATTAATTTTTATGTAAAAATAAATTTTTTTGGTAAGAATTAAATTTTATTCGTAAGAATTTAAATTTTTGTTAGAATTCAATTTTATTTGTAAGAATTAAATTTTTTTTGTAAGAATTAAATTTTTTTTGTACGAATTAAATTTTTTTGGGAAGAATTAATTTCTTTTGTAAGAATTCAATTTATATTTGCAACAATTATATTTTTATTTGTTAGAATTAAATTTTTTTTGTAACAATTAAATTTTTTCGGGTAAGAAATTAATTTTTTTGTTCGAATTAATTTTTTTTTGTAAAATTTAAATTTTTTTGTAAGATTTAATTTTTTTTTTTGAGAAAAAAAATTTTATTTGTATGAATTAAAATTTCTTTTGTAAGAATTAAATTTTTTCGGTTAAGAATTTATTTTTTTTGTAAGAATTAATTTTTTTTGTAAGAATTAATTTTTTTTGTAAGAATTAATTTTTTTTTGTAAAATTTAAATTTTTTTTGAATAATTTTTTCGGTTAAGAATTTAATTTTTTTTGAGAAATAATTTTTTTTTGTAAGAATTAAATTATTTTTGTAAGAATTAAATTTTTTTGTAAGAACTAAATTTTTTTTGTAAGAATTCAATTTTTTTGTAAGAATTCAATTTTTTTGTAAGAATTAATTTTTTTTGTAAGAATTAAATTGTTTTTGTAAGAATTAAATTTTTTTTGTTAGAATTAAATTTTTTTTGTTAGAATTAAATTTTTTTTGTAAGAATTAAATTTTTTTTGTAAGAATTAAATTTTTTTTGTAAGAATTACATTTTTTTTGGAAGAAATAAATTTTTTTTGTAAGAATTAATTTTTTTTGTAAGAATTAAATTTTTTTGTTAGAATTAAATTTTTTTCGTTAGAATGAAATGTTTTTTGTAAGAATTAATTTTTTTTTAAGAAATAAATTTATTTTGTAAGAATTAATTTGGTTTTGTAAGAGTTAAATTTTTTTGGTAAGAATTAATTTTTTTTTTGTAAGAATTAAATTTTTTTGTAAGAATTAAATTTTTTTGTAAGAATTAATTTTTTTTTTCAGTAATATTTTTTTTTTGTAAGAATTAAATTTTTTTGTAAGAATTAAATTTTTTTGTAAGATTTAAATTTTTTGTAAGAACTAAATTTTTTTTGTAGGAATTCAATTTTTTGTAAGAATAAAATTTTTTTGTAAGAATTAAATTGTTTTTGTAAGAATTAAAATTTTTTTGTTAAGAATTAAATTTCTTTGTAATAATTAATTTTTTTGTAAAAATAAATTTTTTTGGTAAGAATTAAATTTTATTTGTAAGAATTTAAATTTTTGTTAGAATTAAATTTTTTTTGTAAGAATTAATTTTTTTGTAAGAATTAAATTTTTTCGTTAGAATTCAATTTTTTTGTAAGAATTAAATTTTTCTGTAAGAATTAAATTTTTTTGTAAGAACTAAATTTTTTTTGTAAGAATTAAATTTTATTGTTAGAATTAAATTTTTTTCGTTAGAATTAAATGTTTTTTGTAAGAATTAATTTTTTTTTAAGAAATAAATTTTTTTTGTAAGAATTAATTTTTTTTTGAGAAATAATTTTTTTTTGTAAGAATTAATTTTTTTTTGTTAGAATTATATTTTTTTTGTAAGTATTAAATTTTTTTTGTAAAAATTAAATTTTTATTTGTCAGAATTAAATTTTTTCGTGTACGAATTTAATTTTATTGTAAGAATTAATTTTTTTTTTCAGTAATATTTTTTTTTTGTAAGAATTAAATTTTTTTGTAAGAATTAAATTTTTTGTAAGAACTAAATTTTTTTTGTAGGAATTCAATTTTTTGTAAGAATTAAATTTTTTTGTAAGAATTAAATTGTTTTTGTAAGAATTAAATTTTTTTGTTAAGAATTAAATTTCTTTGTAATAATTAATTTTTTTGTAAAAATAAATTTTTTTGGTAAGAATTAAATTTTATTTGTAAGAATTTAAATTTTTGTTAGAATTAAATTTTTTTTGTAAGAATTAATTTTTTTGTAAGAATTAAATTTTTTCGTTAGAATTTATTTTTTTTCGATAGAATTAAATTTTTTTTGCAAGTATTAAATTTTTTTTCGTTAGAATTAATTTTTTTTGTTAGAATTAAATGTTTTTTGTAAGAATTAATATTTTTTGAAAAATTTAAAATTTTTTTGAATAATTTTTTTTGTAATAATTAATTTTTTTGTAAAAATACATTTTTTTGTTAAGAATTAAATTTTATTTGTAAGAATTTAAATTTTTGTTAGAATTCAATTTTATTTGTAAGAATTAAATTTTTTTTGTAAGAATTAAATTTTTTTTGTAAGAATTAAATTTTTTTGTAAGAATTAAATTTTGTTTGTATGAATTAAATTTTTTCGTTAGAATTAATTTTTTTTCGATAGAATTAAATTTTTTTGTAAAAATTAAATTTCTATTTGTAAGAATAAATTTTTTTGAGAAAAAAATTTTTCAATAGAATTAATTTATTTCTTAGAATTAAATGTTTTTGTAAGATTTGATTTTTTTTTCGAAAAATAAATTTTTTTTGCAAGATTTAATTTTTTTTTGAGAAATAATTTTTTTTTGTAAGAATTAAATTGGTTTTGTAAGCATTAAATTTTTTTTTGTAAGAATTAATTTATTTTTTTGAGAAATAAATTTTTTTGTAAGAATTTAATTATTTTGTAAGAATTAAATTTTTTGTAAGAATTATATTTTTATTTGTCAGAATTAAATTTTTTCGTGTACGAATTTAATTTTATTGTAAGAATTAATTTTTTTGTGTAAAATTTATAAATTTTTTGTAAGATTTAATTTTTTTTTGTAAGAATTAATTTTTTTTGTAAGAATTAAATTTTTTCGTTAGAATTAATTTTTTTTCGATAGAATTAATTTTTTTTTGCAAGAATTAAATTTTTTTTGGTTAGAATTAATTTTTTTTGTTAGAATTAAATGTTTTTTGTAAGAATTAATTTTTTTTTGTAAAATTTAAAATTTTTTTGAATAATTTTTTTGTAATAATTAATTTTTTTGTAAAAATAAATTTTTTTGGTTAGAATTAAATTTTTTTGGTTAGAATTAAATTTTATTTGTAAGAATTAAATTTTTTTTGTAAGAATCAAATTTTTTTTGGAAGAAATAAATTTTTTTTGTAAGAATTAATTTTTTTTTGTAAGAATTAAATTTTTTTTCTAAGAATTAATTTTTTTTTGTTAGAATTAAATTTTTAATTGTTAGAATTATATTTTTTATTGAAAGTATTACATTTTTTTGGTAAGAATTAAATTTTCATTTGTTAGAAATAAATTGTTTTTGTAAGAATTAAATTTTTTTTGTTAGAATTAAATTTTTAATTGTTAGAATTATATTTTTTATTGAAAGTATTGTGACGTCCCACTATTTTTCGCGCGGTATTTTAACACCACTTCTTCACAAATCAATCCACAACTCCATCAAAAACCCTCATACCCAAGCCTTACCCCCTCTTTCAAACCCAACCGATCGTTTAGACGATATACCTTAGTGGTCCCTATCTCTAAACGGTCAATCCAGATTCCTGACCGTTTGGACGATGTACCTTAGCGGTCCCCATCTCGAAACGGTCAATCCATAATCGCTGATCGCCTTGACGATGTACCTTAGCGGTCCCCATCTCAAGATGGTCAGCGACGACCTCCAAATCCCCTCTTCGACTTACGTGGCATGACCACTTCCCTCCAAATCTACTTCAAACAAATCCCTCGTCTTTAAAACCCTCTCTTAAATCGAGACTAAGTCTCATGCCCTCTCTATGACCAAAGAAGTCAGTACCCCGTTTACCCCTATCCGATACGACCTCCTAAACTCCACCAAATGGATTGAGTATTCAGCTTCAAAGCCCCATGCAAAAACCCCAGAAATGTTACTGCGACACAACTTTACGAACGTGATCAACACGTGATCGTTACCGCGACGCAGATTTGGCCTACGTGCCATAGGAACACACCGCACATACCCTTCACCCATTACCAGTACAAGACAAGGCCACATAAAACCCCTAAACACCGACTCTATTAATAAGTAATTGCGACGCATCTTCAAAGATCAGTCAAGGTGCATACCGCGCACACTCTTCACCCCTAACAATCCCGACCATAGTATAAATACAAGGCCCAAAACGGCCAGTTCGCTTCTAGCTTCTGGCTCTTCTACGGAAACCACTCCCGCGAAGTGTCTCTTTACGAAATTTTGCTATCTATACTGTGTTAGCTTACTGTGTTCAGTGCTCTACAGCAAATACCGTAAGCCATTACTATTTCTTATTATTAGTCTTATATCATTTCCATACCATTTATTATTTCTTTGTTAATAACGCTTATTGCGGACTTGTATCGATATCGTGTACTTCAAACAGTATCGAAATTCTTATTAATTACTAAACGCTTATTGCATTTTTGTGTATTGTTCTTATTCACGCTTACTGCGTTCATATTTCATCGTTCATTATTGCTTACTGCATACATATATATATATACTTTGTACAACGAACCTTTATTGTATTCTATATTATTTCTCTAACGCTTATCGCATTTTTGTGTATTATTAACGTTCATTGCTAAACGTACTTCTTTCTCCGGTTTATATACCTGTTATTCATGTCCATACATATATTTCATACCTTATACTGTTTTATATAAATGTACTGTGTCGATGGTCAAACTCCAACGCACTATTATAATTAACGCTCCAGCAAAGCCAATAAACCGCTTTGTTTCAATCACGCCTCAAATTATTTGTATTTACCCATTGGTTACGAGAGATCTAAAATTCCAAACGAACAAGGTAACGAAACAGCTGATTCTAGTTCGCGAACGCGAGAGCGCTTGCCGTGTTTACTAACATACTTTTGCGTGGCCTGTGTATAGCCGCACGTTAAGACGAGTTTCTCGGAATTATTACGTATAACTTCTTTCGCCTATGCAACGGTAAATCCAATTAGTAAAACCAAAACAAAGTGCTCTAACGGGTGTCACCACAGGGACCATAACTATCTAAACCTTCCCTGGTCGTTCAGTGCCACGAATCACGTATTCGCGCCTAAAATTCCTACTCTCCGCAGTGCCACGAATCTGGCATTCGCGCCTGCATCCTACTCTCCGCAGTGCCACGAATCTGGCATTCGCGCCTGCATCCTTTCGAACATTCAGTGCCACGAATCACGTATTCGCGCCTGAATCCTACTCTCCGCAGCGCCACGAATCTGGCATTCGCGCCTGCATCCTACTCTCCGCAGTGCCACGAATCTGGCATTCGCGCCTGCATCCTACTCTCCGCAGTGCCACGAATCTGGCATTCGCGCCTGCATCCTTTCGAACATTCAGTGCCACGAATCACGTATTCGCGCCTGAATCCTACTCTCCGCAGTGCCACGAATCTGGCATTCGCGCCTGCATCCTTTCGAACATTCAGTGCCACGAATCACGTATTCGCGCCTGAATCCTACTCTCCGCAGCGCCACGAATCTGGCATTCGCGCCTGCATCCTACTCTCCGCAGCGCCACGAATCTTGCATTCGCGCCTGCATCCTACTCTCCGCAGCGCCACGAATCTTGCATTCGCGCCTGCATTCCCTACGAATAAAACCCCATATGTCATCCTCCCCAAAGACCTTCACCCGGGACGTGACATAATTTTGGTGACAGCGGTGGGATTCGTTCTTTGTTAATAGAAATAAATTCTCTATTATACGGCACCCACAAAGGCCTATTAAACATGTGTATTGAACACCCCAAACGGTGTGAATCGTCCTACAGTAGCCGCAGACTACAGAGCATTTGGGCCTACTTGAATGCTCTGACTTGCATTTTTGGAGGCATAGCTACAACCGCTGACGGCAGCGAAATTTGTCTAAAGTGCTCTAAACTAGCGCCCGCAGACACCGTAGAAGTGTATTGGACGCACTATTATTATACATATAAAACAACTGTCTATTGTCCTCGGTGCAGAAAGTCGTTAATTCCGGAACGCCCCATAAGGAACTGCACCGAGTGTTTTGAAAGCTACCTCCTCTCTAATAAGAGTTACACAAGGTTCGATAATTATTAATACTGAGGATAGAAAGTCCCAACATATTAAAATGTGCATTAAAAACCCACTTCGTGGCACATTAAATTACCGTAGCCGCAGATTACAAATTTTAACGGCACATATGCGGTGGTTGATCTGTGTCTCCGGGAAAATAGCTACCACTTACGAAGGAGACGACATTTGTTCGAGCTGCTATGAAGTAGATCTAGCAAATGTAGAAACTTTATATCAAGTCCATTATTATCAGACGCCGACAGTTTCTCCCAATTGCTCGTGGTGCAATTCCGCTCTGTTTCAAATCTGCCCCGTGAGCAGTTGTGTCGCGTGTTCTGATTGGTATCTCCTAGCGAACGAGAGCCATCGCGAATTCAATAACCAAACGAGCATAGAACATCCCGAATTCTAAGTAACGGCTAATGTAGCAATATAACTTTGTATACTAGAGAGGTGGGACGCTTGAATACCGTTAACTAAAAAATTGATCCTCTGTACGCACGTTACCCTCTACATCCCTACACCTAGTATGTGTAGCAGATTTCAACTGCAACATCTACCAAACCTGTACCGCCAATTTGTGAACCAATTGGCATATACCAGGGAACTGACCTGTGTTTCGGGCGGTGTAGCAACGACCACGGGAGGCTGTAATATTTGCCTTCACTGTTTCGACCTGGACCCGATTGAAGTGAACGAAATCAATCAGGAACATTATTATTCTTTACATAACATATTCCCAAAGTGCTCTCGTTGCAAAAACCCCCTATTCCAAACGCGTCCCCTAAGTAGTTGCTCCGAGTGCACCGAACGTTTTCTCCTCTTAAACAGGAACCATTACGGATTGATAATTATTGGTTCCAGGGATAGAATTCACTAAGCTTGAAAAACGGCTACCGGACGCCCAAAATTTAACCGATCATTTCTACGTACAAATAGAGTCAAAACGATTTTAATATGTCCGATTACGACGAAACTGACGAGCCTTACGCAATAAACCAAGGCGCGGGCTCTTCCATGAACCCTATAGACACCGCGACTACCGAATTATTAGGGAAACTCGGGTACCCAGCCGAACAAGGATGCCCGAAGATTTTGAAAACGAAACCTATAATCATTACCTCTCAAGGCTAAACGCGAGGGTACAAGAACTGCAAACCGCCGCCGCAGAAAAATTAAAAGAAGCCAAAATCCGTTATAAAAAATATTATGACCAACACATAAACGAACAGACCTTCCAACCGGGCGATTCCGTTTTCGTACTTATAGAACCACGTAAAGGAAAATTCGGGGACCAATACTCCGGTCCGCACACAATAATAGAGGTTATTCCCTCACAAAACCTAAAAATATCATGGAAGGGCAAAACCCGAATAATACACGCAAACAAAGCGCGCCTTGGTCGCGTACGCGAAAACCCCGGCTGATCATTACTAACAAAACCTGTGCTAATACTCTAATTTCTAAATCTAGAAAAATAACCAACCATGCCAAATAGATGGGGAAAAGGCAAGGTACCCAGGCCTGGACAAAAGGGGGGAGGAAAGGCCAGGCGCCTATCTCACCTGCGGTGGATGCGCCGAGAGACGACCAGGGAGGGCCGAAGCATTTCGCCCCTCCTCCCAAGGGTCGTTTCCTCGGTCATCATCAGGGAGGCAGAAGCAGAAAACCCGGAAGTCATCACCCTCGACGACTCCCCCCCGCCTTCGCCAAAAGACAACGACGACCTCCAAGAGGCCACAACTCCAAGGCCCCAAAACAACCCTCCCGTGAATATTGAGGTGATGGAGCCACTCGCCCATTCCATTCCCTATTCATACCCTTTTTCTTCCCAAACCTCCACCTCCCTAATTCCCTCCATCCTCCCTCCTTACCCAGGTGACGTGGAAATCCTGGATACGGGGTCAGCCTTCCGAATTCCGGATATTTCGGAACTGACACCCGAATTTCTGAGGTGGTTCAATGACCACTATCAAGATGGTTACGACCTCGCGTTCATCCTGAACGATCCCTCCCTCCAATACCTCGAATATTCCTACCCCCCTTTCTAATTCCTCCTAGCCCTTCCTTCCTTTACCTTCCTTGTAAATACTTCCCAAACCTCCTTCTTCCTTGTAAATAACCCTTGTAAATAATCCCCTTTTTCTATAATCCTTATTACTTTAGCCCTTTTGGCCACGTATTTCTTTAAGTTCTTTTGTTTTTTATTTTTATTTAACCACAAGTATTTTCTTTAATTTCATCGAATCCAGTTTTATTTTTGTTTCAAACCACCCCATCACTTAACTTTCATTAATTTCCTTTTTTTTTCACGCCAAACAGGCTCAATCTTTTGTTTTTTATTTTTTTTTCACGCCAAACAGGCTTTATCTTTTATATTTTTCTTTTTCTCGCCAAACAGGCTTTATCTTTTGTTTTCCTTTTTCTCGCCAAACAGGCTTTATATTTTGTTTTTCTTTTTCTCGCCAAATAGGCTTTATATTTTATATTTATTCTCTTTTCATTTAAAACCACCCGATCCTTATGTTAAGAAATATAAAAATTTCTTCATATAAGGGGGGAGGTGTGATGTCCCACTATTTTTCGCTCAAAATTTTTCATTCCAAGCCACCCGCCACTTATGTTAAGAAATAATAATTTCTTCATATAAGGGGGGAGGTGTGACGTCCCACTATTTTTCGCGCGGTATTTTAACACCACTTCTTCACAAATCAATCCACAACTCCATCAAAAACCCTCATACCCAAGCCTTACCCCCTCTTTCAAACCCAACCGATCGTTTAGACGATATACCTTAGTGGTCCCTATCTCTAAACGGTCAATCCAGATTCCTGACCGTTTGGACGATGTACCTTAGCGGTCCCCATCTCGAAACGGTCAATCCATAATCGCTGATCGCCTTGACGATGTACCTTAGCGGTCCCCATCTCAAGATGGTCAGCGACGACCTCCAAATCCCCTCTTCGACTTACGTGGCATGACCACTTCCCTCCAAATCTACTTCAAACAAATCCCTCGTCTTTAAAACCCTCTCTTAAATCGAGACTAAGTCTCATGCCCTCTCTATGACCAAAGAAGTCAGTACCCCGTTTACCCCTATCCGATACGACCTCCTAAACTCCACCAAATGGATTGAGTATTCAGCTTCAAAGCCCCATGCAAAAACCCCAGAAATGTTACTGCGACACAACTTTACGAACGTGATCAACACGTGATCGTTACCGCGACGCAGATTTGGCCTACGTGCCATAGGAACACACCGCACATACCCTTCACCCATTACCAGTACAAGACAAGGCCACATAAAACCCCTAAACACCGACTCTATTAATAAGTAATTGCGACGCATCTTCAAAGATCAGTCAAGGTGCATACCGCGCACACTCTTCACCCCTAACAATCCCGACCATAGTATAAATACAAGGCCCAAAACGGCCAGTTCGCTTCTAGCTTCTGGCTCTTCTACGGAAACCACTCCCGCGAAGTGTCTCTTTACGAAATTTTGCTATCTATACTGTGTTAGCTTACTGTGTTCAGTGCTCTACAGCAAATACCGTAAGCCATTACTATTTCTTATTATTAGTCTTATATCATTTCCATACCATTTATTATTTCTTTGTTAATAACGCTTATTGCGGACTTGTATCGATATCGTGTACTTCAAACAGTATCGAAATTCTTATTAATTACTAAACGCTTATTGCATTTTTGTGTATTGTTCTTATTCACGCTTACTGCGTTCATATTTCATCGTTCATTATTGCTTACTGCATACATATATATATATACTTTGTACAACGAACCTTTATTGTATTCTATATTATTTCTCTAACGCTTATCGCATTTTTGTGTATTATTAACGTTCATTGCTAAACGTACTTCTTTCTCCGGTTTATATACCTGTTATTCATGTCCATACATATATTTCATACCTTATACTGTTTTATATAAATGTACTGTGTCGATGGTCAAACTCCAACGCACTATTATAATTAACGCTCCAGCAAAGCCAATAAACCGCTTTGTTTCAATCACGCCTCAAATTATTTGTATTTACCCATTGGTTACGAGAGATCTAAAATTCCAAACGAACAAGGTAACGAAACAGCTGATTCTAGTTCGCGAACGCGAGAGCGCTTGCCGTGTTTACTAACATACTTTTGCGTGGCCTGTGTATAGCCGCACGTTAAGACGAGTTTCTCGGAATTATTACGTATAACTTCTTTCGCCTATGCAACGGTAAATCCAATTAGTAAAACCAAAACAAAGTGCTCTAACGGGTGTCACCACAGGGACCATAACTATCTAAACCTTCCCTGGTCGTTCAGTGCCACGAATCACGTATTCGCGCCTAAAATTCCTACTCTCCGCAGTGCCACGAATCTGGCATTCGCGCCTGCATCCTACTCTCCGCAGTGCCACGAATCTGGCATTCGCGCCTGCATCCTTTCGAACATTCAGTGCCACGAATCACGTATTCGCGCCTGAATCCTACTCTCCGCAGCGCCACGAATCTGGCATTCGCGCCTGCATCCTACTCTCCGCAGTGCCACGAATCTGGCATTCGCGCCTGCATCCTACTCTCCGCAGTGCCACGAATCTGGCATTCGCGCCTGCATCCTTTCGAACATTCAGTGCCACGAATCACGTATTCGCGCCTGAATCCTACTCTCCGCAGTGCCACGAATCTGGCATTCGCGCCTGCATCCTTTCGAACATTCAGTGCCACGAATCACGTATTCGCGCCTGAATCCTACTCTCCGCAGCGCCACGAATCTGGCATTCGCGCCTGCATCCTACTCTCCGCAGCGCCACGAATCTTGCATTCGCGCCTGCATCCTACTCTCCGCAGCGCCACGAATCTTGCATTCGCGCCTGCATTCCCTACGAATAAAACCCCATATGTCATCCTCCCCAAAGACCTTCACCCGGGACGTGACAGTATTACATTTTTTTGGTATGAATTAAATTTTCATTTGTTAGAAATAAATTGTTTTTTGTAAGAATTAAATATTTTTTGTTAAGAATTAAATTTTTTTGTAATAATTAATTTTTTTGTAAAAATAAATTTTTTTGGTAAGAATTAAATTTTTTTGTGAGAATTAATTTTTTTTGTAAGAATTAAATTTTTTTTGTTAGAATTAAATTTTTTTTTAGAATTAAATTTTTTTGTAAGAATTAAATTTTTTTTGTAAGAATTAATTTTTTTTGTAAGAATTAATTTTTTTTTGTAAAATTTAAATTTTTTTTTGAATAATTTTTTTTGTATTATTTAATTTTTTGTAAAAATAAATTTTTTTGGTAAGAATTAAATTTTTTTTATAAGAATTAAATTTTTATTTGTTAGAATTGGATTTTTCTTGTAAGAATTAAATTTTTATTAGATAGAATTAATTTTTTTTTGTAAGAATTAAATGTTTTTGTAAGATTTAATTTTTTTCGAGAAATCAATTTTTTTTGTAAGATTTAATTTTTTATTTGAGAAATAAATTTTTTTTGTAACAATTAAATTGGTTTTGTAAGCATTAAATTTTTTTCTGTAAGAATTAATTTTGTTTTTTGAGAAATAAATTTTTTCGCGAGAATTTAATTATTTTGTAAGAATTAAATTTTTTTTGTAAGAATTAAATTTTTTTTGTAAGAATTAAATTTTTTTTGTAAGAATTAATTTTTTTTGAGAAAAATTTTATTTCGTTAGAATTAATTTTTTTTCGGTAGAATTAACCTTTTTTCCCCGAATTAAATTTTTTTTCGTTAGAATTAATTTTTTTTTGTTAGAATTAAATGTTTTTTGTAAGAATTAATATTTTTTTGAGAAATAATTTTTTTTTGTAAGAATTAATTTTTTTTTGTTAGAATTATATTTTTTTTGTAAGTATTAAATTTTTTTTGTAAAAATTAAATTTCTATTTGTAAGAATAAATTTTTTTGAGAAAATAATTTTTACAATAGAATTAATTTTGTTGTTAGAATTAAATGTTTTTGTAAGATTTGATTTTTTTTCGAGAAATAAATTTTTTTTGCAAGATTTAATTTTTTTTTGAGAAATAATTTTTTTTTGTAAGAATTAAATTGGTTTTGTAAGCATTAAATTTTTTCTGTAAGAATTAATTTATTTTTTTGAGAAATAAATTTTTTTGTAAGAATTTAATTATTTTGTAAGAATTCAATTTTTTTGTAAGAATTAAATTTTTTTTGTAAGAATTAATTTTTTTTGTAAGAATTAAATTGTTTTTGTAAGAATTAAATTTTTTTTGTTAAGAATTAAATTTTTTTGTAATAATTAATTTTTTTGTAAAAATAAATTTTTTTTGGTAAGAATTAAATTTTATTTGTAAGAATTTAAATTTTGGTTAGAATTAAATTTTATTTCTAAGAATTAATTTTTTTTTGTTAGAATTAAATTTTTTTTGTAAGAATTAAATTTTTTTTGTAAGAATTAAATTTTTTTTGTAAGAATTAAATTTTTTTTGGAAGAAATAAATTTTTTTTGTAAGAATTAATTTTTTTTGTAAGAATTAAATTTTTTTGTTAGAATTAAATTTTTTTCGTTAGAATTAAATGTTTTTTGTAAGAATTAATTTTTTTTTAAGAAATAATTTTTTTTTGTAAGAATTAATTTGGTTTTGTAAGAGTTAAATTTTTTTGGTAAGAATTAATTTTTTTTTTGTAAGAATTAAATTTTTTTGTAAGAATTAATTTTTTTTTTTAGAAATATTTTCTTTTTGTAAGAATTAAATTTTTTTCTGTAAGAATTAATTTTGTTTTTTGAGAAATAATTTTTTTTGTAAGAATTCAATTTTTTTTGTAAGAATTCAATTTTTTTGTAAGAATTAAAATTTTTTGTAGGAATTAAATTTTTTTTGTAAGAACTAAATTTTTTTTGTAAGAATTAAATTATTTTTGTAAGAATTAAATTTTTTGTAAGAATTAATTTTTTTGTAAAAATAAATTTTTTTGTTAAGAATTAAATTTTATTTGTAAGAATTAAATTTTTTTTGTAAGAATTCAATTTTTTTGTAAGAATTAAATTTTTTTGTAAGAATTAAATTTTTTTGTAAGAATTAAATTTTTTTTGTAAGAATTCAATTTTTTGTAAGAATTAAATTTTTTTGTAAGAATTAAATTGTTTTTGTAAGAATTAAATTTTTTTTGTTAAGAATTAAATTTCTTTGTAATAATTAATTTTTTTTGTAAGAATTAAATTTTTTCGTTAGAATTAATTTTTTTTTCGATAGAATTAAATTTTTTTCGCAAGAATTAAAATTTTTTTCGTTAGAATTAATTTTTTTTGTTAGAATTAAATGTTTTTTGTAAGAATTAATTTTTTTTGTAAAATTTAAAATTTTTTTGAATAATTTTTTTTGTAATAATTAATTTTTTTGTAAAAATAAATTTTTTTGTTAAGAATTAAATTTTATTTGTAAGAATTTAAATTTTTGTTAGAATTCAATTTTATTTGTAAGAATTAAATTTTTTTTGAAAGAATTAAATTTTTTTTGTAAGAATTAAATTTTTTTGTAGGAATTAAATTTTTTTGTAAGAACTAAATTTTTTTTGTAAGAATTAAATTATTTTTGTAAGAATTAAATTTATTTGTAAGAATTAATTTTTTTGTAAAAATAAATTTTTTTGGTAAGAATTAAATTTTATTTGTAAGAATTAAATTTTTTTTGTAAGAATTCAATTTTTTTGTAAGAATTAAATTTTTTTGTAAGAAATAAATTTTTTTTGTTAGAATTAAATTTTTTTTGTAGGAATTAAATTTTTTTTGTAAGAATTAAATTTTTTTTGTAAGAATTAAATTTTTTTTGTACGAATTAAATTTTTTTTGGAAGAATTAATTTCTTTTGTAAGAATTCAATTTATATTTGCAACAATTATATTTTTATTTGTTAGAATTAAATTTTTTTTGTAACAATTAAATTTTTTCGGGTAAGAAATTAATTTTTTTGTTCGAATTAATTTTTTTTTTGTAAAATTTAAATTTTTTTGTAAGATTTAATTTTTTTTTTGAGAAAAAAAATTTTATTTGTAAGAATTAAAATTTATTTTGTAACAATTAAATTTTTTCGGTTAAGAATTTAATTTTCTTGGAAGAATTAATTTTTTTTGTAAGAATTAATATTTTTTGTAAGAATTAACTTTTTTTGTAAAATTTAAATTTTTTTTGAATAATTTTTTTTGGAATAATTAATTTTTATGTAAAAATAATTTTTTTGGTACAAATTAAATTTTATTTGTAAGAATTTAAATTTTTGTTAGAATTCAATTTTATTTGTAAGAATTAATTTTTTTTTGTAAGAATTCAATTTTTTTTGTAAGAATTCAATTTTTAATTGTTAGAATTATATTTTTTATTCAAAGTATTACATTTTTTTGGTAAGAATTAAATTTTCATTTGTTAGAAATAAATTGTTTTTTGTAAGAATTAAATTTTTTTGTAAGAATTAAATTTTTTTGTAAGAACTAAATTTTTTTTGTAAGAATTCAATTTTTTGTAAGAATTAAATTTTTTTGTAAGAATTAAATTGTTTTTGTAAGAATTAAATTTTTTTTATTAAGAATTAAATTTTTTTGTAATAATTAATTTTTTTGTAAAAATAAATTTTTTTTGTAAGAATTAAATATTTTTTGGAAGAATTAATTTCTTTTGTAAGAATTCAATTTATATTTGCAACAATTATATTTTTATTTGTTAGAATTAAATTTTTTTTGTAACAATTAAATTTTTTCGGGTAAGAAATTAATTTTTTTGTTCGAATGAATTTTTTTTTGTAAAATTTAAATTTTTTTGTAAAAATAATTTTTTTTGGTTAGAATTAAATTTTATTTGTTAGAATTCAATTTTATTTGTAAGAATTAATTTTTTTTTGGAAGAAATAAATTTTTTTTGTAAGAATTAATTTTTTTTGTAAGAATTAAATTTTTTTGTAAGAATTAAATTTTTTTGTAAGAACTAAATTTTTTTGGTAAGAATTCAATTTTTTGTAAGAATTCAATTTTTTTGTAAGAATTAAATTGTTTTTGTAAGAATTAAATTTTTTTTGTTAAGAATTACATTTTTTTGTAAGAACTAAATTTTTTTTGTAAGAATTCAATTTTTTTGTAAGAATTAAATTTTTTTGTAAAAATAAATTTTTTGGGTAAGAATTAAATTGTTTTGTGAGAATTAATTTTTTTGGTAAGAATTAAATTTTTTTGTAAGAATTCAATTTTTTTGTAAGAACTAAATTTTTTTTGTAAGAATTCAATTTTTTGTAAGAATTAAATTTTTTTGTAAGAATTAAATTGTTTTTGTAAGAATTAAATTTTTTTTGTTAAGAATTAAATTTTTTTGTAATAATTAATTTTTTTGTAAAAATAAAATTTTTTGGTAAGAATTAAATTTTATTTGTAAGAATTTAAATTTTTGTTAGAATTTAATTTTTTGTAAGAATATTTTTTTTGTAAGAATTAATTTTTTTTTGTAAGAAATAATTTTTTTTTGTTAGAATTAAATTTTTTTTGTAAGAATTAAATTTTTTTTGTAAGAATTAATTTGGTTTTGTAAGAGTTAAATTTTTTTGGTAAGAATTAATTTTTTTTTGTAAGAATTAAATTTTTTTGTAAGAATTAATTTTTTTTTTTAGAAATAATTTTTTTTTGTAAGAATTAAATTTTTTTCTGTAAGAATTAATTTTGTTTCTTGAGAAATAATTTTTTTTGTAAGAATTTAATTTTTTTTGTAAGAATTAAATTTTTTTTGTAAGAATTCAATTTTTTTGTAAGAATTGTATTTTTATTTGTAAGAATTAAATTATTTCGTGTAAGAATTTAATTTTTTGTGAAGAATTAAATTTTATTTTGTAAAAATGTAATTATTTTGTAAGAATTAATTTTTTTTTGAGAAATAAAATTTTATTTGTAAGAATTAAAATTTCTTTTGTAACAATGAAAATTTTTCGGCTAAGAATTTAATTTTTTTGTAAGAATTACTTTTTTTGTAAGAATTAATTTTTTTGTAAGAATTAATTTTTTTTGTAAAATTTAAAATTTTTTTGAATAATTTTTTTTTGTAATAATTAATTTTTTTGTAAAAATAAATTTTTTTGCTTAGAATTAAATTTTATTTGTAAGAATTTAAATTTTTGTTAGAATTCAATTTTATTTGTAGGAATTAATTTTTTTTTGTAAGAATTAAATTTTTTTTGTAAGAATTAATTTTTTTTTAAAAGAATTCAATTTGTATTTGTTAGAATTAAATTATTTCTGGTAAGAATTACATTTTTTTTGTAAGAATTAAATTTTTTTTCTTCAGAATTAAATTTTTTTTGTTAGAATTAAATGTTTTTTGTAAGATTTAATTTTTTTTTGAGAAATGAATTTTTTTTGTAAGAATTAAATTGGTTTTGTAAGCATTAAATTTTTTTCTGTAAGAATTAATTTTTTTTGTAAGAATTAAATTTTTATTTCATAGAATTAAATTTATTTTTGTAACAATTAAATTTTTTCGGGTAAGAAATTAATTTTTTTGTTCGAATGAATTTTTTTTTGTAAGAATTAAAATTTTTTGTAGGAATTAAATTTTTTTCTAAGAACTAAATTTTTTTTGTAAGAATTAAATTATTTTTGTAAGAATTAAATTTATTTGTAAGAATTAATTTTTTTGTAAAAATACATTTTTTTGGTAAGAATTAAATTTTATTTGTAAGAATTAAATTTTTTTTGTAAGAATTCAATTTTTTGTAAGAATTAAATTTTTTTGTAAGAATTAAATTGTTTTTGTAAGAATTAAATTTTTTTTGTTAAGAATTAAATTTTTTTGTAATAATTAATTTTTTTGTAAAAATAAATTTTTTTGGTAAGAATTAAATTTTATTTGTAAGAATTTAAATTTTTGTTAGATTTTAATTTTTTGTAAGAATAATTTTTTTTTGTAAGAATTAACTTTTTTTTGTAAGAAATAAATTTTTTTTGTTAGAATTAAATTTTTTTTGTAAGAATTAAATTTTTTTTGTAAGAATTAAATTTTTTTTGTAAGAATTAAATTTTTTTTTGGAAGAATTAATTTCTTTTGTAAGAATTCAATTTATATTTGCAACAATTATATTTTTATTTGTTAGAATTAAATTTTTTTTTGTAACAATTAAATTTTTTCGGGTAAGAAATTAATTTTTTTGTTCGAATGAATTTTTTTTTGTAAAATATAAATTTTTTTGTAAAAATAAATTTTTTTGGTTAGAATTAAATTTTATTTGTAAGAATTTAAATTTTTGTTAGAATTCAATTTTATTTGTAAGAATTAATTTTTTTTTGGAAGAAATAAAATTTTTTTGTAAGAATTAATTTTTTTTGTAAGAATTAAATTTTTTTGTTAGAATTAAGTTTTTTTCGTTAGAATTAAATGTTTTTTGTAAGAATTAATTTTTTTTTAAGAAATAATTTTTTTTTTGTAAGAATTAATTTGGTTTTGTAAGAGTTAAATTTTTTTGGTAAGAATTAATTTCTTTTTTGTAAGAATTAAATTTTTTTGTAAGAATTAATTATTTTTTTTAGAAATAAATTTTTTTTGTAAGAATTAAATTTTTTTCTGTAAGAATTAATTTTGTTTTTTGAGAAATAATTTTTTTTGAGAAATAATTTTTTTTGTAAGAATTTAATTTTTTTGTAAGAATTAAATTTTTTTTGTAAGAATTCAATTTTTTTGTAAGAATTAAATTTTTTTGTAGGAATTAAATTTTTTTGTAAGAACTAAATTTTTTTTGTAAGAATTAAATTATTTTTGTAAGAATTAAATTTATTTGTAAGAATTAATTTTTTTGTAAAAATAAATTTTTTTGGTAAGAATTAAATTTTATTTGTAAGAATTAAATTTTTTTTGTAAGAATTCAATTTTTTTGTAAGAATTAAATTTTTTTGTAAGAAATAAATTTTTTTTGTTAGAATTAAATTTTTTTTGTAGGAATTAAATTTTTTTTGTAAGAATTAAATTTTTTTTGTAAGAATTAAATTTTTTTTGTACGAATTAAATTTTTTTTGGAAGAATTAATTTCTTTTGTAAGAATTCAATTTATATTTGCAACAATTATATTTTTATTTGTTAGAATTAAATTTTTTTTGGAACAATTAAATTTTTTCGGGTAAGAAATTAATTTTTTTGTTCGAATTAATTTTTTTTTTGTAAAATTTAAATTTTTTTGTAAGATTTAATTTTTTTTTTGAGAAAAAAAATTTTATTTGTAAGAATTAAAATTTATTTTGTAACAATTAAATTTTTTCGGTTAAGAATTTAATTTTCTTGGAAGAATTAATTTTTTTTGTAAGAATTAATATTTTTTGTAAGAATTCAATTTTTTTTGTAAGAATTCAATTTTTAATTGTTAGAATTATATTTTTTATTCAAAGTATTACATTTTTTTGGTAAGAATTAAATTTTCATTTGTTAGAAATAAATTGTTTTTTGTAAGAATTAAATTTTTTTGTAAGAATTAAATTTTTTTGTAAGAACTAAATTTTTTTTGTAAGAATTCAATTTTTTGTAAGAATTAGATTTTTTTGTAAGAATTAAATTGTTTTTGTAAGAATTAAATTTTTTTTGTTAAGAATTAAATTTTTTTGTAATAATTAATTTTTTTGTAAAAATAAATTTTTTTTGTAAGAATTAAATATTTTTTGGAAGAATTAATTTCTTTTGTAAGAATTCAATTTATATTTGCAACAATTATATTTTTATTTGTTAGAATTAAATTTTTTTTGTAACAATTAAATTTTTTCGGGTAAGAAATTAATTTTTTTGTTCGAATGAATTTTTTTTTGTAAAATTTAAATTTTTTTGTAAAAATAATTTTTTTTGGTTAGAATTAAATTTTATTTGTTAGAATTCAATTTTATTTGTAAGAATTAATTTTTTTTTGGAAGAAATAAATTTTTTTTGTAAGAATTAATTTTTTTTGTAAGAATTAAATTTTTTTGTAAGAATTAAATTTTTTTGTAAGAACTAAATTTTTTTGGTAAGAATTCAATTTTTTGTAAGAATTCAATTTTTTTGTAAGAATTAAATTGTTTTTGTAAGAATTAAATTTTTTTTGTTAAGAATTACATTTTTTTGTAAGAACTAAATTTTTTTTGTAAGAATTCAATTTTTTTGTAAGAATTAAATTTTTTTGTAAAAATAAATTTTTTTGGTAAGAATTAAATTGTTTTGTGAGAATTAATTTTTTTGGTAAGAATTAAATTTTTTTGTAAGAATTCAATTTTTTTGTAAGAACTAAATTTTTTTTGTAAGAATTCAATTTTTTGTAAGAATTAAATTTTTTTGTAAGAATTAAATTGTTTTTGTAAGAATTAAATTTTTTTTGTTAAGAATTAAATTTTTTTGTAATAATTAATTTTTTTGTAAAAATAAATTTTTTTGGTAAGAATTAAATTTTATTTGTAAGAATTTAAATTTTTGTTAGAATTTAATTTTTTGTAAGAATATTTTTTTTTTGTAAGAATTAATTTTTTTTTGTAAGAAATAATTTTTTTTTGTTAGAATTAAATTTTTTTTGTAAGAATTAAATTTTTTTTGTAAGAATTAATTTGGTTTTGTAAGAGTTAAATTTTTTTGGTAAGAATTAATTTTTTTTTGTAAGAATTAAATTTTTTTGTAAGAATTAATTTTTTTTTTTAGAAATAATTTTTTTTTGTAAGAATTAAATTTTTTTCTGTAAGAATTAATTTTGTTTTTTGAGAAATAATTTTTTTTGTAAGAATTTAATTTTTTTTGTAAGAATTAAATTTTTTTTGTAAGAATTCAATTTTTTTGTAAGAATTGTATTTTTATTTGTAAGAATTAAATTTTTTCGTGTAAGAATTTAATTTTTTGTGAAGAATTAAATTTTATTTTGTAAAAATGTAATTATTTTGTAAGAATTAATTTTTTTTTGAGAAATAAAATTTTATTTGTAAGAATTAAAATTTCTTTTGTAACAATGAAAATTTTTCGGCTAAGAATTTAATTTTTTTGTAAGAATTACTTTTTTTGTAAGAATTAATTTTTTTGTAAGAATTAATTTTTTTTGTAAAATTTAAAATTTTTTTGAATAATTTTTTTTTGTAATAATTAATTTTTTTGTAAAAATAAATTTTTTTGCTTAGAATTAAATTTTATTTGTAAGAATTTAAATTTTTGTTAGAATTCAATTTTATTTGTAAGAATTAATTTTTTTTTGTAAGAATTAAATTTTTTTTGTAAGAATTAATTTTTTTTTAAAAGAATTCAATTTGTATTTGTTAGAATTAAATTATTTCTGGTAAGAATTACATTTTTTTTGTAAGAATTAAATTTTTTTTCTTCAGAATTAAATTTTTTTTGTTAGAATTAAATGTTTTTTGTAAGATTTAATTTTTTTTTGAGAAATGAATTTTTTTTGTAAGAATTAAATTGGTTTTGTAAGCATTAAATTTTTTTCTGTAAGAATTAATTTTTTTTGTAAGAATTAAATTTTTATTTCATAGAATTAAATTTTTTTTTGTAACAATTAAATTTTTTCGGGTAAGAAATTAATTTTTTTGTTCGAATGAATTTTTTTTTGTAAGAATTAAATTTTTTTGTAGGAATTAAATTTTTTTCTAAGAACTAAATTTTTTTTGTAAGAATTAAATTATTTTTGTAAGAATTAAATTTATTTGTAAGAATTAATTTTTTTGTAAAAATACATTTTTTTGGTAAGAATTAAATTTTATTTGTAAGAATTAAATTTTTTTTGTAAGAATTCAATTTTTTGTAAGAATTAAATTTTTTTGTAAGAATTAAATTGTTTTTGTAAGAATTAAATTTTTTTTGTTAAGAATTAAATTTTTTTGTAATAATTAATTTTTTTGTAAAAATAAATTTTTTTGGTAAGAATTAAATTTTATTTGTAAGAATTTAAATTTTTGTTAGATTTTAATTTTTTGTAAGAATAATTTTTTTTTGTAAGAATTAACTTTTTTTTGTAAGAAATAAATTTTTTTTGTTAGAATTAAATTTTTTTTGTAAGAATTAAATTTTTTTTGTAAGAATTAAATTTTTTTTGTAAGAATTAAATTTTTTTTTGGAAGAATTAATTTCTTTTGTAAGAATTCAATTTATATTTGCAACAATTATATTTTTATTTGTTAGAATTAAATTTTTTTTTGTAACAATTAAATTTTTTCGGGTAAGAAATTAATTTTTTTGTTCGAATGAATTTTTTTTTGTAAAATATAAATTTTTTTGTAAAAATAAATTTTTTTGGTTAGAATTAAATTTTATTTGTAAGAATTTAAATTTTTGTTAGAATTCAATTTTATTTGTAAGAATTAATTTTTTTTTGGAAGAAATAAAATTTTTTTGTAAGAATTAATTTTTTTTGTAAGAATTAAATTTTTTTGTTAGAATTAAGTTTTTTTCGTTAGAATTAAATGTTTTTTGTAAGAATTAATTTTTTTTTAAGAAATAATTTTTTTTTTGTAAGAATTAATTTGGTTTTGTAAGAGTTAAATTTTTTTGGTAAGAATTAATTTCTTTTTTGTAAGAATTAAATTTTTTTGTAAGAATTAATTATTTTTTTTAGAAATAAATTTTTTTTGTAAGAATTAAATTTTTTTCTGTAAGAATTAATTTTTTTTTTGAGAAATAATTTTTTTTGAGAAATAATTTTTTTTGTAAGAATTTAATTTTTTTGTAAGAATTAAATTTTTTTTGTAAGAATTCAATTTTTTTGTAAGAATTAAATTTTTTTGTAGGAATTAAATTTTTTTGTAAGAACTAAATTTTTTTTGTAAGAATTAAATTATTTTTGTAAGAATTAAATTTATTTGTAAGAATTAATTTTTTTGTAAAAATAAATTTTTTTGGTAAGAATTAAATTTTATTTGTAAGAATTAAATTTTTTTTGTAAGAATTCAATTTTTTTGTAAGAATTAAATTTTTTTGTAAGAAATAAATTTTTTTTGTTAGAATTAAATTTTTTTTGTAGGAATTAAATTTTTTTTGTAAGAATTAAATTTTTTTTGTAAGAATTAAATTTTTTTTGTACGAATTAAATTTTTTTTGGAAGAATTAATTTCTTTTGTAAGAATTCAATTTATATTTGCAACAATTATATTTTTATTTGTTAGAATTAAATTTTTTTTGTAACAATTAAATTTTTTCGGGTAAGAAATTAATTTTTTTGTTCGAATTAATTTTTTTTTTGTAAAATTTAAATTTTTTTGTAAGATTTAATTTTTTTTTTGAGAAAAAAAATTTTATTTGTAAGAATTAAAATTTATTTTGTAACAATTAAATTTTTTCGGTTAAGAATTTAATTTTCTTGGAAGAATTAATTTTTTTTGTAAGAATTAATATTTTTTGTAAGAATTAACTTTTTTTGTAAAATTTAAAATTTTTTTGAATAATTTTTTTTGGAATAATTAATTTTTATGTAAAAATAATTTTTTTGGTACAAATTAAATTTTATTTGTAAGAATTTAAATTTTTGTTAGAATTCAATTTTATTTGTAAGAATTAATTTTTTTTTGTAAGAATTCAATTTTTTTTGTAAGAATTCAATTTTTAATTGTTAGAATTATATTTTTTATTCAAAGTATTACATTTTTTTGGTAAGAATTAAATTTTCATTTGTTAGAAATAAATTGTTTTTTGTAAGAATTAAATTTTTTTGTAAGAATTAAATTTTTTTGTAAGAACTAAATTTTTTTTGTAAGAATTCAATTTTTTGTAAGAATTAAATTTTTTTGTAAGAATTAAATTGTTTTTGTAAGAATTAAATTTTTTTGTTAAGAATTAAATTTTTTTGTAATAATTAATTTTTTTGTAAAAATAAATTTTTTTTGTAAGAATTAAATATTTTTTGGAAGAATTAATTTTTTTTTAAAAGAATTCAATTTGTATTTGTTAGAATTAAATTATTTCTGGTAAGAATTACATTTTTTTTGTAAGAATTAAATTTTTTTTCTTCAGAATTAAATTTTTTTTGTTAGAATTAAATGTTTTTTGTAAGATTTAATTTTTTTTTGAGAAATGAATTTTTTTTGTAAGAATTAAATTGGTTTTGTAAGCATTAAATTTTTTTCTGTAAGAATTAATTTTTTTTGTAAGAATTAAATTTTTATTTCATAGAATTAATTTTTCTTTGTAAGAATTAAATTTTTTTGTAAGAATTAATTTTTTAGTGGTAAGAATTAATTTTTTTTCAGAAAATTTTTTTTTTCGTTAGAATTAATTTTTTTTCTGGATAGAATTATTTTTTTTTGCAAGAATTAAAATTTTTTTCGTTAGAATTTATTTTTTTTTGTTAGAATTAAATTTTTTTTGTCAGAATTAATTTTTTTTTGAGAAATAAATTTTTTTTGTAAGAATTTATTTGGTTTTGTAAGAATTAAATTTTTTTCTGTAAGAATTAATTTTGTTTCTTGAGAATTAATTTTTTGTTGTAAGAATTTAATTATTTTGTATGAATTAAATTTCTTCGTGTAAGAATTTAATTTTTTTGTCAGAATTAATTTTTTTTTGTAAAATTTAAATTTTTTTTGAAGAATTAATTTCTTCTGTAAGAATTAAATTTTTATTTGTTAGAATTAAATTTTTTTGGTAAGAATTAAATTTTTTTTGTAAGAATTCAATTTTATTTGTAAGAATTAAATTTTTTTGTAAGAATTACATTTTTTTTGTAAGAATTAAATTTTATTTGTAAGAATTAAATTTTTTTTGTAAGAATTAAATTTTTTTGGTAAGAATTAAATTTTTTGGGCTAGAATTAAATTTTTATTTGTAAGAATTGAATTTTTTGTTAGAATTACATTTTTTTGTGAGAATTAATTTTTTTTTTGAGAAATAAATTTTTTCTGTAAGAATTAAATTTTTTTGTAAGAATTAATTTTTTTGTAAGGATTAAATTTTTTTTGTAAGAATTAATTTTTTTTTGTAAGAATGAAATTTTTTTTGTAAGAATTAAATTTTTTTTGTAAGAATTAAATTTTTTTTGTAAGAATTAAATTTTTTTTGTAAGAATTAAATTTCTTTTGTAAGAATTAATTTTGATTTGTAAGAATTAAATTTTTTTGTTGGAATTAAATTTTTATTTGTGAGAATTAAAATTTTATTCCTAAGAAATAATTTTTTTTTGTAAGAATTAAATTTTTATTTGTTAGAATTATATTTTTTATTGAAAGTATTACATTTTTTTGGTAAGAATTTTATCTGTAAAAATTAAATGTTTTTGTAAGAATTAAATTTTTTTTGTAAGAATTAAATTTTTTTTGTAAGAATTAAATTTTTTTTGTAATAATTAAATTTTTTTTGTAAGAATTAAATTTTTATGTAAGAATTACATTTTTTTGTAAGAATTAAATTTTATTTGTAAGAATTAAATTTTTTTTGTATGAATTAAATTTTTTTTGTAAGAATTAATTTTTTTTGTAAGGATTAAATTTTTTTTGTAAGAATTAATTTTTTTTTGTAAGAATGAAATTTTTTTTGTAAGAATTAAATTCTTTTGTAATAATTAAATTTTTTTTGTAAGAATTAAATTTTTTTGTAAGAATTACATTTTTTTTTGTAAGAATTAATTTTTTTTGTAAGGATTAAATTTTTTATGTAAGAATTAAATTTTTTTTGTAAGAATTAAATTTTTTTTGTAAGAATTAAATTTTTTTTGTAATAATTAAATTTTTTTTGTAAGAATTAAATTTTATTTGTAAGAATTAAATTTTTTTTGTATGAATTAAATTTTTTTTGTAAGAATTAATTTTTTTTGTAAGGATTAAATTTTTTTTGCGAGAAATAATTTTTTTTTGTAAGAATAAAATTTTTTTTGTAAGAATTAAATTTTTTTTGTAAGAATTAAATTTTTTTTGTAAGAATTAAATTTTTTTGTAAGAATTTAAATATTTTGTAAGAATTAAATTTTTTTTGTAAGAATTATATTTTGATTTGTAAGAATTAAATTTTTTCGTGTAAGAATTTAATTTTTTGTAAGAATTAAATTTTATTTTGTAAAAATTTAATTATTTTGTATGAATTAAATTTTTTCGTGTAAGAATTTAATTTTTTTGTAAGAATTAAATTTTTATTTGTAAGAATTAAATTTTTATTTGTTAGAATTAAATTTTTTTGTAAGAATTAAATTTTTTTTGTAAGAATTCAATTTTATTTGTAAGAATTAAATTTTTTTGTAAGAATTACATTTTTTTTGTAAGAATTAAATTTTATTTGTAAGAATTAAATTTTTTTTGTAAGAATTAAATTTTTTTGTAAGAATTAAATTTTTTTTGTAAGAATTCAATTTTATTTGTAAGAATTAATTTTTTTTGTAAGGATTAAATTTGTTTTGTAAGAATTAATTTTTTTTTGTAAGAATGAAATTTTTTTTGTAAGAATTCAATTTTTTTTGTAAGAATTAAATTTTTTTTGTAAGAATTAATTTTTTTTTGTAAGAATTAAATTTCTTTTGTAAGAATTAATTTTGATTTGTAAGAATTAAATTTTTTTGTTAGAATTAAATTTTTATTTGTGAGAATTAAATTTTTTTGGTAAGAATTAAATTTTTTTGGTACGAATTAAATTTTTATTTGTAAGATTTGATTTTTTTTGAGAAAAATTTTTTTTCGTCAGATTTATTTTTTTTCCCATAGATTTAATTTTTTTTTGCAAGAATTAAATTATTTTTGTTAGAATTAAATTTTTTTTGTAAGAATTAATTTTTTTTTAGAAATAAATTTTTATTGTAAGAATTAAATTGGTTTTGTTAGAATTATTTTTTTTCTGAAAGAATTAATTTTGTTTTTGAAAAATAAATTTTTTTTTGAAGAATTAAATTTTTTTGCAAGAATTAAATTTGTTTTCGTTAGAATTATTTTTTTTTGTTAGAATTAAATGTTTTTTGTTAGAATTAATTTTTTTTTTGAGAAGTAAATTTTTTTTGTAAGAATTAATTTGGTTTTGTAAGAATTAAATTTTTTTTGTAAGAATTATATTTTTTTTGTATGTATTAAATTTTTGTGTAAAAATTAAATTTTTATTTGTAAGAATAAATTTTTTTGAGAAAAATTTGTTTTCGTTAGAAATAATTATTTAGGTTTGAATTAAATGTTTTTTGTAAGATTTAATTTTTTTTTTGAGAAATAAATTTTTTTTATAAAAATTAAATTGGTTTTGTAAGCATTAAATTTTTTTCTGTAAGAATTAATTTTGTTTTTTTGAGAAATAAATTTTTTTTGTAAGAATTTAATTATTTAGTAAGAATTAAAATTTTTGTAAGAATTATATTTTTATTTGTAAGAATTAAATTTTTTCGTGTAAGAATTTAATTTTATTGTAAGAATTAAATTTTATTTTGTAAAAATTTAATTATTTTGTATGAATTAAATTTTTTCGTGAAAGAATTTAATTTTTTTGTATGAATTAAATTTTTAGTTGCAAGAATTAAATTTTTATTTGTTAGAATTAAATTTTTTATTGTAAGAATTAAAATTTTTTTGGTAAGAATAAATTTTTTTGAGAAAAATTTTTATCGTTAGAAATAATTTTTTTTGTTAGAATTAAATGTTTTTTGTAAGATTTAATTTTTTTTTGAGAAATAAATTTTTTTTGAAAGAATTTAATTATTTTATAAGAATTAAATTTTTATTAGTTAGAATTAAATTATTTTTGGTATGAATTAAATTTTTTTGTATGAATTAAATTTTTTTGTAAGAATTAAATTTTTATTTGTAAGAATTAATTTTTTTTTAGAAAAAATTTTTTTCGTCAGATTTAATTTTTTTTCCAAAGAATTAATCTTTTTTTTGCAAGAATTAAAATTTTTTTTGTTAGAATTAAATTTTTTTTGTTAGAATTAAATTTTTATTTGTAAGAGTTAAATTTATATTTGTAAGAATTAATTTTTTTTCGGAAAATTTTTTTTTTTCGTTAGAATGAATTTATTTTTCGATAGAATTAAATTTTTTTTGCAAGAATTAAAAATTTTTTCGTTAGAAGGTATTTTTTTTGTTAGAAAAAAAATTTTTTTGTAAGAAATAATTTTTTTTAGAAATAAATTTTTATTGTAAGAATTAAATTGGTTTTGTTAGAATTAATTTTTTTGTAAGGATTAAATTTTTTTTGTAAGAATTAATTTTTTTTTGTAAGAATGAAATTTTTTTTGTAAGAATTAAATTTTTTTTGTAAGAATTAAATTTTTTTTGTAAGAATTAAATTTTTTTTGTAAGAATTAAATTTTTTTGTAAGAATTACATTTTTTTTGTAAGAATTAAATTTTATTTGTAAGAATTAAATTTTTTTTGTAAGAATTAAATTTTTTTGGTAAGAATTAAATTTTTTGGGCTAGAATTAAATTTTTATTTGTAAGAATTGAATTTTTTGTTAGAATTAAATTTTTTTGTGAGAATTAATTTTTTTTTTGAGAAATAAATTTTTTCTGTAAGAATTAAATTTTTTTGTAAGAATTAATTTTTTTGTAAGGATTAAATTTTTTTTGTAAGAATTAATTTTTTTTTGTAAGAATGAAATTTTTTTTGTAAGAATTAAATTTTTTTTGTAAGAATTAAATTTTTTTTGTAAGAATTAAATTTTTTTTGTAAGAATTAAATTTCTTTTGTAAGAATTAATTTTGATTTGTAAGAATTAAATTTTTTTGTTGGAATTAAATTTTTATTTGTGAGAATTAAAATTTTATTCCTAAGAAATAATTTTTTTTTGTAAGAATTAAATTTTTATTTGTTAGAATTATATTTTTTATTGAAAGTATTACATTTTTTTGGTAAGAATTTTATCTGTAAAAATTAAATGTTTTTGTAAGAATTAAATTTTTTTTGTAAGAATTAAATTTTTTTTGTAAGAATTAAATTTTTTTTGTAATAATTAAATTTTTTTTGTAAGAATTAAATTTTTATGTAAGAATTACATTTTTTTGTAAGAATTAAATTTTATTTGTAAGAATTAAATTTTTTTTGTATGAATTAAATTTTTTTTGTAAGAATTAATTTTTTTTGTAAGGATTAAATTTTTTTTGTAAGAATTAATTTTTTTTTGTAAGAATGAAATTTTTTTTGTAAGAATTAAATTCTTTTGTAATAATTAAATTTTTTTTGTAAGAATTAAATTTTTTTGTAAGAATTACATTTTTTTTTGTAAGAATTAATTTTTTTTGTAAGGATTAAATTTTTTTTGTAAGAATTAAATTTTTTTTGTAAGAATTAAATTTTTTTTGTAAGAATTAAATTTTTTTTGTAATAATTAAATTTTTTTTGTAAGAATTAAATTTTATTTGTAAGAATTAAATTTTTTTTGTATGAATTAAATTTTTTTTGTAAGAATTAATTTTTTTTGTAAGGATTAAATTTTTTTTGCGAGAAATAATTTTTTTTTGTAAGAATTAAATTTTTTTTGTAAGAATTAAATTTTTTTTGTAAGAATTAAATTTTTTTTGTAAGAATTAAATTTTTTTGTAAGAATTTAAATATTTTGTAAGAATTAAATTTTTTTTGTAAGAATTATATTTTGATTTGTAAGAATTAAATTTTTTCGTGTAAGAATTTAATTTTTTGTAAGAATTAAATTTTATTTTGTAAAAATTTAATTATTTTGTATGAATTAAATTTTTTCGTGTAAGAATTTAATTTTTTTGTAAGAATTAAATTTTTATTTGTAAGAATTAAATTTTTATTTGTTAGAATTAAATTTTTTTGTAAGAATTAAATTTTTTTTGTAAGAATTCAATTTTATTTGTAAGAATTAAATTTTTTTGTAAGAATTACATTTTTTTTGTAAGAATTAAATTTTATTTGTAAGAATTAAATTTTTTTTGTAAGAATTAAATTTTTTTGTAAGAATTAAATTTTTTTTGTAAGAATTCAATTTTATTTGTAAGAATTAATTTTTTTTGTAAGGATTAAATTTGTTTTGTAAGAATTAATTTTTTTTTGTAAGAATGAAATTTTTTTTGTAAGAATTCAATTTTTTTTGTAAGAATTAAATTTTTTTTGTAAGAATTAATTTTTTTTTGTAAGAATTAAATTTCTTTTGTAAGAATTAATTTTGATTTGTAAGAATTAAATTTTTTTGTTAGAATTAAATTTTTATTTGTGAGAATTAAATTTTTTTGGTAAGAATTAAATTTTTTTGGTACGAATTAAATTTTTATTTGTAAGATTTGATTTTTTTTGAGAAAAATTTTTTTTCGTCAGATTTATTTTTTTTCCCATAGATTTAATTTTTTTTTGCAAGAATTAAATTATTTTTGTTAGAATTAAATTTTTTTTGTAAGAATTAATTTTTTTTTAGAAATAAATTTTTATTGTAAGAATTAAATTGGTTTTGTTAGAATTATTTTTTTTCTGTAAGAATTAATTTTGTTTTTGAAAAATAAATTTTTTTTTGAAGAATTAAATTTTTTTGCAAGAATTAAATTTGTTTTCGTTAGAATTATTTTTTTTTGTTAGAATTAAATGTTTTTTGTTAGAATTAATTTTTTTTTTGAGAAGTAAATTTTTTTTGTAAGAATTAATTTGGTTTTGTAAGAATTAAATTTTTTTTGTAAGAATTATATTTTTTTTGTATGTATTAAATTTTTGTGTAAAAATTAAATTTTTATTTGTAAGAATAAATTTTTTTGAGAAAAATTTGTTTTCGTTAGAAATAATTATTTAGGTTTGAATTAAATGTTTTTTGTAAGATTTAATTTTTTTTTTGAGAAATAAATTTTTTTTATAAAAATTAAATTGGTTTTGTAAGCATTAAATTTTTTTCTGTAAGAATTAATTTTGTTTTTTTGAGAAATAAATTTTTTTTGTAAGAATTTAATTATTTAGTAAGAATTAAAATTTTTGTAAGAATTATATTTTTATTTGTAAGAATTAAATTTTTTCGTGTAAGAATTTAATTTTATTGTAAGAATTAAATTTTATTTTGTAAAAATTTAATTATTTTGTATGAATTAAATTTTTTCGTGAAAGAATTTAATTTTTTTGTATGAATTAAATTTTTAGTTGCAAGAATTAAATTTTTATTTGTTAGAATTAAATTTTTTATTGTAAGAATTAAAATTTTTTTGGTAAGAATAAATTTTTTTGAGAAAAATTTTTATCGTTAGAAATAATTTTTTTTGTTAGAATTAAATGTTTTTTGTAAGATTTAATTTTTTTTTGAGAAATAAATTTTTTTTGAAAGAATTTAATTATTTTATAAGAATTAAATTTTTATTAGTTAGAATTAAATTATTTTTGGTATGAATTAAATTTTTTTGTATGAATTAAATTTTTTTGTAAGAATTAAATTTTTATTTGTAAGAATTAATTTTTTTTTAGAAAAAATTTTTTTCGTCAGATTTAATTTTTTTTCCATAGAATTAATCTTTTTTTTGCAAGAATTAAAATTTTTTTTGTTAGAATTAAATTTTTTTTGTTAGAATTAAATTTTTATTTGTAAGAGTTAAATTTATATTTGTAAGAATTAATTTTTTTTCGGAAAATTTTTTTTTTTCGTTAGAATGAATTTATTTTTCGATAGAATTAAATTTTTTTTGCAAGAATTAAAAATTTTTTCGTTAGAAGGTATTTTTTTTGTTAGAAAAAAAATTTTTTTGTAAGAAATAATTTTTTTTAGAAATAAATTTTTATTGAAAGAATTAAATTGGTTTTGTTAGAATTAATTTTTTTCTGTGAGAATTAATTTTGTTTTTTGAGAAATAATTTTTTTTGTAAGCATTTAATTATTTTGTAAGAATTTCATTTTTCTGTAAGAATTAAATTTTTATTTGTAAATTAAATTTTTATATTTCAGAATGAACCTTTTTTTTTGAAAGAATTAAATTTTTTTTGTAAGAATTAATTTTTTTCGTGTAAGAATTTAATTTTATTGTAAGAATTAAATTTTATTTTGTAAAAATTTAATTATTTTGTATGAATTAAATTTTTTCGTGAAAGAATTTAATTTTTTTGTATGAATTAAATTTTTTCGTGAAAGAATTTAATTTTTTTGTATGAATTAAATTTTTAGTTGCAAGAATTAAATTTTTATTTGTTAGAATAAAATTTTTTATTGTAAGAATTAAATTTTTTTGGTAAGAATTAATTTTTTTTTCGTTAGAATTTAATTTTTTTTGGTTAGAATTAATTTTTTTTTGTAAGAATTAATTTTTTTTTAGAAATAAATTTTTATTGTAAGAATTAAATTGGTTTTGTTAGAATTATTTTTTTTCTGTAAGAATTAATTTTGTTTTTGAGAAATAAATTTTTTTTGGAAGAATTAAATTTTTTTGCAAGAATTAAATTTGTTTTCGTTAGAATTATTTTTTTTGTTAGAATTAAATGTTTTTTGTTAGAATTAATTTTTTTTTTGAGAAATAATTTTTTTTTGTAAGAATTAATTTGGTTTGGTAAGAATTAATTTTTTTTTGTAAGAATTATATTTTTTTTGTAAGTATTAAATTTTTGTGTAAAAATTAAATTTTTATTTGTAAGAATAAATTTTTTTGAGAAAATTTTTTTTTCGTTAGAAATATTTTTTTGGTTAGAATTAAACGTTTTTTGTAAGATTTAATTTTTTTTTGAGAATTAAATTTTTTTTATAAAAATTAAATTGGTTTTGTAAGCATTAAATTTTTTTCTGTAAGAATTAATTTTGTTTTTTTGAGAAATAAATTTTTTTGTAAGAATTTAATTATTTAGTAAGAATTAAAATTTTTGTAAGAATTATATTTTTATTTGTAAGAATTAAATTTTTTCGTGTAACAATTTAATTTTTTTGTAAGAATTAAATTTCATTTTGTAAAAATTTAATTATTTTGTGTGAATTAAATTTTTTCGTGTAAGAATTTAATTTTTTTGTAAGAATTAAAATTTTATTTTCAAGAATTAAATTTTTATTTCTTAGAATTAAATTTTTTTTGTAAGAATTTAATTATTTAGTAAGTGTTGGAGTCCGTAGCTCCCGCGCCTCCTACCGATACACGGAGACGCTGGGGTCCCCTACCGGCCGCTTGTGCCGTGTGCCGCTGCCACACTTCCGGTCGTCGGTAGAACGCTTCCTTCGTGCCAAGCATATCGTTTTCAATACTTGTTGTACCTGAGTATATTTATATGTAACAATATATATTTTCTACCTTATATAAGAACCTAGTGCCGTATTACTACTCCTGAATTCCATTGCGAGAAAACCCAACAATAGGTTATGGGCCCAGGAAATTCAAAATAAAAGGAGATAAGACAATTTCGGAATCACCACCACGTGCAAGTTCGTGTTTTGAGGTTAAGTGTGAAAAATAAGTTAGAAGAAAGCATGGAAGCTTACAATACGAATTCCACACGGCTGGAAATGCTCACAAGAACCAACTACGACACGTGGAGAGTAAAGGTGGAAGCTCTTTTAATAAAAAATAAGGGCTGGGGATATGTAAATGGTACAAAGGTGAAACCCAGGCTGACAGAAAACGACGCAACGTCGAGTACGGCCGTGGACAAATGGATCGAAGAAGATTCTGTGGCAAAATCGGACTTAATACTGTCCATCAGTCCTCCGATACTGAAGACGATCAGAAATTGCAAAACGTCGCGCGAAGTCTGGTTGAAGTTAGAATCAGCATTCGCTTCTAAAGGACCAGCAAAGAAGGCATCGTTGTGGAAGCAATTAACGTCACATCAACTTCAGGAGAGCGGTGACACACAAGAACATACTGATCAATTCTTTGAAATCGTCGATAAATTATCTGAAATGTCAATAGACATAAACGAAGAATTGCAAAGCCTTATGCTATTGCATAGTTTGCCAAATAGTTATGATAATTTTAGATGTGCTATAGAATCTCGGGACAAGTTGCCTGAATCAGAAGCGTTACGCATCAAAATCTTGGACGAAAGTCAAACAAGAAAAGGCAAAGCCTCGGACAATAATTCAAATGCGGTTCTCTACACTCACAGAAACTATAACAAACATGTGAAACCGAAGCCAAATTGGAAACCAAATGATTCCAAACCAAAGGACCGAGATGATTTTAAGTTTAAATGCCATAAGTGCAAAAAGCGAGGACATATGGCAGCGAACTGCCATTCCACAAAGAATCAAGCCGATCTCGCCGAAAGAGTCTGCTCTCTCGCATACCAAACAGAGTGCACACTACAAGTTCAAGGTGAAGAAAATAATAATGGATGGTGCATTGATAGTGGCTGCACAGTACACCTTTGCAAGGACTACAGTATAATGGAGGAAATGGAACCTTCGGAACCAGGAAAGTTGAATCTTGCGAACAACATGTCAACAGACATAAAGGCCAAAGGAAAGGTAACTATACCATCAACTAACGGTATTAAACCAATTGACTTACATTTAGAGAACGCATTATATGTACCTGAGCTCCGCACCAACCTCATATCAGTGTCAAAATTGACTGATAGAAATTATAATGTATTATTTGAGCGGAATCGTGTAACTGTACGTGATAAGCAGGGAAAAACCAAATTAGAAGGCAACAGAATTGGTGACCTGTATTATTTGAAGGAAAGGAAGCAGCAAGCTAACACTATAACTATTAATAAATCCAACATGCAAATTTGGCATGAAAGATTTGGTCATCTCAAT
Organism: Andrena fulva; assembly: GCA_946251845.1. NCBI lineage: Eukaryota > Metazoa > Arthropoda > Insecta > Hymenoptera > Andrenidae > Andrena > Andrena fulva. The sequence goes on from CAMITZ010000207.1 coordinate 393,535, forward strand.
GGAAGAACTTTGTTGGACATGGTCAGGAATGAAACTGCTTTGGATATTGGACTGAAGGGAAATGAAATATTGCCACCATGTTCCTCTTGTATTCAGGGAAAACTTACTTCTCTCCCATTTCCGAAAAACGCTCAGAGGAGTTCCACACCTCTGGAGATTGTGCACACCGACATATGCGGACCGATGCGCATTGAATCAAAAGGCAGGGCAAAATATCTTATTACTTTCATAGATGATCATTCCCGCTGGTGCGAGGTGCAATTTCTTCGCAACAAGAGCGACGCTTTTCGAGCTTTCCAAGAGTATAAGGCTCAAGTTGAGAGGCAAACAGGATACAAAATAAAGTCTCTGCAGTCGGACAATGGCAAAGAATTCATCAATCAGCAGTTCGATGACTTCCTGAGAAAGGAAGGAATCAAAAGGAGACTTACCGTGCCATACACTCCGCAACAAAACGGAATAGCGGAAAGGAAAAATCGCACATTGACCGAAATGGCAAGATGTATGCTAATCGCAGCAAATCTGCCAGAATCTTTTTGGGCAGAAGCCATGCAAACGGCTAACTACATTCGTAATCGTTGCGCCTCAAGAAGTTTGGAACAACATACGCCATTCGAATTGTGGGTCGGAAGACGCCCTAGGGTTCGTCATTTTCGAATATTTGGCGAGAAAGGATTCATCCTAGATAAATCGCCAAACAAGGGGAAGTTCGAGCCTAGAGGTAAGGAGTGTGTTTTTCTTGGTTATGACAACCAATCGAAGGCTTACAGGGTATGGCTGACAAGGGAACAGAAATTAGTAGCCGCAAGGGACGTAAAATTCATGAACGAGTTCTTGGATCATCGAACTTTTCAAGAATTCACGCCCGATCACCATCCCGATCCCAAGGAAAATCTCAACGAAGAAGAAAATGTAACTGAGATTGGTCCCAACACAGAAAACGGTTATCAACCGGATGTTTTGACGGATGACAATAACTCCATCACTTCCGAAGAAGAGGAGATTGACATACCACGTGATAATCCTGATAATCCACGACCAAGCAGAGGACGCGGAAGACCTAGAAAAATATATACCGGCAAACCTGGCCGTCCCCGAAAGGAGTACCAACCACCGCAACCGAGTCATTCAGAAGAAGGGATTGAATTTGCGCAACTGGCAGAGATTTCTTGGAAGCAGGCGATGGATAGTCCACAAGCCGGCGAATGGAGGGACGCCTTGGAAACCGAAATAAGGAGTCTTCTCGAACATGAGACTTTCGAAATCGCGGATAGACCACGCGATAGGACAGTCATTGGCTGCAGAACTGTACTTCGAAACAAATATTCTGCAGATGGAGAAATAGAAAGAAGAAAGGCTCGCATAGTCGCGCAGGGATTCTCCCAACGTCCGGGCATAGACTTCCATGATACATTTGCTCCTGTGGCTCGATTGAGCTCCTTACGACTCCTAATTGCACTGGCCGCCAGGAATGACATGGACATACTGCAGCTAGACATTACTACCGCCTATTTGAATGCCAGGTTGGACGAGGAGTTGTACATGGAAAAACCGGGGCTGCTGGAAGAAATGCTCGAAAGAATTACTTCTAAGGAGAGCAAAGGCAAAACCATAAGGTCACAAGCTGAGCAAATGCTTGCACTTCTGAACAAGGGAGACAAGGTATGTAAATTGCGAAAATCCCTTTACGGATTGAAACAATCAGGGCGACAGTGGCATGCGACACTTGACGAAGAACTTCAGAAATTCGGATTGGAACCAACAAAATCCGATCCATGCGTGTACACTCTCAAGCGAGGGGGGGACTGGTTATACGCCTTGATCTATGTAGACGATATCCTCATTTTTACAAGAAATCCAGAGCTCTCGAAACAGTTCAAACAAGGCCTTATGAAGAAATTCAAAGTAAGAGATCTGGGAAACCTGAAGTATTGTTTGGGTATCGAGGTAAAACGGGAAAAGGACAAAATCAACCTTTCTCAAAGAGGATACATCCTAGATATCTTAAATCGCTTTGGAATGAAAGAAGCAAAGCCTATTTCTACGCCGATGAATCTTGGTACTAAGCTCAATTTTTGCACTGAATCAACGGACTCAGACGAGAAGAAATCAAAGATTCGCGGGCTCCCCTACCGAGAATTGATGGGCGCTTTGAACTATTTAGCTATGGCCACACGACCAGACATAGCACACGCTGTTAGTTATTTTAGTCAGTTTCAGAACAACTATGACGAGACTCACTGGCAGGCTGCAAAGCGGGTATTACGATACCTGCGTGGAACATTGGACTTCGGACTCACGTATTCCAAGGATTCAAACCCAATTAAAGGATTCGCGGACGCCGACTGGGGCGGGTGTATCATAGACCGCAGATCCTACAGCGGATACGCATTTTGTCTGGGCGGAGCCGCTATATCCTGGTCATCCACAAAGCAGAGGACTGTAGCATTGTCCTCGACTGAGGCCGAGTACGTCAGTATGTCGGAGGCCTCCAGGGAAGCAGTGCAATTGCAGAGTTTTCTTCGAGAACTGCACTTTGAGGAACTGTCAGGGATATGCATCGCTGGTGATAATCAGGGAGCCCTGTTTCTGGCGAGGAATCCGGTTTTTCACAATCGGACGAAGCACATAGACTTACGGCACCACTTTATACGTGACGCAATAAAGGAGGGAAGAGTCACCGTGGAATACCTTCCGACGGAGCTGATGCCAGCTGATATTCTGACGAAGCCCTTGCCGGGGCCTAAACACATGTCATGCAGCTTGGCTTTGGGAGTTACTCCGGGCGGGCGAGGAGTCGCTTTTGCTACTGAAGGGGAAGTGTTGGAGTTCGTAGCTCCCGCGCCTCCTACCGATACACGGAGACGCTGGGGTCCCCTACCGGCCGCTTGTGCCGTGTGCCGCTGCCACACTTCCGGTCGTCGGTAGAACGCTTCCTTCGTGCCAAGCATATCGTTTTCAATACTTGTTGTACCTGAGTATATTTATATGTAACAATATATATTTTCTACCTTATATAAGAACCTAGTGCCGTATTACTACTCCTGAATTCCATTGCGAGAAAACCCTACAATAGTAAGAATTAAAATTTTTTGTATGAATTAAATTTTTTCGTGAAAGAATTTAATTTTTTTGTATGAATTAAATTTTTAGTTGCAAGAATTAAATTTTTATTTGTTAGGATTAAAATTTTTATTGTAAGAATTAAATTTTTTTGGTAAGAATTAAATTTTTTTGGTACGAATTAAATTTTTATTTGTAAGATTTAATTTTTTTTGAGAAAAATTTGTTTTCGTCGGATTTATTTTTTTTCCATAGATTTAATTTTTTTTTGCAAGAATTAAATTTTTATTTGTTAGAATTAAATTTTTTTTAAGAATTAAATTTTTTTGTAAGAATTAAATTTTTTATGTAAGAATTAAATTTTTTTGTAAAAATTCAATTTTTATTTGCAAGAATTAAATTTATATTTGTTAGAATTAAATTTTTTTTTTGAGAAAGAGAATTTTATTTGTGAGAATTAAATTTTTTTTGCAAGATTTAAATTTTTTTTGTAAGAATTAAAATTTTTGTTAGAAAAATATTTTATTTGCAAGAATTAAATTTTTTTTGTAAGAATTAAATTTTTTTTGTAAGAATTAAATTTTTTTTGTAAGAATTAAATTTTTTTTGTAAGAATTAAATTTTTTTTGTCAGAATTAATTTATTTTGAGAAAAAATTTTCATCTTCAGAATTAATTTTTTTTTCGATAGAATTAAATTTATTTTGCAAGAATTAAAAATTTTTTCGTTAGAATTTAATTTTTATTGTTAGAATTAAATTTTTTTTGTAAGAATAAATTTTTTTTTAGAAACCAATTTTTATTGTAAGAATTAAATTGGTTTTGTTAGAATTAATTTTTTTTCTGTAAGAATTAATTTTATTTTTTTGAGAAATAATTTTTTTTTGTAAGAATTTAATTATTTTGTAAGAATTAAATTTTTTTGTAAGAATTGTATTTTTATTTTTAGGAATTAATTTTTTTCGTGTAAGAATTTAATTTTATTGTAAGAATTAAATTTTATTTTGCAAAAATTTAATTATTTTGTATGAATTAAATTTTTTCGTGAAAGAATTTAATTTTTTTGTATGAATTAAATTTTTTCGTGAAAGAATTTAATTTTTTTGTATGAATTAAATTTTTAGTTGCAAGAATTAAATTTTTATTTGTTAGAATTAAATTTTTTATTGTAAGAATTAATTTTTTTTGTTAAGAATTAAATTTTTTTGGTACGAATTAAATTTTTATTTGTAAGATTTGATTTTTTTTGAGAAAAATTTTTTTTCGTCAGATTTATTTTTTTCTCCATAGATTTAATTTTTTTTTGCAAGAATTAAATTATTTTTGTTAGAATTAAATTTTTTTGTGAGAATTAATTTTTTTTTAGAAATAAATTTTTATTGTAAGAATTAAATTGGTTTTGTTAGAATTATTTTTTTTCTGTAAGAATTAATTTTGTTTTTGAAAAATAAATTTTTTTTGAAAGAATTAAATTTTTTTGCAAGAATTAAATTTGTTTTCGTTAGAATTAATTTTTTTTGTTAGAATTAAATGTTTTTTGTTAGAATTAATTTTTTTTTTGAGAAATAAATTTTTTTTGTAAGAATTAATTTGGTTTTGTAAGAATTAAATTTTTTTTGTAAGAATTATATTTTTTTTGTAAGTATTAAATTTTTGTGTAAAAATTAAATTTTTATTTGTAAGAATAAATTTTTTTGAGAAAAATTTTTTTTCGTTAGAAATAATTTTTTTGGTTTGACTTAAATGTTTTTTGTAAGATTTAATTTTTTTTTGAGAAATAAATTTTTTTTATAAAAATTAAATTGGTTTTGTAAGCATTAAATTTTTTTCTGTAAGAATTAATATTGTTTTTTTGAAAATTAAATTTTATTTTGTAAAAATTTAATGATTTTGTATGAATTAAATTTTTTCGTGAAAGAATTTAATTTTTTTGTATGAATTAAATATTTAGTTGCAAGAATTAAATTTTTATTTGTTAGAATTAAATTTTTATTTGTTAGAATTAAATTTTTTATTGTAAGAATTAAATTTTTTTGGTAAGAATTAAATTTTTTTGGTACGAATTAAATTTTTATTTGTAAGATTTAATTTTTTTTGAGAAAAATTTTTTTTCGTCAGATTTATTTTTTTTTCCATAGATTTAATTTTTTTTTGCAAGAATTAAATTTTTTTTGTTAGAATTAAATTTTTTTTGTAAGAATTAATTTTTTTTTAGAAATAAATTTTTATTGTAAGAATTAAATTGGTTTTGTTAGAATTATTTTTTTTCTGTAAGAATTAATTTTGTTTTTGAAAAATAAATTTTTTTTGGAAGAATTAAATTTTTTTGCAAGAATTAAATATGTTTTCGTTAGAATTAATTTTTTTTGTTAGAATTAAATGTTTTTTGTTAGAATTAATTTTTTTTTTGAGAAATAAATTTTTTTTGTAAGAATTAATTTGGTTTTGTAAGAATTAAATTTTTTTTGTAAGAATTATATTTTTTTGTAAGTATTAAATTTTTGTGTAAAAATTAAATTTTTATTTGTAAGAATAAATTTTTTTGAGAAAATTTTTTTTTCGTTAGAAATATTTTTTTTGGTTTGACTTAAATGTTTTTTGTAAGATTTAATTTTTTTTCAGAAATAATTTTTTTTTATAAAAATTAAATTGGTTTTGTAAGCATTAAATTTTTTTCTGTAAGAATTAATTTTGTTTTTTTGAGAATTAAATTTTATTTTGTAAAAATTTAATTATTTTGTGTGAATTAAATTTTTTCGTGTAAGAATTATATTTTTATTTGTAAGAATTAAATTTTTTCGTGTAAGAATTTAATTTTATTGTAAGAATTAATTTTTTTGGGTAAAATTAAATTTTTTTTGTAAGAATTAATTTTTTATTTGTTTGAATTAAATTTTTTTTGTAGGAATTAAATTTTTTTGTAAGAATTAAATTTTTCTTGCAAGAATTAGATTTGTTTTGTAAAAATTGATTTTTTTTTTGAGAAATAAATTTTTTTGTAAGAATTAAATTGGTTTGGTTAGAATTAAATTTTTCTCTTTAAGAATTAATTTTGTTATTTGTAAGAATTTAATTATTTTGTAAGAATTAAAAATTTTTTGTAAGAATTAAATTTTTATTTGTAAGAATTAAATTTTTTTTTGAAACAATTAAATTTTTCCGGGTAAGAATTTAATTTTTTTGTTCGAATTAATTTTTTTTTGTAAAATTCAAATTCTTTTGTAAGAATTAAATTTTTATTTGTAAGAATTAAATTTGTTTTGTAACAATTAAATTTTTTCGGGTAAGAATTTAATTTTTTTGTTCGAATTAATTTTTTTTGTAAAATTTAAATTTTTTTGTATGAATTAATTTTTTTTTTTGCGAAATAAAATTTTATTTGTAAGAATTAAAATTTCTTTTGTAACGATTAAATTTTTTCGGTTAAGAATTTAATTTTTTTGTAAGAATTAATTTTTTTTGTGAGAATTAAATCTCTTTTGTAAGAATTAAATTTGTTTGGTAAGAATTAAATTTTTTTTGTTAGAATTAAATGTTTTTTGTTAGAATTAATTTTTTTTTAGAAATAAATTTTTTTTGTAAGAATTAATTTGGTTTTGTAAGAATTAATTTTTTTTGTAAGAATTATATTTTTTTGTAAGTCTAAAATTTTTGTGTAAAAATTAAATTTTTATTTGTAAGAATACATCTCTTTGAGAAATTTTTTTTTTCGTTATAATTAATTTTTGTTTCGATAGAATTAAATTTTTTTGCAAGAATTAAATTGGGTTTGTTAGAATTATTTTTTTTCTGTAAGAATTAATTTTGCTTTTTGAGAAATAATTTTTTTTGGAAGAATTAAATTTTTTTGTAAGAATAAAATTTATTTTGTAAGAATTAAATTATTTTTGGTAGGAATTAATTTTTTTTTTGTAAGGATTAATTTTTTTTTGAGAAAATTTTTTTGTAAGAATTAAATTTTTTTTGTTAGAATTAAATTTTTATTTGTGAGAATTAAATTTTTATTTGTTAGAATTAAATTTTTTTTTAAGAATTAAATTTTTTTGTAAGAATTAAATTTTTTATGTAAGAATTAAATTTTTTTGTAAAAATTCAATTTTTATTTGCAAGAATTAAATTTATATTTGTTAGAATTAAATTTTTTTTTTGAGAAAGAGAATTTTATTTGTGAGAATTAAATTTTTTTTGCAAGATTTAAATTTTTTTTGTAAGAATTAAAATTTTTGTTAGAAAAATATTTTATTTGCAAGAATTAAATTTTTTTTGTAAGAATTAAATTTTTTTTGTAAGAATTAAATTTTTTTTGTAAGAATTAAATTTTTTTTGTAAGAATTAAATTTTTTTTGTCAGAATTAATTTATTTTGAGAAAAAATTTTCATCTTCAGAATTAATTTTTTTTTCGATAGAATTAAATTTATTTTGCAAGAATTAAAAATTTTTTCGTTAGAATTTAATTTTTATTGTTAGAATTAAATTTTTTTTGTAAGAATAAATTTTTTTTTAGAAACCAATTTTTATTGTAAGAATTAAATTGGTTTTGTTAGAATTAATTTTTTTTCTGTAAGAATTAATTTTATTTTTTTGAGAAATAATTTTTTTTTGTAAGAATTTAATTATTTTGTAAGAATTAAATTTTTTTGTAAGAATTGTATTTTTATTTTTAGGAATTAATTTTTTTCGTGTAAGAATTTAATTTTATTGTAAGAATTAAATTTTATTTTGCAAAAATTTAATTATTTTGTATGAATTAAATTTTTTCGTGAAAGAATTTAATTTTTTTGTATGAATTAAATTTTTTCGTGAAAGAATTTAATTTTTTTGTATGAATTAAATTTTTTCGTGAAAGAATTTAATTTTTTTGTATGAATTAAATTTTTAGTTGCAAGAATTAAATTTTTATTTGTTAGAATTAAATTTTTTATTGTAAGAATTAATTTTTTTTGTTAAGAATTAAATTTTTTTGGTACGAATTAAATTTTTATTTGTAAGATTTGATTTTTTTTGAGAAAAATTTTTTTTCGTCAGATTTATTTTTTTCTCCATAGATTTAATTTTTTTTTGCAAGAATTAAATTATTTTTGTTAGAATTAAATTTTTTTGTGAGAATTAATTTTTTTTTAGAAATAAATTTTTATTGTTAGAATTAAATTGGTTTTGTTAGAATTATTTTTTTTCTGTAAGAATTAATTTTGTTTTTGAAAAATAAATTTTTTTTGAAAGAATTAAATTTTTTTGCAAGAATTAAATTTGTTTTCGTTAGAATTAATTTTTTTTGTTAGAATTAAATGTTTTTTGTTAGAATTAATTTTTTTTTTGAGAAATAAATTTTTTTTGTAAGAATTAATTTGGTTTTGTAAGAATTAATTTTTTTTTGTAAGAATTATATTTTTTTTGTAAGTATTAAATTTTTGTGGAAAAATTAAATTTTTATTTGTAAGAATAAATTTTTTTGAGAAAAATTTTTTTTCGTTAGAAATAATTTTTTTGGTTTGACTTAAATGTTTTTTGTAAGATTTAATTTTTTTTTGAGAAATAAATTTTTTTTATAAAAATTAAATTGGTTTTGTAAGCATTAAATTTTTTTCTGTAAGAATTAATATTGTTTTTTTGAAAATTAAATTTTATTTTGTAAAAATTTAATGATTTTGTATGAATTAAATTTTTTCGTGAAAGAATTTAATTTTTTTGTATGAATTAAATATTTAGTTGCAAGAATTAAATTTTTATTTGTTAGAATTAAATTTTTTATTGTAAGAATTAAATTTTTTTGGTAAGAATTAAATTTTTTTGGTACGAATTAAATTTTTATTTGTAAGATTTAATTTTTTTTGAGAAAAATTTTTTTTCGTCAGATTTATTTTTTTTTCCATAGATTTAATTTTTTTTTGCAAGAATTAAATTTTTTTTGTTAGAATTAAATTTTTTTTGTAAGAATTAATTTTTTTTTAGAAATAAATTTTTATTGTAAGAATTAAATTGGTTTTGTTAGAATTATTTTTTTTCTGTAAGAATTAATTTTGTTTTTGAAAAATAAATTTTTTTTGGAAGAATTAAATTTTTTTGCAAGAATTAAATATGTTTTCGTTAGAATTAATTTTTTTTGTTAGAATTAAATGTTTTTTGTTAGAATTAATTTTTTTTTTGAGAAATAAATTTTTTTTGTAAGAATTAATTTGGTTTTGTAAGAATTAAATTTTTTTTGTAAGAATTATATTTTTTTGTAAGTATTAAATTTTTGTGTAAAAATTAAATTTTTATTTGTAAGAATAAATTTTTTTGAGAAAATTTTTTTTTCGTTAGAAATAATTTTTTTGGTTTGACTTAAATGTTTTTTGTAAGATTTAATTTTTTTTCAGAAATAATTTTTTTTTATAAAAATTAAATTGGTTTTGTAAGCATTAAATTTTTTTCTGTAAGAATTAATTTTGTTTTTTTGAGAATTAAATTTTATTTTGTAAAAATTTAATTATTTTGTGTGAATTAAATTTTTTCGTGTAAGAATTATATTTTTATTTGTAAGAATTAAATTTTTTCGTGTAAGAATTTAATTTTATTGTAAGAATTAATTTTTTTGGGTAAAATTAAATTTTTTTTGTAAGAATTAATTTTTTATTTGTTTGAATTAAATTTTTTTTGTAGGAATTAAATTTTTTTGTAAGAATTAAATTTTTCTTGCAAGAATTAGATTTGTTTTGTAAAAATTGATTTTTTTTTTGAGAAATAAATTTTTTTGTAAGAATTAAATTGGTTTTGTTAGAATTAAATTTTTCTCTTTAAGAATTAATTTTGTTATTTGTAAGAATTTAATTATTTTGTAAGAATTTAATTATTTTGTAAGAATTAAAATTTTTTTGTAAGAATTAAATTTTTATTTGTAAGAATTAAATTTTTTTTGTAACAATTAAATTTTTTCGAGTAAGAATTTAATTTTTTTGTTCGAATTAATTTTTTTTGTAATAATTTTTTTTTTGTAATAATTAATTTTTTTGTAAAAATAAAATTTTTTGGTAAGAATAAATTTTTATTTGTAAGAATTAATTTCTTTTGGGAAAATTTTTTTTTCGTTAGAATTAATTTTTTTTCGATAGAATTAAATTTTTTTGCAAGAATTAAATTTTTTTTCGTTAGAATTAAATTTTTTTTGTTAGAATTAAATGTTTTTTGTTAGAATTAATTTTTTTTTGAGAAATAAATTTTTTTTGTAAGAATTAATTTGGTTTTGTTAGAATTAATTTTTTTTGTAAGAATTATATTTTTTTGTAAGTCTAAAATTTTTGTGTAAAAATTAAATTTTTATTTGTAAGAATACATTTCTTTGAGAAAATTTTTTTTTCGTTATAATTAATTTTTGTTTGGATAGAATTAAATTTTTTTGCAAGAATTAAATTGGGTTAGTTAGAATTATTTTTTTTCTGTAAGAATTAATTTTGTTTTTTGAGAAATAATTTTTTTTGTAAGAATTAAAATTTTTTTGTAAGAATTATATTTTTTTGTAAGTCTAAAATATTTGTGAAAAAATTAAATTTTTATTTGTAAGAATACATTTCTTTGAGAAAAAACCAAGATAATGAGGCTGACGAAGGGAGGAGGAAGAAAAAAGAAGGTGTACTGGAAATGGAAAGGAAAGGAAATAGAAGAGGTGCAAAAATATAAGTATCTGGGGTATGAAATAGGAAGGAATGGAACGCAGGACGGGCACGTTAGGGAAAGGGCAAGAAAAGCCGCAGGTGCGATGAGACAGGTGTGGGGAATCGGGGAAAGGAAGTGGGTGAAGGATGTCGGAAGAAGAATAAGGTTATTCGACGCGCTGGTATGGACGGTGGCAAGCTACGGGGTGGAAATATGGGGATGGAGGGAAAGAAAGGTAATAGAGGCACTACAGGAGAAATACATAAGGTGGGTGCTTGGAGTGGAGTGGAGGACGCCAGGGTACATGGTAAGGAAGGAAGTTGAGAGGGTAAAGATGAGGACAACAGCGGGAAGAAGGGCGTGGAATTTCGAAATAAGACTAGAAGAAGGAGGAGGAAGTGGGTGGGCGAGGAAATGCTGGGAAGAAGTGAAAAAGAGGGAATGTAGAAGTGGGAAGTTGTCAATGTGGGAAGAGGAAAGGAGGGGATATTTCAAGGAATTAGGATTAGAGATGGAGGAAGTGAGGGAGTTAAGGAAAGAAGGTAGAGAAGGATATGAGGAAGTAGAGCGAAGGGACAGAGAGAAGCAAGAGAGACAGACATGGGAAAGGATATGGAATTCAAGGTTTAATAAATGGTATAAGTGGGTAAGAGGAGATGGATTGCCTAAGTATCTGGACAAAGGCTCGGGAGAAAAAAGGTGGAGAAGAATAGCGAAGTTCCGACTGGGGAATGGAATGGCTGAGGCGAGATATTGGGAGTGTGAGGAGGAGAGAATGTGCAGAATGTGTGGAAGTGAAGAGGAGACATGGGAGCATGTATGGGAAAGGTGCAGAGGAGAGGGAGAAGGTAGCTGGCAAGAAAATGTAAGGAAGATACTAGGCGAAGAAGGGGAGGGGGAGAGCTGAATAAGGAAACTAGAGGAGAGCAGAATGGGGCAAGGGGGAGAAGAAGAAGGAACAGGAAGAGAGTGACAGGAGATGATTAAAAGAGATAGGAAAGAAAACGGTGGTGGAAAGGGAAAAATGAAGGAGAGAGGTAGTAGAGGGAAAGGAAAGGAAGAGAGAGTGAAAGGAGAAGAGAAGATGCGGGAACGGAAGGACGAAAACGAATGGGCGAGGTAGTAATAAATAAGTAGGAAAGGTAGAATTAAGGATAGAGATGAGGAAAAAGGCGAGAGCGAGAGAGGGCGAGCGATGGCGAGCGAGGAGGAGCGGGGGAGGGGAGAAAAGGCGTGCGAAGGCGAGTAAAAGCGAACAAAGGCGAGCGAGAGAGAGCGAAGACGAAGAAAAGTGTGCAAACGAAAGAGATGAGGAGAAGCGTGCGAAAAGCGTCGGAAAGGGTGTAAATATAGGGCTAGTAGGGGTAGAAAAGGCGGAAAGGGCGAAATTGTAAAATATTGTAAATATTGTAAAAATGTAAAAATGTAAAAAAGGAAAGGAATGTAAAAAGGCAAGAGGGACCGGAAGTTCTTGTAACCCTACGGGGAACAATAAATATATACATACATACATACATACATTTCTTTGAGAAATTTTTTTTTTCGTTATAATTAATTTTTGTTTCGATAGAATTAAATTTTTTTGCAAGAATTAAATTGGGTTTGTTAGAATTATTTTTTTTCTGTAAGAATTAATTTTATTTTTTGAGAAATAATTTTTTTTGGAAGAATTAAATTTTTTTGTAAGAATAAAATTTATTTTGTAAGGATTAAATTATTTTTGGTAGGAATTAATTTTTTTTTTGTAAGGATTAAATTTTTTTTGTTAGAATTAAATTTTTATTTGTGAGAATTAAATTTTTATTTGTTAGAATTAAATTTTTTTTTAAGAATTAAATTTTTTTGTAAGAATTAAATTTTTTATGTAAGAATTAAATTTTTTTTTAAGAATTTAATTTTTTTGTAAGAATTAATTATTTTTTGTAAAATTTAAATTTTTTTTTAAGAATTAAATTTTTTTGTAAGAATTAAATTTTTTATGTAAGAATTAAATTTTTTTTTAAGAATTTAATTTTTTTTTAAGAATTTAATTTTTTTGTAAGAATTAATTATTTTTTGTAAAATTTAAATTTTTTTTTAAGAATTAAATTTTTTTGTAAGAATTAAATTTTTTATGTAAGAATTAAATTTTTTTTTAAGAATTTAATTTTTTTGTAAGAATTAATTTTTTTTTGTAAAATTTAAATTTTTTTGTAAGAATTAAAATTTTTTTGTTAGAATTAAATTTTTATTTGTAAGAATTAAATTTTTATTTGTTAGAATTAAATTTTTTTTTTAAGAATAAATTTTTATTTGTTAGAATTAAATGTTTTTGTATGATTTAATTTTTTTTTTAGAAATAAATTTTTATTGCAAGAATTAAATTGGGTTTGTAACACTTAATTGTTTTCGTGTAAGAATTTAATTTTTTTGAAAGAATTAATTTTTTTTCGGAAAAATTTTTTTTTGTTAGAATAAATTTATTTTTCGGTAGAATTAAATTTTTTTTGCAAGAATTAAAATTTTTTTCGTTAGAATTTAATTTTTTTTTTAGAAAAAATTTTTTTTTGTAAGAATTAATTTTTTAGTTGTAAGAATTAAATTTTTTTCAGAGAAAAAATTTTTTCGTTAGTATTAATTTTTCTTCTCGATAGAATTATTTTTTTTTTGCAAGAATTAAAATTTTTTTCGTAAGAATTCAATTTTTTTTGTTAGAATTAATTTTTTTCTGTAAGAATTAATTTTGTGTTTTGAGAAATAATTTTTTTTTCTAAGAATATAATTATTTTGTAAGAATTAAATTTTTTCGTGTAAGAATTTAATTTCTTTGTAAGAATTAATTTTTTTTGTAAAATTTAAATTTTTTTGGAAGAATTATTTTTTTTGTAAGAATTAAATTTTTATTTGTTAGAATTAAATTTTTCTTGTAAGAATTAAATTTTTTTTGTAAGAATTAAATTTTTTTTTAAAATTAAATTTTTATTTGTAATAATTGAATTTTTATTTGTAAGAATTATAATTTATTTGTAAGAATTACATTTTTTTGGTAAGAATTAAATTTTTTTGTAAGAATTAAATTTTTTTTGTAAGAATTAATTTTTTTTTGTAAGAATTAAATTTTTATTTGTAAAAATTAAAATTTTTTGTAAGAATTAAATTTTTTTGTAAGAATTAAATTTTTTTTGTAAGAATAAATTTTTTTTGTAAGAATTAAATTTTTATTTGTTAGAATTGAATTTTTTTTGAAAGAATTAAATTTTTTTGGTAAGAATTAAATTTTTTTGGTAAGAATTAAATTTTTATTTGTCAGAATTAATTAATTTTGAGAAAAAATTTTCATCTTCAGAATTAATTTTTTTTTCGATAGAATGAAATTTTTTTTGCAAGAATTAAACATTTTTTTGTTAGAATTTAATTTTTATTGTTAGAATTAAATTTATTTTGTAAGAATTAATTTTTTTTTAGAAATCAATTTTTATTGGAAGAATTAAATTGGTTTTGTTAGAATTAATTTTTTTTCTATAAGAATTAATTTTGATTTTTGAGAAATAATTTTTTTTGTAAGAATGAAATTTTTTTTGTAAGAATTAAATTTTTTTTGTAAGAATTAATTTTTTTTTGTAAGAATTAATGTTTTTTTGTAAGAATTAAATTTTTTTGTAAGAATTAAATTTTTTTTGTAATAATTAATTTTCTTGTATAAATAATTTTTTTTGGTAAGAATAAATTTTCATTTGTAAGAATTAAAATTTTTGTTAGAATTATATTTTATTTGTAAGAATTAAATTTTTTTTGTAAGAATTAAATTTTCTTTAGGAATCAATTTTTTAGTTGTAAGAATTAATTTTTTTCAGAAAAAAATTTTTTTCGTTAGTATTAATTTCTTTTCTTTTGTTTGAATTAAATTTTTTTGTCAGAATTAATTTTTTTTTGTGAAATAAATTTTTATTGTAAAAATTAAATTTTTTTGGTAAGTATTAAATTTTTTTGGTAAGAATTAAATTTTTTTGGTAAGAATTAAATTTTTATTTGTAAGAATTAATTTATTTTGAGAAAAAAAAATTTTCTTCAGAATTAATTTTTTTTTCGATAGAATTAAATTTTTTTTGCAAGAATTAAATTTTTTTTCGTTAGAATTTAATTTTTTTTGTTAGAATAAAATTTTTTTTGTATGAATTAATTTTTCTTTTGAAATCAATTTTTATTGGAAGAATTAAATTGGTTTTGTTAGAATCAATTTCTTTTCTGTAAGAATTAATTTTGTTTTTTGAGAAATAATTTTCTTTTCTAAGAATATAATTATTTTGTAAGAATTAAATTTTTTCGTGTACGAATTTAATTTTTTTGTAAGAATTAAATTTTATTTTGTAAAAATTTAATTATTTTGTATGAATTAAATTTTTTCGTGTAAGAATTTAATTTTTTCGGAAGAATTAAATTTTTATTTGTAAGAATTAAATTTTTATTTGTTAGAATTAATTTTTTTTGGTAAGAATTAATTTTTTTTGTAAGAATTAATTGTTTTTTGTAAGAATTAATTTTTTAGTTGTAAGAATTAAATTTTATTTTGTAAAAATTTAATTATTTTGTATGAATTAAATTTTTTCCTGTAAGAATTTAATTATTTTGTAAGAATCAAATTTTACTTTGTAAAAATTTAATTATTTTGTAAGAATTAAATTTTGTTTGTAAGAATTAAATTTTTTTTGTAAGAATTAAATTTTTTTTGTAAGAATTCATTTTTTTGTAAGAATTCAAATTTTATTCCTAAGAAATAATTTTTTTTTGTAAGAATGAAATTTTTTTTTGTAACAATTAAAATTTTTCGGGTAAGAAATTAATTTTTTTGTTCAAATTAATTTTTTTTGTAAAATTTAAATTTTTTTGGAAGAATTAATTTTTTTTGTAATAATTAAATTTTTATTTGTTAGAATTAAATTTTTCTTGTAAGAATTAATTTTTTTTGTAAGAATTAAATTTTTTTTTAAGCATTGAATTTTTATTTGTAAGAATTAATTTTTTAGTTGTAAGAATTAATTTTTTTTCAGAAAAAAAATTTTTTCGTTAGAATTAATTTTTTTTCTCGATAGAATTATTTTTTTTTTGCAAGAATTAAATTTTTTTTCGTAACAATTTAATTTTTTTTGTTAGAATTAAATTATTTATGTAGTAATTAATTTTTTTGTAAAAATAATTTTTTTTGGTAAGAATAAATTTTCATTGTAAGAATTAAAATTTTTGTTAGAATTATATTTTTTTTGTTAGAATTAATTTTTTTTGTAAGAATTAAATTTTTATTTGTGAGAATTAAAATTTTATTCCTAAGAAATAATTTTTTTTTGTAAGAATTCAATTTTTTTATAAGAATTAAATTTTTTTTGTAAGAATTAATTTTTATTTGTAAGAATTAATTTTTTAGTTGTAAGAATTAATTTTTTTTCAGAAAAAAAATTTTTTCGTTAGAATTAATTTTTTTTCTCGATAGAATTAATTTTTTTTTGCAAGAATTAAATTTTTTTTCGTAACAATTTAATTTTTTTTGTTAGAATTAAATTTTTATGTAGTAATTAATTTTTTTGTAAAAATAATTTTTTTTGGTAAGAATAAATTTTCATTGTAAGAATTAAATTTTATTGTTAGAATTAAATTTTTATTTGTGAGAATTAAAATTTTATTCCTAAGAAATAATTTTTTTTGTAAGAATTAAATTTTTTTGTAAGAATTAAATTTTTTTGTAAGAATTAATTTTTTTTTGTAAGAATTACATTTTTTTGAAAGAATTAAATTTTTTCTGTAAGAATTAATTTTGTTTTTCGAGAAATGAATTTTTTTGTAAGAATTAAATTGGATTTGTAAGCATTAAATTTTTTTCTGTAAGAATTAATTTTGTTTCTTAGAGAAATAATTTTTTTTTGTATGAATTTAATTATTTTGTAAGAATTAAATTTTTTTTTTAAGAATTAAATTTTTTTCGTAAGAATTAAAATTTCTTTTGTAACAATTAAATTTTTTCGGTTAAGAATTTAATTTTTTTGTAAGAATTAATTTTTTTTGTCAGAATCAAATTTTATTTGTAAGAATTAAATTTTTTTGTAAGAATTAAATTTTTTTGTAAGAATTAAATTTTTTTTGTTAGAATTTAATTTTTATTGTTAGAATTAAATTTTTTTTGTAAGAATAAATTTTTTTTTAGAAACCAATTTTTATTGTAAGAATTAAATTGGTTTTGTTAGAATTAATTTTTTTTCTGTAAGAATTAATTTTATTTTTTTGAGAAATAATTTTTTTTTGTAAGAATTTAATTATTTTGTAAGAATTAAATTTTTTTGTAAGAATTGTATTTTTATTTTTAGGAATTAATTTTTTTCGTGTAAGAATTTAATTTTATTGTAAGAATTAAATTTTATTTTGCAAAAATTTAATTATTTTGTATGAATTAAATTTTTTCGTGAAAGAATTTAATTTTTTTGTATGAATTAAATTTTTTCGTGAAAGAATTTAATTTTTTTGAATGAATTAAATTTTTAGTTGCAAGAATTAAATTTTTATTTGTTAGAATTAAATTTTTTATTGTAAGAATTAATTTTTTTTGTTAAGAATTAAATTTTTTTGGTACGAATTAAATTTTTATTTGTAAGATTTGATTTTTTTTGAGAAAATTTTTTTTCGTCAGATTTATTTTTTTCTCCATAGATTTAATTTTTTTTTGCAAGAATTAAATTATTTTTGTTAGAATTAAATTTTTTTGTGAGAATTAATTTTTTTTTAGAAATAAATTTTTATTGTAAGAATTAAATTGGTTTTGTTAGAATTATTTTTTTTCTGTAAGAATTAATTTTGTTTTTGAAAAATAAATTTTTTTTGAAAGAATTAATTTTTTTTGCAAGAATTAAATTTGTTTTCGTTAGAATTAATTTTTTTTGTTAGAATTAAATGTTTTTTGTTAGAATTAATTTTTTTTTTGAGAAATAAATTTTTTTTGTAAGAATTAATTTGGTTTTGTAAGAATTAAATTTTTTTTGTAAGAATTATATTTTTTTTGTAAGTATTAAATTTTTGTGTAAAAATTAAATTTTTATTTGTAAGAATAAATTTTTTTGAGAAAAATTTTTTTTCGTTAGAAATAATTTTTTTGGTTTGACTTAAATGTTTTTTGTAAGATTTAATTTTTTTTTGAGAAATAAATTTTTTTTATAAAAATTAAATTGGTTTTGTAAGCATTAAATTTTTTTCTGTAAGAATTAATATTGTTTTTTTGAAAATTAAATTTTATTTTGTAAAAATTTAATGATTTTGTATGAATTAAATTTTTTCGTGAAAGAATTTAATTTTTTTGTATGAATTAAATATTTAGTTGCAAGAATTAAATTTTTATTTGTTAGAATTAAATTTTTTATTGTAAGAATTAAATTTTTTTGGTAAGAATTAAATTTTTTTGGTACGAATTAAATTTTTATTTGTAAGATTTAATTTTTTTTGAGAAAAATTTTTTTTCGTCAGATTTATTTTTTTTTCCATAGATTTAATTTTTTTTTGCAAGAATTAAATTTTTTTTGTTAGAATTAAATTTTTTTTGTAACAATTAAATTTTTTCGAGTAAGAATTTAATTTTTTTGTTCGAATTAATTTTTTTTGTAATAATTTTTTTTTTGTAATAATTAATTTTTTTGTAAAAATAAAATTTTTTGGTAAGAATAAATTTTTATTTGTAAGAATTAATTTCTTTTGGGAAAATTTTTTTTTCGTTAGAATTAATTTTTTTTCGATAGAATTAAATTTTTTTGCAAGAATTAAATTTTTTTTCGTTAGAATTAAATTTTTTTTGTTAGAATTAAATGTTTTTTGTTAGAATTAATTTTTTTTTGAGAAATAAATTTTTTTTGTAAGAATTAATTTGGTTTTGTAAGAATTAATTTTTTTTGTAAGAATTATATTTTTTTGTAAGTCTAAAATTTTTGTGTAAAAATTAAATTTTTATTTGTAAGAATACATTTCTTTGAGAAAATTTTTTTTTCGTTATAATTAATTTTTGTTTGGATAGAATTAAATTTTTTTGCAAGAATTAAATTGGGTTTGTTAGAATTATTTTTTTTCTGTAAGAATTAATTTTGTTTTTTGAGAAATAATTTTTTTTGTAAGAATTAAAATTTTTTTGTAAGAATTAAATTTTTATTTGTAAGAATTAAAATTTTTTGTAACAATTAAATTTTTTCGGGTAAGAATTTAATTTTTTTGTTCGAATTAATTTTTTTTGTAATAATTTTTTTTTTGTAATAATTAATTTTTTTGTAAAAATAAAATTTTTTGGTAAGAATAAATTTTTATTTGTAAGAATTAATTTCTTTTGGGAAAATTTTTTTTTCGTTAGAATTAATTTTTTTTCGATAGAATTAAATTTTTTTGCAAGAATTAAATTTTTTTTCGTTAGAATTAAATTTTTTTTGTTAGAATTAAATGTTTTTTGTTAGAATTAATTTTTTTTTGAGAAATAAATTTTTTTTGTAAGAATTAATTTGGTTTTGTACGAATTAATTTTTTTTGTAAGAATTATATTTTTTTTGTAAGTCTAAAATATTTGTGAAAAAATTAAATTTTTATTTGTAAGAATACATTTCTTTGAGAAAAAACCAAGATAATGAGGCTGACGAAGGGAGGAGGAAGAAAAAAGAAGGTGTACTGGAAATGGAAAGGAAAGGAAATAGAAGAGGTGCAAAAATATAAGTATCTGGGGTATGAAATAGGAAGGAATGGAACGCAGGACGGGCACGTTAGGGAAAGGGCAAGAAAAGCCGCAGGTGCGATGAGACAGGTGTGGGGAATCGGGGAAAGGAAGTGGGTGAAGGATGTCGGAAGAAGAATAAGGTTATTCGACGCGCTGGTATGGACGGTGGCAAGCTACGGGGTGGAAATATGGGGATGGAGGGAAAGAAAGGTAATAGAGGCACTACAGGAGAAATACATAAGGTGGGTGCTTGGAGTGGAGTGGAGGACGCCAGGGTACATGGTAAGGAAGGAAGTTGAGAGGGTAAAGATGAGGACAACAGCGGGAAGAAGGGCGTGGAATTTCGAAATAAGACTAGAAGAAGGAGGAGGAAGTGGGTGGGCGAGGAAATGCTGGGAAGAAGTGAAAAAGAGGGAATGTAGAAGTGGGAAGTTGTCAATGTGGGAAGAGGAAAGGAGGGGATATTTCAAGGAATTAGGATTAGAGATGGAGGAAGTGAGGGAGTTAAGGAAAGAAGGTAGAGAAGGATATGAGGAAGTAGAGCGAAGGGACAGAGAGAAGCAAGAGAGACAGACATGGGAAAGGATATGGAATTCAAGGTTTAATAAATGGTATAAGTGGGTAAGAGGAGATGGATTGCCTAAGTATCTGGACAAAGGCTCGGGAGAAAAAAGGTGGAGAAGAATAGCGAAGTTCCGACTGGGGAATGGAATGGCTGAGGCGAGATATTGGGAGTGTGAGGAGGAGAGAATGTGCAGAATGTGTGGAAGTGAAGAGGAGACATGGGAGCATGTATGGGAAAGGTGCAGAGGAGAGGGAGAAGGTAGCTGGCAAGAAAATGTAAGGAAGATACTAGGCGAAGAAGGGGAGGGGGAGAGCTGAATAAGGAAACTAGAGGAGAGCAGAATGGGGCAAGGGGGAGAAGAAGAAGGAACAGGAAGAGAGTGACAGGAGATGATTAAAAGAGATAGGAAAGAAAACGGTGGTGGAAAGGGAAAAATGAAGGAGAGAGGTAGTAGAGGGAAAGGAAAGGAAGAGAGAGTGAAAGGAGAAGAGAAGATGCGGGAACGGAAGGACGAAAACGAATGGGCGAGGTAGTAATAAATAAGTAGGAAAGGTAGAATTAAGGATAGAGATGAGGAAAAAGGCGAGAGCGAGAGAGGGCGAGCGATGGCGAGCGAGGAGGAGCGGGGGAGGGGAGAAAAGGCGTGCGAAGGCGAGTAAAAGCGAACAAAGGCGAGCGAGAGAGAGCGAAGACGAAGAAAAGTGTGCAAACGAAAGAGATGAGGAGAAGCGTGCGAAAAGCGTCGGAAAGGGTGTAAATATAGGGCTAGTAGGGGTAGAAAAGGCGGAAAGGGCGAAATTGTAAAATATTGTAAATATTGTAAAAATGTAAAAATGTAAAAAAGGAAAGGAATGTAAAAAGGCAAGAGGGACCGGAAGTTCTTGTAACCCTACGGGGAACAATAAATATATACATACATACATACATTTCTTTGAGAAATTTTTTTTTTCGTTATAATTAATTTTTGTTTCGATAGAATTAAATTTTTTTGCAAGAATTAAATTGGGTTTGTTAGAATTATTTTTTTTCTGTAAGAATTAATTTTATTTTTTGAGAAATAATTTTTTTTGGAAGAATTAAATTTTTTTGTAAGAATAAAATTTATTTTGTAAGGATTAAATTATTTTTGGTAGGAATTAATTTTTTTTTTGTAAGGATTAAATTTTTTTTGTTAGAATTAAATTTTTATTTGTGAGAATTAAATTTTTATTTGTTAGAATTAAATTTTTTTTTAAGAATTAAATTTTTTTGTAAGAATTAAATTTTTTATGTAAGAATTAAATTTTTTTTTAAGAATTTAATTTTTTTGTAAGAATTAATTATTTTTTGTAAAATTTAAATTTTTTTTTAAGAATTAAATTTTTTTGTAAGAATTAAATTTTTTATGTAAGAATTAAATTTTTTTTTAAGAATTTAATTTTTTTGTAAGAATTAATTTTTTTTTGTAAAATTTAAATTTTTTTGTAAGAATTAAAATTTTTTTGTTAGAATTAAATTTTTATTTGTAAGAATTAAATTTTTATTTGTTAGAATTAAATTTTTTTTTTAAGAATAAATTTTTATTTGTTAGAATTAAATGTTTTTGTATGATTTAATTTTTTTTTTAGAAATAAATTTTTATTGCAAGAATTAAATTGGGTTTGTAACACTTAATTGTTTTCGTGTAAGAATTTAATTTTTTTGAAAGAATTAATTTTTTTTCGGAAAAATTTTTTTTTGTTAGAATAAATTTATTTTTCGGTAGAATTAAATTTTTTTTGCAAGAATTAAAATTTTTTTCGTTAGAATTTAATTTTTTTTTTAGAAAAAATTTTTTTTTGTAAGAATTAATTTTTTAGTTGTAAGAATTAAATTTTTTTCAGAGAAAAAATTTTTTCGTTAGTATTAATTTTTCTTCTCGATAGAATTATTTTTTTTTTGCAAGAATTAAAATTTTTTTCGTAAGAATTCAATTTTTTTTGTTAGAATTAATTTTTTTCTGTAAGAATTAATTTTGTGTTTTGAGAAATAATTTTTTTTTCTAAGAATATAATTATTTTGTAAGAATTAAATTTTTTCGTGTAAGAATTTAATTTCTTTGTAAGAATTAATTTTTTTTGTAAAATTTAAATTTTTTTGGAAGAATTATTTTTTTTGTAAGAATTAAATTTTTATTTGTTAGAATTAAATTTTTCTTGTAAGAATTAAATTTTTTTTGTAAGAATTAAATTTTTTTTTAGAATTAAATTTTTATTTGTAATAATTGAATTTTTATTTGTAAGAATTATAATTTATTTGTAAGAATTACATTTTTTTGGTAAGAATTAAATTTTTTTGTAAGAATTAAATTTTTTTTGTAAGAATTAATTTTTTTTTGTAAGAATTAAATTTTTATTTGTAAAAATTAAAATTTTTTGTAAGAATTAAATTTTTTTGTAAGAATTAAATTTTTTTTGTAAGAATAAATTTTTTTTGTAAGAATTAAATTTTTATTTGTTAGAATTGAATTTTTTTTGAAAGAATTAAATTTTTTTGGTAAGAATTAAATTTTTTTGGTAAGAATTAAATTTTTATTTGTCAGAATTAATTAATTTTGAGAAAAAATTTTCATCTTCAGAATTAATTTTTTTTTCGATAGAATGAAATTTTTTTTGCAAGAATTAAAAATTTTTTTGTTAGAATTTAATTTTTATTGTTAGAATTAAATTTATTTTGTAAGAATTAATTTTTTTTTAGAAATCAATTTTTATTGGAAGAATTAAATTGGTTTTGTTAGAATTAATTTTTTTTCTATAAGAATTAATTTTGATTTTTGAGAAATAATTTTTTTTGTAAGAATGAATTTTTTTTTGTAAGAATTAAATTTTTTTTGTAAGAATTAATTTTTTTTTGTAAGAATTAATGTTTTTTTGTAAGAATTAAATTTTTTTGTAAGAATTAAATTTTTTTTGTAATAATTAATTTTCTTGTATAAATAATTTTTTTTGGTAAGAATAAATTTTCATTTGTAAGAATTAAAATTTTTGTTAGAATTATATTTTATTTGTAAGAATTAAATTTTTTTTGTAAGAATTAAATTTTCTTTAGGAATCAATTTTTTAGTTGTAAGAATTAATTTTTTTTCAGAAAAAATTTTTTTTCGTTAGTATTAATTTCTTTTCTTTTGTTTGAATTAAATTTTTTTGTCAGAATTAATTTTTTTTTGTGAAATAAATTTTTATTGTAAAAATTAAATTTTTTTGGTAAGTATTAAATTTTTTTGGTAAGAATTAAATTTTTTTGGTAAGAATTAAATTTTTATTTGTAAGAATTAATTTATTTTGAGAAAAAAAAATTTTCTTCAGAATTAATTTTTTTTTCGATAGAATTAAATTTTTTTTGCAAGAATTAAATTTTTTTTCGTTAGAATTTAATTTTTTTTGTTAGAATAAAATTTTTTTTGTATGAATTAATTTTTCTTTTGAAATCAATTTTTATTGGAAGAATTAAATTGGTTTTGTTAGAATCAATTTCTTTTCTGTAAGAATTAATTTTGTTTTTTGAGAAATAATTTTCTTTTCTAAGAATATAATTATTTTGTAAGAATTAAATTTTTTCGTGTACGAATTTAATTTTTTTGTAAGAATTAAATTTTATTTTGTAAAAATTTAATTATTTTGTATGAATTAAATTTTTTCGTGTAAGAATTTAATTTTTTCGGAAGAATTAAATTTTTATTTGTAAGAATTAAATTTTTATTTGTTAGAATTAATTTTTTTTGGTAAGAATTAATTTTTTTTGTAAGAATTAATTGTTTTTTGTAAGAATTAATTTTTTAGTTGTAAGAATTAAATTTTATTTTGTAAAAATTTAATTATTTTGTATGAATTAAATTTTTTCCTGTAAGAATTTAATTATTTTGTAAGAATCAAATTTTACTTTGTAAAAATTTAATTATTTTGTAAGAATTAAATTTTGTTTGTAAGAATTAAATTTTTTTTGTAAGAATTAAATTTTTTTTGTAAGAATTCATTTTTTTGTAAGAATTCAAATTTTATTCCTAAGAAATAATTTTTTTTTGTAAGAATGAAATTTTTTTTTGTAACAATTAAAATTTTTCGGGTAAGAAATTAATTTTTTTGTTCAAATTAATTTTTTTTGTAAAATTTAAATTTTTTTGGAAGAATTAATTTTTTTTGTAATAATTAAATTTTTATTTGTTAGAATTAAATTTTTCTTGTAAGAATTAATTTTTTTTGTAAGAATTAAATTTTTTTTTAAGCATTGAATTTTTATTTGTAAGAATTAATTTTTTAGTTGTAAGAATTAATTTTTTTTCAGAAAAAAAATTTTTTCGTTAGAATTAATTTTTTTTCTCGATAGAATTAATTTTTTTTTGCAAGAATTAAATTTTTTTTCGTAACAATTTAATTTTTTTTGTTAGAATTAAATTATTTATGTAGTAATTAATTTTTTTGTAAAAATAATTTTTTTTGGTAAGAATAAATTTTCATTGTAAGAATTAAAATTTTTGTTAGAATTATATTTTTTTTGTTAGAATTAATTTTTTTTGTAAGAATTAAATTTTTATTTGTGAGAATTAAAATTTTATTCCTAAGAAATAATTTTTTTTTGTAAGAATTCAATTTTTTTATAAGAATTAAATTTTTTTTGTAAGAATTAATTTTTATTTGTAAGAATTAATTTTTTAGTTGTAAGAATTAATTTTTTTTCAGAAAAAAAATTTTTTCGTTAGAATTAATTTTTTTTCTCGATAGAATTAATTTTTTTTTGCAAGAATTAAATTTTTTTTCGTAACAATTTAATTTTTTTTGTTAGAATTAAATTTTTTATGTAGTAATTAATTTTTTTGTAAAAATAATTTTTTTTGGTAAGAATAAATTTTCATTGTAAGAATTAAAATTTTTGTTAGAATTATATTTTTTTTGTTAGAATTAATTTTTTTTGTAAGAATTAAATTTTATTGTTAGAATTAAATTTTTATTTGTGAGAATTAAAATTTTATTCCTAAGAAATAATTTTTTTTGTAAGAATTAAATTTTTTTGTAAGAATTAAATTTTTTTGTAAGAATTAATTTTTTTTTTGTAAGAATTACATTTTTTTGAAAGAATTAAATTTTTTCTGTAAGAATTAATTTTGTTTTTCGAGAAATGAATTTTTTTGTAAGAATTAAATTGGATTTGTAAGCATTAAATTTTTTTCTGTAAGAATTAATTTTGTTTCTTAGAGAAATAATTTTTTTTTGTATGAATTTAATTATTTTGTAAGAATTAAATTTTTTTTTTAAGAATTAAATTTTTTTCGTAAGAATTAAAATTTCTTTTGTAACAATTAAATTTTTTCGGTTAAGAATTTAATTTTTTTGTAAGAATTAATTTTTTTTGTCAGAATCAAATTTTATTTGTAAGAATTAAATTTTTTTGTAAGAATAAATTTTTTTTTAGAAACCAATTTTTATTGTAAGAATTAAATTGGTTTTGTTAGAATTAATTTTTTTTCTGTAAGAATTAATTTTATTTTTTTGAGAAATAATTTTTTTTTGTAAGAATTTAATTATTTTGTAAGAATTAAATTTTTTTGTAAGAATTGTATTTTTATTTTTAGGAATTAATTTTTTTCGTGTAAGAATTTAATTTTATTGTAAGAATTAAATTTTATTTTGCAAAAATTTAATTATTTTGTATGAATTAAATTTTTTCGTGAAAGAATTTAATTTTTTTGTATGAATTAAATTTTTTCGTGAAAGAATTTAATTTTTTTGAATGAATTAAATTTTTAGTTGCAAGAATTAAATTTTTATTTGTTAGAATTAAATTTTTTATTGTAAGAATTAATTTTTTTTGTTAAGAATTAAATTTTTTTGGTACGAATTAAATTTTTATTTGTAAGATTTGATTTTTTTTGAGAAAATTTTTTTTCGTCAGATTTATTTTTTTCTCCATAGATTTAATTTTTTTTTGCAAGAATTAAATTATTTTTGTTAGAATTAAATTTTTTTGTGAGAATTAATTTTTTTTTAGAAATAAATTTTTATTGTAAGAATTAAATTGGTTTTGTTAGAATTATTTTTTTTCTGTAAGAATTAATTTTGTTTTTGAAAAATAAATTTTTTTTGAAAGAATTAAATTTTTTTGCAAGAATTAAATTTGTTTTCGTTAGAATTAATTTTTTTTGTTAGAATTAAATGTTTTTTGTTAGAATTAATTTTTTTTTTGAGAAATAAATTTTTTTTGTAAGAATTAATTTGGTTTTGTAAGAATTAAATTTTTTTTGTAAGAATTATATTTTTTTTGTAAGTATTAAATTTTTGTGTAAAAATTAAATTTTTATTTGTAAGAATAAATTTTTTTGAGAAAAATTTTTTTTCGTTAGAAATAATTTTTTTGGTTTGACTTAAATGTTTTTTGTAAGATTTAATTTTTTTTTGAGAAATAAATTTTTTTTATAAAAATTAAATTGGTTTTGTAAGCATTAAATTTTTTTCTGTAAGAATTAATATTGTTTTTTTGAAAATTAAATTTTATTTTGTAAAAATTTAATGATTTTGTATGAATTAAATTTTTTCGTGAAAGAATTTAATTTTTTTGTATGAATTAAATATTTAGTTGCAAGAATTAAATTTTTATTTGTTAGAATTAAATTTTTTATTGTAAGAATTAAATTTTTTTGGTAAGAATTAAATTTTTTTGGTACGAATTAAATTTTTATTTGTATGATTTAATTTTTTTTGAGAAAAATTTTTTTTCGTCAGATTTTTTTTTTTTCCATAGATTTAATTTTTTTTTGCAAGAATTAAATTTTTTTTGTTAGAATTAAATTTTTTTTGTAACAATTAAATTTTTTCGAGTAAGAATTTAATTTTTTTGTTCGAATTAATTTTTTTTGTAATAATTTTTTTTTTGTAATAATTAATTTTTTTGTAAAAATAAAATTTTTTGGTAAGAATAAATTTTTATTTGTAAGAATTAATTTCTTTTGGGAAAATTTTTTTTTCGTTAGAATTAATTTTTTTTCGATAGAATTAAATTTTTTTGCAAGAATTAAATTTTTTTTCGTTAGAATTAAATTTTTTTTGTTAGAATTAAATGTTTTTTGTTAGAATTAATTTTTTTTTGAGAAATAAATTTTTTTTGTAAGAATTAATTTGGTTTTGTAAGAATTAATTTTTTTTGTAAGAATTATATTTTTTTGTAAGTCTAAAATTTTTGTGTAAAAATTAAATTTTTATTTGTAAGAATACATTTCTTTGAGAAAATTTTTTTTTCGTTATAATTAATTTTTGTTTGGATAGAATTAAATTTTTTTGCAAGAATTAAATTGGGTTTGTTAGAATTATTTTTTTTCTGTAAGAATTAATTTTGTTTTTTGAGAAATAATTTTTTTTGTAAGAATTAAAATTTTTTTGTAAGAATTAAATTTTTATTTGTAAGAATTAAAATTTTTTGTAACAATTAAATTTTTTCGGGTAAGAATTTAATTTTTTTGTTCGAATTAATTTTTTTTGTAATAATTTTTTTTTTGTAATAATTAATTTTTTTGTAAAAATAAATTTTTTTGGTAAGAATAAATTTTTATTTGTAAGAATTAATTTCTTTTGGGAAAATTTTTTTTTCGTTAGAATTAATTTTTTTTCGATAGAATTAAATTTTTTTGCAAGAATTAAATTTTTTTTCGTTAGAATTAAATTTTTTTTGTTAGAATTAAATGTTTTTTGTTAGAATTAATTTTTTTTTGAGAAATAAATTTTTTTTGTAAGAATTAATTTGGTTTTGTACGAATTAATTTTTTTTGTAAGAATTATATTTTTTTTGTAAGTCTAAAATATTTGTGAAAAAATTAAATTTTTATTTGTAAGAATACATTTCTTTGAGAAAAAACCAAGATAATGAGGCTGACGAAGGGAGGAGGAAGAAAAAAGAAGGTGTACTGGAAATGGAAAGGAAAGGAAATAGAAGAGGTGCAAAAATATAAGTATCTGGGGTATGAAATAGGAAGGAATGGAACGCAGGACGGGCACGTTAGGGAAAGGGCAAGAAAAGCCGCAGGTGCGATGAGACAGGTGTGGGGAATCGGGGAAAGGAAGTGGGTGAAGGATGTCGGAAGAAGAATAAGGTTATTCGACGCGCTGGTATGGACGGTGGCAAGCTACGGGGTGGAAATATGGGGATGGAGGGAAAGAAAGGTAATAGAGGCACTACAGGAGAAATACATAAGGTGGGTGCTTGGAGTGGAGTGGAGGACGCCAGGGTACATGGTAAGGAAGGAAGTTGAGAGGGTAAAGATGAGGACAACAGCGGGAAGAAGGGCGTGGAATTTCGAAATAAGACTAGAAGAAGGAGGAGGAAGTGGGTGGGCGAGGAAATGCTGGGAAGAAGTGAAAAAGAGGGAATGTAGAAGTGGGAAGTTGTCAATGTGGGAAGAGGAAAGGAGGGGATATTTCAAGGAATTAGGATTAGAGATGGAGGAAGTGAGGGAGTTAAGGAAAGAAGGTAGAGAAGGATATGAGGAAGTAGAGCGAAGGGACAGAGAGAAGCAAGAGAGACAGACATGGGAAAGGATATGGAATTCAAGGTTTAATAAATGGTATAAGTGGGTAAGAGGAGATGGATTGCCTAAGTATCTGGACAAAGGCTCGGGAGAAAAAAGGTGGAGAAGAATAGCGAAGTTCCGACTGGGGAATGGAATGGCTGAGGCGAGATATTGGGAGTGTGAGGAGGAGAGAATGTGCAGAATGTGTGGAAGTGAAGAGGAGACATGGGAGCATGTATGGGAAAGGTGCAGAGGAGAGGGAGAAGGTAGCTGGCAAGAAAATGTAAGGAAGATACTAGGCGAAGAAGGGGAGGGGGAGAGCTGAATAAGGAAACTAGAGGAGAGCAGAATGGGGCAAGGGGGAGAAGAAGAAGGAACAGGAAGAGAGTGACAGGAGATGATTAAAAGAGATAGGAAAGAAAACGGTGGTGGAAAGGGAAAAATGAAGGAGAGAGGTAGTAGAGGGAAAGGAAAGGAAGAGAGAGTGAAAGGAGAAGAGAAGATGCGGGAACGGAAGGACGAAAACGAATGGGCGAGGTAGTAATAAATAAGTAGGAAAGGTAGAATTAAGGATAGAGATGAGGAAAAAGGCGAGAGCGAGAGAGGGCGAGCGATGGCGAGCGAGGAGGAGCGGGGGAGGGGAGAAAAGGCGTGCGAAGGCGAGTAAAAGCGAACAAAGGCGAGCGAGAGAGAGCGAAGACGAAGAAAAGTGTGCAAACGAAAGAGATGAGGAGAAGCGTGCGAAAAGCGTCGGAAAGGGTGTAAATATAGGGCTAGTAGGGGTAGAAAAGGCGGAAAGGGCGAAATTGTAAAATATTGTAAATATTGTAAAAATGTAAAAATGTAAAAAAGGAAAGGAATGTAAAAAGGCAAGAGGGACCGGAAGTTCTTGTAACCCTACGGGGAACAATAAATATATACATACATACATACATTTCTTTGAGAAATTTTTTTTTTCGTTATAATTAATTTTTGTTTCGATAGAATTAAATTTTTTTGCAAGAATTAAATTGGGTTTGTTAGAATTATTTTTTTTCTGTAAGAATTAATTTTATTTTTTGAGAAATAATTTTTTTTGGAAGAATTAAATTTTTTTGTAAGAATAAAATTTATTTTGTAAGGATTAAATTATTTTTGGTAGGAATTAATTTTTTTTTTGTAAGGATTAAATTTTTTTTGTTAGAATTAAATTTTTATTTGTGAGAATTAAATTTTTATTTGTTAGAATTAAATTTTTTTTTAAGAATTAAATTTTTTTGTAAGAATTAAATTTTTTATGTAAGAATTAAATTTTTTTTTAAGAATTTAATTTTTTTGTAAGAATTAATTATTTTTTGTAAAATTTAAATTTTTTTTTAAGAATTAAATTTTTTTGTAAGAATTAAATTTTTTATGTAAGAATTAAATTTTTTTTTAAGAATTTAATTTTTTTGTAAGAATTAATTTTTTTTTGTAAAATTTAAATTTTTTTGTAAGAATTAAAATTTTTTTGTTAGAATTAAATTTTTATTTGTAAGAATTAAATTTTTATTTGTTAGAATTAAATTTTTTTTTTAAGAATAAATTTTTATTTGTTAGAATTAAATGTTTTTGTATGATTTAATTTTTTTTTTAGAAATAAATTTTTATTGCAAGAATTAAATTGGGTTTGTAACACTTAATTGTTTTCGTGTAAGAATTTAATTTTTTTGAAAGAATTAATTTTTTTTCGGAAAAATTTTTTTTTGTTAGAATAAATTTATTTTTCGGTAGAATTAAATTTTTTTTGCAAGAATTAAAATTTTTTTCGTTAGAATTTAATTTTTTTTTTAGAAAAAATTTTTTTTTGTAAGAATTAATTTTTTAGTTGTAAGAATTAAATTTTTTTCAGAGAAAAAATTTTTTCGTTAGTATTAATTTTTCTTCTCGATAGAATTATTTTTTTTTTGCAAGAATTAAAATTTTTTTCGTAAGAATTCAATTTTTTTTGTTAGAATTAATTTTTTTCTGTAAGAATTAATTTTGTGTTTTGAGAAATAATTTTTTTTTCTAAGAATATAATTATTTTGTAAGAATTAAATTTTTTCGTGTAAGAATTTAATTTCTTTGTAAGAATTAATTTTTTTTGTAAAATTTAAATTTTTTTGGAAGAATTATTTTTTTTGTAAGAATTAAATTTTTATTTGTTAGAATTAAATTTTTCTTGTAAGAATTAAATTTTTTTTGTAAGAATTAAATTTTTTTTTAGAATTAAATTTTTATTTGTAATAATTGAATTTTTATTTGTAAGAATTATAATTTATTTGTAAGAATTACATTTTTTTGGTAAGAATTAAATTTTTTTGTAAGAATTAAATTTTTTTTGTAAGAATTAATTTTTTTTTGTAAGAATTAAATTTTTATTTGTAAAAATTAAAATTTTTTGTAAGAATTAAATTTTTTTGTAAGAATTAAATTTTTTTTGTAAGAATAAATTTTTTTTGTAAGAATTAAATTTTTATTTGTTAGAATTGAATTTTTTTTGAAAGAATTAAATTTTTTTGGTAAGAATTAAATTTTTTTGGTAAGAATTAAATTTTTATTTGTCAGAATTAATTAATTTTGAGAAAAAATTTTCATCTTCAGAATTAATTTTTTTTTCGATAGAATGAAATTTTTTTTGCAAGAATTAAAAATTTTTTTGTTAGAATTTAATTTTTATTGTTAGAATTAAATTTATTTTGTAAGAATTAATTTTTTTTTAGAAATCAATTTTTATTGGAAGAATTAAATTGGTTTTGTTAGAATTAATTTTTTTTCTATAAGAATTAATTTTGATTTTTGAGAAATAATTTTTTTTGTAAGAATGAATTTTTTTTTGTAAGAATTAAATTTTTTTTGTAAGAATTAATTTTTTTTTGTAAGAATTAATGTTTTTTTGTAAGAATTAAATTTTTTTGTAAGAATTAAATTTTTTTTGTAATAATTAATTTTCTTGTATAAATAATTTTTTTTGGTAAGAATAAATTTTCATTTGTAAGAATTAAAATTTTTGTTAGAATTATATTTTATTTGTAAGAATTAAATTTTTTTTGTAAGAATTAAATTTTCTTTAGGAATCAATTTTTTAGTTGTAAGAATTAATTTTTTTTCAGAAAAAAATTTTTTTCGTTAGTATTAATTTCTTTTCTTTTGTTTGAATTAAATTTTTTTGTCAGAATTAATTTTTTTTTGTGAAATAAATTTTTATTGTAAAAATTAAATTTTTTTGGTAAGTATTACATTTTTTTGGTAAGAATTAAATTTTTTTGGTAAGAATTAAATTTTTATTTGTAAGAATTAATTTATTTTGAGAAAAAAAAATTTTCTTCAGAATTAATTTTTTTTTCGATAGAATTAAATTTTTTTTGCAAGAATTAAATTTTTTTTCGTTAGAATTTAATTTTTTTTGTTAGAATAAAATTTTTTTTGTATGAATTAATTTTTCTTTTGAAATCAATTTTTATTGGAAGAATTAAATTGGTTTTGTTAGAATCAATTTCTTTTCTGTAAGAATTAATTTTGTTTTTTGAGAAATAATTTTCTTTTCTAAGAATATAATTATTTTGTAAGAATTAAATTTTTTCGTGTACGAATTTAATTTTTTTGTAAGAATTAAATTTTATTTTGTAAAAATTTAATTATTTTGTATGAATTAAATTTTTTCGTGTAAGAATTTAATTTTTTCGGAAGAATTAAATTTTTATTTGTAAGAATTAAATTTTTATTTGTTAGAATTAATTTTTTTTGGTAAGAATTAATTTTTTTTGTAAGAATTAATTGTTTTTTGTAAGAATTAATTTTTTAGTTGTAAGAATTAAATTTTATTTTGTAAAAATTTAATTATTTTGTATGAATTAAATTTTTTCCTGTAAGAATTTAATTATTTTGTAAGAATCAAATTTTACTTTGTAAAAATTTAATTATTTTGTAAGAATTAAATTTTGTTTGTAAGAATTAAATTTTTTTTGTAAGAATTAAATTTTTTTTGTAAGAATTCATTTTTTTGTAAGAATTCAAATTTTATTCCTAAGAAATAATTTTTTTTTGTAAGAATGAAATTTTTTTTTGTAACAATTAAAATTTTTCGGGTAAGAAATTAATTTTTTTGTTCAAATTAATTTTTTTTGTAAAATTTAAATTTTTTTGGAAGAATTAATTTTTTTTGTAATAATTAAATTTTTATTTGTTAGAATTAAATTTTTCTTGTAAGAATTAATTTTTTTTGTAAGAATTAAATTTTTTTTTAAGCATTGAATTTTTATTTGTAAGAATTAATTTTTTAGTTGTAAGAATTAATTTTTTTTCAGAAAAAAAATTTTTTCGTTAGAATTAATTTTTTTTCTCGATAGAATTAATTTTTTTTTGCAAGAATTAAATTTTTTTTCGTAACAATTTAATTTTTTTTGTTAGAATTAAATTATTTATGTAGTAATTAATTTTTTTGTAAAAATAATTTTTTTTGGTAAGAATAAATTTTCATTGTAAGAATTAAAATTTTTGTTAGAATTATATTTTTTTTGTTAGAATTAATTTTTTTTGTAAGAATTAAATTTTTATTTGTGAGAATTAAAATTTTATTCCTAAGAAATAATTTTTTTTTGTAAGAATTCAATTTTTTTATAAGAATTAAATTTTTTTTGTAAGAATTAATTTTTATTTGTAAGAATTAATTTTTTAGTTGTAAGAATTAATTTTTTTTCAGAAAAAAAATTTTTTCGTTAGAATTAATTTTTTTTCTCGATAGAATTAATTTTTTTTTGCAAGAATTAAATTTTTTTTCGTAACAATTTAATTTTTTTTGTTAGAATTAAATTTTTTATGTAGTAATTAATTTTTTTGTAAAAATAATTTTTTTTGGTAAGAATAAATTTTCATTGTAAGAATTAAAATTTTTGTTAGAATTATATTTTTTTTGTTAGAATTAATTTTTTTTGTAAGAATTAAATTTTATTGTTAGAATTAAATTTTTATTTGTGAGAATTAAAATTTTATTCCTAAGAAATAATTTTTTTTGTAAGAATTAAATTTTTTTGTAAGAATTAAATTTTTGTGTAAGAATTAATTTTTTTTTTGTAAGAATTACATTTTTTTGAAAGAATTAAATTTTTTCTGTAAGAATTAATTTTGTTTTTCGAGAAATGAATTTTTTTGTAAGAATTAAATTGGATTTGTAAGCATTAAATTTTTTTCTGTAAGAATTAATTTTGTTTCTTAGAGAAATAATTTTTTTTTGTATGAATTTAATTATTTTGTAAGAATTAAATTTTTTTTTTAAGAATTAAATTTTTTTCGTAAGAATTAAAATTTCTTTTGTAACAATTAAATTTTTTCGGTTAAGAATTTAATTTTTTTGTAAGAATTAATTTTTTTTGTCAGAATCAAATTTTATTTGTAAGAATTAAATTTTTTTGTAAGAATTAAATTTTTTTGTAAGAATTAAATTTTTTTTGTAAGAATTAATTTTTTTTTGTAAGAATTAAATTTTTTTGTAAGAATTAAATTATATTTCTAAGAATTAATTTTTTTTTGTAAGAATTAAATTTTTTTTGTAAGAATTAAATTTTGTTTGTAAGAATTAAATTTTTTTGTAAGAATTAATTTTTTTTTGTAAGAATTAAATTTTTTTGTAAGAATTCAATTGTTATTTGCAAGAATTAAAATTTTATTTGTTAGAATTAAATTTTTTTTTGAAAGAATTAAATTTTTATTTGCAAGAGTTAAAATTTTTTTCGGAAGAATTAAATTTTTTTGTAAGAATTAAATTATATTTGTAAGAATTAATTTTTTTTGTAAGAATTAAATTTTTTTTGTAAGAAATAAATTTTTTTTGTATGAATTTAATTATTTTGTAAGAATTAAATTTTTTTTGTAAGAATTAAATTTTTTTTGTAAGAATTAAAATTTCTTTTGTAACAATTAAATTTTTTCGGTTAAGAATTTAATTTTTTTGTAAGAATTAATTTTTTTTGTCAGAATTTAATTTTATTTGCAAGAATTAATTTTTTTTTGTAAGAATTAAATTTTTTTTGTTAGAATTAAATTTTTTATGTAATAATTAATTTTTTTGTAAAAATAATTTTTTTGGTAAGAATAAATTTTCATTTGTAAGAATTAAAATTTTTGTTAGAATTATATTTTATTTGTAAGAATTAAATTTTATTTTGTAAAAAATTAATTATTTTGTATGAATTAAATTTTTTTTTGTAAGAATTAAATTTTTTTGTAAGAATTAAATTTTTATTTGTTATGTTGTGCCCTGCGTGGTGGCTCGCAAGGCTGGTACGGGATTTGGTGATGTCGTAGGTACGGAGTGAATCAAAGATGGGAATCTACGGGGTGCACTACTCGGTTATATTCAGATATTACTCTTTATTATAACCTTAACTTAACTAGACTGGGAATTACAAGTGTAAAGCCGCGTTAGCACGTCGAGTGTCGAAACCAGAATGCCCGTTGGCTGTGGTAGGTAGGTTTTTATAGCCTGCTGGGCGTGGTACGCGTTACTAAGCCCGGTCGCGGTGATGCGCTTACATATTGCTGATTTGATAGATTTGGTCGCTTAGCGGCTCAGCTGGGAAACTTCTCGAACATAGTGAAATGTAATATGATATGTATAATATGTCTGGCGGCGCGTGTGCTTGGGCGTTTCCTGGGCACAACATCCCTTCCCCCTAAGGGAGAAAAAGCTATAGGTTTTTCTTAGCGGTCGGTTAACATTAATTCATAACTAGATTATAATAGTAATTCGATACATGTGAATATTATTAGTTTACATTTGATACGACCCTTATATAATAAAATTACAATGTTTCAAAAGGAATTGGTGGATGACGTTCCTTGCTTACTAACTATTTTTATTATAGCTTCGGGTTTTTGTGTGGTTTTGTCACTACTAGTGTTGGTCGTCGTACATTGTTGTGGTGTTCTCATATTGAAGTGAGCAATACATTTGTAGAGTGTAAAGATACAAAACGTGACTGTTAAAAATCCCGTTATCGAAGATATTGCAAAGAAACTGTAGTGATACTCGGTAGGTATTATCTCGGGTTTTTCTAAATCATTTTGTAGTTCGTCTAATTTTTTACTAACTTTGTTTAGCTCTTCTGGGTGTTTGATTATCCTTTTTAATTCGAAGTTTGTGTTGCGATACGAGTTTACAGTGATGTGTGGAAGTGTGATTTCGCCTAACGTCAAATTGTAGTCTGGTAAGTAGTTCCACGTTTTTTCTATTCCATATTGTTTTCCGGTTTCTATCGTAAATTCGGCGGTAGTGATAGTACATTTATTTTTTATAGTTATTATACCAGAGTCCTTAATACTATACATTTTTGTGCCGTTATCGTCGCAAGTCGCTGCTAATTGTATTGGTTTTGGTGCGATATAAATCCATGCACCAGGTTGCTGTAATTCTAGTAGGATAGTGTGGTTCAGGGTCATAATGCGTATTTTACAATTGTTCAGTTTTTTCGTTAATTTGGTGTACAACTGTACTTCGCACGGTCCGTATGGTATCGCTTTGAATATAGGGTGGTTAGAGGTGCAGAGATATAGGTCGTTTATAGTTTTACATTTCATTAGGTCCTGTTTGCTTAATTGTATATAATCTTGCACTGCGGTATCGAGTACTACATAGGAGTCAAGGGGTTCTATATACGCATAGTATGATTCGTTTATTTTCGTGGGTACTGAATGTATTTTGCTTAATTTAAATTTTTTAGAGTTTAGTAGTGGAATGTCTAGTACAACAGTTATCGATTTTGTATCCGAAAATGCAGAGAGTGTAAGGATTTCGTATAAGACGTGCATATTTTCTAACTTTATTCCGATGGGGAAGTCTAGTCCTTGCGGTATATGGGCTAGTGCAGAAGTGAGGTAGGTTATGATTTGTGCTGGTGGTATCAGTCGTGGGTTTAGGACTCCTTTCTTTATATCCATAATGAATTCTAGTAAGTCTTGTGTGTCACGCAGTAGCGTTTCCGCCACGCTATTTATTAATATGAGGTTTTCATCTATGGTCTCTCGAAATCTAGTAATGTCTGTCGTCTGTTGGAGTAGGTATTGAATTTGCCAAGTCGCGTTTAAAAGGGTTTTTTCGTTCTCCTGTATGTTGTATATAGTTTCGTTTAGAAGTTCAGTGTTAGCTCTTACAATTTGCATTTGCCCTTTGATTGTATTTTTTATTCTACTGTCCTGTCTTTTTAGGAAGTCTATTTGGTCATTGATTTTCTTCCTATCTTCGGAGTCCATTAGTCCGAAAAGTGATTTGCCTATGTAGCCTAATCCGTCTATTAGTCCGCGACGCTGTTTTGGTGCGGAGCTTATGGTTTGTTGAACATAAGTAATGAGTTTGGCTACGCGGTCTACTTTACTTTGGATTTTTGTACCGAACGTCTTACAGAATTTTTGAAGGTTATCAGTGGAAGGTGTTTTACACTAAGTGAGTATGTCATATAGTGATTGCTGGAGACTTGTTTCGCGTCGGTAAATGTAAGATATGTCTACGTGTAGTATTAATTTCCAACTATCTCGGTAGATCTGTAGGTCGCCTATGTTTTCGAAGTAGATGCCTGGGTGATCTTAGAATTCTTTAATAGCGAAGTCTGAGTCGGGGGTCGTTCCTCCCATTAATAGTATCGTCATTTGTAGGGCGGTAATTCTGTAAAATATAAGTTGAGGTGTAGTAGGCGTTACGTTTTGTTGTTTGCGACGTCTTCTTCATGCGTGAGCGAGATTAGTTTTTGCCGCGTGGACTGAATGTCTTTGGAAGGTTGCGGGAGCGTTCTTTAGGCCAAAAGGCATTCTATTATATTCGAAATGACCGTAGGGTGTTGAAAAGGCCGTTTTCTCTCGATCTTCTTCTTTCATGGCGATTTGATGGAATCCAGACGCTAAATCTAAGGTTGAAAAATATTTCGCACCGCCTAATTGGTCTAATATATCGGTTATGTTCGGTAAGGGGTACGAATCGCCTATCGTTGCTTCATTTAATTGGGTAAAATCCGCTACTACCCTGAGTTTGCGTTTTCCTGTCGCGTCAGGCTTTTTCGGGACTACTAGCAACGGCGCGTTCCATTGACTAGCGCTCGGACGAATTATTCCTTCCTTTATCATTCCGTCAACTTGTCTGTTTACTTCTTCCTTATGCGCTTGGGGTAATCTATACGGCTTTACGTATTTGGGTTTGGTATCCGGGATTAAAGTAATGGAATGTTCCGCCTTCGTTGTGTATCCTAACTTGTCTCCGTCTAATCCGAATATATCATTATACTTTTCGCACAGCCCGCGTATGTTGTCCTCTTCCTCTTTATTTAGGTGTTCCGTCCTAAGGTTTTCACGTAAGATTTGCATTCTATTTCTTCCGTGTACTGCATGTACTATGTACGTCGGTGAATCGCGCTTTTCGTCTTCGACCGCATCTGTCGGGTCAATGTCATTTCTCGTCAGCGTTTCTAACGTCACGGTTGGCGCGTCGATAAGGACTTCGTCTGTAGTAGTATTCATCACGCTTATTATACATCTCCCGTTCCGGCCTACTGTTAGCGAGTTTCCTATGAACACTCCTGGCTTAATGGATCGTCCTTCTACTATACCTTCACCTTTGTTCGTTGTTCTAGCTA
Organism: Andrena fulva; assembly: GCA_946251845.1. Taxonomy (NCBI): domain Eukaryota; kingdom Metazoa; phylum Arthropoda; class Insecta; order Hymenoptera; family Andrenidae; genus Andrena; species Andrena fulva. Next base: position 431,619 of record CAMITZ010000207.1, read on the forward strand.
GGAGAATGGTCTCAGAACGCGGTTTTAAGGTTACGTTTCTTCCCGAATATGGGAATTGTATTCCGTACAACTCTATTCCTACGTTCGCTCTGATACAGACGTCGTGTTTGGCCATAAAATCTTGTCCTAATATTCCGTCTGCTTTTAACGGGAAGTCATTTCTGACTAACCGACAGGGGTGTGTTACGGTTTTGTTTCCTACTTTTAAGTTTAATCGTACTAGGCACAGTGTTTTAATTTCCATAGGGGCTATGCCTCGCAAAGAGACTATTTCGTCTTCAGCACGGACTTTATCTTGTACCTTCCCTATCTTTATTAACGTGATATCGGCTCCCGTGTCCACTAACATACTCGCCGTTTCGTCTATCAATTCCGGCGCCTTTATTTCGATCGTGTTTTCGAACTTAGTAGTTGTCACCATGTTCGCGCGGTAGGACTCTACTCGAGTTCCTGCGTTCGTTTGTCTATCGTCCGACGTTCCGCGGCTCGTGGATGGGGGATCTTGGTTAACGCTAGGTTGTTCTCGACCTTGATTTCTGTTAGGATACTGTCCGGTATCTTCGCGTCTATAATTCGTATTAGTATAACGTGGTCTGTAATCCCGCCCATTTGCTCTTTCTCTTGCCCTGCACTCCCTGATTTGGTGCCCTGGTTTTTTACAGTAGTGGCAGACTACTGTGACGCGTTGAACTTCCCTTTTTATGTGCGTCTGTTGCGTCGGATAGTTTATTCGCGGCATGCTTAATCGCGTATAGCAGTTCCTAGCTAAATGCCCTAATTTATTGCAGCGATCGCAGCGCGGTACGTTCGATCCTTCCTTTCCTTTGGGTAGATTACCGAATTTCCGATAATTTCGCGAAGCATTTAAACCCATTGCTTGTTCCTCTTCTATAGCTGCTGCTACAGCCGCATTTAACGTAGCGTAATTTCTTGATCTAATAATTGTTCTCAATTTTAAATTCAACCCGAGGGTGAAAACATCTAGGGCGCGTTCTTGCACTGATTCTGTTAGCGCCTTATTTACTTCGTCGCTGTTCCCTGGTTTTACCGATAGTTCAGATAGTTCTCCAGCTAACTCTTCTACTCTACACGCAAATAATTTTACGCTTTCGCCTTCTCGTTGGTGACAGGCATGAAACTCTGCTCCGACAGCTCCTATAGATCTTTTGTCTACGAATAAGGAAGTTAAGATGTCTTTCAATTTATCGAATGTATCTACATCCTTGTACTCTAATACTTTGGCTGCCTTGCCTTTAATTTTTGTGCCTATCACAGTTTTCAAGAATCGTGGCAACTCATTCGCGGGGACAAACTCCGCGGCGCTTGTATAAGACTTCAGAAATTCTGCTAGCTCGTCTGACGATTTTCCTATGAATTTATCAACTAATGACAACGCAGTAGACAATCTTTTTACGTCCGGTAGTCCGGGGGGGTTAGCTCCGTCAAGCAACGACATTTCTTGTCCTTCCGAATTTACTCTGTCCAACAAACTAAAGTCCGCTAGCAAAATCGGGTATTCTCTATTTGGCGTTACGAAGTTTTCAGGGGACGATTCGGCACTTGAATCGTCGTGTTTTCTAACGCTTAGTCGCAGTGGCGACGGTCGAAGTGTTCGGCGAGACGGTTTAGAATGGTCTAAAGAAGGTAGGATATCTAGTTCCTCTCGTACGAAGATAAGTTTTTTGTCAAGAAACGATTCGAATGATCGTGACAAGCTTCTTCGACCCGGAAGTTTAAATCGAATTGCGCGTTCGTCTTCTAGAGGCATTCATGCACCGTTTCTAATTTTTGATAGGACTCTGGTTTACAATAAGCACGTTTACGCTATTAGGTTACTCACAACGCTACTCTCCTCCACATGTCGACGGCTCGGTCAGGCGTCCTCTCGTCCGTGAACCGACGGCGGTGATAAGAGATGAATCGGACCCAGCAAGGTCGATCCGTACAGCTGTTTACTGCGTGCTCCGACGGCTGCTACCTTCGTACGGCTCTCCGTCCGTTCTTTGGGTGCGGCTTCCTCTCGTTCCTCAGTCCCCAAGTCCTCTCGTGCGTCCTGGTCCTCGGATCAGCGACGTCCTCGTAGATGGATTTTGGTGTTTAGTTAGTTGTAGTTTCACCCGTTCACTCTCAGGCTGATTTTACTCGTCTCCAGGCTCGTCGTCGTTCGGACTGCGTCGAACGTTTTTCTCGAAGACCGTTCCTCGGTCCTCCGTGCTACCTCGGTAGCGACGGTTGCCTGTCCTAGCCAACGTGACTGCGATGATCCAATAATCTTGTCGGAGGTAGTTCAACCTCAGTCGACGTTGATCAATCGGTTGCGTCAAGGCTCGGTAAAATTTTTACGAAGCACAATCCCACCGCTGCCACCATTTGTTGTGCCCTGCGTGGTGGCTCGCAAGGCTGGTACGGGATTTGGTGATGTCGTAGGTACGGAGTGAATCAAAGATGGGAATCTACGGGGTGCACTACTCGGTTATATTCAGATATTACTCTTTATTATAACCTTAACTTAACTAGACTGGGAATTACAAGTGTAAAGCCGCGTTAGCACGTCGAGTGTCAAAACCAGAATGCCCGTTGGCTGTGGTAGGTAGGTTTTTATAGCCTGCTGGGCGTGGTACGCGTTACTAAGCCCGGTCGCGGTGATGCGCTTACATATTGCTGATTTGATAGATTTGGTCGCTTAGCGGCTCAGCTGGGAAACTTCTCGAACATAGTGAAATGTAATATGATATGTATAATATGTCTGGCGGCGCGTGTGCTTGGGCGTTTCCTGGGCACAACAGTTAGAATTAAATTTTTTTTTGTAAGAATTAAATTTTTTTTGTAAGAATTAAATTTTTTTTGTAGGAATTAATTTTTTAGTTGTAAGAATTAATTTTTTTTCAGAAAAATTTTTTTTTCGTTTGTATTAATTTTTTTTCTTTTGTTTGAATTAAATTTTTTTGTCAGAATTAATTTTTTTTTGTGAAATAAATTTTTATTTGCAAGAATTAAAAATTTTTCCGTAAGAATTTATTTTTTTTTGTTAGAATTAAATTTTTCATGTAATAATTAATTTTTTTGTAAAAATACTTTTTTTTGGTAAGAATAAATTTTCATTTGTAAGAATTAAAATTTTTGTTAGAATTATATTTTATTTGTAAGAATTAAATTTTTTTTGTAAGAATTAAATTTTTTTGTAAGAATTAAATTTTTTTTGTAGGAATTAATTTTTTAGTTGGAAGAATTAATTTTTTTTCAGAAAAAAATTTTTTTCGTTAGTATTAATTTTTTTTCTTTTGTTTGAATTAAATTTTTTTGTCAGAATTAATTTTCTTTTGTGAAATAAATTTTTATTGTAATGTTGTGGAAAGCGCCTGGGTCGAGATTCTCCCTGAGAATCTCGCGGTGTTCCTAGGTCGTCCTTCGCTGTTGTCGTCCGACGGGCTCCGAATACTCGGGTGAGGATGCCGGGACGGATATACTCGGTTATGAACCGAGGGTAGTAGGATCCTTGGCCGGTTAAAGAGTTGGAACTCACCGTAGGTTAAACAAGATTTATTCTATCCCGATCTGGGTTACATGGACACTGTGACAATCCGCGTGAGTCTCGTATAGAGTCTATAACAAGTCTGAGCTCGCCTTGCTCGTACATGGTTCTTATACTTTAATCGGGGCGAAGCGGGGACCATCGGGGTCTCCGTCTTTGGCCCGCTTTTGGGTGTTTCACCATAAGCTGACGGTTCTCGGTGCGCTTCCGAAAACCCTTACGCAGTTGTGCCAGATTTCGACTGTTCGATTGAAGCAATCGGAATGTGTCGTGATGTCGTTACGCTGGGTGTCGGTTGGGTTACAACATCCCCCCCCCCCCCCTTTGAGGAAAGGGTGCTTAGGGGAATTTTAGCGAACTTGCTTATAAAATTTCCCGGTACCCTACATCGTTCCCGCTACTACAGCGTAGTCGGGGTCCGCGGCAGCGTTGGGCGGGGGTGCGGCTTTTCTAGTCGTCCCCGTTTTCGCTGGTCGAGATATTTGTATCTTCCGGCGGAGTTGGTAGTCGCGCATTAACAAATAGATGACGAGTATAATAGTTACTATTTGTACCATAGTCGTCGTCGTCGGATGTACAATTTGCCAGGTCGCTAATCCTGGTTGATAGTTGTTGTTGTCATCAGTCAGATCATTTTCTGCTTGGTTGAGTTGGTTGTACAATGCGGAGAATTCGGAAGGATTTTTTAACAGTTTGTCTAATTGGAAACGCGTGAGGGGGTGCGCTAGTTCGCCCCGTTGTGTCTCGTTTATCGCCGCAGTAATATCGTATCGCGGCGCCGTCGGTAGTTCTATGTCTTGACTATACGCGGTTTTCCGTTTCCTTAATACTACGTCCTTACTTCGAACATTACAATTTCCCGTAATTCTTAGTATCCCTGATCTATCTATTATGGCGCGTTCTGGCTGCCGTTCGTCACATTGGACGGTCAGCGTCTCCGGTTGGCGCGCTGCGAAGATCCATGTGTCCGCGCGCGAGGTGCCTATCCACATTGTGTGGTTTACTGCGATATGTTTTACTTCGCAGTTTTGGGGAAATTCGTCCGAGGGTTGCAGCCACAGGCTTGCTTCGCACTCGAGATCGCTGTTTATGTTATGTGCTATCATTGGCTGTTCGCAATAGTATTGCGCTGCTACTCGTTTACATTCTTTTAATTCGTCGTGATCAGTGAGCACGTACTGATTATTGTTTGCGTCGATGACGAGTATCGGTGTTCTTACGACTAGTAGCGCGTATGTATTGTCGTAGGTATGGATCGGGGCTGGAGTTGCCTCGATCACGGTGAATGTTTGAGAGGAAATTAACGGTACTGTTATTACGGCTATTAATGTATACCTATCGAAATACGCGGTGACCGATGACAGTTTTTCGATCACATTCGTGTTTTCTAGGTTTGGCGCGATTGGGAACGTGAGTCCGTTCGGGAGGTGTTGCACGGCGGTCTGTAATAGTTTAGTGACCTGTGCGCTCGCGATTACGTTTGTGTTGATAATGCCTCCTTTAAGGCCGGTGTAGTATTGTAATAAGGCGTCTACGTCCTGAGTCAGGTCGGTCACTAGGGCATTTAAAGTCGTAAAGTGATCCGTCAAGTCAGCTCTTTGCGTCTGTTGGACGAAGGTCGTCTCGACCTGCACACGTAACATTTTAGTCTGTTCCGCTAATATGTCTTCGTTATGCTTTATTGTCATTTCAATTCCGTTTCCTGCTCCTGCCTGTAGTATTTAGGTTCCTTCGTTGCCCTTATGTTGTTTCTACGTAACTTTTAATTGTTTCGCGAGTCGGTCTTTATCGCGGCTATTCAATAAAATGTTTTAGCCTATTTGCGTGTGTAAGTAGGGTTTTCTTTCCCTGTTGAATCGTGTAGTTGACTCGCGAATTTTGCTGGAGTACGGCGTAGGGGCCTATCCATTTACTATCTAGTTTCTTTGATCTTCCGCGACGCACGGATTCGTCAAATAATAGGACCTTGTCTCCGGGTTTAAATTCTATCTCGCGAGTTTTTTTATCGTAGTCTTTCTTCGATTTCTCCTTCGCGTTTTGTAGCTTTTCCCGAGCGACTTCATGTGCGGCTCGTAGTCTTTCTCGGTTTTCTTGCGCGTAATCTTCGTAATTATACGTCGGTCTGGGGGGTATCCTTAACGCGGTGGGTAGTTCCGCGGTTTTACCGAAAATTAGCTCATAGGGCGTATAGCCGGTCGCCGTATGGGGAGTTGTATTGTAAGTGAACATCGCGTATGGTAGCCATTCATCCCAGTCCGTCTGGTCGTGGTCCGTGTAATGACGTAGATACTCTACGAGGGTTTGATTCGGGGTGGTACGCGGTCGTTTGTATTTTGCTAATCCTTAGCAATTTGCAAACGTTTTTAAACATGTCGCTTAAAAAGTTCGTCCCTTGGTCGGTGAGTATTTTCTCGGGTATTCCGTACTCGCACACTATCCTGGTGACGAAGGCTTTTGCGACCGTTCTGGCTTCCTGGTTAGGAAGCGGGATCGCCTTACTGAACTTGGTAAGGTGATCCTGGAACGTTAGAATGCATGTATTTCCTTGTTCCGTTTCAGGTAGGGGTCCTACGATGTCCAGAGCTGCTTTCTCGAAGGGTTCTCGAGGTGTGTCCGTGATTTCCATCGGCGCTTTAATCTTTTTGCTCGATTTATTCTTTTGACATAAGCTGCATTTTTGTATGTATTCTTCGATGTCTTTGTCCATCCCTTGCCATCGGTAATGCTGTTTAATTCGCTGCGTCGTACGCTGTATGCCTTGGTGCCCTCCTAGGGGTGCTAAGTGGTATTCATATAATATTTGTTGCTTGTCCTTCTGCTCAGTGACCTCGATCGGTGCGTCGTTCGTCGAAAGGTTTGTCAGGCATCGCTCCGTGGCGGATTGCAGTGCATGCACATTCCTGCTGAGTGCGTCTGCGTTTGTGTTGCTCTTTCCAGCTTTATGTATGATTTGGTAGTCGTATTCGGCTAGTTGTATTCTCCATCTAGTTAGTCTGGATCCTGGATCCTGTACTTTAAATAACCATACTAGGGCTTTATGGTCTGTTACTACTTTGAACGTAGTGCCGTATACATAGGGCCGGAAATGTTTTACTGCCCACACTATGGCTAGTAACTCTTTCTCGGTCGTACTATAGTTTCTTTCGGCTTTATTTAATACTCTGCTTGCGTAAGCTATCGGCTTGTCTTCGCCTATTTTTCCTTGTGACAGTATTGCGCCTATTGCTACGTCTGAGGCGTCGGTGGTCACGATGAATTCCTTTGTAAAATCTGGATAGATTAGGAGTGGTGCTGTCGTCAGGGACTCCTTTAGTGTCTCGAATGCATTTTGCTGTTCTGCTGACCACTTGAATTCCACCTTATTGCTCGTGATGCTTGACAGTGGTTTGGCTATTTTGGAGTACTTCGGAATAAATCTACGATAGTATCCTGCTAGTCCTAGGAATGCTTGTAATTCCTTTAACTTGGTTGGGACGGGAAATTCTCTTACAGCTTCCGTCTTTTCGGGATTCGGTTTGATTCCGTCTGGCGTAATTATGTGACCTAGAAATCCTACTTCTTTTCGCAGGAATGCACATTTTCCCGGTTGCAATTTCAGATTGTACCGGCGCAAGGTGTCTAGGACCTTCCGTAATCGCGTATTATGTTCCTTTAGGCTCGCTCCGTGAATGACAATGTCATCTAGATAGACAAAGCAATCTATTCCTTGCAGTCCTACTAGCGCGGTGTTCATGGCTCGCTGGAACGTAGCGGGTGCGTTCTTCAGTCCGAAGGGCATACGATTGAATTCGTAGTGGCCCTGTGGCGTGGAGAAAGCCGTCTTGCCCTTATCCTTTTCGTCCATCGGTATCTGATGATATCCCGAGGCTAGGTCAAGGGTTGTGAAATATTGTGCCTTCCCCAATTGATCAAGGATATCCGTGATATTGGGTAGAGGGAATGAGTCGCCTATGGTGGCGTCGTTTATTTTACGGTAGTCCACTACTACTCGATATTTGATATTTCCCGCAGCGTCGGGTTTTTTGGGCACTACTAATAATGGTGCGTTCCATGGGCTAGAGCTGTGTTGTATTATTCCATCCTCTAACATTTGATCTACCTGTTTCTTGACTTCTCGCTTATGCGTTTCAGGTAACCTGTATGGTTTAACATTGCAGGGTAAGGTATCTCCTTTTATCGGGATCCTATGTGTAGTTACTGTAGCTGTGGTTAGTTTGTCTCCTGGTAAGTGGAACATATCGTGGTATTCCCTACAGATCTCATTTATAGATTTTCTTTCTTCGGAATTCAGGTGTTCGCAGTTCACCTGTTCCATGACTCGATTGAAACGCATGGTCAGCGATTCGTGCGCGGTCAACGCTCGGACGGCTGCGGCGCTATCGTTGGCTGGTGCGATATCGCGGCTTGGCACGTCAGTTAATGTGACTCGTGGTATGACTACTCTTTTTTCTTCGTCTGTCGTATTCATAATGCAGGCTATACATTGTCCCTCTTCTGGTTTAGTTAAACCTTCGCCTAGGTATACTCCTTCTCTTAACTGTCGTTTTTCTATGATTCCTTCTCGCAGGCTACTTGTTAGTATCAGACATATTTTCTGAGAGCGTGCGGGTATGGTTACTTCCGTGGCCTGGGTTAACGGTTGCCAATGATTCCCTCTTACTAGCACTTCCTGAGTGTGATAGTCTATTGCGATCCTAACGGTTTTGAGGAAATCTAACCCCAGGAGTCCATCTGCTTCTTCTAGTGTGTCGGTTTCTACTACGTGTAAAGGGTGCCTTATTTCCTTCCCATTGATGTAGAAGGTGGCGTCTATTTTCCCTAACGTGTGTGCTCTATCCCCTGTAAATGAAGTGAGTAACACTTCGCTGGGCTCCATGAGTATATTGGTCGGTAGGGCTTTCCTGGCGATCAATGATACTTCTGCTCCGTTATCTATTATCATGGTTGTATTCCTTCGTATAGTTTCCTTTATGTCGACCTTTACCCTGTCCGATATGAACCTCTTGGTAGTGAGTGAGCTTATTCTAATCACTCGAATTTTTCGCGTTTGCTCTCGGGCAGGTGCATTTCGTGTCGGTAGTCCGGCGCGCTCGTAATTGTTTCGAGCAGCGGAATGCGTTTGGTCAGCGTTTTCATATCGCGTCGACGGCCTAGTCTCTGAGGTCGGTCGGTGACCCTCCGCTTCTCGTCGGGGCGGTGCCCATCTTGCGTCGTTTGCCATTATGGGCTGTATTCTCCGATTATATTCGGGTGCAGGAAAACTTCTTCGCGGGTTATGTCTAGGCTGGTCCTTCCAGCAATCCCTGGTATTATGCCCTGATCGTTTGCAATTGCTGCAATATTTATTCGTCGTGGTACTCGAGGTCGCCGTGCTGCTTGCAGCACGTGCCCCAGAGGAGGTGACGACTCGTTTGCGAGTGGTCCGTTCTTCTTCTACTGCCATCGCGATTGCTTCGGGGAGATCGGCAGCCCTTCGCGATTTGACTAAAACCTTTAGTTCGTTATGAAGCCCTTCTTGAAATACATGATGACCCTGCTGCTTGATTGCTTCGATAGCGCCTCCTCGGGCTATCGGATTGTCTCCGCCTGCGGTGGTTACTGCCACTTGTTCGTTGACTAAAGTGGCTACCCGGTTTCCGAAGGTATGTGCGTCCTCGTGAGTCCCTTGCCTACATTGGAGTAGTTCTGCCACGATGGTCGTGCACGTTCTTGCCGGTTTGTACAACGCGGTTAGCAAGTCTTCTAATTCTTCGTATGTCTGTATCTTTCGCGTACCTACTTCTGCAAGGGCCGGACCCGTGAATCGCGTTAAAATGATGCCGCGTAGTATGGCAGGTTCGTCCTCGGCCTCGCCGTAGGATGTCATCGCGTAGTGGCAATGATTAAGGAAGGAGGTTAGTTCCTCGGGCTTGGTTCCGTCGAACTTCGGAACGCCCTTTAAGGCTCTTTCGGAGGCTGCTGACGCCTTCGGTAACGGCGTGCGTCGATTAGGGTCTCGGTCCGATACTGGGGGTACGAATAGGCTTGAACGTCTAGGTACGGCGTCGTCTCTAAAGCGAACCGCGGTCCTAGTTGCTGCCGGAGGGTCAGAGGCGGGGAACGGAGTCGCTGCCGCTTGCCCTTGGTTTACGTCTTGGTTCAACGTATCGTGGCGTAGGTCTAGTACGGTATCTATCGTTTCCTTCAGGCTTTCTAGTGTGGCGTCTGTTGACGTGACTCTCTCGTCGACGGAGGTCAGTTTTGCGGTTAGCTGGGCGAGGGACCGATCTATTGCTGCGATTTTGTCGGCTAGGATTTCGATGCTTGCTGCGACCGTATCGCGCGCGGGTACCGCCGTGGTGACGGACATGTCTACGTTTTGTAAATCGGTTTCGTCTAATAGGGTGCTTTCCCTGGGGTTACTCGGACTTCCTAGCTCTGTTAGTTGATTTTCGATTGCTGGTTCAGCACGCGAGAGTAAGCTAAAATCTAGTTCGTCGAACGGGAATTGTCGCTCGGACACTACGGGTCCTGTATTAGTTAATACGGACTGGATCGCTTCCAGAGGGAAGTGGTCGCTGGTAGGTTGCTGTTCGAGGGCTTGTCGCGCACGGGCTCCGGATTTACGGAGTGTGTCGAGGGCGAAAAGGAGAGGGTCGTCCTCTGACGGTCGCGGACGTGGTCGTCGGACCCTACGCGGGTTGCTCCGGCTAAGTGCTTTCGGTGTGGGAGGCTCTACCCGTTCGGTTAAATCTAGATTTCGGTCGATATACGCTTCTACGGATTTTACGCGGCGCATGAGAACGGCGGGGCTCTGCTCGCGGTTTTTGCTGAGTGTGGTATTTCGCACTTACAGCACGTAGAGCAGGCGATGCATGTTCGTCTCGATGTCGGCCGTGGATTTTCCTGCAGGCGTCCTCTGTAGACGGATGTCAGCAGTGCGGAGTGCGTTACCCTACTTTTAGGTGGGTCGTTGTCTCCGCTATTGTCCTGGTGTCCCAGTCGGTCAGGCTTGTTCCCTACGTTGGCTGGATCCCACCGCTGCCACCAATTTTGTTGTGGAAAGCGCCTGGGTCGAGATTCTCCCTGAGAATCTCGCGGTGTTCCTAGGTCGTCCTTCGCTGTTGTCGTCCGACGGGCTCCGAATACTCGGGTGAGGATGCCGGGACGGATATACTCGGTTATGAACCGAGGGTAGTAGGATCCTTGGCCGGTTAAAGAGTTGGAACTCACCGTAGGTTAAACAAGATTTATTCTATCCCGATCTGGGTTACATGGACACTGTGACAATCCGCGTGAGTCTCGTATAGAGTCTATAACAAGTCTGAGCTCGCCTTGCTCGTACATGGTTCTTATACTTTAATCGGGGCGAAGCGGGGACCATCGGGGTCTCCGTCTTTGGCCCGCTTTTGGGTGTTTCACCATAAGCTGACGGTTCTCGGTGCGCTTCCGAAAACCCTTACGCAGTTGTGCCAGATTTCGACTGTTCGATTGAAGCAATCGGAATGTGTCGTGATGTCGTTACGCTGGGTGTCGGTTGGGTTACAACAGTAAGAATTAAATTTTTTATGTAAGAATTAATTTTTTTTTTTAGAATTAAATTTTTTGTTAGAATTAAATTTATATTTGTGAGCATTAAAATTTTATTCCTAAGAAATAATTTTTTTTTTGTAAGAATTTAATTTTTTTGTTAGAATTAAATTTTTTTTGTAAGAATTAATATTTTTTAGAAATCAATTTTTATTGGAAGAATTAAATTGGTTTTGTTAGCATCAATTTTTTTCTGTAAGAATTAATTTTGTTTTTTGAGAAATAATTTTTTTTTCTAAGAATATAATTATTTTGTAAGAATTAAATTTTTTCGTGTAAGAATTTAATTTTTTTGTAAGAATTAAATTTTTATTTGTAAGAATTAAATTTTTATTTGTTAGAATTAAATTTTTTTTTGTGAGAATTAAATTTTTTTTGTAAGAATTAAATTTTTTTTGTAAGAATTAATTTTTTAGTCGTAAGAATTAATTTTTTTTTCAGAAAAAAATTTTTTTCGTTAGAATTAATTTTTTTTCTCGATAGAATTAAATTTTTTTTGCAAGAATTAACATTTTTTTCGTAACAATTTAATTTTTTTTGTTAGAATTAAATTTTTTATGTAATAATTAATTTTTTTGTAAAAATAATTTTTTTTGGTAAGAATAAATTTTCATTGTAAGAATTAAAATTTTTGTTAGAATTATATTTTATTTGTAAGAATTAAATTTTTTTGTAAGAATTAAACTTTTTTTGTAAGAATTAAATTTTTTTTTAGAATTAAATTTTTTTTGTTAGAATTAATTTTTTTTTGTAAGATTTAAATTTTTTTGTTAGGATTAAATTTTTATTTGTTAGAATTAAATTTTTCATGAATGAATTAAACTTTTTTCTGTAAGAATTAATTTTGTTTTTTGAGAAATAATTTTTTTTGTAAGAATTTAATTATTTTGTAAGAATTAAATTTTTTTTGTAAGAATTAATTTATTTTGTCAGAATCAAATTTTATTTGTAAGAATTAAATTTTTTTTGTAAGAATTAAATTTTATTTGTAAGAATTAAATTTTTTTTGTAAGAATTAATTTTTTTTTGTAAGAATTAAATTTTTTTGTATGAATTAAATGATATTTGTAAGAATTAATTTTTTTTTGTAAGAATTCATTTTTTAGTTGTAAGAATTAATTTTTTTTCAGAAAAAAATTTTTTTCGTCAGAATTATTTTTTTTCGATAGAATTAATTTTTTTTCGTTAGAATTAATTTTTTTTCGATAGAATTAATTTTTTTTTGCAAGAATTAAATTTTTTTTCTTTAGAATTAAAAATTTTATTTGTAAGAATTAAATTTTTTCGTGTAAGAATTTAATTCTTTTTGCAAGAATTAAATTTTTTTTCGTAAGAATTTAATTTCTTTTGTTAGAATTAAATTTTTCTTGTCAGAATTAATTTTTTTTTTGTGAAATAAATTTTTATTTGTATGAATTAAATTTTTATTTGTTAGAATTAAATTTTTCTTGTATGAATTAAATTTTTTTCTGTAAGAATTAATTTTGTTTTTTGAGAAATAATTTTTTTTGTAAGAATTTAATTATTTTGTAAGAATTAAATTTTTTTGTAAGAATCCATTTTTTTTTTATAAGAATTATATTTTTATTTGTTAGAATTAAATTTGGTTTGTAAGAATTAAATTTTTTTGTAAGAATTAATTTTTTTTTGTAAGAATTAATTTTTTTTGTAAGAATTCAATTGGTATTTGCAAGAATTAAAATTTTATTTGTTAGAATTAATTTTTTTTTTGAAAGAATTAAATTTTTATTTGCAAGAATTAAAATTTTTTTCGGAAGAATTAAATTTTATTTGCAAGAATTAAATTTTTTTTGTAAGAATTAAATTTTTTTTGTTAGAATTAAATTTTTTATGTAATAATTAATTTTTTTGTAAAAATAATTTTTTTTGGTAAGAATAAATTTTTATTTGTAAGAATTAAAATTTTTGTTAGAATTATATTTTATTTGTAAGAATTAAATTTTATTTTGTAAAAAATTAATTATTTTGTATGAATTAAATTTTTTCGTGTAAGAATTTCATTTTTTTGTAAGAATTAAATTTTTCTTGTAAGAATTAATTTTTTTTGTAAGAATTAAATTTTTTTGTTAGAATTAAATTTTTATTTGTGGGAATTAAAATTTTATTCCTGAGAAATAATTTTTTTTTGTAAGATTTAAATCTTTATTTGTTAGAATTAAATTTTTTTTTGAAAGTATTACATTTTTTTGGTAAGAAATCAATTTTTATTTGTTAGATTTCAATTTTTTTTTGTAAGAATTAAATTTTTTTTGTAAGAATTAATTTTTTTTGTAAGAAGTAATTTTTTATTTGTAAAAATAATTTTTTTTTTAGAAAAATTTTTTTTCGTTAGAAACAATTTTTTTCTCGATAGAATTAATTTTTTTTTGTAAGAATTCATTTTTTAGTTGTAAGAATTAATTTTTTTCAGAAAAAAAAATTTTTCGTCAGAATTATTTTTTTTCGATAGAATTAATTTTTTTTCGTTAGAATTAATTTTTTTTCGATAGAATTAATTTTTTTTTGCAAGAATTAAATTTTTTTTCTTTAGAATTAAAAATTTTATTTGTAAGAATTAAATTTTTTCGTGTAAGAATTTAATTCTTTTTGCAAGAATTATTTTTTTTTCGTTAGAATTAATTTTTTTTCGATAGAATTAATTTTTTTTTGCAAGAATTAAATTTTTTTTCTTTAGAATTAAAAATTTTATTTGTAAGAATTAAATTTTTTCGTGTAAGAATTTAATTTTTTTTTGTAAGAATTAATTTTTTTTTGTAAGAATTAAATTTTTTTGTTAGAATTAAATTATTATTTGTGAGAATTAAAATTTTATTCCTAAGAAATAATTTTTTTTTGTAAGAATTAAATTTTTATATTTTAGAATTAAATTTTTTTTTGAAAGTATTACATTTTTTTGGTAAGAATTATATTTTTATTTGTTAGAATTAAATTTTTATTTGTATGAATTAAATTTTTATTTGTTAGAATTAAATTATTTTTTGTATGAATAAAATTTTTTTTGTAAGAATTAAATTTTTCTGGTCAGAATTAAATTTTTTTGGTAAGAATTCAATTTTTATTTGTAAGAATTAATTTATTTTGAGAAAAAAAATTTTCTTCAGAATTAATTTTTTTTTCGATAGAATTAAATTTTTTTTGCAAGAATTAAATTTATTTTCGTTAGAATTTCATTTTTTTGTTAGAATTAAATTTTTTTTGTAAGAATTAATTTTTCTTTAGATATCAATTTTTATTGGAAGAATTAAATTGGTTTTGTTAGAATCAATTTTTTTACTGCAAGAATTAATTTTGTTTTTTGAGAAATAATTTTCTTTTCTAAGAATATAATTATTTTGTAAGAATTAAATTTTTTCGTGTAAGAATTTCATTTTTTTGTAAGAATTAAATTTTTCTTGTAAGAATTAATTTTTTTTGTAAGAATTAAATTTTTTTGTTAGAATTAAATTTTTATTTGTGGGAATTAAAATTTTATTCCTGAGAAATAATTTTTTTTTGTAAGATTTAAATTTTTATTTGTTAGAATTAAATTTTTTTTTGAAAGTATTACATTTTTTTGGTAAGAAATCAATTTTTATTTGTTAGATTTCAATTTTTTTTTGTAAGAATTAAATTTTTTTTGTAAGAATTAATTTTTTTTGTAAGTAATTTTTTATTTGTAAAAATAATTTTTTTTTTAGAAAAATTTTTTTTCGTTAGAAACAATTTTTTTCTCGATAGAATTAATTTTTTTTTGTAAGAATTCATTTTTTAGTTGTAAGAATTAATTTTTTTTCAGAAAAAAAAATTTTTCGTCAGAATTATTTTTTTTCGATAGAATTAATTTTTTTTCGTTAGAATTAATTTTTTTTCGATAGAATTAATTTTTTTTTGCAAGAATTAAATTTTTTTTCTTTAGAATTAAAAATTTTATTTGTAAGAATTAAATTTTTTCGTGTAAGAATTTAATTCTTTTTGCAAGAATTATTTTTTTTTTCGTTAGAATTAATTTTTTTTCGATAGAATTAATTTTTTTTTGCAAGAATTAAATTTTTTTTCTTTAGAATTAAAAATTTTATTTGTAAGAATTAAATTTTTTCGTGTAAGAATTTAATTTTTTTTTGTAAGAATTAATTTTTTTTTGTAAGAATTAAATTTTTTTGTTAGAATTAAATTATTATTTGTGAGAATTAAAATTTTATTCCTAAGAAATAATTTTTTTTTGTAAGAATTAAATTTTTATATTTTAGAATTAAATTTTTTTTTGAAAGTATTACATTTTTTTGGTAAGAATTATATTTTTATTTGTTAGAATTAAATTTTTATTTGTATGAATTAAATTTTTATTTGTTAGAATTAAATTATTTTTTGTATGAATTAAATTTTTTTTGTAAGAATTAAATTTTTCTGGTCAGAATTAAATTTTTTTGGTAAGAATTCAATTTTTATTTGTAAGAATTAATTTATTTTGAGAAAAAAAATTTTCTTCAGAATTAATTTTTTTTTCGATAGAATTAAATTTTTTTTGCAAGAATTAAATTTATTTTCGTTAGAATTTAATTTTTTTGTTAGAATTAAATTTTTTTTGTAAGAATTAATTTTTCTTTAGATATCAATTTTTATTGGAAGAATTAAATTGGTTTTGTTAGAATCAATTTTTTTACTGCAAGAATTAATTTTGTTTTTTGAGAAATAATTTTCTTTTCTAAGAATATAATTATTTTGTAAGAATTAAATTTTTTCGTGTAAGAATTTAATTTTTTTGTAAGAATTAATTTTTTTTTGTAAGAATTAATTTTTTTTTGTAAGAATTAAAATATTTTG
Source organism: Andrena fulva (assembly GCA_946251845.1). Classification (NCBI taxonomy): domain Eukaryota; kingdom Metazoa; phylum Arthropoda; class Insecta; order Hymenoptera; family Andrenidae; genus Andrena; species Andrena fulva. Next base: position 447,541 of record CAMITZ010000207.1, read on the forward strand.
TTAGAATTAAATTATTATTTGTGAGAATTAAAATTTTATTCCTAAGAAATAATTTTTTTTTGTAAGAATTAAATTTTTATATTTTAGAATTAAATTTTTTTTTGAAAGTATTACATTTTTTTGGTAAGAATTATATTTTTATTTGTTAGAATTAAATTTTTATTTGTATGAATTAAATTTTTATTTGTTAGAATTAAATTTTTTTTGTAAGACTTAAATTTTTTTTGTAAGAATTAAATTTTTTTGTAAGAATTAATTTTTTAGTTGTAAGAATTAATTTTGTATTTTGAGAAACAATTTTTTTGTAAGAATTTAATTATTTTGTAAGAATTAAATTTTTCTTGTAAGAATTAATTTTTTTTGGAAAGAATTAAATTTTTTTGTTAGAATTAAATTTTTATTTGTGGGAATTAAAATTTTATTCCGGAGAAATAATTTTTTTGGTAAGAATTATATTTTTATTTGTTAGAATTAAATTTTTATTTGTATGAATTAAATTTTTATTTGTTAGAATTAAATTTTTTTTGTAAGACTTAAATTTTTTTTGTAAGAATTAAATTTTTTTGTAAGAATTCATTTTTTAGTTGTAAGAATTAATTTTTTTTCAGAAAAAAATTTTTTCCGTCAGAATTATTTTTTTTCGATAGAATTAATTTTTTTTCGTTAGCATTAATTTCTTTTCGATAGTATTAATTTTTTTTTGCAAGAATTAAATTTTTTTTCTTTAGAATTAAAAATTTTATTTTTAAGAATTAAATTTTTTCGTGTAAGAATTTAATTCTTTTTGCAAGAATTAAATTTTTTTTCGTAAGAATTTAATTTCTTTTGTTAGAATTAAATTTTTCTTGTCAGAATTAATTTTCTTTTGTGAAATAAATTTTTATTGTAAGAATTAAATTTTTTTTGTAAGAATTAATTTTTTTTTTGAGAAATAAAATTTTATTTGTAAGAATTAAAATTTCTTTTGTAACAATTAAATTTTTTCGGTTAAGAATTTAATTTTTTTGTAAGAATTAATTTTTTTTGTAAGAATTAATTTTTTTTTTAGAATTAAATTTTTCATTGAAAGAATTAAATTTTTTTTGTAAGAATTAAAATTTTTTTGTAAGAATTAAATTTTTATTTGCAAGATTTAATTTTTTTTTTACAATTAAATTTTTTTGTGTAAGAATTCAAATTTTTTGTAAGAATTATTTTTGTTTTGTAAAATTTAAATTTTTTTTGGAAGAATTAATTTTTTTTGTAAGCATTAAATTTTTTTCTGTAAGAATTCATTTTGTTTTTTTTTGAGAAATAATTTTTTTTTATATGAATTTAATTATTTTGTAAGAATTAAACTTTTTTTGGAAGAATTAAATTTTTATTTGTAAGAATTAAATTTTTTCGTGTAAGAATTTAATTTTTCTGTAAAATTTAAATTTTATTTAGTAAAAATTTAATTATTTTGTATGAATTAAATTGTTTCTGTAAGAATTAATTTTTTTTTTGTAAGAATTAAACTTTTTTGATAGAATTAAATTTTTATTTGTGAGAATTAAAATTTTATTTCTAAGAAATAATTTTTTTTGTAAGAATTAAATTTTTATATTTTAGAATTAAAATTTTTTTTGAAAGTATTACATTTTTTTGGTAAGAATTATATTTTTATTTGTTAGAATTAAATTTTTATTTGTATGAATTAAATTTTTTTTGTAAGAATTAATTTTTTAGTTGTAGGAATTAATTTTGTATTTTGAGAAACAATTTTTTTGTAAGAATTTAATTATTTTGTAAGAATTAAAATTTTCTTGTAAGAATTAATTTTTTAGTTGTAAGAATTAATTTTTTTTCAGAAAAAATTTTTTTTCGTTATAATTACTATTTTTTCTCGATAGAATTACATTTTTTTTGCAAGACTTAAATTTTTTTTCGTAAGAATTTAATTTCTTTTGTTAGAATTAAATTTTTTTTGTCAGAATTAATTTTTTTTTGAGAAATAAATTTTTATTGTAAGAATTAAATTGGTTTTGTTAGAATTAAATCTTTTCTGTAAGAATTAATTTTGTTTTTTGAGAAACATTTTTTGTTGTAAGAATTTAATTATATTGTAAGAATTAAATTTTTTCGTGTAAGAATTTAATTTTTTTGTAAGACTTAAATTTTTATTTGTAAGAATTAAATTTTTATTTGATAGAATTAAATTTTTTTGTAAGAATTAAATTTTTTTTGTAAGAATTAAATTTTTTTTGTAAGAATTAAATTTTCTTTGTAAGAATTTAATTATTTTGTAAGAATTAAATTTTTCTTGTAAGAATTAATTTTTTTTGTAAGAATTAAATTTTTTTGTTAGAATTAAATTTTTATTTGTGGGAATTAAAATTTTATTCCTGAGAAATAATTTTTTTTTGTAAGAATAAAATTTTTCTTTGTTAGAATTAAATTTTTTTTTTAAAGTATTACATTTTTTGGTAAGAAATCAATTTTTATTTGTTAGATTTAAATTTTTTTTTGTAAGAATTAAAATTTTTTTGTAAGAATTCATTTTTTTGTAAGAATTAATTTTTTATTTGTAAAAATAATTTTTTTTTTAGAAAAATTTTTTTTCGTTAGAAACAATTTTTTTCTCGATAGAATTAAATTTTTTTTGTAAGAATTCATTTTTTAGTTGTAAGAATTAATTTTTTTTCAGAAAAAAAATTTTTTCGTCCGAATTATTTTTTTTCGATAGAATTAATTTTTTTTCGTTAGAATTAATTTCTTTTCGATAGTATTAATTTTTTTTTGCAAGAATTAAATTTTTTTTCTTTAGAATTACAAATTTTATTTTTAAGAATTAAATTTTTTCGTGTAAGAATTTAATTCTTTTTGCAAGAATTAAATTTTTTTTCGTAAGAATTTAATTTCTTTTGTTAGAATTAAATTTTTCTTGTCAGAATTAATTTTTTTTTGTGAAATAAATTTTTATTGTAAGAATTTAATTTTTTTTTGTAAGAATTAATTTTTTTTTGTAAGAATTAAAATATTTTGTTAGAATTAAATTTTTATTTGTGGGAATTAAAATTTTATTCCGGAGAAATAATTTTTTTTTGTAAGAATTAAATTTTTTTAGAAATCAATTTTTATTTGTTAGAATTAAATTTTTCTTGTATGAATTAAATTTTTTTCTGTAAGAATTAATTTTGTTTTTTGAGAAATAATTTTTTTGTAAGAATTTAATTATTTTGTAAGAATTAAATTTTTTTTGTAAGAATTCATTTTTTTTTATAAGAATTATATTTTTATTTGTTAGAATTAAATTATTTTTGGTATGAATTAAATTTTTTTTGTAAGAATTAAATTTTTTTTGTAAGAATTAAATTTTTTTTGTAGGAATTAATTTTTTAGTTGTAAATATTATTTTTTTCAGAAAAAAATGTTTTTCGTTAGTATTGATTTTTTTTCTTTTGTTTGAATTATATTTTTTTGTAAGAATTAATTTTTTTTTGTAAGAATTAAATTTTTTGTTAGAATTAAATTTTTATTTGTGAGAATTAAAATTTTATTCCTAAGAAATAATTTTTTTTTGTAAGAATTAAATTTTTTTGAAACAATTAAATTTTTTTGGTAAGAATTACATTGTTTGGTAAGAATTAAATTTTTATTTGTAAGAATTAAATTTTTTCGGGTAAGAAATTAATTTTTTTGTTCGAATTAATTTTTTTTTGAAAAATTTAAAATTTTTTGTAAGATTTAATTTTTTTTTTTGAGAAATAAAATTTTATTTGTAAGAATTAAAATTTCTTTTGTAACAATGAAATTTTTTCGGTTAAGAATTTAATTTTTTTGTAAGAATTAATTTTTTTGTAAGAATTAATTTTTTTTGTTAGAATTAATTTTTTTTGTAAAATTTAAATTTTTTTTGAATAATTTTTTTTCTAATAATTAATTTTTTTGTAAAAATAAATTTTTTTGGTAAGAATTAAATTTTTTTTGTAAGAATTTAATTATTTTGTAAGAATTAAATTTTTTTTGTAAGAATTAATTTTTTTTGTAAGAATTAAATTTTTTTTGTAAGAATTAAATTTTTTTTGTAAGAACTAATTTTTTTTGTAAGAATTAATTTTTTTTTGTATGAATTAAATTTTTTGGTAAGAATTAAATTTTCATTTGTTAGAAATAAATTTTTTAAGTAAGAATTAAATTTTTTTGGTAAGAATTAAATTTTTTTGGTTAGAATTAATTTTTTTTTGTAAGAATTAAATTTTTTTTGTAAGAATTAAATTTTTTTTGTAAGAATTCAATTTTTTTGTAAGATTTAAATTTTTTTTGTAAGAATTAATTTTTTTTTGTAAGAATTAAATTTTTTTTGTAAGAATTAAATTTTTTTTGTAGGAATTAAATTTTTTTGTACGAATTAAATTTTTTTTGTAAAATTTAAATTTTTTTGCACGAATTAATTTTTTTTTGAGAAATAAAATTTTTTTTGTAAGAATTAAATTTTTTTTATAAGAATTAAATTTTATTTGTAAGAATTAAAATTTTATTCCTAAGAAATATTTTTTTTTGTAAGAATTAAATTTTTATTTGTTACAATTAAAATTTTTTTTAAAGTATTACATTTTTTTGGTAAGAATTAAATTTTTATTTGTTAGAATTGAATTTTTTTATGTAAGAATTAAATTTTTTTGGTAAGAATTAAATTTCTTTGGTAACAATTAAATTTTTATTTGTCAGAATTAATTTATTTTGAGAAAAAAAAATTTCTTCAAAATTAATTTTTTTTCGATAGAATTAAATTTTTTTTGCGAGAATTAAAAATTTTTTCGTTAGAATTTAATTTTTATAGTTACAATTAAATTTTTTATGTAAGAATTACATTTGTTCTAGAAATCAATTTTTATTGGAAGAATTAAATTGGTTTTGTTAGAAATAAATTTTTCAAGTAAGAATTAAAATTTTTTGGTAAGAATTAAATTTTTTTGGTTAGAATTAAATTTTTAATTGTAAGAATTTAAATTTTTGTTAGAATTAAATGTTATCTGTAAGAATTAATTTTTTTTTGTAAGAATTAAATTTTTTTTGTAAGAATTAATTTTTTTTTGTAAGAATTAAATTTTTTTTGTAAGAATTAAATTCTTATTTGTAAGAATTAAATTCTTATTTGTAAGAATTAAATTCTTATTTGTAAGAATTAATTTTTTCGAGGACAAATTTTTTTCGTTAGAATTAATTTTTTTTCGATAGAATTAAATTTTTTTGTAAGAATTAATTTTTGTTTTGAAAAATAAAATTTTATTTGTAAAAATTAAAATTTCTCTTGTAACAATTACATTTTTTCGGTTAAGAATTTAATTTATTTGTAAGAATTAATTTTTTTTGTAAGAATTAATTTTTTTTTGTAAAATTTAAAATTTTTTTTAATTATTTTTTTTTGTAATAATTAATTTTTTTGTAAAAATAATTTTTTTTGGTAAGAATTAAATTTTATTTGTAAGAATTTAAATTTTTGTTAGAATTAAATTGTATTTGTAAGAAATAATTTTTTTTTTGGAAGAATTAAATTTTTAATTGTTAGAATTATATTTTTTATTGAAAGTATTACATATTTTTGGTAAGAATTAAATTTTTATTTGTTAGAATTGAATTTTTTTTTGTAAGAATTAAATTTTTTGGTAAGAATTAAATTTGTTTTGTAACAATTAAATTTTTATTTGTCAGAATTAATTTATTTTGAGAAAATAAAATTTTCTTCAGAATTAATTTTTTTTTCCATAGAATTATATTTTTTTTGCAAGAATTAAAAATTTTTTCGTTAGAATTTAATTTTTATTGTTAGAATTAAATTTTTTTGTAAGAATTAATTTTTTTTTTGAGAAATAAATTTTTTTAGTAAGAATTAAATTTTTTTGGGTAGACTTAAATTTTTATTTGTAAGATTTAATTTTTTTTTAGTAACAATTAAATGTTTTTGTAAGAATTTAATTATTTTGTAAGAATCAAATTTTTATTTGTAAGAATTAAATTTTTTTTGTAAAATTTAAATTTTTTTGCAGAATTAATTTTTTTTTGAGAAAAAAAATGTTTTTTGTACGAATTAAATTTTTTTTGTAAGAATTAATTTTTTTTGGAGAAATAAATTTTTATTGTAAGAATTAAATTGGTTTTGTTAGAATTAAATTTTTTTTTGAAGAATTAATTTTTTTATAAGAATTAAATTTTTATTTGTCAGAATTAAATTTTTTTGTAAGATTTAATTTTTTTTTTGAGAAATAAATTTTTATTGTAAGAATTAAATTGGGTTCGTAACAATTATTGTTTTCGTGTAAGAATTTAATTTTTTTGTAAGAATTAATTATTTTTTGTAAAATTTAATTTTTTTTGTAAGAATTAATTTTTTTTTGTTAGAATTAAATTTTTTGTGCAAGAATTAAATTTTTATTTGTATGAATAAATTTTTTATGAGAAAAATTTTTTTTCGTTAGAATTAATTTTTGTTTCGATAGAATTAAAGTTTTGTTGCAAGAATTACATTTTTTTTTCTTTAGAATTAATTTTTTTTCTTAGAATTAAATGTTTTTTGTAAGATTTAATTTTTTTTTTTGAGAAATAAATTTTTTTTGTAAGAATTTAATTATTTGGTAAGAATTAAATTTTTTTTGTAAGAATTCAATTTTTATTTGTAAGAATTAAAGTTTTATTTGTTAGAATTAAATTATTTTTTGTAAGAGTTAATTTTTTTTGTAAGAATTAAATTTTTATTTGTTAGAATTAAATTTTTCTTGTAAGAATTAATTTTTTTTTCTTTAGAATTAAATTTTTTTGTTAGAGTTAAATGTTTTTTGTAAGATTTAATTTTTTTTTTGAGAAATTGACTTTTTTTGTAAGAATTAAATTGGTTTTGTAAGCATTAAATTTTTTTCTGTAAGAATTAATTTTTTTTTTGAGAAATAAATATTTTTTGTAAGAATTAATTTTTTTTTAGAATTATATTTTTATTTGTCAGAATTAAATTTTTTTGGTAAGAGTTAAATTTTTTTGGTAAGAATTAATTTTTTTTTGTAAGAATTAAATTTTTTTGTAAGAATTAATTTTTTTTTTGAGAAATAAATTTTTTTTTAAAGAATTAAATTTTTTTCTGTAAGAATTAATTTTTTTTTGGAGAAACATTTTTTTTGTAAGAATTTAATTATATTGTAAGAATTAAATTTTTTCGTGTAAGAATTTAATTTTTTTGTAAGACTTAAATTTTTATTTGTAAGAATTAAATTTTTATTTGTTAGAATTACATTTTTTTGTAAGAAATAATTTTTTTGTAAGAATTAATTTTTTTTTTGAATAATTGTATTTTTGTAATAATTAATTTTTTTGTAAAAATAATTTTTTTTGGTAAGAATTAAATTTTATTTATAAGAATTTAAATTTTTGTTAGGATTAAATTTTTTTATAAGAATTAAATTTTTTTGTAATAATTAATTTTTTTGTAAAAATGAATTTTTTGGTTGCAATTAAATTTTTATTTGTAAGAATTAATTTTTTTTTTAGTAACAAATAAATGTTTTTGTAAGAATTAAATTTTTTTTGTAAGAATTAATTTTTTTTTGTAAGAATTAAATTCTTATTTGTAAGAATTAATTTTTTCAAGAAAAAATTTTTTTCGTTAGAATTAATTTTTTTTCGATAGAATTAAATTTTTTTGTAAGAATTAATTTTTGTTTTGAAAAATAAAATTTTATTTGTAAAAATTAAAATTTCTCTTGTAACAATTACATTTTTTCGGTTAAGAATTTAATTTATTTCTAAGAATTAATTTTTTTTGTAAGAATTAATTTTTTTTTGTAAAATTTAAATTTTTTTTTATTTTTTTTTGTAATAATTAATTTTTTTGTAAAAATAATTTTTTTTGATAAGAATTAAATTTTATTTGTAAGAATTTAAATTTTTGTTAGAATTAAATTTTATTTGTAAGAAATAATTTTTTTTTTGGAAGAATTAAATTTTTAATTGTTAGAATTATATTTTTTATTGAATGTATTACATTTTTTTGGTAAGAATTAAATTTTCATTTGTTAGAAATAATTTGTTTTTTGTAAGAATTAAATTTTTTTGGTAAGAATTACATTTTTTTGTAAGAATTACATTTTTTTCGTAAGAATTAAATTTTTTTTGTAAGTATTAAATTTTTTTTGTAAGAATTAAATTTTTTTTGTAAGAATTAAATTTTTTTTGTAAGAATTAATTTTTTTTTGTAAGAATTAAATTTTTTTTGTAAGAATCAAATTTTCTTGTAAGAATTAAATTTTTTTGTAAGAATTTAATTTATTTATAAGAATTAATTTTTTTTGTAAGAATTAATTTTTTTTTGTAAAATTTAAATTTTTTTTGAATAATTTTTTTTTGTAATAATTAATTTTTTTGTAATAATAATTTTTTTTGGTAAGCATTAAATTTTATTTGTAAGAATTTAAATTTTTGTTAGAATTAAATTTTATTTGTAAGAAATAATTTTTTTTTGGAAGAATTAAATTTTTAATTGTTAGAATTATATTTTTTATTGAATGTATTACATTTTTTTGGTAAGAATTAAATTTTCATTTGTTAGAAATAAATTTTTTTTTGTAAGAATTAAATTTTTTTGGTAAGAATTAAATTTTTTTTGAAAGAATTACATTTTTTTCGTAAGAATTAAATTTTTATTTGTGAGAATTAAAATTTTATTCATAAGAAATAATTTTTTTTGTAAGAATTAAATTTTTATTTGTTAGAATTATATTTTTTATTGAAAGTATTACATTTTTTTGGTAAGAATTAAATTTTCATTTGTTAGAAATAAATTATTTTAAGTAAGAATTAAATTTTTTTAGTAAGAATTAAATTTTTTTGGTTAGAATTAAATTTTTATTTGTAAGAATTAATTTTTTTTTAGTAACAATTAAATGTTTTTGTAAGAATTAAATTTTTTTGTAAGAATTAAATTTTTTTTGTAAGAATTAAATTTTTTTGTTAGAATTAGATTTTTGTGTTAGAATTAAATTTATATTTGTGAGAATTAAAATTTTATTCCTAAGAAATAATTTTTTTTGTAAGAATTAAATTTTTATTTGTTAGAATTATATTTTTTATTGAAAGTATTACATATTTTTGGTAAGAATTAAATTTTTTTCTGTAAGAATTAATTTTGTTTTTTGAGAAATAATTTTTTTTGTTAGAATTAAATTTTTTTTATATGAATTAAATTTTTTTTGTAAGAATTAATTTTTTTTGTAAGAATTAAATTTTTTTGTTAGAATTAAATTTTTATTTGTGAGAATTAAAATTTTATTCCTCCGAAATAATTTTTTTTTGTAAGAATTAAATTTTTATTTGTTAGAATTATATTTTTTATTGAAAGTATTACATTTTTTTGGTAAGAATTAAATTTTATTTGTAAGAATTAAATTTTTTTTGCAAGAATTAAATTTTTTTTCGTAAGAATTTAATTTCTTTTGTTATAATTAATTTTTTTTTTGTAAGAATTATATTTTTATTTGTAAGAATTAAATTTTTTCGTGTAAGAATTAAATTTTATTTTGTAAAAATTTAATTATTTTGTATGAATTAAATTTTTTCGTGTAAGAATTTAATTTTTTTGTAAGAATTAAATTTTTATTTGTAAGAATTAAATTTTTATTTGATAGAATTAAATTTTTTTTGTAAGAATTAAATTTTTTTTATAAGAATTAAATTTTTTTGTAAGAATTAATTTTTTTTGTAAGAATAAAATTTTTATTTGTAAGAATTAATTTTTTCGAGAAAAAATTTTTTACGTTAGAATTAATTTTTTTTCGATAGAATTAAATTTTATTTGTAAGAAATCATTTTTTTTTGGAAGAATTAAATTTTTAATTGTTAGAATTATATTTTTTATTGGATGTATTACATTTTTTTGGTAAGAATTAAATTTTCATTTGTTAGAAATAAATTTTATTTTGTAAGAATTAAATTTTTTTTGTAAGAATTAAATTTTTTTTGTAAGAATTAATTTTTTTTTGTATGAATTAAATTTTTTGGTAAGAATAAAATTTTCATTTGTTAGAAATAAATTTTTTAAGTAAGAATTAAATTTTTTTGGTAAGAATTAAATTTTTTTGGTTAGAATTAATTTTTTTTGTAAGAATTAAATTTTTTTTGTAAGAATTAAATTTTTTTTGTAAGAATTAAATTTTTTTGTAAGATTTAAATTTTTTTTGTAAGAATTAATTTTTTTTTGTAAGAATTAAATTTTTTTTGTAAGAATTAAATTTTTTTTGTAGGAATTAAATTTTTTTGTACGAATTAAATTTTTTTTGTAAAATTTAAATTTTTTTGCAAGAATTAATTTTTTTTTGAGAAATAAAATTTTTTTTGTAAGAATTAAATTTTTTTTGTAAGAATTAAATTTTATTTGTGAGAATTAAAATTTTATTCCTAAGAAATATTTTTTTTTTGTAAGAATTAAATTTTTATTTGTTACAATTAAAATTTTTTTTAAAGTATTACATTTTTTTGGTAAGAATTAAATTTTTATTTGTTAGAATTGAATTTTTTTTTGTAAGAATTAAATTTTTTGGTAAGAATTAAATTTGTTTTGTAACAATTAAATTTTTATTTGTCAGAATTAATTTATTTTGAGAAAATAAAAATTTCTTCAGAATTAATTTTTTTTCCATAGAATTAAATTTTTTTTGCAAGAATTAAAAATTTTTTCGTTAGAATTTAATTTTTATTGTTAGAATTAAATTTTTTTGTAAGAATTAATTTTTTTTTTGAGAAATAAATTTTATTTTGTAAGAATTAAATTTTTTTGGTAAGAATTAAATTTTTTGTGTAAGAATTACAATTTTTTTGTAAGAATTAAATTTTTTTTGTAAGAATTAATTTTTTTTTGTAAGAATTAAATTTTTTTTGTAAGAATTAAATTTTTTTTGTAAGAATTAAATTTTTTTTGTAAGAATTAATTTTTTTTTGTATGAATTAAATTTTTTGGTAAGAATTAAATTTTCATTTGTTAGAAATAAATTTTTTAAGTAAGAATTAAATTTTTTTGGTAAGAATTAAATTTTTTTGGTTAGAATTAATTTTTTTTTGTAAGAATTAAATTTTTTTTGTAAGAATTAAATTTTTTTTGTAAGAATTAAATTTTTTTGTAAGATTTAAATTTTTTTTGTAAGAATTAATTTTTTTTTGTAAGAACTAAATTTTTTTTGTAATTAAATTTTTTTTGTACGAATTAAATTTTTTTGTACGAATTAAATTTTTTTTGTAAAATTTAAATTTTTTTGCAAGAATTAATTTTTTTTTGAGAAATAAAATTTTTTTTGTAAGAATTAAATTTTTTTGTAAGAATTAAATTTTATTTGTGAGAATTAAAATTTTATTCCTAAGAAATATTTTTTTTTTGTAAGAATTAAATTTTTATTTGTTACAATTAAAATTTTTTTTAAAGTATTACATTTTTTTGGTAAGAATTAAATTTTTATTTGTAGGAATTGAATTTTTTTTGTAAGAATTAAATTTTTTGGTAAGAATTAAATTTCTTTGGTAACAATTAAATTTTTATTTGTCAGAATTAATTTATTTTGAGAAAAAAAAATTTCTTCAAAATTAATTTTTTTTCGATAGAATTAAATTTTTTTTGCAAGAATTAAAAATTTTTTCGTTAGAATTTAATTTTTATTGTTACAATTAAATTTTTTATGTAAGAATTACATTTGTTCTAGAAATCAATTTTTATTGGAAGAATTAAATTGGTTTTGTTAGAAATAAATTTTTTAAGTAAGAATTAAATTTTTTTGGTTAGAATTAAATTTTTATTTGTAAGAATTTAAATTTTTGTTAGAATTAAATGTTATCTGTAAGAATTAATTTTTTTTTGTAAGAATTAAATTTTTTTTGTAAGAATTAATTTTTTTTTTTAAGGATTAAATTTTTTTTGTAAGAATTAAATTTTTTTTGAAAGAATTAAATTTTTTTTGTAAGAATTAAATTTTTTTTGTAAGAATTAATTTTTTTTTTTAGAATTAAATTTTTTTGTTAGAATTAAATTTTTATTTGTGAGAATTAAAATTTTATTCCTAAGAAATAAATTTGTTTTGTAAGAATTAAATTTTTATTTGTTAGAAATATATTTTTTATTGAAAGTATTACATTTTTTTGGTAAGAATTTTATCTGTAACAATTAAATGTTTTTGTAAGAATTAAATTATTTTGTATGAATTAAATTTTTTCGTGTAAGAATTTAATTTTTTCGTGTAAGAATTTAATTTTTTTCTTAGTATTAAATTTTTATTTGTAAGAATTAAATTTTTATTTGTTAGAATTAAATTTTTTTTGTAAGAATTAAATTTTTTTTGTAAGAATTAAAATTTTTTGTAAGAATTAATTTTTTAGTTGTAAGAATTAATTTTTTTTCAGAAAAAAAATTTTTTCGTTAGAATTACTTTTTTTTCTCGATAGAATTACATTTTTTTGCAAGAATTAAATTTTTTTTTGTAAGAATTTAATTTCTTTTGTTAGAATTAAATTTTTTTTGTCAGAATTAATTTCTTTTGTTAGAATTAAATTTTTTTTGTCAGAATTAATTTTTTTTTGAGAAATAAATTTTTATTGTAAGAATTAAATTGGTTTTGTTAGAATTAAATTTTTTCTGTAAGAATTAATTTTGTTTTTTGAGAAACATTTTTTTTGTAAGAATTACATTTGTTCTAGAAATCAATTTTTATTGGAAGAATTAAATTGGTTTTGTTAGAAATAAATTTTTTAAGTAAGAATTAAATTTTTTTGGTAAGAATTAAATTTTTTTGGTTAGAATTAAATTTTTATTTGTAAGAATTTAAATTTTTGTTAGAATTAAATGTTATCTGTAAGAATTAATTTTTTTTTGTAAGAAATAAATTTTTTTTGTAAGAATTAATTTTTATTTGTAAGAATTAAATTTTTTTTGTAAGAATTAAATTTTTTTTGAAAGAATTAAATTTTTTTTGTAAGAATTAAAATTTTTTGTAAGAATTAATTTTTTAGTTGTAAGAATTATTTTTTTTTTTGTAAAATTAAAATTTTTTTTGAATAATTTTTTTGTAATAATTAATTTTTTTGTAAAAATAAATTTTTTTGGTAAGAATTAAATTTTATTTGTAAGAATTTAAATTTTTGTTAGAATTAAATTTTATTTGTAAGAAATCATTTTTTTTTGGAAGAATTAAATTTTTAATTGTTAGAATTATATTTTTTATTGAATGTATTGCATTTTTTTGGTAAGAATTAAATTTTCATTTGTTAGAAATAAATTTTTTTTGTAAGAATTAAATTTTTTTGTAGGAATTAAATTTTTTTGTACGAATTAAATTTTTTTTGTAAAATTTAAATTTTTTTGCAAGAATTAATTTTTTTTTGAGAAATAAAATTTTTTTTGTAAGAATTAAATTTTTTTTGTAAGAATTAAATTTTTTTTGTAAGAATTAATTTTTTTTGTAAGAATTAAATTTTTTGGTAAGAATGAAATTTTCATTTGTTAGAAATAAATTTTTTAAGTAAGAATTAAATTTTTTTGGTAAGAATTAAATTTTTTTGGTTAGAATTAATTTTTTTTTGTAAGAATTAAATTTTTTTGTAAGAATTAAATTTTTTTTGTAAGAATTAATTTTTTCTTGTAAGAATTAAATTTTTATTTGTAAGAATTAAATTTTTATTTGATAGAATTAAATTTTTTTTTGTAAGAATTACATTTTTTTGAAAGAATTACAGTTTTTGTAAGAATTAAATTTTTATATGTAAGAATAAATTATTTTTGAGAAATAATTTTTTTCGTTAGAATTAATTTTTTTTCGATGGAATTAAATTTTTTGCAAGAATTAAATTTTTTTTCTTTCGAATTAATTTTTTTTTGTCAGAATTAAATGTTTTTTGTAAGATTTAATTTTTTTTTTGAGAAATAAATTTTTTTGTAAGAATTAAATTGGTTTTGTAAGCATTAAATTTTTTTCTGCAAGAATTAATTTTGTTTTTTGAGAAATAATTTTTTTTTGTAAGAATTTAATTATTTTGTAAGAATTACATTTTTTGTAAGAATTATATTTTTATTTGTGAGAATTAAATTTTTTCGTGTAAGAATTTAATTTTTTTTTGTAAGAATTAAATTATTTTTGGTCGGAATTAAATTTTTTTTGTAAGAATTAAATTTTTATTTTTAAGAATTAATTTTTATTTAGAAAAAATTTTTTTCATTAGAATTAATTTTTTTTCGATAGAAATAAATTTTTTTGAAAGAATTAAATTTGTTTTCGTTATAATTAAATTTTTTTTGTTAGAATTAAATGTTTTTTGTAAGAATTAATTTTTTTTTGAGAAATAATTTTTTTTTGTAAGTATTAATTTGGTTTTGTAAGAATTAATTTCTTTTTGTAAGAATTAATTTCTTTTTGTAAGAATTATATTTTTTTTGTAAGTATTAAATTTTTTTTGTAAGAATTAAATTTTTTTGTAAGAATTAATTTTTTTTTGTAAGAATTAAATTTTTTTTGTAAGAATTAAATTTTTTTTGTAAGAATTAAATTTTTTTTTAAAGAATTAAATTTTTTTTGTAAGAATTCAATTTCTTTTGTAAGAATTAATTTTGATTTGTAAGAATTAAATTTTTTTGTAAGAATTAAATTTTTTTGTAAGAATTAAATTTTTTTGTAAGAATTAAATTTTTATTTTTAAGAATTAATTTTTTTTTAGAAAAAATTTTTTTCGTTAGAATTAATTTTTTTTCGATAGAATTAATTTTTTTTTTGCAAGAATTAAATTTGTTTTCGTTATAATTAAATTTTCTTGTTAGAATTAAATGTTTTTTGTAAGAATTAATTTTTTTTTCGGAAATAAATTTTTTTTGTAAGAATTAATTCGGTTTTGTAAGAATTAATTTCTTTTTGTAAGAATTATATTTTTTTTGTAAGTGTTAAATTTTTTTTGTAAAAATTAAATTATTATTTGTAAGAATAAATTTTTTTGAGAAAAAATTTTTTTCGTTAGAAATAATTTTTTTTTGTTAGAATTAAATGTTTTTTGTAAGATTTAATTTTTTTTGAGAAATAATTTTTTTTTGTAAGAATTAAATTGGTTTTGTATGCATTAAATTTTTTTCCTTAAGAATTAATTTTATTTTTTGAGAAATAAATTTTTTTTGTAAGAATTTAATTATTTTGTAAGAATTAAATTTTTTTGTAAGAATTATATTTTTATTTGTAAGAATTAAATTTTTTCGTGTAAGAATTTAATTTTATTGTAAGAATTAATTTTTTTGTGTAAAAATAAATTTTTTTTTGTAAGAATTAATTTTTTGAGAAAAAATTTTTTTCGTTAGAATTAATTTTTTTTCGATAGAATTAAATTTTTTTTGTAAGAATTAAATTTTTTGTAAGAATTAATTTTTTTTGTAAGAATTAAATTTTTTTTGTAAGAATTATATTTTTTTGTAAGTATTACATTTTTTTTGTAAAAATTAAATTTTTATTTGTAAGAATAAATTTTTTTGAGAAAAATTTTTTTCGTTAGAAATAATTTTTTTGGTTAGAATTAAATGTTTTTTGTAAGATTTAATTTTTTTTTTGATAAATAAATTTTTTTGGAAAGAATTTAATTATTTTATAATTAAATTTTTTTTCTTAAGAATTAATTTTGTTTTTTGAGAAATAAATTTTTTTTGTAAGAATTTAATTATTTTGTAAGAATTCAATTTTTTTGTAAGAATTAAATTTTTTTGTAAGAATTATATTTTTATTTGTCAGAATTAAAATTTTTTGTTAGAATTAAATTTTTATTTGTGAGAATTAAAATTTTATTCCTAAGAAATAATTTTTTTTGGTAAGAATTAAATTTTTTGTGGGAATTAATTTTTTTTGTAAGAATTAAATTGTTTTTGTAAGAATTAAATTTTTTTGTAAGAACTAAATTTTTTTTGTAAGAATTCAATTTTTTGTAAGAATTAAATTTTTAATTGTTAGAATTATATTTTTTATTGAAAGTATTACATTTTTTTGGTAAGAATTAAATTTTCATTTGTTAGAAATAAATTGTTTTTTGTAAGAATTAAATTTTTTTTGTTAAGAATTAAATTTTTTTGTAATAATTAATTTTTTTGTAAAAATAATTTTTTTTGTAAAAATAAATTTTTTTGGTAAGAATTAAATTTTTTGGTGAGAATTAATTTTTTTTGTAAGAATTAAATTTTTTTGTAAGAATTAAATTTTTTTGTAAGAATTAAATTTTTTTTGTAAGAATGAAATTTTTTTTGTAAGAATTAATTTTTATTGTAAGAATTAATTTTTTTTTGTAAAATTTAAATTTTTTTTTTAATAATTTTTTTTGTATTAATTAATTTTTTGTAAAAATAAATTTTTTTGGTAAGAATTAAATTTTTTGGTGAGAATTAATTTTTTTTGTAAGAATTAAATTATTTTTGTAAGAATTAAATTTTTTTGTAAGAACTAAATTTTTTTTGTAAGAATTCAATTTTTTGTAAGAATTAAAATTTTTTGTAAGAATTAAATTGTTTTTGGAAGAAATAAATTTTTTTTGTAAGAATTAATTTTTTTTGTAAGAATTAAATTTTTTTGTTAGAATTAAATTTTTTTTGTAAGAATTAAATTTTTTTGTAACAATTATTTTTTTTTTAAAAATAAATTTTTTTGGTAAGAATTAAATTTTATTTGTAAGAATTTAAATTTTTGTTAGAATTCAATTTTATATGAAAGAATTAATTTTTTTTTGTAAGAATTCAATTTTTTTGTAAGAATTAAATTTTTTTGTAAGAATTAAATTTTTTTTGTAAGAATGAAATTTTTTTTGTAAGAATTAATTTTTATTGTAAGAATTAATTTTTTTTTGTAAAATTTAAATTTTTTTTTTAATAATTTTTTTTTGTATTAATTAATTTTTTGTAAAAATAAATTTTTTTGGTAAGAATTAAATTTTTTGGTGAGAATTAATTTTTTTTGTAAGAATTAAATTATTTTTGTAAGAATTAAATTTTTTTGTAAGAACTAAATTTTTTTTGTAAGAATTCAATTTTTTGTAAGAATTAAAATTTTTTGTAAGAATTAAATTGTTTTTGGAAGAAATAAATTTTTTTTGTAAGAATTAATTTTTTTTGTAAGAATTAAATTTTTTTGTTAGAATTAAATTTTTTTTGTAAGAATTAAATTTTTTTGTAACAATTATTTTTTTTTTAAAAATAAATTTTTTTGGTAAGAATTAAATTTTATTTGTAAGAATTTAAATTTTTGTTAGAATTCAATTTTATATGAAAGAATTAATTTTTTTTTGTAAGAATTCAATTTTTTTTGTAAGAATTAAATTTTTAATTGTTAGAATTATATTTTTTATTGAAAGTATTACATAAATTTGGTAAGAATTAAATTTTCATTTGTTAGAAATAAATTGTTTTTTGTAAGAATTAAATTTTTTTTTAAAGAATTAAATTTTTTTGTAATAATTAATTTTTTTGTAAAAATAAATTTTTTTGGTAAGAATTAAATTCTTTGGTGAGAATTATTTTTTTTGTAAGAATTAAATTTTTTTGTAAGAATTAAATTTTTTTGTAAGAATTAAATTGTTTTTGTAAGAATTAAATTTTTTTTGTAAGAATTAATTTGGTTTTGTAAGAGTTAAATTTTTTTGGTAAGAATTCATTTGGTTTTGTAAGAGTTAAATTTTTTTGGTAAGAATTAATTTTTTTTTGTAAGAAATAAATTTTTTTGACAGAATTAATTTTTTTTGGTAAGAATTAAATTATTTTTGTAAGAATTAAATTTTTTTGTAAGAATTAAATTTTTTTTGTAAGAATTAAATTTTTTTTGGAAGAAATAAATTTTTTTTGTAAGAATTAATTTTTTTTTAAGAAATAAATTTTTTATGTAAGAATTAATTTGGTTTTGTAAGAGTTAAATTTTTTTGGTAAGAATTAATTTTTTTTTTTTGTAAGAATTAAATTTTTTTGTAAGAATTAATTTTTTTTTTTAGAAATATTTTTTTTTTGTAAGAATTAAAATTTTTTCTGTAAGAATTAATTTTGTTTTTTGAGAAATAATTTTTTTTGTAAGAATTAAATTTTTTTTGTAAGAATTCAATTTTTTTGTAAGAATTAAATTTTTTTGTAGGAATTAAATTTTTTTTGTAAGAACTAAATTTTTTTTGTAAGAATTCAATTTTTTGTAAGAATTAAAATTTTTTGTAAGAATTAAATTGTTTTTGGAAGAAATAAATTTTTTTTGTAAGAATTAATTTTTTTTGTAAGAATTAAATTTTTTTGTTAGAATTAAATTTTTTTTGTAAGAATTAAATTTTTTGTAATAATTATTTTTTTTGTAAAAATAAATTTTTTTGGTAAGAATTAAATTTTATTTGTAAGAATTTAAATTTTTGTTAGAATTCAATTTTATTTGAAAGAATTAATTTTTTTTTGTAAGAATTCAATTTTTTTGTAAGAATTAAATTTTTAATTGTTAGAATTATATTTTTTATTGAAAGTATTACATAAATTTGGTAAGAATTAAATTTTCATTTGTTAGAAATAAATTGTTTTTTGTAAGAATTAAATTTTTTTTGTTAAGAATTAAATTTTTTTGTAATAATTAATTTTTTTGTAAAAATAAATTTTTTTGGTAAGAATTAAATTCTTTGGTGAGAATTAATTTTTTTTGTAAGAATTAAATTTTTTTGTAAGAATTAAATTTTTTTGTAAGAATTAAATTTTTTTTGTAAGAATTAAATTTTTTTTGTAAGAATTAATTTTTTTTGTAAGAATTAATTTTTTTTTGTAAAATTTAAAATTTTTTTTGAATAATTTTTTTTTTGTATTAATTAATTTTTTGTAAAAATAAATTTTTTTGGTAAGAATTAAATTTTTTGGTGAGAATTAATTTTTTTTGTAAGAATTAAATTTTTTTTATAAGAATTAAACTTTTATTTGTTAGAATTGGATTTTTTTGTAAGAATTAAATTTTTATTAGATAGAATTAATTTTTTTTTTGTAAGAATTAAATTTTTTTGTAAGAATTAAATTGTTTTTGTAAGAATTAAATTTTTTTTGTAAGAATTAATTTGGTTTTGTAAGAGTTAAATTTTTTTGGTAAGAATTAATTTGGTTTTGTAAGAGTTCAATTTTTTTGGTAAGAATTAATTTTTTTTTTGTAAGAAATAAATTTTTTTGACAGAATTAATTTTTTTTGGTAAGAATTAAATTATTTTTGTAAGAATTAAATTTTTTTGTAAGAACTAAATTTTTTTTGTAAGAATTCAATTTTTTTGTACGAATTAAAATTTTTTGTAAGAATTAAATTGTTTTTGGAAGAATTACATTTTTTTGTTAGAATTAAATTTTTTTTGTAAGAATTAAATTTTTTTTGTAAGAATTAAATTTTTTTTGTAAGAATTAAATTTTTTTTGTAAGAATTAAATTTTTTTTGTAAGAATTAAATTTTTTTTGGAAGAAATAAATTTTTTTTGTAAGAATTAATTTTTTTTTAAGAAATAAATTTTTTATGTAAGAATTAATTTGGTTTTGTAAGAGTTAAATTTTTTTGGTAAGAATTAATTTTTTTTTTGTAAGAATTAAATTTTTTTGTAAGAATTAATTTTTTTTTTTAGGAATATTTTTTTTTTGTAAGAATTAAAATTTTTTCTGTAAGAATTAATTTTGTTTTTTGAGAAATAATTTTTTTTGTAAGAATTAAATTTTTTTTGTAAGAATTCAATTTTTTTGTAAGAATTAAATTTTTTTGTAGGAATTAAATTTTTTTTGTAAGAACTAAATTTTTTTTGTAAGAATTAAATTATTTTTGTAAGAATTAAATTTTTTTTGTAAGAATTAATTTTTTTGTAAAAATAAATTTTTTTGGTAAGAATTAAATTTTATTTGTAAGAATTAAATTTTTTTTGTAAGAATTCAATTTTTTTGTAAGAATTCAATTTTTTTGTAAGAATTAAATTTTTTTGTAAGAATTATATTTTTATTTGTCAGAATTAAATTTTTTTGTTAGAATTAAATTTTTATTTGTGAGAATTAAAATTTTATTCCTAAGAAATAATTTTTTTTGGTAAGAATTAAATTTTTTTGTGGGAATTAATTTTTTTTGTAAGAATTAAATTTTTTTGTAAGAATTAAATTTTTTTGTAAGAATTAAATTTTTTTTGTAAGAATTAAATTTTTTTTGTAAGAATTATTTTTTTTGTATGAATTAATTTTTTTTTGTAAAATTTAAATTTTTTTTTGCATAATTTTTTTTTGTATTAATTAATTTTTTGTAAAAATAAATTTTTTTGGTAAGAATTAAATTTTTTTTATAAGAATTAAATTTTTATTTGTTAGAATTGAATTTTTGTGTAAGAATTAAATATTTTGTAAGATTTAATTTTTTTTCGAGAAATAATTTTTTTTTGTAAGATTTAATTTTTTTTTTTGAGAAATAATTTTTTTTTGTAACAATTAAATTGGTTTTGTAAGCATTAAATTTTTTTCTGTAAGAATTAATTTTGTTTTTTGAGAAATAAATTATTTTGTATGAATTAAATTTTTTTTGTAAGAATTAATTTTTTTGTAAGAATAAAATTTTTATTTGTAAGAATTAATTTTTTCGAGAAAAAATTTTTTACGTTAGAATTAATTTTTTTTCGATAGAATTAAATTTTTTTGTAAGAATTAATTTTTTTTTTTAGAAATAAAATTTTATATGTAAGAATTAAAATTTATCTTGTAACAATTAAATTTTTTCGGTTAAGAATTTAATTTTTTTGTAAGAATTAATTTTTTTTGTAAGAATTATTTTTTTTTGTAAAATTTAAATTTTTTTTGAATAATTTTTTTTATAATAATTAATTTTTTTTATAATAATTAATTTTTTTGTAAAAATAAATTTTTTTGGTAAGAATTAAATTTTATTTGTAAGAATTTAAATTTTTGTTAGAATTCAATTTTATATGAAAGAATTAATTTTTTTTTGTAAGAATTCAATTTTTTTTGTAAGAATTAAATTTTTAATTGTTAGAATTATATTTTTTATTGAAAGTATTACATAAATTTGGTAAGAATTAAATTTTCATTTGTTAGAAATAAATTGTTTTTTGTAAGAATTAAATTTTTTTTTTAAGAATTAAATTTTTTTGTAATAATTAATTTTTTTGTAAAAATAAATTTTTTTGGTAAGAATTAAATTCTTTGGTGAGAATTATTTTTTTTGTAAGAATTAAATTTTTTTGTAAGAATTAAATTTTTTTGTAAGAATTAAATTGTTTTTGTAAGAATTAAATTTTTTTTGTAAGAATTAATTTGGTTTTGTAAGAGTTAAATTTTTTTGGTAAGAATTCATTTGGTTTTGTAAGAGTTAAATTTTTTTGGTAAGAATTAATTTTTTTTTGTAAGAAATAAATTTTTTTGACAGAATTAATTTTTTTTGGTAAGAATTAAATTATTTTTGTAAGAATTAAATTTTTTTGTAAGAATTAAATTTTTTTTGTAAGAATTAAATTTTTTTTGGAAGAAATAAATTTTTTTTGTAAGAATTAATTTTTTTTTAAGAAATAAATTTTTTATGTAAGAATTAATTTGGTTTTGTAAGAGTTAAATTTTTTTGGTAAGAATTAATTTTTTTTTTTGTAAGAATTAAATTTTTTTGCAAGAATTAATTTTTTTTTTTAGAAATATTTTTTTTTTGTAAGAATTAAAATTTTTTCTGTAAGAATTAATTTTGTTTTTTGAGAAATAATTTTTTTTGTAAGAATTAAATTTTTTTTGTAAGAATTCAATTTTTTTGTAAGAATTAAATTTTTTTGTAGGAATTAAATTTTTTTTGTAAGAACTAAATTTTTTTTGTAAGAATTCAATTTTTTGTAAGAATTAAAATTTTTTGTAAGAATTAAATTGTTTTTGGAAGAAATAAATTTTTTTTGTAAGAATTAATTTTTTTTGTAAGAATTAAATTTTTTTGTTAGAATTAAATTTTTTTTGTAAGAATTAAATTTTTTGTAATAATTATTTTTTTTGTAAAAATAAATTTTTTTGGTAAGAATTAAATTTTATTTGTAAGAATTTAAATTTTTGTTAGAATTCAATTTTATTTGAAAGAATTAATTTTTTTTTGTAAGAATTCAATTTTTTTGTAAGAATTAAATTTTTAATTGTTAGAATTATATTTTTTATTGAAAGTATTACATAAATTTGGTAAGAATTAAATTTTCATTTGTTAGAAATAAATTGTTTTTTGTAAGAATTAAATTTTTTTTGTTAAGAATTAAATTTTTTTGTAATAATTAATTTTTTTGTAAAAATAAATTTTTTTGGTAAGAATTAAATTCTTTGGTGAGAATTAATTTTTTTTGTAAGAATTAAATTTTTTTGTAAGAATCAAATTTTTTTGTAAGAATTAAATTTTTTTTGTAAGAATTAAATTTTTTTTGTAAGAATTAATTTTTTTTGTAAGAATTAATTTTTTTTTGTAAAATTTAAATTTTTTTTTGAATAATTTTTTTTTTGTATTAATTAATTTTTTGTAAAAATAAATTTTTTTGGTAAGAATTAAATTTTTTGGTGAGAATTAATTTTTTTTGTAAGAATTAAATTTTTTTTATAAGAATTAAACTTTTATTTGTTAGAATTGGATTTTTTTGTAAGAATTAAATTTTTATTAGATAGAATTAATTTTTTTTTTGTAAGAATTAAATTTTTTTGTAAGAATTAAATTGTTTTTGTAAGAATTAAATTTTTTTTGTAAGAATTAATTTGGTTTTGTAAGAGTTAAATTTTTTTGGTAAGAATTAATTTGGTTTTGTAAGAGTTCAATTTTTTTGGTAAGAATTAATTTTTTTTTTGTAAGAAATAAATTTTTTTGACAGAATTAATTTTTTTTGGTAAGAATTAAATTATTTTTGTAAGAATTAAATTTTTTTTGTAAGAATTAATTTTTTTGTAAAAATAAATTTTTTTGGTAAGAATTAAATTTTATTTGTAAGAATTAAATTTTTTTTGTAAGAATTCAATTTTTTTGTAAGAATTCAATTTTTTTGTAAGAATTAAATTTTTTTGTAAGAATTATATTTTTATTTGTCAGAATTAAATTTTTTTGTTAGAATTAAATTTTTATTTGTGAGAATTAAAATTTTATTCCTAAGAAATAATTTTTTTTGGTAAGAATTAAATTTTTTTGTGGGAATTAATTTTTTTTGTAAGAATTAAATTTTTTTGTAAGAATTAAATTTTTTTGTAAGAATTAAATTTTTTTTGTAAGAATTAAATTTTTTTTGTAAGAATTATTTTTTTTGTACGAATTAATTTTTTTTTGTAAAATTTAAATTTTTTTTTGCATAATTTTTTTTTGTATTAATTAATTTTTTGTAAAAATAAATTTTTTTGGTAAGAATTAAATTTTTTTTATAAGAATTAAATTTTTATTTGTTAGAATTGAATTTTTGTGTAAGAATTAAATATTTTGTAAGATTTAATTTTTTTTCGAGAAATAATTTTTTTTTGTAAGATTTAATTTTTTTTTTTGAGAAATAATTTTTTTTTGTAACAATTAAATTGGTTTTGTAAGCATTAAATTTTTTTCTGTAAGAATTAATTTTGTTTTTTGAGAAATAAATTATTTTGTATGAATTAAATTTTTTTTGTAAGAATTAATTTTTTTGTAAGAATAAAATTTTTATTTGTAAGAATTAATTTTTTCGAGAAAAAATTTTTTACGTTAGAATTAATTTTTTTTCGATAGAATTAAATTTTTTTGTAAGAATTAATTTTTTTTTTTAGAAATAAAATTTTATATGTAAGAATTAAAATTTATCTTGTAACAATTAAATTTTTTCGGTTAAGAATTTAATTTTTTTGTAAGAATTAATTTTTTTTGTAAGAATTATTTTTTTTTGTAAAATTTAAAATTTTTTTGAATAATTTTTTTTATAATAATTAATTTTTTTTATAATAATTAATTTTTTTGTAAAAATAAATTTTTTTGGTAAGAATTAAATTTTATTTGTAAGAATTTAAATTTTTGTTAGAATTAAATTTTATTTGTAAGAAATCATTTTTTTTGGAAGAATTAAATTTTTAATTGTTAGAATTATATTTTTTATTGAATGTATTACATTTTTTGGTAAGAATTAAATTTTCATTTGTTAGAAATAAATTTTTTAAGTAAGAATTAAATTTTTTTGGTAAGAATTAAATTTTTTTGGTTAGAATTAATTTTTTTTTGTAAGAATTAAATTTTTTTGTAAGAATTAAATTTTTTTTGTAAGAATTAATTTTTTCTTGTAAGAATTAAATTTTTTTTGTAAGAATTAAATTTTTTTGTAGGAATTAAATTTTTTTGTACGAATTAAATTTTTTTTGTAAAATTTAAATTTTTTTGCAAGAATTAATTTTTTTTTGAGAAATAAAATTTTTTTTGTAAGAATTAAATTTTTTTTGTAAGAATTAATTTTTTTTTGTAAGAATTAAATTTTTTTTGTAAGAATTAAATTTTTTTTGTAAGAATTAAATTTTTTTTGTAAGAATTAATTTTTTTTGTAAGAATTAAATTTTTTGGGAAGAATTAAATTTTTATTTGTTAGAAATAAATTTTTTAAGTAAGAATTAAATTTTTTTCGTAAGAATTAAATTTTTTTGGTTAGAATTAATTTTTTTTTGTAAGAATTAAATTTTTTTGTAAGAATTAAATTTTTTTTGTAAGAATTAATTTTGTCTTGTAAGAATTAAATTTTTTTGTAAGAATTAAATTTTTTTGTAGGAATTAAATTTTTTTGTACGAATTAAATTTTTTTTGTAAAATTTAAATTTTTTTGCAAGAATTAATTTTTTTTTGAGAAATAAAATTTTTTTTGTAAGAATTAAATTTTTTTTGTAAGAATTAAATTTTTTTTGTAAGAATTAATTTTTTTTGTAAGAATTAAATTTTTTGGTAAGAATGAAATTTTCATTTGTTAGAAATAAATTTTTTAAGTAAGAATTAAATTTTTTTGGTAAGAATTAAATTTTTTTGGTTAGAATTAATTTTTTTTTGTAAGAATTAAATTTTTTTGTAAGAATTAAATTTTTTTTGTAAGAATTAATTTTTTCTTGTAAGAATTAATTTTTTTTTGTAAGAATTAAATTTTTTTGTAGGAATTAAATTTTTTTGTACGAATTAAATTTTTTTTGTAAAATTTAAATTTTTTTGCAAGAATTAATTTTTTTTTAGAAATAAAATTTTTTTTGTAAGAATTAAATTTTTTTTGTAACAATTAAATTTTATTTGTGAGAATTAAAATTTTATACCTAAGAAATATTTTTTTTTTGTAAGAATTAAATTTTTATTTGTTACAATTAAAAATTTTTTTTAAAGTATTACATTTTTTTGGTAAGAATTAAATTTTTATTTGTTAGAATTGAATGTTTTTTTGTAAGAATTAAATTTTTTTGGTAAGAATTAAATTTCTTTGGTAACAATTAAATTTTTATTTGTCAGAATTAATTTATTTTGAGAAAAAAAAATTTCTTCAAAATTAATTTTTTTTCGATAGAATTAAATTTTTTTTGCAAGAATTAAAAATTTTTTCGTTAGAATTTAATTTTTATTGTTACAATTAAATTTTTTTTGTAAGAATTAAATTTTTTTTGTAAGAATTAAATTTTTTTGTAAGAATTAATTTTTTAGTTGTAAGAATTAATTTTTTTTCAGAAAAAATTTTCTTTCGTTAGAATTACTTTTTTTTCTCGATAGAATTACATTTTTTTTGCAAGAATTAAATTTTTTTTCGTAAGAATTTAATTTCTTTTGTTAGAATTAAATTTTTTTGTCAGAATTAATTTCTTTTGTTAGAATTAAATTTTTTTTGTCAGAATTAATTTTTTTTTGAGAAATAAATTTTTATTGTAAGAATTAAATTGGTTTTGTTAGAATTAAATTTTTTCTGTAAGAATTAATTTTGTTTTTTGAGAAACATTTTTTTTTGTAAGAATTTAATTATATTGTAAGAATTAAATTTGTTGCTGTAAGAATTTAATTTTTTTGTAAGAATTAAATTTTTTTTGTAAGAATTAAATTTTTTTTGTAAGAATTAATTTTTTAGTTGTAAGCATTAATTTTTTTCCAGAAAAAATTTTTTTTCGTTAGAATTAATTTTTTTTCTCGATAGAATTAAATTTTTTTGCAAGAATTAAAATTTTTTTCGAATGAATTTAATTTTTTTTGTTAGAATTAATTTTTTTTGTTAGAATTAAATTTTTATTTGTGAGAATTAAAATTTTATTCCTAAGAAATAATTTTTTTTGGTAAAATTTAAATTTTTTTGTAAGAATTAATTTTTTGTGAGAATTTATTTTTTTTTGTAATATTTAAATTTTTTTTGAATAATTTTTTTTGTAATAATTATTTTTTTTGTAAAAATAAATTTTTATGGTAAGAATTAAATTTTTTTGTAAGAATTAAATTTTTTTTGTAAGAATTCAATTTTATTTGTAAGAATTAAAATTTCTTTTGTAACAATGAAATTTTTTCGGTTAAGAATTTAATTGTTTTGTAAGAATTAATTTTTTTTGTAAGAATTAATTTTTTTTTTAGATTTAAATTTTTCTTTGAAAGAATTAATTTTTTTTTGTAAGAATTAAAATTTTTTTGTAAGAATTAAATTTTTTGTAGGAATTAAATTTTTTTGTACGAATTAAATTTTTTTTGTAAAATTTAAATTTTTTTGCAAGAATTAATTTTTTTTTGAGAAATAAAATTTTTTTTGTAAGAATTAAATTTTTTTTGTAAGAATTAATTTTTTTTTGTAAGAATTAAATTTTTTTTGTAAGAATTAAATTTTTTTTGTAAGAATTAAATTTTTTTTGTAAGAATTAATTTTTTTTGTAAGAATTAAATTTTTTGGGAAGAATTAAATTTTTATTTGTTAGAAATAAATTTTTTAAGTAAGAATTAAATTTTTTTCGTAAGAATTAAATTTTTTTGGTTAGAATTAATTTTTTTTTGTAAGAATTAAATTTTTTTGTAAGAATTAAATTTTTTTTGTAAGAATTAATTTTGTCTTGTAAGAATTAAATTTTTTTGTAAGAATTAAATTTTTTTGTAGGAATTAAATTTTTTTGTACGAATTAAATTTTTTTTGTAAAATTTAAATTTTTTTGCAAGAATTAATTTTTTTTTGAGAAATAAAATTTTTTTTGTAAGAATTAAATTTTTTTTGTAAGAATTAAATTTTTTTTGTAAGAATTAATTTTTTTTGTAAGAATTAAATTTTTTGGTAAGAATGAAATTTTCATTTGTTAGAAATAAATTTTTTAAGTAAGAATTAAATTTTTTTGGTAAGAATTAAATTTTTTTGGTTAGAATTAATTTTTTTTTGTAAGAATTAAATTTTTTTGTAAGAATTAAATTTTTTTTGTAAGAATTAATTTTTTCTTGTAAGAATTAATTTTTTTTTGTAAGAATTAAATTTTTTTGTAGGAATTAAATTTTTTTGTACGAATTAAATTTTTTTTGTAAAATTTAAATTTTTTTGCAAGAATTAATTTTTTTTTAGAAATAAAATTTTTTTTGTAAGAATTAAATTTTTTTTGTAACAATTAAATTTTATTTGTGAGAATTAAAATTTTATACCTAAGAAATATTTTTTTTTTGTAAGAATTAAATTTTTATTTGTTACAATTAAAAATTTTTTTTAAAGTATTACATTTTTTTGGTAAGAATTAAATTTTTATTTGTTAGAATTGAATGTTTTTTTGTAAGAATTAAATTTTTTTGGTAAGAATTAAATTTCTTTGGTAACAATTAAATTTTTATTTGTCAGAATTAATTTATTTTGAGAAAAAAAAATTTCTTCAAAATTAATTTTTTTTCGATAGAATTAAATTTTTTTTGCAAGAATTAAAAATTTTTTCGTTAGAATTTAATTTTTATTGTTACAATTAAATTTTTTTTGTAAGAATTAAATTTTTTTTGTAAGAATTAAATTTTTTTGTAAGAATTAATTTTTTAGTTGTAAGAATTAATTTTTTTTCAGAAAAAATTTTCTTTCGTTAGAATTACTTTTTTTTCTCGATAGAATTACATTTTTTTTGCAAGAATTAAATTTTTTTTCGTAAGAATTTAATTTCTTTTGTTAGAATTAAATTTTTTTGTCAGAATTAATTTCTTTTGTTAGAATTAAATTTTTTTTGTCAGAATTAATTTTTTTTTGAGAAATAAATTTTTATTGTAAGAATTAAATTGGTTTTGTTAGAATTAAATTTTTTCTGTAAGAATTAATTTTGTTTTTTGAGAAACATTTTTTTTTGTAAGAATTTAATTATATTGTAAGAATTAAATTTGTTGCTGTAAGAATTTAATTTTTTTGTAAGAATTAAATTTTTTTTGTAAGAATTAAATTTTTTTTGTAAGAATTAATTTTTTAGTTGTAAGCATTAATTTTTTTCCAGAAAAAATTTTTTTTCGTTAGAATTAATTTTTTTTCTCGATAGAATTAAATTTTTTTGCAAGAATTAAAATTTTTTTCGAATGAATTTAATTTTTTTTGTTAGAATTAATTTTTTTTGTTAGAATTAAATTTTTATTTGTGAGAATTAAAATTTTATTCCTAAGAAATAATTTTTTTTGGTAAAATTTAAATTTTTTTGTAAGAATTAATTTTTTGTGAGAATTTATTTTTTTTTGTAATATTTAAATTTTTTTTGAATAATTTTTTTTGTAATAATTATTTTTTTTGTAAAAATAAATTTTTATGGTAAGAATTAAATTTTTTTGTAAGAATTAAATTTTTTTTGTAAGAATTCAATTTTATTTGTAAGAATTAAAATTTCTTTTGTAACAATGAAATTTTTTCGGTTAAGAATTTAATTGTTTTGTAAGAATTAATTTTTTTTGTAAGAATTAATTTTTTTTTTAGATTTAAATTTTTCTTTGAAAGAATTAATTTTTTTTTGTAAGAATTAAAATTTTTTTGTAAGAATTAAATTTTTTTGTAAGAATTAAATTTCTTTTGTAAGAATTAATTTTGATTTGTAAGAATTAAATTTTTTTGTAAGAATTAATTTTTTTTTGCAAGAATTAAATTTTTTTTGTAAGAATTAATTTTTTTTTGTAAGAATTAAATTTTTTTGTTAGAATTAAATTTATATTTTTGAGAATTAAAATTTTATTTCTAAGAAATATTTTTTTTTGTAAGAATTAAATTTTTATTTGTTACAATTAAATTTTTTTTTGAAATTATTACATTATTTTGGGAAGAATTAAATTTTTATATGTTAGAATTGAATTTTGTTTTGTAAGAATTAAATTTTTTTTGAAAGGATTAAAATTTTTTGTAAGAATTAAATTTATTTGTAAGAATTAATTTTTTTTGCAAGAATTAAATTTTTTTGTAAGAATTAATTTTTTTTGTAAGAATTAAATTTTTTGTTAGAATTAAATTTTTTTTGTAAGAATTAAATTTTTTTTCTAGGAGTTAAAATTTTTTGTACGAATTAAATTTTTTTTGTAAAATTTAAATTTTTTGCAAGAATTAATTTTTTTTTGAGAAATAAAATTTTTTTTGTAAGAATTAAATTTTTTTGGTAAGAATTAAATTCCTTTGGTAACAATTAAATTTTTATTTGTCAGAATTAATTTATTTTGAGAAAAAAAAATTTCTTCAGAATTAATTTTTTTTTCGATAGAATTAAATTTTTTTTGCAAGAATTAAAATTTTTTTCGTTAGAATTTAATTTTTATTGTTACAATTAAATTTTTATTGTAAGAATTACATTTTTTTTAGCAATCAATTTTTATTGGAAGAATTAAATTGGTTTTGTTAGAAATAAATTTTTTAAGTAAGAATTAAATTTTTTTGGTAAGAATTAAATTTTTTTGGTTAGAATTAAATTTTTATTTGTAAGAATTTAAATTTTTGTTAGAATTAAATTTTATCTGTAAGAATTAATTTTTTTTGTAAGAATTAAATTTTTTTTGTAAGAATTAATTTTTTTTTGAAAGAATTAAATTTTTTTTGTAAGAATTAAATTTTTTGTAAGAATTAAATTCTTTCGTTTAAGAATTTAATTTTTTTGTAAGAATTAAATTTTAATTTGTAAAAATTCAATTATTTTGTACGAATTAAATTTTTTCGTGGAAGAATTTAATTTTTTTGTAAGAATTAAATTTTATTTTGTAAAAATTTAATTATTTTGTAAGAATTAAATTTTTTTTGTAAGAATTAAATTTTTTTTGGAAGTATTAAATTTTTATTTGTAAGAATTAAATTTTTATTTGTTAGAATTAAATTTTTTTTGTAAGAATTAAATTTTTTTTGTAAGAATTAAATTTTTTTGTAAGAATTAATTTTTTAGTTGTAAGAATTAATTTTTTTTCAGAAAAAAATTTTTTTCGTTAGAATTACTTTTTTTTCTCGATAGAATTACATTTTTTTTGCAAGAATTAAATTTTTATTTCTAAGAATTTAATTTCTTTTGTTAGAATTAAATTTTTTTTGTCAGAATTAATTTCTTTGTTAGAATTAAATTTTTTTTGTAAGAATTAATTTTTTTTTTAGAAATAAATTTTTATTGTAAGAATTAAATTTGTGGTTTTGTTAGAATTAAATTTTTTCTGTATGAATTAATTTTGTTTTTTGAGAAACATTTTTTTTTGTAAGAATTTAATTATATTGTAAGAATTAAATTTTTTCCTGTAAGAATTTAATTTTTTGTAAGAATTAAATTTTTTTCGTATGAATTTAATTTTTTTTGTTAGAATTAAATTTTTTTGTTAGAATTAAATTTTTATCTGTGAGAATTAAAATATTATTCCTAAGAAATAATTTTTTTTGGTAAAATTTAAAATTTTTTGTAAGAATTAATTTTTTTTTTGGAAATAAAATTTTATTTGTAAGAATTAAAATTTCTTTTGTAACAATGAAATTTTTTCGGTTCAGAATTTAATTTTTTTGTAAGAATTAAATTTTTTTTGGAAGTATTAAATTTTTATTTGTAAGAATTTAATTTTTATTTGTTAGAATTAAATTTTTTTTGTAAGAATTAAATTTTTTTTGTTAGAATTCAAATTTATTTGTAAGAATTAAATTTTTTGTAAGAATTAAATTTATTTTGTAAGAATTAAATTTTTTTTGTAAGAATTAAATTTTTTTGTAAGAATTAAATTTTTTTGTTAGAATTAAGTTTTTATTTGTGAGGATTAAAATTTTATTCCTAAGAAATAATTTTTTTTTGTAAGAATTAAATTTTTAATTGTTAGAATTATATTTTTTATTGAAAGTGTTACATTTTTTTGGTAAGAATTGAATTTTCATTTGTTAGAAATAAATTGTTTTTTGTAAGAATTATTTTTTTTTGTTAAGAATTAAATTTTTTTGTAATAATTAATTTTTTTGTAAAAATGAATTTTTTTGGTAAGAATTAAATTTTATTTATAAGAATTTAAATATTTGTTAGAATTAAATTATTTGGTAAGAATTACATTTTTTGTAATAATTAATTTTTTTGGTTGGAATTAAATTTTTATTTCTAAGAATTAATTTTTTTTTAGTAACAAATAAATGTTTTTGTAAGAATTAAATTTTTTTTGTAAGAATTAATTTTTTTTTGTAAGAATTAAATTTTTATTTGTAAGAATTAATTTTTTCGAGAAAAATTTTTTTTCGTTAGAATTAATTTTTTTTCGATAGAATTAAATTTTTTTGTAAGAATTAATTTTTTTTTTGAGAAATAAAATTTTATATGTAAGAATTAAAATTTCTTTTGTAACAATTAAATTTTTTCGGATAAGAATTTAATTTTTTTGTAAGAATTAATTTTTTTTGTAAGAATTAATTTTTTAGTTGTAAGCATTAATTTTTTTCCAGAAAAATTTTTTTTTCGTTAGAATTAATTTTTTTTCTCGATAGAATTAAATTTTTTTGCAAGAATTAAAATTTTTTTCGAATGAATTTAATTTTTTTTGTTAGAATTAATTTTTTTTGTTAGAATTAAATTTTTATTTGTGAGAATTAAAATTTTATTCCTAAGAAATAATTTTTTTTGGTAAAATTTAAATTTTTTTGTAAGAATTAATTTTTTGTGAGAATTTATTTTTTTTTGTAATATTTAAATTTTTTTTGAATAATTTTTTTTGTAATAATTATTTTTTTTGTAAAAATAAATTTTTATGGTAAGAATTAAATTTTTTTGTAAGAATTAAATTTTTTTGTAAGAATTCAATTTTATTTGTAAGAATTAAAATTTCTTTTGTAACAATGAAATTTTTTCGGTTAAGAATTTAATTGTTTTGTAAGAATTAATTTTTTTTGTAAGAATTAATTTTTTTTTTAGATTTAAATTTTTCTTTGAAAGAATTAATTTTTTTTTGTAAGAATTAAAATTTTTTTGTAAGAATTAAATTTTTTTGTAAGAATTAAATTTCTTTTGTAAGAATTAATTTTGATTTGTAAGAATTAAATTTTTTTGTAAGAATTAATTTTTTTTTGCAAGAATTAAATTTTTTTTGTAAGAATTAATTTTTTTTTGTAAGAATTAAATTTTTTTGTTAGAATTAAATTTATATTTTTGAGAATTAAAATTTTATTTCTAAGAAATATTTTTTTTTGTAAGAATTAAATTTTTATTTGTTACAATTAAATTTTTTTTTGAAATTATTACATTATTTTGGGAAGAATTAAATTTTTATATGTTAGAATTGAATTTTGTTTTGTAAGAATTAAATTTTTTTTGAAAGGATTAAAATTTTTTGTAAGAATTAAATTTATTTGTAAGAATTAATTTTTTTTGCAAGAATTAAATTTTTTTGTAAGAATTAATTTT
The DNA here is from genome assembly GCA_946251845.1 of Andrena fulva. Classification (NCBI taxonomy): domain Eukaryota; kingdom Metazoa; phylum Arthropoda; class Insecta; order Hymenoptera; family Andrenidae; genus Andrena; species Andrena fulva. The sequence continues at coordinate 480,308 of CAMITZ010000207.1, forward strand.
TTTTGTAAGAATTAAATTTTTTGTTAGAATTAAATTTTTTTTGTAAGAATTAAATTTTTTTTGTAGGAGTTAAAATTTTTTGTACGAATTAAATTTTTTTTGTAAAATTTAAATTTTTTGCAAGAATTAATTTTTTTTTGAGAAATAAAATTTTTTTTGTAAGAATTAAATTTTTTTGGTAAGAATTAAATTCCTTTGGTAACAATTAAATTTTTATTTGTCAGAATTAATTTATTTTGAGAAAAAAAAAATTTCTTCAGAATTAATTTTTTTTTCGATAGAATTAAATTTTTTTTGCAAGAATTAAAATTTTTTTCGTTAGAATTTAATTTTTATTGTTACAATTAAATTTTTATTGTAAGAATTACATTTTTTTTAGCAATCAATTTTTATTGGAAGAATTAAATTGGTTTTGTTAGAAATAAATTTTTTAAGTAAGAATTAAATTTTTTTGGTAAGAATTAAATTTTTTTGGTTAGAATTAAATTTTTATTTATAAGAATTTAAATTTTTGTTAGAATTAAATTTTATCTGTAAGAATTAATTTTTTTTGTAAGAATTAAATTTTTTTTGTAAGAATTAATTTTTTTTTGTAAGAATTAAATTTTTTTTGTAAGAATTAAATTTTTTTGTAAGAATTAAATTCTTTCGTTTAAGAATTTAATTTTTTTGTAAGAATTAAATTTTAATTTGTAAAAATTCAATTATTTTGTACGAATTAAATTTTTTCGTGGAAGAATTTAATTTTTTTGTAAGAATTAAATTTTATTTTGTAAAAATTTAATTATTTTGTAAGAATTAAATTTTTTTTGTAAGAATTAAATTTTTTTTGGAAGTATTAAATTTTTATTTGTAAGAATTAAATTTTTATTTGTTAGAATTAAATTTTTTTTGTAAGAATTAAATTTTTTTTGTAAGAATTAAATTTTTTTGTAAGAATTAATTTTTTAGTTGTAAGAATTAATTTTTTTTCAGAAAAAAATTTTTTTCGTTAGAATTACTTTTTTTTCTCGATAGAATTACATTTTTTTTGCAAGAATTAAATTTTTATTTCTAAGAATTTAATTTCTTTTGTTAGAATTAAATTTTTTTTGTCAGAATTAATTTCTTTGTTAGAATTAAATTTTTTTTGTAAGAATTAATTTTTTTTTTAGAAATAAATTTTTATTGTAAGAATTAAATTTGTGGTTTTGTTAGAATTAAATTTTTTCTGTATGAATTAATTTTGTTTTTTGAGAAACATTTTTTTTTGTAAGAATTTAATTATATTGTAAGAATTAAATTTTTTCCTGTAAGAATTTAATTTTTTGTAAGAATTAAATTTTTTTCGTATGAATTTAATTTTTTTTGTTAGAATTAAATTTTTTTGTTAGAATTAAATTTTTATCTGTGAGAATTAAAATATTATTCCTAAGAAATAATTTTTTTTGGTAAAATTTAAAATTTTTTGTAAGAATTAATTTTTTTTTTTGGAAATAAAATTTTATTTGTAAGAATTAAAATTTCTTTTGTAACAATGAAATTTTTTCGGTTCAGAATTTAATTTTTTTGTAAGAATTAAATTTTTTTTGGAAGTATTAAGTTTTTATTTGTAAGAATTTAATTTTTATTTGTTAGAATTAAATTTTTTTTGTAAGAATTAAATTTTTTTTGTTAGAATTCAAATTTATTTGTAAGAATTAAATTTTTTGTAAGAATTAAATTTATTTTGTAAGAATTAAATTTTTTTTGTAAGAATTAAATTTTTTTGTAAGAATTAAATTTTTTTGTTAGAATTAAGTTTTTATTTGTGAGGATTAAAATTTTATTCCTAAGAAATAATTTTTTTTTGTAAGAATTAAATTTTTAATTGTTAGAATTATATTTTTTATTGAAAGTGTTACATTTTTTTGGTAAGAATTGAATTTTCATTTGTTAGAAATAAATTGTTTTTTGTAAGAATTATTTTTTTTTGTTAAGAAATAAATTTTTTTGTAATAATTAATTTTTTTGTAAAAATGAATTTTTTTGGTAAGAATTAAATTTTATTTATAAGAATTTAAATATTTGTTAGAATTAAATTATTTGGTAAGAATTACATTTTTTGTAATAATTAATTTTTTTGGTTGGAATTAAATTTTTATTTCTAAGAATTAATTTTTTTTTAGTAACAAATAAATGTTTTTGTAAGAATTAAATTTTTTTTGTAAGAATTAATTTTTTTTTGTAAGAATTAAATTTTTATTTGTAAGAATTAATTTTTTCGAGAAAAATTTTTTTTCGTTAGAATTAATTTTTTTTCGATAGAATTAAATTTTTTTGTAAGAATTAATTTTTTTTTTGAGAAATAAAATTTTATATGTAAGAATTAAAATTTCTTTTGTAACAATTAAATTTTTTCGGATAAGAATTTAATTTTTTTGTAAGAATTAATTTTTTTTGTAAGAATTAATTTTTTTTGTAAAATTTAAATTTTTTTTGAATAATTTTTTTTTGTAATAATTAATTTTTTTGTAAAAATAATTTTTTTTTGGTAAGAATTAAATTTTATTTGTAAGAATTTAAATTTTTGTTAGAATTAAATTTTATTTGTAAGAAATAATTTTTTTATGGAAGAATTAAATTTTTAATTATTAGAATTATATTTTTTTTGAATGTATTACATTTTTTTGGTAAGAATTAAATTTTCATTTGTTAGAAATAATTTTTTTTTGTAAGAATTAAATTTTTTTGGTAAGAATTAAATTTTTTTTGTAAGAATTACATTTTTTTGTATTACATTTTTTTGTAAGAATTAATTTTTTTTGTAAGAATTAATTTTTTTTGTAAGAATTAAAATTTTTTTGTAAGAATTAAATTTTTTTTGTAAGAATTAAATTTCTTTTGTAAGAATTAATTTTGATTTGTAAGAATTAAATTTTTTTGTTAGAATTAAATTTTTATTTGTGAGAATTAAAATTTTATTCCTAAGAAATAATTTTTTTTTGTAAGAATTAAATTTTTTTTGATAGAATTAAAATTTTTTGTAAGAATTAAAATTTTTTGTAAGAATTAATTTTTTTTTGCAAGAATTAAATTTTTTTTGTAAGAATTAATTTTTTTTTGTATAAATTAAATTTTTTTGTTAGAATTAAATTTTTATTTGTGAGAATTAAAATTTTATTCCTAAGAAATATTTTTTTTTTGTAAGAATTAAATTTTTATTTGTTACAATTAAATTTTTTTTTGAAAGAAATAATTTTTTTTTGGAAGAATTAAATTTTTAATTGTTAGAATTATATTTTTTATTGAATGTATTACATTATTTTGGTAAGAATTAAATTTTCATTTGTTAGAAATAAATTTTTTTTTGTAAGAATTAAATTTTTAATTGTTAGAATTATATTTTTTATTGAATGTATTACATTTTTTTGGTAAGAATTAAATTTTCATTTGTTAGAAATAAATTTTTTTTTGTAAGAATTATATTTTTTTTGTAATTATTAAATTTTTTCTGTAAGAATTAAATCTTTATTTGTAAGAATTAAATTTTTATTTGTTAGAATTAAATTTTTTTTTGAAAGAATTAAATTTTTTTTGTAAGAATTAAAATTTCTTTGTAAGAATTAAATTTTTATTTGCTAGATTTAAATTTTTTTTGTAACAATAAAATTTTTTTGGGTAAGAATTTAATTTTTTTGTAAGAATTCTTTTTTTTTGTAAAATTTAAAATTTTTTTGGAAGAATTAATTTCTATTGTAAGAATTCAATTTTTATTTGCAAGAATTAAATTTTTATTTATTAGAATTAAATTTTTTTTGTTAGAATTAAATGTTTTTTGTAAGAATTAATTTTTTTGAGAAATAAATTTTTTTTGTAAGAATTAATTTGGTTTTGCCGAAATTAAATTTTTTATGTAAGAATTATATTTTTTTGTAAGTATTAATTTTATTTTGTAAAAATTAAATTTTTATTTGTAAGAATAAATTTGGTTTTGTAAGAATTAAATTTTTTTTGTAAGAATTATATTTTTTTGTAAGTATTACATTTTTTTTGTAAAAATTAAATTTTTATTTGTAAGAATAAATATTTTGAGAAAAATTTTTTTCGTTAGAAATAATTTTTTTTGTTAGAATTAAGTGTTTTTTGTAAGATTTAATTTTTTTTTTTGATAAATAAATTTTTTTTGAAAGAATTTAATTATTTTATAATTAAATTTTTATTTGTTAGAATTAAATTATTTTTGGTATGAATTAAATTTTTTTTGTAAGAATTAAATTTTTATTTGTAAGAATAAATTTATTTTGAGAAAATTTTTTTTTCGTTAAAATTAATTTTTTTTTCGATAGAGTTAAATTTTTTTGTAAGAATTACATTTTTTTTCGTTAGAATTAAATTTTTTTTGTTAGAATTAAATGTTTTTTGTAAGAATTAATTTTTTTGTGAAATAAATTTATTTTGTATGAATTAATTTGGTTTTGTAAGAATTGAACTTTTTTTGTAAGAATTATATTTTTTTTGTAAGTATTAAATATTTTAATAAAAATTAAATTTATTTGGTAAGAATTTAATTTTTTTGTAAGAATTAAATTTTTATTTGTAAGAATTAAATTTTTATTTGTTAGAATTAAATTTTTTTTGTAAGAATTAATTTTTTTTTTGTAAGAATGAAAATTTTATTTTTTGGAATTAAATTTTTTTTTCTAGGTATTAAATATTTCTGGTAAGAATTAAATTTTTATTTGTTAGAATTAAATTTTTTTGTAAGAATTAAATTCTTTTTGCAAGATTTAAAATTTTTTTCGTTAGAATTTAATTTTTTTTGTTAGAATTAAATTTTTTTTGTAACAATTAATTTTTTTTTAGAAATCAATTTTTATTGGAAGAATTAAATTGGTTTTGTTAGAATTAATTTTTTTTCTGTAAGCATTAATTTTGTTTTTTGAGAAATGATTTTTTTTTGTAAGAATTTAATTATTTTCTAAGAATTAAATTTTTATTTGATAGAATTAAATTTTTTTTTCTAAGTATTAAATTTTTCTGGTAAGAATTAAATTTTTTTGTAATAATTAAATTTTTATTTGTAAGAATTAAATTTTTTTTGTAACAATTAAATTTTTTCGGGGAAGAATTTAATTTTTTTTTGTAAGAATTAAATTATTTTTGGTCGGAATTAAATTTTTTTTGTAAGAATTAAATTTTTATTTTTAAGAATTAATTTTTATTTAGAAAAAATTTTTTTCGTTAGAATTAATTTTTTTTCGATAGAAATAAATTTTTTTGAAAGAATTAAATTTGTTTTCGTTATAATTAAATTTTTTTGTTAGAATTAAATGTTTTTTGTAAGAATTAATTTTTTTTTGAGAAATAAATTTTTTTTGTAAGAATTAATTTGGTTTTGTAAGAATTAATTTCTTTTTGTAAGAATTAATTTCTTTTTGTAAGAATTATATTTTTTTTGTAAGTATTAAATTTTTTTTGTAAGAATTAAATTATTTTGTAAGAATTAATTTTTTTTTGTAAGAATTAAATTTTTTTTGTAAGAATTAAATTTTTTTTAAAGAATTAAATTTTTTTTGTAAGAATTCAATTTCTTTTGTAAGAATTAATTTTGATTTGTAAGAATTAAATTTTTTTGTAAGAATTAAATTTTTTTTGTAAGAATTAAATTTTTATTTTTAAGAATTAATTTTTTTTTAGAAAAAATTTTTTTCGTTAGAATTAATTTTTTTTCGATAGAATTAATTTTTTTTTGCAAGAATTAAATTTGTTTTCGTTATAATTAAATTTTCTTGTTAGAATTAAATGTTTTTTGTAAGAATTAATTTTTTTTTCGGAAATAAATTTTTTTTGTAAGAATTAATTCGGTTTTATAAGAATTAATTTCTTTTTGTAAGAATTATATTTTTTTTGTAAGTGTTAAATTTTTTTTGTAAAAATTAAATTATTATTTGTAAGAATAAATTTTTTTGAGAAAAAATTTTTTTCGTTAGAAATAATTTTTTTTTGTTAGAATTAAATGTTTTTTGTAAGATTTAATTTTTTTTTGAGAAATAATTTTTTTTTGTAAGAATTAAATTGGTTTTGTATGCATTAAATTTTTTTCCTTAAGAATTAATTTTATTTTTTGAGAAATAAATTTTTTTTGTAAGAATTTAATTATTTTGTAAGAATTAAATTTTTTTGTAAGAATTATATTTTTATTTGTAAGAATTAAATTTTTTCGTGTAAGAATTTAATTTTATTGTAAGAATTAATTTTTTTGTGTAAAAATAAATTTTTTTTTGTAAGAATTAATTTTTTGAGAAAAAATTTTTTTCGTTAGAATTAATTTTTTTTCGATAGAATTAAATTTTTTTTGTAAGAATTAAATTTTTTTGTAAGAATTAATTTTTTTTGTAAGAATTAAATTTTTTTTGTAAGAATTATATTTTTTTGTAAGTATTACATTTTTTTTGTAAAAATTAAATTTTTATTTGTAAGAATAAATTTTTTTGAGAAAAATTTTTTTCGTTAGAAATAATTTTTTTGGTTAGAATTAAATGTTTTTTGTAAGATTTAATTTTTTTTTTGATAAATAAATTTTTTTTGAAAGAATTTAATTATTTTATAATTAAATTTTTTTTCTTAAGAATTAATTTTGTTTTTTGAGAAATAAATTTTTTTTGTAAGAATTTAATTATTTTGTAAGAATTAAATTTTTTTTGTAAGAATTAAATTTTTTTTGTAAGAATTCAATTTTTTTGTAAGAATTAAATTTTTTTGTAAGAATTATATTTTTATTTGTCAGAATTAAAATTTTTTGTTAGAATTAAATTTTTATTTGTGAGAATTAAAATTTTATTCCTAAGAAATAATTTTTTTTGGTAAGAATTAAATTTTTTTGTGGGAATTAATTTTTTTTGTAAGAATTAAATTGTTTTTGTAAGAATTAAATTTTTATTTGTGAGAATTAAAATTTTATTCCTAAGAAATAATTTTTTTTGGTAAGAATTAAATTTTTTTGTGGGAATTAATTTTTTTTGTAAGAATTAAATTGTTTTTGTAAGAATTAAATTACTTTTTAATAACTTTTTGTTAAGAATTAAATTTTTTTGTAATAATTATTTTTTTTGTAAAAATAAATTTTTTTGGTAAGAATTAAATTTTATTTGTAAGAATTTAAATTTTTGTTAGAATTCAATTTTATTTGAAAGAATTAATTTTTTTTTGTAAGAATTCAATTTTTTTTGTAAGAATTAAATTTTTAATTGTTAGAATTATATTTTTTATTGAAAGTATTACATTTTTTTGGTAAGAATTAAATTTTCATTTGTTAGAAATAAATTGTTTTTTGTAAGAATTAAATTTTTTTTGTTAAGAATTAAATTTTTTTGTAATAATTAATTTTTTTGTAAAAATAAATTTTTTTGTAAAAATAAATTTTTTTGGTAAGAATTAAATTTTTTGGTGAGAATTAATTTTTTTTGTAAGAATTAAATTTTTTTGTAAGAATTAAATTTTTTTGTAAGAATTAAATTTTTTTTGTAAGAATGAAATTTTTTTTGTAAGAATTAATTTTTATTGTAAGAATTAATTTTTTTTTGTAAAATTTAAATTTTTTTTTGAATAATTTTTTTTTGTATTAATTAATTTTTTGTAAAAATAAATTTTTTTGGTAAGAATTAAATTTTTTTTATAAGAATTAAATTTTTATTTGTTAGAATTGGATTTTTTTGTAAGAATTAAATATTTTGTAAGATTTAATTTTTTTTCGAGAAATAAATTTTTTTTGTAAGATTTAATTTTTTTTTTGAGAAATAATTTTTTTTTGTAACAATAAAATTGGTTTTGTAAGCATTAAATTTTTTTCTGTAAGAATTAATTTTGTTTTTTGAGAAATAAATTATTTTGTATGAATTAAATTTTTTTTGTAAGAATTAATTTTTTTTTATAAGAATTAAAATTTTATTTGTTAGATTTAAATTATTTCTGGTACGAATTAAATTTTTTTTGTAAGAATTAAATTTTTTTTGTAAGAATTAAATTTTTTTTTGTAAGAATTAATTTTTTTTGAGAAAAATTTTATTTCGTTAGAATTAATTTTTTTTCGGTAGAATTAAATTTTTTTTGCAAGAATTAATTTTTTTTTCGTTAGAATTATTTTTTTTTTGTTAGAATTAAATGTTTTTTGTAAGAATTAATTTTTTTTGAGAAATAAATTTTTTTTGTAAGAATTAACTTTTTATTTGTTAGAATTATATTTTTTATTGAAAGTATTTTTTGGTAAGAATTAAATTTTCATTTGTCAGAAATAATTTTTTTTTTGTAAGAATTAAATTTTTGTGATAAGAATTAAATTTTTTTGGTTAGAATTAAATTTTGTTTGTAAGAATTAATTTTTTTTTTTTAGTAACAATTAAATGTTTTTGTAAGAATTAATTTTTTTTTGTAAGAATTAATTTTTTTTTGTAAGAATTAAAATTTTATTTGTAAGAATTAATTTTTTCGAGAAAAAATTGTTTTCGTTAGAATTAATTTTTTTTCGATAGAATTAAATTTTTTTGTAAGAATTAATTTTGTTTTTGAGAAATAAAATTTTATTTGTAAGAATTAAAATTTCTCTTGTAACAATTAAATTTTTTCGGTTAAGAATTTAATTTTTTTGTAAGAATTAATTTTTTTGTAAGAATTAATTTTTTTGTAAAAATAAATTTTTTTGGTAAGAATTAAATTTTATTTGTAAGAATTAAATTTTTTTTGTAAGAATTCAATTTTTTTGTAAGAATTCAATTTTTTTGTAAGAATTAAATTTTTTTGTAAGAATTAAATTGTTTTTGTAAGAATTAAATTCTTTTTGTTAAGAATTAAATTTTTTTGTAATAATTATTTTTTTTGTAAAAATAAATTTTTTTGGTAAGGATTAAATTTTATTTGTAAGAATTTAAATTTTTGTTAGAATTCAATTTTATTTGAAAGAATTAATTTTTTTTTGTAAGAATTCAATTTTTTTTGTAAGAATTAAATTCTTAATTGTTAGAATTATATTTTTTATTGAAAGTATTACATTTTTTTGGTAAGAATTAAATTTTCATTTGTTAGAAATAAATGGTTTTTTGTAAGAATTCAATTTTTTTTGTTAAGAATTAAATTTTTTTGTAATAATTAATTTTTTTGTAAATATAAATTTTTTTGGTAAGAATTAAATTCTTTGGTGAGAATTAATTTTTTTGTAAGAATTAAATTTTTTTGTAAGAATTAAATTTTTTTGTAAGAATTAAATTTTTTTTGTAAGAATTAAATTTTTTTTGTAAGAATTAATTTTTTTTGTAAGAATTAATTTTTTTTTGTAAAATTTAAATTTTTTTTTGAATAATTTTTTTTTTTGTATTAATTAATTTTTTGTAAAAATAAATTTTTTTGGTAAGAATTAAATTTTTTGGTGAGAATTAATTTTTTTTGTAAGAATTAAATTTTTTTTATAAGAATTAAACTTTTATTTGTTAGAATTGGATTTTTTTGTAAGAATTAAATTTTTATTAGATAGAATTAATTTTTTTTTTGTAAGAATTAAATTTTTTTGTAAGAATTAAATTGTTTTTGTAAGAATTAAATTTTTTTTGTAAGAATTAATTTGGTTTTGTAAGAGTTAAATTTTTTTGGTAAGAATTAATTTTTTTTTTGTAAGAATTAAATTTTTTTGGTAAGAATTAAATTTCTTTGGTAACAATTAAATTTTTATTTGTCAGAATTAATTTATTTTGAGAAAAAAAAATTTCTTCAAAATTAATTTTTTTTCGATAGAATTAAATTTTTTTTGCAAGAATTAAAAATTTTTTCGTTAGAATTTAATTTTTATTGTTACAATTAAATTTTTTTTGTAAGAATTAAATTTTTTTTGTAAGAATTAAATTTTTTTGTAAGAATTAATTTTTTAGTTGTAAGAATTAATTTTTTTTCAGAAAAAATTTTTTTTCGTTAGAATTACTTTTTTCTCTCGATAGAATTACATTTTTTTTGCAAGAATTAAATTTTTTTTCGTAAGAATTTAATTTCTTTTGTTAGAATTAAATTTTTTTGTCAGAATTAATTTCTTTTGTTAGAATTAAATTTTTTTTGTCAGAATTAATTTTTTTTTGAGAAATAAATTTTTATTGTAAGAATTAAATTGGTTTTGTTAGAATTAAATTTTTTCTGTAAGAATTAATTTTGTTTTTTGAGAAACATATTTTTTTGTAAGAATTTAATTATATTGTAAGAATTAAATTTGTTGCTGTAAGAATTTAATTTTTTTGTAAGAATTAAATTTTTTTTGTAAGAATTAATTCTTTTTTTAGAAATAAATTTTTATTGTAAGAATTAAATTTGTGGTTTTGTTAGAATTAAATTTTTTCTGTATGAATTAATTTTGTTTTTTGAGAAACATTTTTTTTTGTAAGAATTTAATTATATTGTAAGAATTAAATTTTTTCCTGTAAGAATTTAATTTTTTGTAAGAATTAAATTTTTTTCGTATGAATTTAATTTTTTTTGTTAGAATTAAATTTTTTTGTTAGAATTAATTTTTATCTGTGAGAATTAAAATATTATTCCTAAGAAATAATTTTTTTTGGTAAAATTTAAAATTTTTTGTAAGAATTAATTTTTTTTTTTGGAAATAAAATTTTATTTGTAAGAATTAAAATTTCTTTTGTAACAATGAAATTTTTTCGGTTCAGAATTTAATTTTTTTGTAAGAATTAAATTTTTTTTGGAAGTATTAAATTTTTATTTGTAAGAATTTAATTTTTATTTGTTAGAATTAAATTTTTTTTGTAAGAATTAAATTTTTTTTGTTAGAATTCAAATTTATTTGTAAGAATTAAATTTTTTGTAAGAATTAAATTTATTTTGTAAGAATTAAATTTTTTTTGTAAGAATTAAATTTTTTTGTAAGAATTAAATTTTTTTGTTAGAATTAAGTTTTTATTTGTGAGGATTAAAATTTTATTCCTAAGAAATAATTTTTTTTTGTAAGAATTAAATTTTTAATTGTTAGAATTATATTTTTTATTGAAAGTGTTACATTTTTTTGGTAAGAATTGAATTTTCATTTGTTAGAAATAAATTGTTTTTTGTAAGAATTATTTTTTTTGTTAAGAATTAAATTTTTTTGTAATAATTAATTTTTTTGTAAAAATGAATTTTTTTGGTAAGAATTAAATTTTATTTATAAGAATTTAAATATTTGTTAGAATTAAATTATTTGGTAAGAATTACATTTTTTGTAATAATGAATTTTTTTGGTTGGAATTAAATTTTTATTTCTAAGAATTAATTTTTTTTTAGTAACAAATAAATGTTTTTGTAAGAATTAAATTTTTTTTGTAAGAATTAATTTTTTTTTGTAAGAATTAAATTTTTATTTGTAAGAATTAATTTTTTCGAGAAAAATTTTTTTTCGTTAGAATTAATTTTTTTTCGATAGAATTAAATTTTTTTGTAAGAATTAATTTTTTTTTTGAGAAATAAAATTTTATATGTAAGAATTAAAATTTCTTTTGTAACAATTAAATTTTTTCGGATAAGAATTTAATTTTTTTGTAAGAATTAATTTTTTTTGTAAGAATTAATTTTTTTTGTAAAATTTAAATTTTTTTTGAATAATTTTTTTTTGTAATAATTAATTTTTTTGTAAAAATAATTTTTTTTGGTAAGAATTAAATTTTATTTGTAAGAATTTAAATTTTTGTTAGAATTAAATTTTATTTGTAAGAAATAATTTTTTTATGGAAGAATTAAATTTTTAATTATTAGAATTATATTTTTTTTGAATGTATTACATTTTTTTGGTAAGAATTAAATTTTCATTTGTTAGAAATAATTTTTTTTTGTAAGAATTAAATTTTTTTGGTAAGAATTAAATTTTTTTTGTAAGAATTACATTTTTTTGTATTACATTTTTTTGTAAGAATTAATTTTTTTTGTAAGAATTAATTTTTTTTGTAAGAATTAAAATTTTTTTGTAAGAATTAAATTTTTTTTGTAAGAATTAAATTTCTTTTGTAAGAATTAATTTTGATTTGTAAGAATTAAATTTTTTTGTTAGAATTAAATTTTTATTTGTGAGAATTAAAATTTTATTCCTAAGAAATAATTTTTTTTTGTAAGAATTAAATTTTTTTTGATAGAATTAAAATTTTTTGTAAGAATTAAAATTTTTTGTAAGAATTAATTTTTTTTTGCAAGAATTAAATTTTTTTTGTAAGAATTAATTTTTTTTTGTATGAATTAAATTTTTTTGTTAGAATTAAATTTTTATTTGTGAGAATTAAAATTTTATTCCTAAGAAATATTTTTTTTTTGTAAGAATTAAATTTTTATTTGTTACAATTAAATTTTTTTTTGAAAGAAATAATTTTTTTTTGGAAGAATTAAATTTTTAATTGTTAGAACTATATTTTTTATTGAATGTATTACATTATTTTGGTAAGAATTAAATTTTCATTTGTTAGAAATAAATTTTTTTTTGTAAGAATTAAATTTTTAATTGTTAGAATTATATTTTTTATTGAATGTATTACATTTTTTTGGTAAGAATTAAATTTTCATTTGTTAGAAATAAATTTTTTTTTGTAAGAATTATATTTTTTTTGTAATTATTAAATTTTTTCTGTAAGAATTAAATCTTTATTTGTAAGAATTAAATTTTTATTTGTTAGAATTAAATTTTTTTTTGAAAGAATTAAATTTTTTTTGTAAGAATTAAAATTTCTTTGTAAGAATTAAATTTTTATTTGCTAGATTTAAATTTTTTTTGTAACAATAAAATTTTTTTGGGTAAGAATTTAATTTTTTTGTAAGAATTCTTTTTTTTTGTAAAATTTAAAATTTTTTTGGAAGAATTAATTTCTATTGTAAGAATTCAATTTTTATTTGCAAGAATTAAATTTTTATTTATTAGAATTAAATTTTTTTTGTTAGAATTAAATGTTTTTTGTAAGAATTAATTTTTTTGAGAAATAAATTTTTTTTGTAAGAATTAATTTGGTTTTGCCGAAATTAAATTTTTTATGTAAGAATTATATTTTTTTGTAAGTATTAATTTTATTTTGTAAAAATTAAATTTTTATTTGTAAGAATAAATTTGGTTTTGTAAGAATTAAATTTTTTTTGTAAGAATTATATTTTTTTGTAAGTATTACATTTTTTTTGTAAAAATTAAATTTTTATTTGTAAGAATAAATATTTTGAGAAAAATTTTTTTCGTTAGAAATAATTTTTTTTGTTAGAATTAAGTGTTTTTTGTAAGATTTAATTTTTTTTTTTGATAAATAAATTTTTTTTGAAAGAATTTAATTATTTTATAATTAAATTTTTATTTGTTAGAATTAAATTATTTTTGGTATGAATTAAATTTTTTTTGTAAGAATTAAATTTTTATTTGTAAGAATAAATTTATTTTGAGAAAATTTTTTTTTCGTTAAAATTAATTTTTTTTTCGATAGAGTTAAATTTTTTTGTAAGAATTACATTTTTTTTCGTTAGAATTAAATTTTTTTTGTTAGAATTAAATGTTTTTTGTAAGAATTAATTTTTTTGTGAAATAAATTTATTTTGTATGAATTAATTTGGTTTTGTAAGAATTGAACTTTTTTTGTAAGAATTATATTTTTTTTGTAAGTATTAAATATTTTAATAAAAATTTAATTTATTTGGTAAGAATTTAATTTTTTTGTAAGAATTAAATTTTTATTTGTAAGAATTAAATTTTTATTTGTTAGAATTAAATTTTTTTTGTAAGAATTAATTTTTTTTTTGTAAGAATGAAAATTTTATTTTTTGGAATTAAATTTTTTTTTCTAGGTATTAAATATTTCTGGTAAGAATTAAATTTTTATTTGTTAGAATTAAATTTTTTTGTAAGAATTAAATTTTTTTTGCAAGATTTAAAATTTTTTTCGTTAGAATTTAATTTTTTTTGTTAGAATTAAATTTTTTTTGTAACAATTAATTTTTTTTTAGAAATCAATTTTTATTGGAAGAATTAAATTGGTTTTGTTAGAATTAATTTTTTTTCTGTAAGCATTAATTTTGTTTTTTGAGAAATGATTTTTTTTTGTAAGAATTTAATTATTTTCTAAGAATTAAATTTTTATTTGATAGAATTAAATTTTTTTTTCTAAGTATTAAATTTTTCTGGTAAGAATTAAATTTTTTTTGTTAGAATTAAATTTGTTTGTAAGAATAAAATTTTTTTTGTAAGAATAAAATTTTTTTTGTAAGAATTAAAATTTTTTTGTAATAATTAAATTTTTATTTGTAAGAATTAAATTTTTTTTGTAACAATTAAATTTTTTCGGGGAAGAATTTAATTTTTTTGTTCGAATTAATTTTTTTGTGTAAAATTTAAATTTTTCTTGTTCGAATTAATTTTTTTTGTATGAATTAAATTTTTATTTGTAAGAATTAAATTTTTATTTGATAGAATTAAATTTTTTTTTGTAAGAATTACATTTTTTTGTAAGAATTACAGTTTTTGTAAGAATTAAATTTTTATTTGTAAGAATAAATTATTTTTGAGAAAAAATTTTTTTCGTTAGAATTAATTTTTTTTCGATGGAATTAAATTTTTTGCAAGAATTAAATTTTTTTTCTTTCGAATTAATTTTTTTTTGTCAGAATTAAATGTTTTTTGTAAGATTTAATTTTTTTTTTGAGAAATAATTTTTTTTGTAAGAATTAAATTGGTTTTGTAAGCATTAAATTTTTTTCTGCAAGAATTAATTTTGTTTTTTGAGAAATAATTTTTTTTTGTAAGAATTTAATTATTTTGTAAGAATTACATTTTTTTGTAAGAATTATATTTTTATTTGTAAGAATTAAATTTTTTCGTGTAAGAATTTAATTTTTTTTTGTAAGAATTAAATTATTTTTGGTCGGAATTAAATTTTTTTTGTAAGAATTAAATTTTTATTTTTAAGAATTAATTTTTATTTAGAAAAAATTTTTTTCGTTAGAATTAATTTTTTTTCGATAGAAATAAATTTTTTTGAAAGAATTAAATTTGTTTTCGTTATAATTAAATGTTTTTTGTAAGAATTAATTTTTTTTTGAGAAATAAATTTTTTTTGTAA
This sequence comes from Andrena fulva, assembly GCA_946251845.1. NCBI lineage: Eukaryota > Metazoa > Arthropoda > Insecta > Hymenoptera > Andrenidae > Andrena > Andrena fulva. The sequence continues at coordinate 495,361 of CAMITZ010000207.1, forward strand.
GAATTAATTTGGTTTTGTAAGAATTAATTTCTTTTTGTAAGAATTAATTTCTTTTTGTAAGAATTATATTTTTTTTGTAAGTATTAAATTTTTTTTGTAAGAATTAAATTATTTTGTAAGAATTAATTTTTTTTTGTAAGAATTAAATTTTTTTTGTAAGAATTAAATTTTTTTTAAAGAATTAAATTTTTTTTGTAAGAATTCAATTTCTTTTGTAAGAATTAATTTTGATTTGTAAGAATTAAATTTTTTTGTAAGAATTAAATTTTTTTTGTAAGAATTAAATTTTTATTTTTAAGAATTAATTTTTTTTTAGAAAAAATTTTTTTCGTTAGAATTAATTTTTTTTCGATAGAATTAATTTTTTTTTTGCAAGAATTAAATTTGTTTTCGTTATAATTAAATTTTCTTGTTAGAATTAAATGTTTTTTGTAAGAATTAATTTTTTTTTCGGAAATAAATTTTTTTTGTAAGAATTAATTCGGTTTTATAAGAATTAATTTCTTTTTGTAAGAATTATATTTTTTTTGTAAGTGTTAAATTTTTTTTGTAAAAATTAAATTATTATTTGTAAGAATAAATTTTTTTGAGAAAAAATTTTTTTCGTTAGAAATAATTTTTTTTTGTTAGAATTAAATGTTTTTTGTAAGATTTAATTTTTTTTTTGATAAATAAATTTTTTTTGAAAGAATTTAATTATTTTATAATTAAATTTTTTTTCTTAAGAATTAATTTTGTTTTTTGAGAAATAAATTTTTTTTGTAAGAATTTAATTATTTTGTAAGAATTAAATTTTTTTTGTAAGAATTAAATTTTTTTTTGTAAGAATTAAATTTTTTTTGTAAGAATTATATTTTTTTGTAAGTATTACATTTTTTTTGTAAAAATTAAATTTTTATTTGTAAGAATAAATTTTTTTGAGAAAAATTTTTTTCGTTAGAAATAATTTTTTTGGTTAGAATTAAATGTTTTTTGGTAAGAATTAATTTTTTTTTTGTAAGAATTAAATTTTTTTGGTAAGAATTAAATTTCTTTGGTAACAATTAAATTTTTATTTGTCAGAATTAATTTATTTTGAGAAAAAAAAATTTCTTCAAAATTAATTTTTTTTCGATAGAATTAAATTTTTTTTGCAAGAATTAAAAATTTTTTCGTTAGAATTTAATTTTTATTGTTACAATTAAATTTTTTTTGTAAGAATTAAATTTTTTTTGTAAGAATTAAATTTTTTTGTAAGAATTAATTTTTTAGTTGTAAGAATTAATTTTTTTTCAGAAAAAATTTTTTTTCGTTAGAATTACTTTTTTTTCTCGATAGAATTACATTTTTTTTGCAAGAATTAAATTTTTTTTCGTAAGAATTTAATTTCTTTTGTTAGAATTAAATTTTTTTGTCAGAATTAATTTCTTTTGTTAGAATTAAATTTTTTTTGTCAGAATTAATTTTTTTTTGAGAAATAAATTTTTATTGTAAGAATTAAATTGGTTTTGTTAGAATTAAATTTTTTCTGTAAGAATTAATTTTGTTTTTTGAGAAACATTTTTTTTTGTAAGAATTTAATTATATTGTAAGAATTAAATTTGTTGCTGTAAGAATTTAATTTTTTTGTAAGAATTAAATGTTTTTTGTAAGAATTAATTTTTTTGTGAAATAAATTTATTTTGTATGAATTAATTTGGTTTTGTAAGAATTGAACTTTTTTTGTAAGAATTATATTTTTTTTGTAAGTATTAAATATTTTAATAAAAATTTAATTTATTTGGTAAGAATTTAATTTTTTTGTAAGAATTAAATTTTTATTTGTAAGAATTAAATTTTTATTTGTTAGAATTAAATTTTTTTTGTAAGAATTAATTTTTTTTTTGTAAGAATGAAAATTTTATTTTTTGGAATTAAATTTTTTTTTCTAGGTATTAAATATTTCTGGTAAGAATTAAATTTTTATTTGTTAGAATTAAATTTTTTTGTAAGAATTAAATTTTTTTTGCAAGATTTAAAATTTTTTTCGTTAGAATTTAATTTTTTTTGTTAGAATTAAATTTTTTTTGTAACAATTAATTTTTTTTTAGAAATCAATTTTTATTGGAAGAATTAAATTGGTTTTGTTAGAATTAATTTTTTTTCTGTAAGCATTAATTTTGTTTTTTGAGAAATGATTTTTTTTTGTAAGAATTTAATTATTTTCTAAGAATTAAATTTTTATTTGATAGAATTAAATTTTTTTTTCTAAGTATTAAATTTTTCTGGTAAGAATTAAATTTTTTTTGTTAGAATTAAATTTGTTTGTAAGAATAAAATTTTTTTTGTAAGAATAAAATTTTTTTTGTAAGAATTAAAATTTTTTTGTAATAATTAAATTTTTATTTGTAAGAATTAAATTTTTTTTGTAACAATTAAATTTTTTCGGGGAAGAATTTAATTTTTTTGTTCGAATTAATTTTTTTGTGTAAAATTTAAATTTTTCTTGTTCGAATTAATTTTTTTTGTATGAATTAAATTTTTATTTGTAAGAATTAAATTTTTATTTGATAGAATTAAATTTTTTTTTGTAAGAATTACATTTTTTTGTAAGAATTACAGTTTTTGTAAGAATTAAATTTTTATTTGTAAGAATAAATTATTTTTGAGAAAAAATTTTTTTCGTTAGAATTAATTTTTTTTCGATGGAATTAAATTTTTTGCAAGAATTAAATTTTTTTTCTTTCGAATTAATTTTTTTTTGTCAGAATTAAATGTTTTTTGTAAGATTTAATTTTTTTTTTGAGAAATAATTTTTTTTGTAAGAATTAAATTGGTTTTGTTAGCATTAAATTTTTTTCTGCAAGAATTAATTTTGTTTTTGGAGAAATAATTTTTTTTTGTAAGAATTTAATTATTTTGTAAGAATTACATTTTTTTGTAAGAATTATATTTTTATTTGTAAGAATTAAATTTTTTCGTGTAAGAATTTAATTTTTTTTTGTAAGAATTAAATTATTTTTGGTCGGAATTAAATTTTTTTTGTAAGAATTAAATTTTTATTTTTAAGAATTAATTTTTATTTAGAAAAAATTTTTTTCGTTAGAATTAATTTTTTTTCGATAGAAATAAATTTTTTTGAAAGAATTAAATTTGTTTTCGTTATAATTAAATTTTTTTGTTAGAATTAAATGTTTTTTGTAAGAATTAATTTTTTTTTGAGAAATAAATTTTTTTTGTAAGAATTAATTTGGTTTTGTAAGAATTAATTTCTTTTTGTAAGAATTAATTTCTTTTTGTAAGAATTATATTTTTTTTGTAAGTATTAAATTTTTTTTGTAAGAATTAAATTATTTTGTAAGAATTAATTTTTTTTTGTAAGAATTAAATTTTTTTTGTAAGAATTAAATTTTTTTTAAAGAATTAAATTTTTTTTGTAAGAATTCAATTTCTTTTGTAAGAATTAATTTTGATTTGTAAGAATTAAATTTTTTTGTAAGAATTAAATTTTTTTTGTAAGAATTAAATTTTTATTTTTAAGAATTAATTTTTTTTTAGAAAAAATTTTTTTCGTTAGAATTAATTTTTTTTCGATAGAATTAATTTTTTTTTTGCAAGAATTAAATTTGTTTTCGTTATAATTAAATTTTCTTGTTAGAATTAAATGTTTTTTGTAAGAATTAATTTTTTTTTCGGAAATAAATTTTTTTTGTAAGAATTAATTCGGTTTTATAAGGATTAATTTCTTTTTGTAAGAATTATATTTTTTTTGTAAGTGTTAAATTTTTTTTGTAAAAATTAAATTATTATTTGTAAGAATAAATTTTTTTGAGAAAAAATTTTTTTCGTTAGAAATAATTTTTTTTTGTTAGAATTAAATGTTTTTTGTAAGATTTAATTTTTTTTTGAGAAATAATTTTTTTTTGTAAGAATTAAATTGGTTTTGTATGCATTAAATTTTTTTCCTTAAGAATTAATTTTATTTTTTGAGAAATAAATTTTTTTTGTAAGAATTTAATTATTTTGTAAGAATTAAATTTTTTTGTAAGAATTATATTTTTATTTGTAAGAATTAAATTTTTTCGTGTAAGAATTTAATTTTATTGTAAGAATTAATTTTTTTGTGTAAAAATAAATTTTTTTTTGTAAGAATTAATTTTTTGAGAAAAAATTTTTTTCGTTAGAATTAATTTTTTTTCGATAGAATTAAATTTTTTTTGTAAGAATTAAATTTTTTTGTAAGAATTAATTTTTTTTGTAAGAATTAAATTTTTTTTGTAAGAATTATATTTTTTTGTAAGTATTACATTTTTTTTGTAAAAATTAAATTTTTATTTGTAAGAATAAATTTTTTTGAGAAAAATTTTTTTCGTTAGAAATAATTTTTTTGGTTAGAATTAAATGTTTTTTGTAAGATTTAATTTTTTTTTTGATAAATAAATTTTTTTTGAAAGAATTTAATTATTTTATAATTAAATTTTTTTTCTTAAGAATTAATTTTGTTTTTTGAGAAATAAATTATTTTGTAAGAATTTAATTATTTTGTAAGAATTAAATTTTTTTTGTAAGAATTAAATTTTTTTTGTAAGAATTAAATTTTTTTTGTAAGAATTATATTTTTTGGTAAGTATTACATTTTTTTTGTAAAAATTAAATTTTTATTTGTAAGAATAAATTTTTTTGAGAAAAATTTTTTTCGTTAGAAATAATTTTTTTGGTTAGAATTAAATGTTTTTTGGTAAGAATTAATTTTTTTTTTGTAAGAATTAAATTTTTTTGGTAAGAATTAAATTTCTTTGGTAACAATTAAATTTTTATTTGTCAGAATTAATTTATTTTGAGAAAAAAAAATTTCTTCAAAATTAATTTTTTTTCGATAGAATTAAATTTTTTTTGCAAGAATTAAAAATTTTTTCGTTAGAATTTAATTTTTATTGTTACAATTAAATTTTTTTTGTAAGAATTAAATTTTTTTTGTAAGAATTAAATTTTTTTGTAAGAATTAATTTTTTAGTTGTAAGAATTAATTTTTTTCAGAAAAAATTTTTTTTCGTTAGAATTACTTTTTTTTCTCGATAGAATTACATTTTTTTTGCAAGAATTAAATTTTTTTTCGTAAGAATTTAATTTCTTTTGTTAGAATTAAATTTTTTTGTCAGAATTAATTTCTTTTGTTAGAATTAAATTTTTTTTGTCAGAATTAATTTTTTTTTGAGAAATAAATTTTTATTGTAAGAATTAAATTGGTTTTGTTAGAATTAAATTTTTTCTGTAAGAATTAATTTTGTTTTTTGAGAAACATTTTTTTTTGTAAGAATTTAATTATATTGTAAGAATTAAATTTGTTGCTGTAAGAATTTAATTTTTTTGTAAGAATTAAATTTTTTTTGTAAGAATTAATTTTTTTTTTAGAAATAAATTTTTATTGTAAGAATTAAATTTGTGGTTTTGTTAGAATTAAATTTTTTCTGTATGAATTAATTTTGTTTTTTGAGAAACATTTTTTTTTGTAAGAATTTAATTATATTGTAAGAATTAAATTTTTTCCTGTAAGAATTTAATTTTTTGTAAGAATTAAATTTTTTTCGTATGAATTTAATTTTTTTTGTTAGAATTAAATTTTTTTGTTAGAATTAATTTTTATCTGTGAGAATTAAAATATTATTCCTAAGAAATAATTTTTTTTGGTAAAATTTAAAATTTTTTGTAAGAATTAATTTTTTTTTTTGGAAATAAAATTTTATTTGTAAGAATTAAAATTTCTTTTGTAACAATGAAATTTTTTCGGTTCAGAATTTAATTTTTTTGTAAGAATTAAATTTTTTTTGGAAGTATTAAATTTTTATTTGTAAGAATTTAATTTTTATTTGTTAGAATTAAATTTTTTTTGTAAGAATTAAATTTTTTTTGTTAGAATTCAAATTTATTTGTAAGAATTAAATTTTTTGTAAGAATTAAATTTATTTTGTAAGAATTAAATTTTTTTTGTAAGAATTAAATTTTTTTGTAAGAATTAAATTTTTTTGTTAGAATTAAGTTTTTATTTGTGAGGATTAAAATTTTATTCCTAAGAAATAATTTTTTTTTGTAAGAATTAAATTTTTAATTGTTAGAATTATATTTTTTATTGAAAGTGTTACATTTTTTTGGTAAGAATTGAATTTTCATTTGTTAGAAATAAATTGTTTTTTGTAAGAATTATTTTTTTTGTTAAGAATTAAATTTTTTTGTAATAATTAATTTTTTTGTAAAAATGAATTTTTTTGGTAAGAATTAAATTTTATTTATAAGAATTTAAATATTTGTTAGAATTAAATTATTTGGTAAGAATTACATTTTTTGTAATAATGAATTTTTTTGGTTGGAATTAAATTTTTATTTCTAAGAATTAATTTTTTTTTAGTAACAAATAAATGTTTTTGTAAGAATTAAATTTTTTTTGTAAGAATTAATTTTTTTTTGTAAGAATTAAATTTTTATTTGTAAGAATTAATTTTTTCGAGAAAAATTTTTTTTCGTTAGAATTAATTTTTTTTCGATAGAATTAAATTTTTTTGTAAGAATTAATTTTTTTTTTGAGAAATAAAATTTTATATGTAAGAATTAAAATTTCTTTTGTAACAATTAAATTTTTTCGGATAAGAATTTAATTTTTTTGTAAGAATTAATTTTTTTTGTAAGAATTAATTTTTTTTGTAAAATTTAAATTTTTTTTGAATAATTTTTTTTTGTAATAATTAATTTTTTTGTAAAAATAATTTTTTTTTGGTAAGAATTAAATTTTATTTGTAAGAATTTAAATTTTTGTTAGAATTAAATTTTATTTGTAAGAAATAATTTTTTTATGGAAGAATTAAATTTTTAATTATTAGAATTATATTTTTTTTTAATGTATTACATTTTTTTGGTAAGAATTAAATTTTCATTTGTTAGAAATAATTTTTTTTTGTAAGAATTAAATTTTTTTGGTAAGAATTAAATTTTTTTTGTAAGAATTACATTTTTTTGTATTACATTTTTTTGTAAGAATTAATTTTTTTTGTAAGAATTAATTTTTTTTGTAAGAATTAAAATTTTTTTGTAAGAATTAAATTTTTTTTGTAAGAATTAAATTTCTTTTGTAAGAATTAATTTTGATTTGTAAGAATTAAATTTTTTTGTTAGAATTAAATTTTTATTTGTGAGAATTAAAATTTTATTCCTAAGAAATAATTTTTTTTTGTAAGAATTAAATTTTTTTTGATAGAATTAAAATTTTTTGTAAGAATTAAAATTTTTTGTAAGAATTAATTTTTTTTTGCAAGAATTAAATTTTTTTTGTAAGAATTAATTTTTTTTTGTATGAATTAAATTTTTTTGTTAGAATTAAATTTTTATTTGTGAGAATTAAAATTTTATTCCTAAGAAATATTTTTTTTTTGTAAGAATTAAATTTTTATTTGTTACAATTAAATTTTTTTTTGAAAGAAATAATTTTTTTTTGGAAGAATTAAATTTTTAATTGTTAGAACTATATTTTTTATTGAATGTATTACATTATTTTGGTAAGAATTAAATTTTCATTTGTTAGAAATAAATTTTTTTTTGTAAGAATTAAATTTTTAATTGTTAGAATTATATTTTTTATTGAATGTATTACATTTTTTTGGTAAGAATTAAATTTTCATTTGTTAGAAATAAATTTTTTTTTGTATGAATTATATTTTTTTTGTAATTATTAAATTTTTTCTGTAAGAATTAAATCTTTATTTGTAAGAATTAAATTTTTATTTGTTAGAATTAAATTTTTTTTTGAAAGAATTAAATTTTTTTTGTAAGAATTAAAATTTCTTTGTAAGAATTAAATTTTTATTTGCTAGATTTAAATTTTTTTTGTAACAATAAAATTTTTTTGGGTAAGAATTTAATTTTTTTGTAAGAATTCTTTTTTTTTGTAAAATTTAAAATTTTTTTGGAAGAATTAATTTCTATTGTAAGAATTCAATTTTTATTTGCAAGAATTAAATTTTTATTTATTAGAATTAAATTTTTTTTGTTAGAATTAAATGTTTTTTGTAAGAATTAATTTTTTTGAGAAATAAATTTTTTTTGTAAGAATTAATTTGGTTTTGCCGAAATTAAATTTTTTATGTAAGAATTATATTTTTTTGTAAGTATTAATTTTATTTTGTAAAAATTAAATTTTTATTTGTAAGAATAAATTTGGTTTTGTAAGAATTAAATTTTTTTTGTAAGAATTATATTTTTTTGTAAGTATTACATTTTTTTTGTAAAAATTAAATTTTTATTTGTAAGAATAAATATTTTGAGAAAAATTTTTTTCGTTAGAAATAATTTTTTTTGTTAGAATTAAGTGTTTTTTGTAAGATTTAATTTTTTTTTTTGATAAATAAATTTTTTTTGAAAGAATTTAATTATTTTATAATTAAATTTTTATTTGTTAGAATTAAATTATTTTTGGTATGAATTAAATTTTTTTTGTAAGAATTAAATTTTTATTTGTAAGAATAAATTTATTTTGAGAAAATTTTTTTTTCGTTAAAATTAATTTTTTTTTCGATAGAGTTAAATTTTTTTGTAAGAATTACATTTTTTTTCGTTAGAATTAAATTTTTTTTGTTAGAATTAAATGTTTTTTGTAAGAATTAATTTTTTTGTGAAATAAATTTATTTTGTATGAATTAATTTGGTTTTGTAAGAATTGAACTTTTTTTGTAAGAATTATATTTTTTTTGTAAGTATTAAATATTTTAATAAAAATTTAATTTATTTGGTAAGAATTTAATTTTTTTGTAAGAATTAAATTTTTATTTGTAAGAATTAAATTTTTATTTGTTAGAATTAAATTTTTTTTGTAAGAATTAATTTTTTTTTTGTAAGAATGAAAATTTTATTTTTTGGAATTAAATTTTTTTTTCTAGGTATTAAATATTTCTGGTAAGAATTAAATTTTTATTTGTTAGAATTAAATTTTTTTGTAAGAATTAAATTTTTTTTGCAAGATTTAAAATTTTTTTCGTTAGAATTTAATTTTTTTTGTTAGAATTAAATTTTTTTTGTAACAATTAATTTTTTTTTAGAAATCAATTTTTATTGGAAGAATTAAATTGGTTTTGTTAGAATTAATTTTTTTTCTGTAAGCATTAATTTTGTTTTTTGAGAAATGATTTTTTTTTGTAAGAATTTAATTATTTTCTAAGAATTAAATTTTTATTTGATAGAATTAAAATTTTTTTTCTAAGTATTAAATTTTTCTGGTAAGAATTAAATTTTTTTTGTTAGAATTAAATTTGTTTGTAAGAATAAAATTTTTTTTGTAAGAATAAAATTTTTTTTGTAAGAATTAAAATTTTTTTGTAATAATTAAATTTTTATTTGTAAGAATTAAATTTTTTTTGTAACAATTAAATTTTTTCGGGGAAGAATTTAATTTTTTTGTTCGAATTAATTTTTTTGTGTAAAATTTAAATTTTTCTTGTTCGAATTAATTTTTTTTGTATGAATTAAATTTTTATTTGTAAGAATTAAATTTTTATTTGATAGAATTAAATTTTTTTTTGTAAGAATTACATTTTTTTGTAAGAATTACAGTTTTTGTAAGAATTAAATTTTTATTTGTAAGAATAAATTATTTTTGAGAAAAAATTTTTTTCGTTAGAATTAATTTTTTTTCGATGGAATTAAATTTTTTGCAAGAATTAAATTTTTTTTCTTTCGAATTAATTTTTTTTTGTCAGAATTAAATGTTTTTTGTAAGATTTAATTTTTTTTTTGAGAAATAATTTTTTTTGTAAGAATTAAATTGGTTTTGTAAGCATTAAATTTTTTTCTGCAAGAATTAATTTTGTTTTTTGAGAAATAATTTTTTTTTGTAAGAATTTAATTATTTTGTAAGAATTACATTTTTTTGTAAGAATTATATTTTTATTTGTAAGAATTAAATTTTTTCGTGTAAGAATTTAATTTTTTTTTGTAAGAATTAAATTATTTTTGGTCGGAATTAAATTTTTTTTGTAAGAATTAAATTTTTATTTTTAAGAATTAATTTTTATTTAGAAAAAATTTTTTTCGTTAGAATTAATTTTTTTTCGATAGAAATAAATTTTTTTGAAAGAATTAAATTTGTTTTCGTTATAATTAAATTTTTTTGTTAGAATTAAATGTTTTTTGTAAGAATTAATTTTTTTTTGAGAAATAAATTTTTTTTGTAAGAATTAATTTGGTTTTGTAAGAATTAATTTCTTTTTGTAAGAATTAATTTCTTTTTGTAAGAATTATATTTTTTTTGTAAGTATTAAATTTTTTTTGTAAGAATTAAATTATTTTGTAAGAATTAATTTTTTTTTGTAAGAATTAAATTTTTTTTGTAAGAATTAAATTTTTTTTAAAGAATTAAATTTTTTTTGTAAGAATTCAATTTCTTTTGTAAGAATTAATTTTGATTTGTAAGAATTAAATTTTTTTGTAAGAATTAAATTTTTTTTGTAAGAATTAAATTTTTATTTTTAAGAATTAATTTTTTTTTAGAAAAAATTTTTTTCGTTAGAATTAATTTTTTTTCGATAGAATTAATTTTTTTTTTGCAAGAATTAAATTTGTTTTCGTTATAATTAAATTTTCTTGTTAGAATTAAATGTTTTTTGTAAGAATTAATTTTTTTTTCGGAAATAAATTTTTTTTGTAAGAATTAATTCGGTTTTATAAGAATTAATTTCTTTTTGTAAGAATTATATTTTTTTTGTAAGAATTAATTTGGTTTTGTAAGAATTAATTTCTTTTTGTAAGAATTAATTTCTTTTTGTAAGAATTATATTTTTTTTGTAAGTATTAAATTTTTTTTGTAAGAATTAAATTATTTTGTAAGAATTAATTTTTTTTTGTAAGAATTAAATTTTTTTTGTAAGAATTAAATTTTTTTTAAAGAATTAAATTTTTTTTGTAAGAATTCAATTTCTTTTGTAAGAATTAATTTTGATTTGTAAGAATTAAATTTTTTTGTAAGAATTAAATTTTTTTTGTAAAAATTAAATTATTATTTGTAAGAATAAATTTTTTTGAGAAAAAATTTTTTTCGTTAGAAATAATTTTTTTTTGTTAGAATTAAATGTTTTTTGTAAGATTTAATTTTTTTTGAGAAATAATTTTTTTTTGTAAGAATTAAATTGGTTTTGTATGCATTAAATTTTTTTCCTTAAGAATTAATTTTATTTTTTGAGAAATAAATTTTTTTTGTAAGAATTTAATTATTTTGTAAGAATTAAATTTTTTTGTAAGAATTATATTTTTATTTGTAAGAATTAAATTTTTTGTGTAAGAATTTAATTTTATTGTAAGAATTAATTTTTTTGTGTAAAAATAAATTTTTTTTTGTAAGAATTAATTTTTTGAGAAAAAATTTTTTTCGTTAGAATTAATTTTTTTTCGATAGAATTAAATTTTTTTTGTAAGAATTAAATTTTTTTGTAAGAATTAATTTTTTTTGTAAGAATTAAATTTTTTTTGTAAGAATTATATTTTTTTGTAAGTATTACATTTTTTTTGTAAAAATTAAATTTTTATTTGTAAGAATAAATTTTTTTGAGAAAAATTTTTTTCGTTAGAAATAATTTTTTTGGTTAGAATTAAATGTTTTTTGTAAGATTTAATTTTTTTTTTGATAAATAAATTTTTTTTGAAAGAATTTAATTATTTTATAATTAAATTTTTTTTCTTAAGAATTAATTTTGTTTTTTGAGAAATAAATTTTTTTTGTAAGAATTTAATTATTTTGTAAGAATTAAATTTTTTTTGTAAGAATTAAATTTTTTTTGTAAGAATTCAATTTTTTTGTAAGAATTAAATTTTTTTGTAAGAATTATATTTTTATTTGTCAGAATTAAAATTTTTTGTTAGAATTAAATTTTTATTTGTGAGAATTAAAATTTTATTCTTAAGAAATAATTTTTTTTGGTAAGAATTAAATTTTTTTGTGGGAATTAATTTTTTTTGTAAGAATTAAATTGTTTTTGTAAGAATTAAATTTTTATTTGTGAGAATTAAAATTTTATTCCTAAGAAATAATTTTTTTTGGTAAGAATTAAATTTTTTTGTGGGAATTAATTTTTTTTGTAAGAATTAAATTGTTTTTGTAAGAATTAAATTACTTTTTAATAACTTTTTGTTAAGAATTAAATTTTTTTGTAATAATTATTTTTTTTGTAAAAATAAATTTTTTTGGTAAGAATTAAATTTTATTTGTAAGAATTTAAATTTTTGTTAGAATTCAATTTTATTTGAAAGAATTAATTTTTTTTTGTAAGAATTCAATTTTTTTTGTAAGAATTAAATTTTTAATTGTTAGAATTATATTTTTTATTGAAAGTATTACATTTTTTTGGTAAGAATTAAATTTTCATTTGTTAGAAATAAATTGTTTTTTGTAAGAATTAAATTTTTTTTGTTAAGAATTAAATTTTTTTGTAATAATTAATTTTTTTGTAAAAATAAATTTTTTTGTAAAAATAAATTTTTTTGGTAAGAATTAAATTTTTTGGTGAGAATTAATTTTTTTTGTAAGAATTAAATTTTTTTGTAAGAATTAAATTTTTTTGTAAGAATTAAATTTTTTTTGTAAGAATGAAATTTTTTTTGTAAGAATTAATTTTTATTGTAAGAATTAATTTTTTTTTGTAAAATTTAAATTTTTTTTTGAATAATTTTTTTTTGTATTAATTAATTTTTTGTAAAAATAAATTTTTTTGGTAAGAATTAAATTTTTTGGTGAGAATTAATTTTTTTTGTAAGAATTAAATTATTTTTGTAAGAATTAAATTTTTTTGTAAGAACTAAATTTTTTTTGTAAGAATTCAATTTTTTGTAAGAATTAAAATTTTTTGTAAGAATTAAATTGTTTTTGGAAGAAATAAATTTTTTTTGTAAGAATTAATTTTTTTTGTAAGAATTAAAATTTTTTGTTAGAATTAAATTTTTTTTGTAAGAATTAAATTTTTTTGTAATAATTATTTTTTTTTTAAAAATAAATTTTTTTGGTAAGAATTAAATTTTATTTGTAAGAATTTAAATTTTTGTTAGAATTCAATTTTATTTGAAAGAATTAATTTTTTTTTGTAAGAATTCAATTTTTTTTGTAAGAATTAAATTTTTAATTGTTAGAATTATATTTTTTATTGAAAGTATTACATAAATTTGGTAAGAATTAAATTTTCATTTGTTAGAAATAAATTGTCTTTTGTAAGAATTAAATTTTTTTTGTTAAGAATTAAATTTTTTTGTAATAATTAATTTTTTTGTAAAAATAAATTTTTTTGGTAAGAATTAAATTCTTTGGTTAGAATTAATTTTTTTTGTAAGAATTAAATTTTTTTGTAAGAATTAAATTTTTTTGTAAGAATTAAATTTTTTTTGTAAGAATTAAATTTTTTTTGTAAGAATTAATTTTTTTTGTAAGAATTAATTTTTTTTTGTAAAATTTAAATTTTTTTTTGAATAATTTTTTTTTTGTATTAATTAATTTTTTGTAAAAATAAATTTTTTTGGTAAGAATTAAATTTTTTGGTGAGAATTAATTTTTTTTGTAAGGATTAAATTTTTTTTATAAGAATTAAACTTTTATTTGTTAGAATTGGATTTTTTTGTAAGAATTAAATTTTTATTAGATAGAATTAATTTTTTTTCTGTAAGAATTAAATTTTTTTGTAAGAATTAAATTGTTTTTGTAAGAATTAAATTTTTTTTGTAAGAATTAAATTTTTTTTGTAAGAATTAAATTTTTTTTGGAAGAAATAAATTTTTTTTGTAAGAATTAATTTTTTTTTAAGGAATAAATTTTTTATGTAAGAATTAATTTGGTTTTGTAAGAGTTAAATTTTTTTGGTAAGAATTAATTTTTTTTTTGTAAGAATTAAATTTTTTTGTAAGAATTAATTTTTTTTTTTAGGAATATTTTTTTTTGTAAGAATTAAAATTTTTTCTGTAAGAATTAATTTTGTTTTTTGAGAAATAATTTTTTTTGTAAGAATTAAATTTTTTTTGTAAGAATTCAATTATTTTGTAAGAATTAAAATTTTTTGTAGGAATTAAATTTTTTTTGTAAGAACTAAATTTTTTTTGTAAGAATTAAATTATTTTTGTAAGAATTAAATTTTTTTTGTAAGAATTAATTTTTTTGTAAAAATAAATTTTTTTGGTAAGAATTAAATTTTATTTGTAAGAATTAAATTTTTTTTGTAAGAATTCAATTTTTTTGTAAGAATTCAATTTTTTTGTAAGAATTAAATTTTTTTGTAAGAATTATATTTTTATTTGTCAGAATTAAATTTTTTTGTTAGAATTAAATTTTTATTTGTGAGAATTAAAATTTTATTCCTAAGAAATAATTTTTTTTGGTAAGAATTAAATTTTTTTGTGGGAATTAATTTTTTTTGTAAGAATTAAATTTTTTTGTAAGAATTAAATTTTTTTGTAAGAATTAAATTTTTTTTGTAAGAATTAAATTTTTTTTGTAAGAATTATTTTTTTTGTAAGAATTAATTTTTTTTTGTAAAATTTAAATTTTTTTTTGCATAATTTTTTTTTGTATTAATTAATTTTTTGTAAAAATAAATTTTTTTTGTAAGAATTAAATTTTTTTGTAAGAATTAATTTTTTAGTTGTAAGAATTAATTTTTTTTCAGAAAAAATTTTTTTTCGTTAGAATTACTTTTTTTTCTCGATAGAATTACATTTTTTTTGCAAGAATTAAATTTTTTTTCGTAAGAATTTAATTTCTTTTGTTAGAATTAAATTTTTTTGTCAGAATTAATTTCTTTTGTTAGAATTAAATTTTTTTTGTCAGAATTAATTTTTTTTTGAGAAATAAATTTTTATTGTAAGAATTAAATTGGTTTTGTTAGAATTAAATTTTTTCTGTAAGAATTAATTTTGTTTTTTGAGAAACATTTTTTTTTGTAAGAATTTAATTATATTGTAAGAATTAAATTTGTTGCTGTAAGAATTTAATTTTTTTGTAAGAATTAAATTTTTTTTGTAAGAATTAAATTTTTTTTGTAAGAATTAATTTTTTAGTTGTAAGCATTAATTTTTTTCCAGAAAAAATTTTTTTTCGTTAGAATTAATTTTTTTTCTCGATAGAATTAAATTTTTTTGCAAGAATTAAAATTTTTTTCGAATGAATTTAATTTTTTTTGTTAGAATTAATTTTTTTTGTTAGAATTAAATTTTTATTTGTGAGAATTAAAATTTTATTCCTAAGAAATAATTTTTTTTGGTAAAATTTAAATTTTTTTGTAAGAATTAATTTTTTGTGAGAATTTATTTTTTTTTGTAATATTTAAATTTTTTTTGAATAATTTTTTTTGTAATAATTATTTTTTTTGTAAAAATAAATTTTTATGGTAAGAATTAAATTTTTTTGTAAGAATTAAATTTTTTTTGTAAGAATTCAATTTTATTTGTAAGAATTAAAATTTCTTTTGTAACAATGAAATTTTTTCGGTTAAGAATTTAATTGTTTTGTAAGAATTAATTTTTTTTGTAAGAATTAATTTTTTTTTTAGATTTAAATTTTTCTTTGAAAGAATTAATTTTTTTTTGTAAGAATTAAAATTTTTTTGTAAGAATTAAATTTTTTTGTAAGAATTAAATTTCTTTTGTAAGAATTAATTTTGATTTGTAAGAATTAAATTTTTTTGTAAGAATTAATTTTTTTTTGCAAGAATTAAATTTTTTTTGTAAGAATTAATTTTTTTTTGTAAGATTAAATTTTTTTGTTAGAATTAAATTTATATTTTTGAGAATTAAAATTTTATTTCTAAGAAATATTTTTTTTTGTAAGAATTAAATTTTTATTTGTTACAATTAAATTTTTTTTTGAAATTATTACATTATTTTGGGAAGAATTAAATTTTTATATGTTAGAATTGAATTTTGTTTTGTAAGAATTAAATTTTTTTTGAAAGGATTAAAATTTTTTGTAAGAATTAAATTTATTTGTAAGAACTATTTTTTTTTGCAAGAATTAAATTTTTTTGTAAGAATTAATTTTTTTTGTAAGAATTAAATTTTTTGTTAGAATTAAATTTTTTTTGTAAGAATTAAATTTTTTTTGTAGGAGTTAAAATTTTTTGTACGAATTAAATTTTTTTTGTAAAATTTAAATTTTTTGCAAGAATTAATTTTTTTTTGAGAAATAAAATTTTTTTTGTAAGAATTAAATTTTTTTGGTAAGAATTAAATTCCTTTGGTAACAATTAAATTTTTATTTGTCAGAATTAATTTATTTTGAGAAAAAAAAAATTTCTTCAGAATTAATTTTTTTTTCGATAGAATTAAATTTTTTTTGCAAGAATTAAAATTTTTTTCGTTAGAATTTAATTTTTATTGTTACAATTAAATTTTTATTGTAAGAATTACATTTTTTTTAGCAATCAATTTTTATTGGAAGAATTAAATTGGTTTTGTTAGAAATAAATTTTTTAAGTAAGAATTAAATTTTTTTGGTAAGAATTAAATTTTTTTGGTTAGAATTAAATTTTTATTTGTAAGAATTTAAATTTTTGTTAGAATTAAATTTTATCTGTAAGAATTAATTTTTTTTGTAAGAATTAATTTTTTTTTGTAAGAATTAATTTTTTTTTGTAAGAATTAAATTTTTTTTGTAAGAATTAAATTTTTTGTAAGAATTAAATTCTTTCGTTTAAGAATTTAATTTTTTTGTAAGAATTAAATTTTAATTTGTAAAAATTCAATTATTTTGTACGAATTAAATTTTTTCGTGGAAGAATTTAATTTTTTTGTAAGAATTAAATTTTATTTTGTAAAAATTTAATTATTTTGTAAGAATTAAATTTTTTTTGTAAGAATTAAATTTTTTTTGGAAGTATTAAATTTTTATTTGTAAGAATTAAATTTTTATTTGTTAGAATTAAATTTTTTTTGTAAGAATTAAATTTTTTTTGTAAGAATTAAATTTTTTTGTAAGAATTAATTTTTTAGTTGTAAGAATTAATTTTTTTTCAGAAAAAAATTTTTTTCGTTAGAATTACTTTTTTTTCTCGATAGAATTACATTTTTTTTGCAAGAATTAAATTTTTATTTCTAAGAATTTAATTTCTTTTGTTAGAATTAAATTTTTTTTGTCAGAATTAATTTCTTTGTTAGAATTAAATTTTTTTTGTAAGAATTAATTTTTTTTTTAGAAATAAATTTTTATTGTAAGAATTAAATTTGTGGTTTTGTTAGAATTAAATTTTTTCTGTATGAATTAATTTTGTTTTTTGAGAAACATTTTTTTTTGTAAGAATTTAATTATATTGTAAGAATTAAATTTTTTCCTGTAAGAATTTAATTTTTTGTAAGAATTAAATTTTTTTCGTATGAATTTAATTTTTTTTGTTAGAATTAAATTTTTTTGTTAGAATTAAATTTTTATCTGTGAGAATTAAAATATTATTCCTAAGAAATAATTTTTTTTGGTAAAATTTAAAATTTTTTGTAAGAATTAATTTTTTTTTTGGAAATAAAATTTTATTTGTAAGAATTAAAATTTCTTTTGTAACAATGAAATTTTTTCGGTTCAGAATTTAATTTTTTTGTAAGAATTAAATTTTTTTTGGAAGTATTAAATTTTTATTTGTAAGAATTTAATTTTTATTTGTTAGAATTAAATTTTTTTTGTAAGAATTAAATTTTTTTTGTTAGAATTCAAATTTATTTGTAAGAATTAAATTTTTTGTAAGAATTAAATTTATTTTGTAAGAATTAAATTTTTTTTGTAAGAATTAAATTTTTTTGTAAGAATTAAATTTTTTTGTTAGAATTAAGTTTTTATTTGTGAGGATTAAAATTTTATTCCTAAGAAATAATTTTTTTTTGTAAGAATTAAATTTTTAATTGTTAGAATTATATTTTTTATTGAAAGTGTTACATTTTTTTGGTAAGAATTGAATTTTCATTTGTTAGAAATAAATTGTTTTTTGTAAGAATTATTTTTTTTTGTTAAGAATTAAATTTTTTTGTAATAATTAATTTTTTTGTAAAAATGAATTTTTTTGGTAAGAATTAAATTCTATTTATAAGAATTTAAATATTTGTTAGAATTAAATTATTTGGTAAGAATTACATTTTTTGTAATAATTAATTTTTTTGGTTGGAATTAAATTTTTATTTCTAAGAATTAATTTTTTTTTAGTAACAAATAAATGTTTTTGTAAGAATTAAATTTTTAATTGTTAGAATTATATTTTTTATTGAAAGTATTACATTTTTTTGGTAAGAATTAAATTTTCATTTGTTAGAAATAAATTGTTTTTTGTAAGAATTAAATTTTTTTTGTTAAGAATTAAATTTTTTTGTAATAATTAATTTTTTTGTAAAAATAAATTTTTTTGTAAAAATAAATTTTTTTGGTAAGAATTAAATTTTTTGGTGAGAATTAATTTTTTTTGTAAGAATTAAATTTTTTTGTAAGAATTAAATTTTTTTGTAAGAATTAAATTTTTTTTGTAAGAATGAAATTTTTTTTGTAAGAATTAATTTTTATTGTAAGAATTAATTTTTTTTTGTAAAATTTAAATTTTTTTTTGAATAATTTTTTTTTGTATTAATTAATTTTTTGTAAAAATAAATTTTTTTGGTAAGAATTAAATTTTTTGGTGAGAATTAATTTTTTTTGTAAGAATTAAATTATTTTTGTAAGAATTAAATTTTTTTGTAAGAACTAAATTTTTTTTGTAAGAATTCAATTTTTTGTAAGAATTAAAATTTTTTGTAAGAATTAAATTGTTTTTGGAAGAAATAAATTTTTTTTGTAAGAATTAATTTTTTTTGTAAGAATTAAAATTTTTTGTTAGAATTAAATTTTTTTTGTAAGAATTAAATTTTTTTGTAATAATTATTTTTTTTTTAAAAATAAATTTTTTTGGTAAGAATTAAATTTTTTTTGTAAGAATTAAATTTTTAATTGTTAGAATTATATTTTTTATTGAAAGTATTACATAAATTTGGTAAGAATTAAATTTTCATTTGTTAGAAATAAATTGTCTTTTGTAAGAATTAAATTTTTTTTGTTAAGAATTAAATTTTTTTGTAATAATTAATTTTTTTGTAAAAATAAATTTTTTTGGTAAGAATTAAATTCTTTGGTGAGAATTAATTTTTTTTGTAAGAATTAAATTTTTTTGTAAGAATTAAATTTTTTTGTAAGAATTAAATTTTTTTTGTAAGAATTAAATTTTTTTTGTAAGAATTAATTTTTTTTGTAAGAATTAATTTTTTTTTGTAAAATTTAAATTTTTTTTTGAATAATTTTTTTTTTGTATTAATTAATTTTTTGTAAAAATAAATTTTTTTGGTAAGAATTAAATTTTTTGGTGAGAATTAATTTTTTTTGTAAGAATTAAATTTTTTTTATAAGAATTAAACTTTTATTTGTTAGAATTGGATTTTTTTGTAAGAATTAAATTTTTATTAGATAGAATTAATTTTTTTTTTGTAAGAATTAAATTTTTTTGTAAGAATTAAATTGTTTTTGTAAGAATTAAATTTTTTTTGTAAGAATTAAATTTTTTTTGTAAGAATTAAATTTTTTTTGGAAGAAATAAATTTTTTTTGTAAGAATTAATTTTTTTTTAAGGAATAAATTTTTTATGTAAGAATTAATTTGGTTTTGTAAGAGTTAAATTTTTTTGGTAAGAATTAATTTTTTTTTTGTAAGAATTAAATTTTTTTGTAAGAATTAATTTTTTTTTTTAGGAATATTTTTTTTTGTAAGAATTAAAATTTTTTCTGTAAGAATTAATTTTGTTTTTTGAGAAATAATTTTTTTTGTAAGAATTAAATTTTTTTTGTAAGAATTCAATTATTTTGTAAGAATTAAAATTTTTTGTAGGAATTAAATTTTTTTTGTAAGAACTAAATTTTTTTTGTAAGAATTAAATTATTTTTGTAAGAATTAAATTTTTTTTGTAAGAATTAATTTTTTTGTAAAAATAAATTTTTTTGGTAAGAATTAAATTTTATTTGTAAGAATTAAATTTTTTTTGTAAGAATTCAATTTTTTTGTAAGAATTCAATTTTTTTGTAAGAATTAAAATTTTTTGTAAGAATTATATTTTTATTTGTCAGAATTAAATTTTTTTGTTAGAATTAAATTTTTATTTGTGAGAATTAAAATTTTATTCCTAAGAAATAATTTTTTTTGGTAAGAATTAAATTTTTTTGTGGGAATTAATTTTTTTTGTAAGAATTAAATTTTTTTGTAAGAATTAAATTTTTTTGTAAGAATTAAATTTTTTTTGTAAGAATTAAATTTTTTTTGTAAGAATTATTTTTTTTGTAAGAATTAATTTTTTTTTGTAAAATTTAAATTTTTTTTTGCATAATTTTTTTTTGTATTAATTAATTTTTTGTAAAAATAAATTTTTTTTGTAAGAATTAAATTTTTTTTGTAAGAATTAAATTTTTTTTTGTAAGAATTAATTTTTTTTGAGAAAAATTTTATTTCGTTAGAATTAATTTTTTTTCGGTAGAATTAAATTTTTTTTGCAAGAATTAATTTTTTTTTCGTTAGAATTATTTTTTTTTTGTTAGAATTAAATGTTTTTTGTAAGAATTAATTTTTTTTTGAGAAATAAATTTTTTTTGTAAGAATTAACTTTTTATTTGTTAGAATTATATTTTTTATTGAAAGTATTTTTTGGTAAGAATTAAATTTTCATTTGTCAGAAATAATTTTTTTTTTGTAAGAATTAAATTTTTGTGATAAGAATTAAATTTTTTTGGTTAGAATTAAATTTTGTTTGTAAGAATTAATTTTTTTTTTTTAGTAACAATTAAATGTTTTTGTAAGAATTAATTTTTTTTTGTAAGAATTAATTTTTTTTTGTAAGAATTAAAATTTTATTTGTAAGAATTAATTTTTTCGAGAAAAAATTGTTTTCGTTAGAATTAATTTTTTTTCGATAGAATTAAATTTTTTTGTAAGAATTAATTTTGTTTTTGAGAAATAAAATTTTATTTGTAAGAATTAAAATTTCTCTTGTAACAATTAAATTTTTTCGGTTAAGAATTTAATTTTTTTGTAAGAATTAATTTTTTTGTAAGAATTAATTTTTTTGTAAAAATAAATTTTTTTGGTAAGAATTAAATTTTATTTGTAAGAATTAAATTTTTTTTGTAAGAATTCAATTTTTTTGTAAGAATTCAATTTTTTTGTAAGAATTAAATTTTTTTGTAAGAATTAAATTGTTTTTGTAAGAATTAAATTCTTTTTGTTAAGAATTAAATTTTTTTGTAATAATTATTTTTTTTGTAAAAATAAATTTTTTTGGTAAGAATTAAATTTTATTTGTAAGAATTTAAATTTTTGTTAGAATTCAATTTTATTTGAAAAATTAATTTTTTTTTGTAAGAATTCAATTTTTTTTGTAAGAATTAAATTCTTAATTGTTAGAATTATATTTTTTATTGAAAGTATTACATTTTTTTGGTAAGAATTAAATTTTCATTTGTTAGAAATAAATGGTTTTTTGTAAGAATTCAATTTTTTTTGTTAAGAATTAAATTTTTTTGTAATAATTAATTTTTTTGTAAAAATAAATTTTTTTGGTAAGAATTAAATTCTTTGGTGAGAATTAATTTTTTTTGTAAGAATTAAATTTTTTTGTAAGAATTAAATTTTTTTGTAAGAATTAAATTTTTTTTGTAAGAATTAAATTTTTTTTGTAAGAATTAATTTTTTTTGTAAGAATTAATTTTTTTTTGTAAAATTTAAATTTTTTTTTGAATAATTTTTTTTTTTGTATTAATTAATTTTTTGTAAAAATAAATTTTTTTGGTAAGAATTAAATTTTTTGGTGAGAATTAATTTTTTTTGTAAGAATTAAATTTTTTTTATAAGAATTAAACTTTTATTTGTTAGAATTGGATTTTTTTGTAAGAATTAAATTTTTATTAGATAGAATTAATTTTTTTTTTTGTAAGAATTAAATTTTTTTGTAAGAATTAAATTGTTTTTGTAAGAATTAAATTTTTTTTGTAAGAATTAATTTGGTTTTGTAAGAGTTAAATTTTTTTGGAAAGAATTAATTTTTTTTTTGTAAGAATTAAATTTTTTTGGTAAGAATTAAATTTTTTTTGTAAGAATTAAATTTGTTTGTAAGAATTAATTTTTTAGTTGTAAGAATTAATTTTTTTTCAGAAAAAATTTTTTTTCGTTAGAATTACTTTTTTTTCTCGATAGAATTACATTTTTTTTGCAAGAATTAAATTTTTTTTCGTAAGAATTTAATTTCTTTTGTTAGAATTAAATTTTTTTGTCAGAATTAATTTCTTTTGTTAGAATTAAATTTTTTTTGTCAGAATTAATTTTTTTTTGAGAAATAAATTTTTATTGTAAGAATTAAATTGGTTTTGTTAGAATTAAATTTTTTCTGTAAGAATTAATTTTGTTTTTTGAGAAACATTTTTTTTTGTAAGAATTTAATTATATTGTAAGAATTAAATTTGTTGCTGTAAGAATTTAATTTTTTTGTAAGAATTAAATTTTTTTTGTAAGAATTAAATTTTTTTTGTAAGAATTAATTTTTTAGTTGTAAGCATTAATTTTTTTCCAGAAAAAATTTTTTTTCGTTAGAATTAATTTTTTTTCTCGATAGAATTAAATTTTTTTGCAAGAATTAAAATTTTTTTCGAATGAATTTAATTTTTTTTGTTAGAATTAATTTTTTTTGTTAGAATTAAATTTTTATTTGTGAGAATTAAAATTTTATTCCTAAGAAATAATTTTTTTTGGTAAAATTTAAATTTTTTTGTAAGAATTAATTTTTTGTGAGAATTTATTTTTTTTTGTAATATTTAAATTTTTTTTGAATAATTTTTTTTGTAATAATTATTTTTTTTGTAAAAATAAATTTTTATGGTAAGAATTAAATTTTTTTGTAAGAATTAAATTTTTTTTGTAAGAATTCAATTTTATTTGTAAGAATTAAAATTTCTTTTGTAACAATGAAATTTTTTCGGTTAAGAATTTAATTGTTTTGTAAGAATTAATTTTTTTTGTAAGAATTAATTTTTTTTTTAGATTTAAATTTTTCTTTGAAAGAATTAATTTTTTTTTGTAAGAATTAAAATTTTTTTGTAAGAATTAAATTTTTTTGTAAGAATTAAATTTCTTTTGTAAGAATTAATTTTGATTTGTAAGAATTAAATTTTTTTGTAAGAATTAATTTTTTTTTGCAAGAATTAAATTTTTTTTGTAAGAATTAATTTTTTTTTGTAAGATTAAATTTTTTTGTTAGAATTAAATTTATATTTTTGAGAATTAAAATTTTATTTCTAAGAAATATTTTTTTTTGTAAGAATTAAATTTTTATTTGTTACAATTAAATTTTTTTTTGAAATTATTACATTATTTTGGGAAGAATTAAATTTTTATATGTTAGAATTGAATTTTGTTTTGTAAGAATTAAATTTTTTTTGAAAGGATTAAAATTTTTTGTAAGAATTAAATTTATTTGTAAGAATTAATTTTTTTTGCAAGAATTAAATTTTTTTGTAAGAATTAATTTTTTTTGTAAGAATTAAATTTTTTGTTAGAATTAAATTTTTTTTGTAAGAATTAAATTTTTTTTGTAGGAGTTAAAATTTTTTGTACGAATTAAATTTTTTTTGTAAAATTTAAATTTTTTGCAAGAATTAATTTTTTTTTGAGAAATAAAATTTTTTTTGTAAGAATTAAATTTTTTTGGTAAGAATTAAATTCCTTTGGTAACAATTAAATTTTTATTTGTCAGAATTAATTTATTTTGAGAAAAAAAAAATTTCTTCAGAATTAATTTTTTTTTCGATAGAATTAAATTTTTTTTGCAAGAATTAAAATTTTTTTCGTTAGAATTTAATTTTTATTGTTACAATTAAATTTTTATTGTAAGAATTACATTTTTTTTAGCAATCAATTTTTATTGGAAGAATTAAATTGGTTTTGTTAGAAATAAATTTTTTAAGTAAGAATTAAATTTTTTTGGTAAGAATTAAATTTTTTTGGTTAGAATTAAATTTTTATTTGTAAGAATTTAAATTTTTGTTAGAATTAAATTTTATCTGTAAGAATTAATTTTTTTTGTAAGAATTAATTTTTTTTTGTAAGAATTAATTTTTTTTTGTAAGAATTAAATTTTTTTTGTAAGAATTAAATTTTTTGTAAGAATTAAATTCTTTCGTTTAAGAATTTAATTTTTTTGTAAGAATTAAATTTTAATTTGTAAAAATTCAATTATTTTGTACGAATTAAATTTTTTCGTGGAAGAATTTAATTTTTTTGTAAGAATTAAATTTTATTTTGTAAAAATTTAATTATTTTGTAAGAATTAAATTTTTTTTGTAAGAATTAAATTTTTTTTGGAAGTATTAAATTTTTATTTGTAAGAATTAAATTTTTATTTGTTAGAATTAAATTTTTTTTGTAAGAATTAAATTTTTTTTGTAAGAATTAAATTTTTTTGTAAGAATTAATTTTTTAGTTGTAAGAATTAATTTTTTTTCAGAAAAAAATTTTTTTCGTTAGAATTACTTTTTTTTCTCGATAGAATTACATTTTTTTTGCAAGAATTAAATTTTTATTTCTAAGAATTTAATTTCTTTTGTTAGAATTAAATTTTTTTTGTCAGAATTAATTTCTTTGTTAGAATTAAATTTTTTTTGTAAGAATTAATTTTTTTTTTAGAAATAAATTTTTATTGTAAGAATTAAATTTGTGGTTTTGTTAGAATTAAATTTTTTCTGTATGAATTAATTTTGTTTTTTGAGAAACATTTTTTTTTGTAAGAATTTAATTATATTGTAAGAATTAAATTTTTTCCTGTAAGAATTTAATTTTTTGTAAGAATTAAATTTTTTTCGTATGAATTTAATTTTTTTTGTTAGAATTAAATTTTTTTGTTAGAATTAAATTTTTATCTGTGAGAATTAAAATATTATTCCTAAGAAATAATTTTTTTTGGTAAAATTTAAAATTTTTTGTAAGAATTAATTTTTTTTTTGGAAATAAAATTTTATTTGTAAGAATTAAAATTTCTTTTGTAACAATGAAATTTTTTCGGTTCAGAATTTAATTTTTTTGTAAGAATTAAATTTTTTTTGGAAGTATTAAATTTTTATTTGTAAGAATTTAATTTTTATTTGTTAGAATTAAATTTTTTTTGTAAGAATTAAATTTTTTTTGTTAGAATTCAAATTTATTTGTAAGAATTAAATTTTTTGTAAGAATTAAATTTATTTTGTAAGAATTAAATTTTTTTTGTAAGAATTAAATTTTTTTGTAAGAATTAAATTTTTTTGTTAGAATTAAGTTTTTATTTGTGAGGATTAAAATTTTATTCCTAAGAAATAATTTTTTTTTGTAAGAATTAAATTTTTAATTGTTAGAATTATATTTTTTATTGAAAGTGTTACATTTTTTTGGTAAGAATTGAATTTTCATTTGTTAGAAATAAATTGTTTTTTGTAAGAATTATTTTTTTTTGTTAAGAATTAAATTTTTTTGTAATAATTAATTTTTTTGTAAAAATGAATTTTTTTGGTAAGAATTAAATTTTATTTATAAGAATTTAAATATTTGTTAGAATTAAATTATTTGGTAAGAATTACATTTTTTGTAATAATTAATTTTTTTGGTTGGAATTAAATTTTTATTTCTAAGAATTAATTTTTTTTTAGTAACAAATAAATGTTTTTGTAAGAATTAAATTTTTAATTGTTAGAATTATATTTTTTATTGAAAGTATTACATTTTTTTGGTAAGAATTAAATTTTCATTTGTTAGAAATAAATTGTTTTTTGTAAGAATTAAATTTTTTTTGTTAAGAATTAAATTTTTTTGTAATAATTAATTTTTTTGTAAAAATAAATTTTTTTGTAAAAATAAATTTTTTTGGTAAGAATTAAATTTTTTGGTGAGAATTAATTTTTTTTGTAAGAATTAAATTTTTTTGTAAGAATTAAATTTTTTTGTAAGAATTAAATTTTTTTTGTAAGAATGAAATTTTTTTTGTAAGAATTAATTTTTATTGTAAGAATTAATTTTTTTTTGTAAAATTTAAATTTTTTTTTGAATAATTTTTTTTTGTATTAATTAATTTTTTGTAAAAATAAATTTTTTTGGTAAGAATTAAATTTTTTGGTGAGAACTAATTTTTTTTGTAAGAATTAAATTATTTTTGTAAGAATTAAATTTTTTTGTAAGAACTAAATTTTTTTTGTAAGAATTCAATTTTTTGTAAGAATTAAAATTTTTTGTAAGAATTAAATTGTTTTTGGAAGAAATAAATTTTTTTTGTAAGAATTAATTTTTTTTGTAAGAATTAAAATTTTTTGTTAGAATTAAATTTTTTTTGTAAGAATTAAATTTTTTTGTAATAATTATTTTTTTTTTAAAAATAAATTTTTTTGGTAAGAATTAAATTTTTTTTGTAAGAATTAAATTTTTAATTGTTAGAATTATATTTTTTATTGAAAGTATTACATAAATTTGGTAAGAATTAAATTTTCATTTGTTAGAAATAAATTGTCTTTTGTAAGAATTAAATTTTTTTTGTTAAGAATTAAATTTTTTTGTAATAATTAATTTTTTTGTAAAAATAAATTTTTTTGGTAAGAATTAAATTCTTTGGTGAGAATTAATTTTTTTTGTAAGAATTAAATTTTTTTGTAAGAATTAAATTTTTTTGTAAGAATTAAATTTTTTTTGTAAGAATTAAATTTTTTTTGTAAGAATTAATTTTTTTTGTAAGAATTAATTTTTTTTTGTAAAATTTAAATTTTTTTTTGAATAATTTTTTTTTTGTATTAATTAATTTTTTGTAAAAATAAATTTTTTTGGTAAGAATTAAATTTTTTGGTGAGAATTAATTTTTTTTGTAAGAATTAAATTTTTTTTATAAGAATTAAACTTTTATTTGTTAGAATTGGATTTTTTTGTAAGAATTAAATTTTTATTAGATAGAATTAATTTTTTTTTTGTAAGAATTAAATTTTTTTGTAAGAATTAAATTGTTTTTGTAAGAATTAAATTTTTTTTGTAAGAATTAAATTTTTTTTGTAAGAATTAAATTTTTTTTGGAAGAAATAAATTTTTTTTGTAAGAATTAATTTTTTTTTAAGGAATAAATTTTTTATGTAAGAATTAATTTGGTTTTGTAAGAGTTAAATTTTTTTGGTAAGAATTAATTTTTTTTTTGTAAGAATTAAATTTTTTTGTAAGAATTAATTTTTTTTTTTAGGAATATTTTTTTTTGTAAGAATTAAAATTTTTTCTGTAAGAATTAATTTTGTTTTTTGAGAAATAATTTTTTTTGTAAGAATTAAATTTTTTTTGTAAGAATTCAATTATTTTGTAAGAATTAAAATTTTTTGTAGGAATTAAATTTTTTTTGTAAGAACTAAATTTTTTTTGTAAGAATTAAATTATTTTTGTAAGAATTAAATTTTTTTTGTAAGAATTAATTTTTTTGTAAAAATAAATTTTTTTGGTAAGAATTAAATTTTATTTGTAAGAATTAAATTTTTTTTGTAAGAATTCAATTTTTTTGTAAGAATTCAATTTTTTTGTAAGAATTAAAATTTTTTGTAAGAATTATATTTTTATTTGTCAGAATTAAATTTTTTTGTTAGAATTAAATTTTTATTTGTGAGAATTAAAATTTTATTCCTAAGAAATAATTTTTTTTGGTAAGAATTAAATTTTTTTGTGGGAATTAATTTTTTTTGTAAGAATTAAATTTTTTTGTAAGAATTAAATTTTTTTGTAAGAATTAAATTTTTTTTTGAGAAATAAATTTTTTTTGTAAGAATTAACTTTTTATTTGTTAGAATTATATTTTTTATTGAAAGTATTTTTTGGTAAGAATTAAATTTTCATTTGTCAGAAATAATTTTTTTTTTGTAAGAATTAAATTTTTGTGATAAGAATTAAATTTTTTTGGTTAGAATTAAATTTTGTTTGTAAGAATTAATTTTTTTTTTTTAGTAACAATTAAATGTTTTTGTAAGAATTAATTTTTTTTTGTAAGAATTAATTTTTTTTTGTAAGAATTAAAATTTTATTTGTAAGAATTAATTTTTTCGAGAAAAAATTGTTTTCGTTAGAATTAATTTTTTTTCGATAGAATTAAATTTTTTTGTAAGAATTAATTTTGTTTTTGAGAAATAAAATTTTATTTGTAAGAATTAAAATTTCTCTTGTAACAATTAAATTTTTTCGGTTAAGAATTTAATTTTTTTGTAAGAATTAATTTTTTTGTAAGAATTAATTTTTTTGTAAAAATAAATTTTTTTGGTAAGAATTAAATTTTATTTGTAAGAATTAAATTTTTTTTGTAAGAATTCAATTTTTTTGTAAGAATTCAATTTTTTTGTAAGAATTAAATTTTTTTGTAAGAATTAAATTGTTTTTGTAAGAATTAAATTCTTTTTGTTAAGAATTAAATTTTTTTGTAATAATTATTTTTTTTGTAAAAATAAATTTTTTTGGTAAGAATTAAATTTTATTTGTAAGAATTTAAATTTTTGTTAGAATTCAATTTTATTTGAAAAATTAATTTTTTTTTGTAAGAATTCAATTTTTTTTGTAAGAATTAAATTCTTAATTGTTAGAATTATATTTTTTATTGAAAGTATTACATTTTTTTGGTAAGAATTAAATTTTCATTTGTTAGAAATAAATGGTTTTTTGTAAGAATTCAATTTTTTTTGTTAAGAATTAAATTTTTTTGTAATAATTAATTTTTTTGTAAAAATAAATTTTTTTGGTAAGAATTAAATTCTTTGGTGAGAATTAATTTTTTTTGTAAGAATTAAATTTTTTTGTAAGAATTAAATTTTTTTGTAAGAATTAAATTTTTTTTGTAAGAATTAAATTTTTTTTGTAAGAATTAATTTTTTTTGTAAGAATTAATTTTTTTTTGTAAAATTTAAATTTTTTTTTGAATAATTTTTTTTTTTGTATTAATTAATTTTTTGTAAAAATAAATTTTTTTGGTAAGAATTAAATTTTTTGGTGAGAATTAATTTTTTTTGTAAGAATTAAATTTTTTTTATAAGAATTAAACTTTTATTTGTTAGAATTGGATTTTTTTGTAAGAATTAAATTTTTATTAGATAGAATTAATTTTTTTTTTTGTAAGAATTAAATTTTTTTGTAAGAATTAAATTGTTTTTGTAAGAATTAAATTTTTTTTGTAAGAATTAATTTGGTTTTGTAAGAGTTAAATTTTTTTGGAAAGAATTAATTTTTTTTTTGTAAGAATTAAATTTTTTTGGTAAGAATTAAATTTTTTTTGTAAGAATTAAATTTGTTTGTAAGAATTAATTTTTTAGTTGTAAGAATTAATTTTTTTTCAGAAAAAATTTTTTTTCGTTAGAATTACTTTTTTTTCTCGATAGAATTACATTTTTTTTGCAAGAATTAAATTTTTTTTCGTAAGAATTTAATTTCTTTTGTTAGAATTAAATTTTTTTGTCAGAATTAATTTCTTTTGTTAGAATTAAATTTTTTTTGTCAGAATTAATTTTTTTTTGAGAAATAAATTTTTATTGTAAGAATTAAATTGGTTTTGTTAGAATTAAATTTTTTCTGTAAGAATTAATTTTGTTTTTTGAGAAACATTTTTTTTTGTAAGAATTTAATTATATTGTAAGAATTAAATTTGTTGCTGTAAGAATTTAATTTTTTTGTAAGAATTAAATTTTTTTTGTAAGAATTAAATTTTTTTTGTAAGAATTAATTTTTTAGTTGTAAGCATTAATTTTTTTCCAGAAAAAATTTTTTTTCGTTAGAATTAATTTTTTTTCTCGATAGAATTAAATTTTTTTGCAAGAATTAAAATTTTTTTCGAATGAATTTAATTTTTTTTGTTAGAATTAATTTTTTTTGTTAGAATTAAATTTTTATTTGTGAGAATTAAAATTTTATTCCTAAGAAATAATTTTTTTTGGTAAAATTTAAATTTTTTTGTAAGAATTAATTTTTTGTGAGAATTTATTTTTTTTTGTAATATTTAAATTTTTTTTGAATAATTTTTTTTGTAATAATTATTTTTTTTGTAAAAATAAATTTTTATGGTAAGAATTAAATTTTTTTGTAAGAATTAAATTTTTTTTGTAAGAATTCAATTTTATTTGTAAGAATTAAAATTTCTTTTGTAACAATGAAATTTTTTCGGTTAAGAATTTAATTGTTTTGTAAGAATTAATTTTTTTTGTAAGAATTAATTTTTTTTTTAGATTTAAATTTTTCTTTGAAAGAATTAATTTTTTTTTGTAAGAATTAAAATTTTTTTGTAAGAATTAAATTTTTTTGTAAGAATTAAATTTCTTTTGTAAGAATTAATTTTGATTTGTAAGAATTAAATTTTTTTGTAAGAATTAATTTTTTTTTGCAAGAATTAAATTTTTTTTGTAAGAATTAATTTTTTTTTGTAAGATTAAATTTTTTTGTTAGAATTAAATTTATATTTTTGAGAATTAAAATTTTATTTCTAAGAAATATTTTTTTTTGTAAGAATTAAATTTTTATTTGTTACAATTAAATTTTTTTTTGAAATTATTACATTATTTTGGGAAGAATTAAATTTTTATATGTTAGAATTGAATTTTGTTTTGTAAGAATTAAATTTTTTTTGAAAGGATTAAAATTTTTTGTAAGAATTAAATTTATTTGTAAGAATTAATTTTTTTTGCAAGAATTAAATTTTTTTGTAAGAATTAATTTTTTTTGTAAGAATTAAATTTTTTGTTAGAATTAAATTTTTTTTGTAAGAATTAAATTTTTTTTGTAGGAGTTAAAATTTTTTGTACGAATTAAATTTTTTTTGTAAAATTTAAATTTTTTGCAAGAATTAATTTTTTTTTGAGAAATAAAATTTTTTTTGTAAGAATTAAATTTTTTTGGTAAGAATTAAATTCCTTTGGTAACAATTAAATTTTTATTTGTCAGAATTAATTTATTTTGAGAAAAAAAAAATTTCTTCAGAATTAATTTTTTTTTCGATAGAATTAAATTTTTTTTGCAAGAATTAAAATTTTTTTCGTTAGAATTTAATTTTTATTGTTACAATTAAATTTTTATTGTAAGAATTACATTTTTTTTAGCAATCAATTTTTATTGGAAGAATTAAATTGGTTTTGTTAGAAATAAATTTTTTAAGTAAGAATTAAATTTTTTTGGTAAGAATTAAATTTTTTTGGTTAGAATTAAATTTTTATTTGTAAGAATTTAAATTTTTGTTAGAATTAAATTTTATCTGTAAGAATTAATTTTTTTTGTAAGAATTAATTTTTTTTTGTAAGAATTAATTTTTTTTTGTAAGAATTAAATTTTTTTTGTAAGAATTAAATTTTTTGTAAGAATTAAATTCTTTCGTTTAAGAATTTAATTTTTTTGTAAGAATTAAATTTTAATTTGTAAAAATTCAATTATTTTGTACGAATTAAATTTTTTCGTGGAAGAATTTAATTTTTTTGTAAGAATTAAATTTTATTTTGTAAAAATTTAATTATTTTGTAAGAATTAAATTTTTTTTGTAAGAATTAAATTTTTTTTGGAAGTATTAAATTTTTATTTGTAAGAATTAAATTTTTATTTGTTAGAATTAAATTTTTTTTGTAAGAATTAAATTTTTTTTGTAAGAATTAAATTTTTTTGTAAGAATTAATTTTTTAGTTGTAAGAATTAATTTTTTTTCAGAAAAAAATTTTTTTCGTTAGAATTACTTTTTTTTCTCGATAGAATTACATTTTTTTTGCAAGAATTAAATTTTTATTTCTAAGAATTTAATTTCTTTTGTTAGAATTAAATTTTTTTTGTCAGAATTAATTTCTTTGTTAGAATTAAATTTTTTTTGTAAGAATTAATTTTTTTTTTAGAAATAAATTTTTATTGTAAGAATTAAATTTGTGGTTTTGTTAGAATTAAATTTTTTCTGTATGAATTAATTTTGTTTTTTGAGAAACATTTTTTTTTGTAAGAATTTAATTATATTGTAAGAATTAAATTTTTTCCTGTAAGAATTTAATTTTTTGTAAGAATTAAATTTTTTTCGTATGAATTTAATTTTTTTTGTTAGAATTAAATTTTTTTGTTAGAATTAAATTTTTATCTGTGAGAATTAAAATATTATTCCTAAGAAATAATTTTTTTTGGTAAAATTTAAAATTTTTTGTAAGAATTAATTTTTTTTTTGGAAATAAAATTTTATTTGTAAGAATTAAAATTTCTTTTGTAACAATGAAATTTTTTCGGTTCAGAATTTAATTTTTTTGTAAGAATTAAATTTTTTTTGGAAGTATTAAATTTTTATTTGTAAGAATTTAATTTTTATTTGTTAGAATTAAATTTTTTTTGTAAGAATTAAATTTTTTTTGTTAGAATTCAAATTTATTTGTAAGAATTAAATTTTTTGTAAGAATTAAATTTATTTTGTAAGAATTAAATTTTTTTTGTAAGAATTAAATTTTTTTGTAAGAATTAAATTTTTTTGTTAGAATTAAGTTTTTATTTGTGAGGATTAAAATTTTATTCCTAAGAAATAATTTTTTTTTGTAAGAATTAAATTTTTAATTGTTAGAATTATATTTTTTATTGAAAGTGTTACATTTTTTTGGTAAGAATTGAATTTTCATTTGTTAGAAATAAATTGTTTTTTGTAAGAATTATTTTTTTTTGTTAAGAATTAAATTTTTTTGTAATAATTAATTTTTTTGTAAAAATGAATTTTTTTGGTAAGAATTAAATTTTATTTATAAGAATTTAAATATTTGTTAGAATTA
Organism: Andrena fulva; assembly: GCA_946251845.1. Lineage (NCBI taxonomy): Eukaryota > Metazoa > Arthropoda > Insecta > Hymenoptera > Andrenidae > Andrena > Andrena fulva. Next base: position 528,136 of record CAMITZ010000207.1, read on the forward strand.
AATTATTTGGTAAGAATTACATTTTTTGTAATAATTAATTTTTTTGGTTGGAATTAAATTTTTATTTCTAAGAATTAATTTTTTTTTAGTAACAAATAAATGTTTTTGTAAGAATTAAATTTTTTTTGTATGAATTAATTTTTTTTTGTAAGAATTAAATTTTTATTTGTAAGAATTAATTTTTTCGAGAAAAATTTTTTTTCGTTAGAATTAATTTTTTTTCGATAGAATTAAATTTTTTTGTAAGAATTAATTTTTTTTTTAGAAATAAAATTTTATATGTAAGAATTAAAATTTCTTTTGTAACAATTAAATTTTTTCGGATAAGAATTTAATTTTTTTGTAAGAATTAATTTTTTTTGTAAGAATTAATTTTTTAGTTGTAAGCATTAATTTTTTTCCAGAAAAAATTTTTTTTCGTTAGAATTAATTTTTTTTCTCGATAGAATTAAATTTTTTTGCAAGAATTAAAATTTTTTTCGAATGAATTTAATTTTTTTTGTTAGAATTAATTTTTTTTGTTAGAATTAAATTTTTATTTGTGAGAATTAAAATTTTATTCCTAAGAAATAATTTTTTTTGGTAAAATTTAAATTTTTTTGTAAGAATTAATTTTTTGTGAGACTTTATTTTTTTTTGTAATATTTAAATTTTTTTTGAATAATTTTTTTTGTAATAATTATTTTTTTTGTAAAAATAAATTTTTATGGTAAGAATTAAATTTTTTTGTAAGAATTAAATTTTTTTTGTAAGAATTCAATTTTATTTGTAAGAATTAAAATTTCTTTTGTAACAATGAAATTTTTTCGGTTAAGAATTTAATTGTTTTGTAAGAATTAATTTTTTTTGTAAGAATTAATTTTTTTTTTAGATTTAAATTTTTCTTTGAAAGAATTAATTTTTTTTTGTAAGAATTAAAATTTTTTTGTAAGAATTAAATTTTTTTGTAAGAATTAAATTTCTTTTGTAAGAATTAATTTTGATTTGTAAGAATTAAATTTTTTTGTAAGAATTAATTTTTTTTTGCAAGAATTAAATTTTTTTTGTAAGAATTAATTTTTTTTTGTAAGAATTAAATTTTTTTGTTAGAATTAAATTTATATTTTTGAGAATTAAAATTTTATTTCTAAGAAATATTTTTTTTTGTAAGAATTAAATTTTTATTTGTTACAATTAAATTTTTTTTTGAATTTATTACATTATTTTGGGAAGAATTAAATTTTTATATGTTAGAATTGAATTTTGTTTTGTAAGAATTAAATTTTTTTTGAAAGGATTAAAATTTTTTGTAAGAATTAAATTTATTTGTAAGAATTAATTTTTTTTGCAAGAATTAAATTTTTTTGTAAGAATTAATTTTTTTTGTAAGAATTAAATTTTTTGTTAGAATTAAATTTTTTTTGTAAGAATTAAATTTTTTTTGTAGGAGTTAAAATTTTTTGTACGAATTAAATTTTTTTTGTAAAATTTAAATTTTTTGCAAGAATTAATTTTTTTTTGAGAAATAAAATTTTTTTTGTAAGAATTAAATTTTTTTGGTAAGAATTAAATTCCTTTGGTAACAATTAAATTTTTATTTGTCAGAATTAATTTATTTTGAGAAAAAAAAAATTTCTTCAGAATTAATTTTTTTTTTCGATAGAATTAAATTTTTTTTGCAAGAATTAAAATTTTTTTCGTTAGAATTTAATTTTTATTGTTACAATTAAATTTTTATTGTAAGAATTACATTTTTTTTAGCAATCAATTTTTATTGGAAGAATTAAATTGGTTTTGTTAGAAATAAATTTTTTAAGTAAGAATTAAATTTTTTTGGTAAGAATTAAATTTTTTTGGTTAGAATTAAATTTTTATTTGTAAGAATTTAAATTTTTGTTAGAATTAAATTTTATCTGTAAGAATTAATTTTTTTTGTAAGAATTAAATTTTTTTTGTAAGAATTAATTTTTTTTTGTAAGAATTAAATTTTTTTTGTAAGAATTAAATTTTTTTGTAAGAATTAAATTCTTTCGTTTAAGAATTTAATTTTTTTGTAAGAATTAAATTTTAATTTGTAAAAATTCAATTATTTTGTACGAATTAAATTTTTTCGTGGAAGAATTTAATTTTTTTGTAAGAATTAAATTTTATTTTGTAAAAATTTAATTATTTTGTAAGAATTAAATTTTTTTTGTAAGAATTAAATTTTTTTTGGAAGTATTAAATTTTTATTTGTAAGAATTAAATTTTTATTTGTTAGAATTAAATTTTTTTTGTAAGAATTAAATTTTTTTTGTAAGAATTAAATTTTTTTGTAAGAATTAATTTTTTAGTTGTAAGAATTAATTTTTTTTCAGAAAAAAATTTTTTTCGTTAGAATTACTTTTTTTTCTCGATAGAATTACATTTTTTTGCAAGAATTAAATTTTTATTTCTAAGAATTTAATTTCTTTTGTTAGAATTAAATTTTTTTTGTCAGAATTAATTTCTTTGTTAGAATTAAATTTTTTTTGTAAGAATTAATTTTTTTTTTAGAAATAAATTTTTATTGTAAGAATTAAATTTGTGGTTTTGTTAGAATTAAATTTTTTCTGTATGAATTAATTTTGTTTTTTGAGAAACATTTTTTTTTGTAAGAATTTAATTATATTGTAAGAATTAAATTTTTTCCTGTAAGAATTTAATTTTTTGTAAGAATTAAATTTTTTTCGTATGAATTTAATTTTTTTTGTTAGAATTAAATTTTTTTGTTAGAATTAAATTTTTATCTGTGAGAATTAAAATATTATTCCTAAGAAATAATTTTTTTTGGTAAAATTTAAAATTTTTTGTAAGAATTAATTTTTTTTTTTGGAAATAAAATTTTATTTGTAAGAATTAAAATTTCTTTTGTAACAATGAAATTTTTTCGGTTCAGAATTTAATTTTTTTGTAAGAATTAAATTTTTTTTGGAAGTATTAAATTTTTATTTGTAAGAATTTAATTTTTATTTGTTAGAATTAAATTTTTTTTGTAAGAATTAAATTTTTTTTGTTAGAATTCAAATTTATTTGTAAGAATTAAATTTTTTGTAAGAATTAAATTTATTTTGTAAGAATTAAATTTTTTTTGTAAGAATTAAATTTTTTTGTAAGAATTAAATTTTTTTGTTAGAATTAAGTTTTTATTTGTGAGGATTAAAATTTTATTCCTAAGAAATAATTTTTTTTTGTAAGAATTAAATTTTTAATTGTTAGAATTATATTTTTTATTGAAAGTGTTACATTTTTTTGGTAAGAATTGAATTTTCATTTGTTAGAAATAAATTGTTTTTTGTAAGAATTATTTTTTTTTGTTAAGAATTAAATTTTTTTGTAATAATTAATTTTTTTGTAAAAATGAATTTTTTTGGTAAGAATTAAATTTTATTTATAAGAATTTAAATATTTGTTAGAATTAAATTATTTGGTAAGAATTACATTTTTTGTAATAATTAATTTTTTTGGTTGGAATTAAATTTTTATTTCTAAGAATTAATTTTTTTTTAGTAACAAATAAATGTTTTTGTAAGAATTAAATTTTTTTTGTAAGAATTAATTTTTTTTTGTAAGAATTAAATTTTTATTTGTAAGAATTAATTTTTTCGAGAAAAATTTTTTTTCGTTAGAATTAATTTTTTTTCGATAGAATTAAATTTTTTTGTAAGAATTAATTTTTTTTTTGAGAAATAAAATTTTATATGTAAGAATTAAAATTTCTTTTATAACAATTAAATTTTTTCGGATAAGAATTTATTTTTTTTGGAAGAATTAATTTTTTTTGTAAGAATTAATTTTTTTTGTAAAATTTAAATTTTTTTTGAATAATTTTTTTTTGTAATAATTAATTTTTTTGTAAAAATAATTTTTTTTTGGTAAGAATTAAATTTTATTTGTAAGAATTTAAATTTTTGTTAGAATTAAATTTTATTTGTAAGAAATAATTTTTTTATGGAAGAATTAAATTTTTAATTATTAGAATTATATTTTTTTTGAATGTATTACATTTTTTTGGTAAGAATTAAATTTTCATTTGTTAGAAATAATTTTTTTTTGTAAGAATTAAATTTTTTTGGTAAGAATTAAATTTTTTTTGTAAGAATTACATTTTTTTGTATTACATTTTTTTGTAAGAATTAATTTTTTTTGTAAGAATTAATTTTTTTTTGTAAGAATTAAATTTTTTTTGTAAGAATTAAATTTTTTTGGTAAGAATTAAATTTTTTTCGTAAGAATTAAATTTCTTTTGTAAGAATTAATTTTGATTTGTAAGAAATAAATTTTTTTGCTAGAATTAAAATTTTTTGTAAGAATTAAAGTTTTTTTGTAAGAATTAAATTTTTTTTGTAAGGATTAAATTTTTTTTGTAAGAATTAAATTTTTTTTGCAAGAATTAAATTTTTTTTCGTAAGAATTTAATTTCTTTTGTTAGAATTAAATTTTTATTTGTGAGAATTAAAATTTTATTCCTAAGAAATATTTTTTTTTTGTAAGAATTAAATTTTTTTTGATAGAATTAAAATTTTTTGTAAGAATTAAATTTTTTTGTAAGATTTAATTTTTTTTTACAAGAATTAAATTTTTTTTGTAAGAATTAATTTTTTTTGTATGAATTAAATTTTTTTGTTAGAATTAAATTTTTATTTGTGAGAATGAAAATTTTATTCCTAAGAAATATTTTTTTTTTGTAAGAATTAAATTTTTATTTGTTACAATTAAATTTTTTTTTGAAAGAAATAATTTTTATTTGGAAGAATTAAATTTTTAATTGTTAGAATTATATTTTTTATTGAATGTATTACATTTTTTTGGTAAGAATTAAATTTTCATTTGTTAGAAATAAATTTTTATTTGTAAGAATTAAATTTTTTTGGTAAGAATTAAATTTTTTTTGTAAGAATTACATTTTTTTTTGTAAGAATTAAATTTTTTTTGTAAGAATTAATTTTTTTTGTAAGAATTAATTTTTTTTTGTAAGAATTAAATTTTTTTTGTAAGAATGAAATTTTTTTTGGAAGAATTAATTTTTATTGTAAGAATTAATTTTTTTTTGTAAAATTTAAATTTTTTTTTGAATAATTTTTTTTTGTATTAATTAATTTTTTGTAAAAATAAATTTTTTTGGTAAGAATTAAATTTTTTGGTGAGAATTAATTTTTTTTGTAAGAATTAAATTATTTTTGTAAGAATTAAATTTTTTTGTAAGAACTAAATTTTTTTTGTAAGAATTCAATTTTTTGTAAGAATTAAAATTTTTTGTAAGAATTAAATTGTTTTTGGAAGAAATAAATTTTTTTTGTAAGAATTAATTTTTTTTGTAAGAATTAAAATTTTTTGTTAGAATTAAATTTTTTTTGTAAGAATTAAATTTTTTTGTAATAATTATTTTTTTTTTAAAAATAAATTTTTTTGGTAAGAATTAAATTTTATTTGTAAGAATTTAAATTTTTGTTAGAATTCAATTTTATTTGAAAGAATTAATTTTTTTTTGTAAGAATTCAATTTTTTTTGTAAGAATTAAATTTTTAATTGTTAGAATTATATTTTTTATTGAAAGTATTACATAAATTTGGTAAGAATTAAATTTTCATTTGTTAGAAATAAATTGTTTTTTGTAAGAATTAAATTTTTTTTGTTAAGAATTAAATTTTTTTGTAATAATTAATTTTTTTGTAAAAATAAATTTTTTTGGTAAGAATTAAATTCTTTGGTGAGAATTAATTTTTTTTGTAAGAATTAAATTTTTTTGTAAGAATTAAATTTTTTTGTAAGAATTAAATTTTTTTTGTAAGAATTAAATTTTTTTTGTAAGAATTAATTTTTTTTGTAAGAATTAATTTTTTTTTGTAAAATTTAAATTTTTTTTTGAATAATTTTTTTTTTGTATTAATTAATTTTTTGTAAAAATAATTTTTTTTGGTAAGAATTAAATTTTTTGGTGAGAATTAATTTTTTTTGTAAGAATTAAATTTTTTTTATAAGAATTAAACTTTTATTTGTTAGAATTGGATTTTTTTGTAAGAATTAAATTTTTATTAGATAGAATTAATTTTTTTTTTGTAAGAATTAAATTTTTTTGTAAGAATTAAATTGTTTTTGTAAGAATTAAATTTTTTTTGTAAGAATTAAATTTTTTTTTGTAAGAATTAAATTTTTTTTGGAAGAAATAAATTTTTTTTGTAAGAATTAATTTTTTTTTAAGGAATAAATTTTTTATGTAAGAATTAATTTGGTTTTGTAAGAGTTAAATTTTTTTGGTAAGAATTAATTTTTTTTTTGTAAGAATTAAATTTTTTTGTAAGAATTAATTTTTTTTTTTAGGAATATTTTTTTTTGTAAGAATTAAAATTTTTTCTGTAAGAATTAATTTTGTTTTTTGAGAAATAATTTTTTTTGTAAGAATTAAATTTTTTTTGTAAGAATTCAATTATTTTGTAAGAATTAAAATTTTTTGTAGGAATTAAATTTTTTTTGTAAGAACTAAATTTTTTTTGTAAGAATTAAATTATTTTTGTAAGAATTAAATTTTTTTTGTAAGAATTAATTTTTTGTAAAAATAAATTTTTTTGGTAAGAATTAAATTTTATTTGTAAGAATTAAATTTTTTTTGTAAGAATTCAATTTTTTTGTAAGAATTCAATTTTTTTGTAAGAATTAAATTTTTTTGTAAGAATTATATTTTTATTTGTCAGAATTAAATTTTTTTGTTAGAATTAAATTTTTATTTGTGAGAATTAAAATTTTATTCCTAAGAAATAATTTTTTTTGGTAAGAATTAAATTTTTTTGTGGGAATTAATTTTTTTTGTAAGAATTAAATTTTTTTGTAAGAATTAAATTTTTTTGTAAGAATTAAATTTTTTTTGTAAGAATTAAATTTTTTTTGTAAGAATTATTTTTTTTGTAAGAATTAATTTTTTTTTGTAAAATTTAAATTTTTTTTTGCATAATTTTTTTTTGTATTAATTAATTTTTTGTAAAAATAAATTTTTTTGGTAAGAATTAAATTTTTTTTATAAGAATTAAATTTTTATTTGTTAGAATTTGATTTTTTTGTAAGAATTAAATATTTTGTAAGATTTAATTTTTTTTCGAGAAATAAATTTTTTTTGTAAGATTTAATTTTTTTTTTGAGAAATAATTTTTTTTTGTAACAATAAAATTGGTTTTGTAAGCATTAAATTTTTTTCTGTAAGAATTAATTTTGTTTTTTGAGAAATAAATTATTTTGTATGAATTAAATTTTTTTTGTAAGAATTAATTTTTTTTTATAAGAATTAAAATTTTATTTGTTAGATTTAAATTATTTCTGGTACGAATTAAATTTTTTTTGTAAGAATTAAATTTTTTTTGTAAGAATTAAATTTTTTTTTGTAAGAATTAATTTTTTTTGAGAAAAATTTTATTTCGTTAGAATTAATTTTTTTTCGGTAGAATTAAATTTTTTTTGCAAGAATTAATTTTTTTTTCGTTAGAATTATTTTTTTTTTGTTAGAATTAAATGTTTTTTGTAAGAATTAATTTTTTTTTGAGAAATAAATTTTTTTTGTAAGAATTAACTTTTTATTTGTTAGAATTATATTTTTTATTGAAAGTATTTTTTGGTAAGAATTAAATTTTCATTTGTCAGAAATAATTTTTTTTTTGTAAGAATTAAATTTTTGTGACAAGAATTAAATTTTTTTGGTTAGAATTAAATTTTGTTTGTAAGAATTAATTTTTTTTTTTTAGTAACAATTAAATGTTTTTGTAAGAATTAATTTTTTTTTGTAAGAATTAATTTTTTTTTGTAAGAATTAAAATTTTATTTGTAAGAATTAATTTTTTCGAGAAAAAATTGTTTTCGTTAGAATTAATTTTTTTTCGATAGAATTAAATTTTTTTGTAAGAATTAATTTTGTTTTTGAGAAATAAAATTTTATTTGTAAGAATTAAAATTTCTCTTGTAACAATTAAATTTTTTCGGTTAAGAATTTAATTTTTTTGTAAGAATTAATTTTTTTGTAAGAATTAATTTTTTTGTAAAAATAAATTTTTTTGGTAAGAATTAAATTTTATTTGTAAGAATTAAATTTTTTTTGTAAGAATTCAATTTTTTTGTAAGAATTCAATTTTTTTGTAAGAATTAAATTTTTTTGTAAGAATTAAATTGTTTTTGTAAGAATTAAATTCTTTTTGTTAAGAATTAAATTTTTTTGTAATAATTATTTTTTTGTAAAAATAAATTTTTTTGGTAAGAATTAAATTTTATTTGTAAGAATTTAAATTTTTGTTAGAATTCAATTTTATTTGAAAGAATTAATTTTTTTTTGTAAGAATTCAATTTTTTTTGTAAGAATTAAATTCTTAATTGTTAGAATTATATTTTTTATTGAAAGTATTACATTTTTTTGGTAAGAATTAAATTTTCATTTGTTAGAAATAAATGGTTTTTTGTAAGAATTCAATTTTTTTGTTAAGAATTAAATTTTTTTGTAATAATTAATTTTTTTGTAAAAATAAATTTTTTTGGTAAGAATTAAATTCTTTGGTGAGAATTAATTTTTTTTGTAAGAATTAAATTTTTTTGTAAGAATTAAATTTTTTTGTAAGAATTAAATTTTTTTTGTAAGAATTAAATTTTTTTTGTAAGAATTAATTTTTTTTGTAAGAATTAATTTTTTTTTGTAAAATTTAAATTTTTTTTTGAATAATTTTTTTTTTGTATTAATTAATTTTTTGTAAAAATAAATTTTTTTGGTAAGAATTAAATTTTTTGGTGAGAATTAATTTTTTTTGTAAGAATTAAATTTTTTTTATAAGAATTAAACTTTTATTTGTTAGAATTGGATTTTTTTGTAAGAATTAAATTTTTATTAGATAGAATTTATTTTTTTTTTGTAACAATTAAATTTTTTTGGTAAGAATTAAATTCCTTTGGTAACAATTAAATTTTTATTTGTCAGAATTAATTTATTTTGAGAAAAAAAAAATTTCTTCAGAATTAATTTTTTTTTCGATAGAATTAAATTTTTTTTGCAAGAATTAAAATTTTTTTCGTTAGAATTTAATTTTTATTGTTACAATTAAATTTTTATTGTAAGAATTACATTTTTTTAGCAATCAATTTTTATTGGAAGAATTAAATTGGTTTTGTTAGAAATAAATTTTTTAAGTAAGAATTAAATTTTTTTGGTAAGAATTAAATTTTTTTGGTTAGAATTAAATTTTTATTTGTAAGAATTTAAATTTTTGTTAGAATTAAATTTTATCTGTAAGAATTAATTTTTTTTGTAAGAATTAAATTTTTTTTGTAAGAATTAATTTTTTTTTGTAAGAATTAAATTTTTTTTGTAAGAATTAAATTTTTTGTGAGAATTAAATTCTTTCGTTTAAGAATTTAATTTTTTTGTAAGAATTAAATTTTAATTTGTAAAAATTCAATTATTTTGTACGAATTAAATTTTTTCGTGGAAGAATTTAATTTTTTTGTAAGAATTAAATTTTATTTTGTAAAAATTTAATTATTTTGTAAGAATTAAATTTTTTTTGTAAGAATTAAATTTTTTTTGGAAGTATTAAATTTTTATTTGTAAGAATTAAATTTTTATTTGTTAGAATTAAATTTTTTTTGTAAGAATTAAATTTTTTTTGTAAGAATTAAATTTTTTTGTAAGAATTAATTTTTTAGTTGTAAGAATTAATTTTTTTTCAGAAAAAATTTTTTTTCGTTAGAATTACTTTTTTTTCTCGATAGAATTACATTTTTTTTGCAAGAATTAAATGTTTATTTCTAAGAATTTAATTTCTTTTGTTAGAATTAAATTTTTTTTGTCAGAATTAATTTCTTTGTTAGAATTAAATTTTTTTTTGTAAGAATTAATTTTTTTTTTAGAAATAAATTTTTATTGTAAGAATTAAATTTGTGGTTTTGTTAGAATTAAATTTTTTCTGTATGAATTAATTTTGTTTTTTGAGAAACATTTTTTTTTGTAAGAATTTAATTATATTGTAAGAATTAAATTTTTTCCTGTAAGAATTTAATTTTTTGTAAGAATTAAATTTTTTTCGTATTTAATTTTTTTTGTTAGAATTAAATTTTTTTGTTAGAATTAAATTTTTATCTGTGAGAATTAAAATATTATTCCTAAGAAATAATTTTTTTTGGTAAAATTTAAAATTTTTTGTAAGAATTAATTTTTTTTTTGGAAATAAAATTTTATTTGTAAGAATTAAAATTTCTTTTGTAACAATGAAATTTTTTCGGTTCAGAATTTAATTTTTTTGTAAGAATTAAATTTTTTTTGGAAGTATTAAATTTTTATTTGTAAGAATTTAATTTTTATTTGTTAGAATTAAATTTTTTTTGTAAGAATTAAATTTTTTTTGTTAGAATTCAAATTTATTTGTAAGAATTAAATTTTTTGTAAGAATTAAATTTATTTTGTAAGAATTAAATTTTTTTTGTAAGAATTAAATTTTTTTGTAAGAATTAAATTTTTTTGTTAGAATTAAGTTTTTATTTGTGAGGATTAAAATTTTATTCCTAAGAAATAATTTTTTTTTGTAAGAATTAAATTTTTAATTGTTAGAATTATATTTTTTATTGAAAGTGTTACATTTTTTTGGAAAGAATTGAATTTTCATTTGTTAGAAATAAATTGTTTTTTGTAAGAATTATTTTTTTTTGTTAAGAATTAAATTTTTTTGTAATAATTAATTTTTTTGTAAAAATGAATTTTTTTGGTAAGAATTAAATTTTATTTATAAGAATTTAAATATTTGTTAGAATTAAATTATTTGGTAAGAATTACATTTTTTGTAATAATTAATTTTTTTGGTTGGAATTAAATTTTTATTTCTAAGAATTAATTTTTTTTTAGTAACAAATAAATGTTTTTGTAAGAATTAAATTTTTTTTGTAAGAATTAATTTTTTTTTGTAAGAATTAAATTTTTATTTGTAAGAATTAATTTTTTTCCAGAAAAAATTTTTTTTCGTTAGAATTAATTTTTTTTCTCGATAGAATTAAATTTTTTTGCAAGAATTAAAATTTTTTTCGAATGAATTTAATTTTTTTTGTTAGAATTAATTTTTTTTGTTAGAATTAAATTTTTATTTGTGAGAATTAAAATTTTATTCCTAAGAAATAATTTTTTTTGGTAAAATTTAAATTTTTTTGTAAGAATTAATTTTTTGTGAGAATTTATTTTTTTTTGTAATATTTAAATTTTTTTTGAATAATTTTTTTTGTAATAATTATTTTTTTTGTAAAAATAAATTTTTATGGTAAGAATTAAATTTTTTTGTAAGAATTAAATTTTTTTTGTAAGAATTCAATTTTATTTGTAAGAATTAAAATTTCTTTTGTAACAATGAAATTTTTTCGGTTAAGAATTTAATTGTTTTGTAAGAATTAATTTTTTTTGTAAGAATTAATTTTTTTTTTAGATTTAAATTTTTCTTTGAAAGAATTAATTTTTTTTTGTAAGAATTAAAATTTTTTTGTAAGAATTAAATTTTTTTGTAAGAATTAAATTTCTTTTGTAAGAATTAATTTTGATTTGTAAGAATTAAATTTTTTTGTAAGAATTAATTTTTTTTTGCAAGAATTAAATTTTTTTTGTAAGAATTAATTTTTTTTTGTAAGAATTAAATTTTTTTGTTAGAATTAAATTTATATTTTTGAGAATTAAAATTTTATTTCTAAGAAATATTTTTTTTTGTAAGAATTAAATTTTTATTTGTTACAATTAAATTTTTTTTTGAAATTATTACATTATTTTGGGAAGAATTAAATTTTTATATGTTAGAATTGAATTTTGTTTTGTAAGAATTAAATTTTTTTTGAAAGGATTAAAATTTTTTGTAAGAATTAAATTTATTTGTAAGAATTAATTTTTTTTGCAAGAATTAAATTTTTTTGTAAGAATTAATTTTTTTTGTAAGAATTAAATTTTTTGTTAGAATTAAATTTTTTTTGTAAGAATTAAATTTTTTTTGTAGGAGTTAAAATTTTTTGTACGAATTAAATTTTTTTTGTAAAATTTAAATTTTTTGCAAGAATTAATTTTTTTTTGAGAAATAAAATTTTTTTTGTAAGAATTAAATTTTTTTGGTAAGAATTAAATTCCTTTGGTAACAATTAAATTTTTATTTGTCAGAATTAATTTATTTTGAGAAAAAAAAAATTTCTTCAGAATTAATTTTTTTTTCGATAGAATTAAATTTTTTTTGCAAGAATTAAAATTTTTTTCGTTAGAATTTAATTTTTATTGTTACAATTAAATTTTTATTGTAAGAATTACATTTTTTTTAGCAATCAATTTTTATTGGAAGAATTAAATTGGTTTTGTTAGAAATAAATTTTTTAAGTAAGAATTAAATTTTTTTGGTAAGAATTAAATTTTTTTGGTTAGAATTAAATTTTTATTTGTAAGAATTTAAATTTTTGTTAGAATTAAATTTTATCTGTAAGAATTAATTTTTTTTGTAAGAATTAAATTTTTTTTGTAAGAATTAATTTTTTTTTGTAAGAATTAAATTTTTTTTGGTAAGAATTAAATTTTTTTGTGGGAATTAATTTTTTTTGTAAGAATTAAATTTTTTTGTAAGAATTAAATTTTTTTGTAAGAATTAAATTTTTTTTGTAAGAATTAAATTTTTTTTGTAAGAATTATTTTTTTTGTAAGAATTAATTTTTTTTTGTAAAATTTAAATTTTTTTTTGCATAATTTTTTTTTGTATTAATTAATTTTTTGTAAAAATAAATTTTTTTGGTAAGAATTAAATTTTTTTTATAAGAATTAAATTTTTATTTGTTAGAATTGGATTTTTTTGTAAGAATTAAATATTTTGTAAGATTTAATTTTTTTTCGAGAAATAAATTTTTTTTGTAAGATTTAATTTTTTTTTTGAGAAATAATTTTTTTTTGTAACAATAAAATTGGTTTTGTAAGCATTAAATTTTTTTCTGTAAGAATTAATTTTGTTTTTTGAGAAATAAATTATTTTGTATGAATTAAATTTTTTTTGTAAGAATTAATTTTTTTTTATAAGTATTAAAATTTTATTTGTTAGATTTAAATTATTTCTGGTACGAATTAAATTTTTTTTGTAAGAATTAAATTTTTTTTGTAAGAATTAAATTTTTTTTTGTAAGAATTAATTTTTTTTGAGAAAAATTTTATTTCGTTAGAATTAATTTTTTTTCGGTAGAATTAAATTTTTTTTGCAAGAATTAATTTTTTTTTCGTTAGAATTATTTTTTTTTTGTTAGAATTAAATGTTTTTTGTAAGAATTAATTTTTTTTTGAGAAATAAATTTTTTTTGTAAGAATTAACTTTTTATTTGTTAGAATTATATTTTTTATTGAAAGTATTTTTTGGTAAGAATTAAATTTTCATTTGTCAGAAATAATTTTTTTTTTGTAAGAATTAAATTTTTGTGATAAGAATTAAATTTTTTTGGTTAGAATTAAATTTTGTTTGTAAGAATTAATTTTTTTTTTTTAGTAACAATTAAATGTTTTTGTAAGAATTAATTTTTTTTTGTAAGAATTAATTTTTTTTTGTAAGAATTAAAATTTTATTTGAAAGAATTAATTTTTTTTTGTAAGAATTCAATTTTTTTTGTAAGAATTAAATTCTTAATTGTTAGAATTATATTTTTTATTGAAAGTATTACATTTTTTTGGTAAGAATTAAATTTTCATTTGTTAGAAATAAATGGTTTTTTGTAAGAATTCAATTTTTTTGTTAAGAATTAAATTTTTTTGTAATAATTAATTTTTTTGTAAAAATAAATTTTTTTGGTAAGAATTAAATTCTTTGGTGAGAATTAATTTTTTTTGTAAGAATTAAATTTTTTTGTAAGAATTAAATTTTTTTGTAAGAATTAAATTTTTTTTGTAAGAATTAAATTTTTTTTGTAAGAATTAATTTTTTTTGTAAGAATTAATTTTTTTTTGTAAAATTTAAATTTTTTTTTGAATAATTTTTTTTTTTGTATTAATTAATTTTTTGTAAAAATAAATTTTTTTGGTAAGAATTAAATTTTTTGGTGAGAATTAATTTTTTTTGTAAGAATTAAATTTTTTTTATAAGAATTAAACTTTTATTTGTTAGAATTGGATTTTTTTGTAAGAATTAAATTTTTATTAGATAGAATTAATTTTTTTTTTGTAAGAATTAAATTTTTTTGGTAAGAATTAAATTCCTTTGGTAACAATTAAATTTTTATTTGTCAGAATTAATTTATTTTGAGAAAAAAAAAATTTCTTCAGAATTAATTTTTTTTTCGATAGAATTAAATTTTTTTTGCAAGAATTAAAATTTTTTTCGTTAGAATTTAATTTTTATTGTTACAATTAAATTTTTATTGTAAGAATTACATTTTTTTTAGCAATCAATTTTTATTGGAAGAATTAAATTGGTTTTGTTAGAAATAAATTTTTTAAGTAAGAATTAAATTTTTTTGGTAAGAATTAAATTTTTTTGGTTAGAATTAAATTTTTATTTGTAAGAATTTAAATTTTTGTTAGAATTAAATTTTATCTGTAAGAATTAATTTTTTTTGTAAGAATTAAATTTTTTTTGTAAGAATTAATTTTTTTTTGTAAGAATTAAATTTTTTTTGTAAGAATTAAATTTTTTGTAAGAATTAAATTCTTTCGTTTAAGAATTTAATTTTTTTGTAAGAATTAAATTTTAATTTGTAAAAATTCAATTATTTTGTACGAATTAAATTTTTTCGTGGAAGAATTTAATTTTTTTGTAAGAATTAAATTTTATTTTGTAAAAATTTAATTATTTTGTAAGAATTAAATTTTTTTTGTAAGAATTAAATTTTTTTTGGAAGTATTAAATTTTTATTTGTAAGAATTAAATTTTTATTTGTTAGAATTAAATTTTTTTTGTAAGAATTAAATTTTTTTTGTAAGAATTAAATTTTTTTGTAAGAATTAATTTTTTAGTTGTAAGAATTAATTTTTTTTCAGAAAAAAATTTTTTTCGTTAGAATTACTTTTTTTTCTCGATAGAATTACATTTTTTTTGCAAGAATTAAATTTTTATTTCTAAGAATTTAATTTCTTTTATTAGAATTAAATTTTTTTTGTCAGAATTAATTTCTTTGTTAGAATTAAATTTTTTTTGTAAGAATTAATTTTTTTTTTAGAAATAAATTTTTATTGTAAGAATTAAATTTGTGGTTTTGTTAGAATTAAATTTTTTCTGTATGAATTAATTTTGTTTTTTGAGAAACATTTTTTTTTGTAAGAATTTAATTATATTGTAAGAATTAAATTTTTTCCTGTAAGAATTTAATTTTTTGTAAGAATTAAATTTTTTTCGTATGAATTTAATTTTTTTTGTTAGAATTAAATTTTTTTGTTAGAATTAAATTTTTATCTGTGAGAATTAAAATATTATTCCTAAGAAATAATTTTTTTTGGTAAAATTTAAAATTTTTTGTAAGAATTAATTTTTTTTTTGGAAATAAAATTTTATTTGTAAGAATTAAAATTTCTTTTGTAACAATGAAATTTTTTCGGTTCAGAATTTAATTTTTTTGTAAGAATTAAATTTTTTTTGGAAGTATTAAATTTTTATTTGTAAGAATTTAATTTTTATTTGTTAGAATTAAATTTTTTTTGTAAGAATTAAATTTTTTTTGTTAGAATTCAAATTTATTTGTAAGAATTAAATTTTTTGTAAGAATTAAATTTATTTTGTAAGAATTAAATTTTTTTTGTAAGAATTAAATTTTTTTGTAAGAATTAAATTTTTTTGTTAGAATTAAGTTTTTATTTGTGAGGATTAAAATTTTATTCCTAAGAAATAATATTTTTTTGTAAGAATTAAATTTTTTTTGTAAGAATTAAATTTTTTTTGTAAGAATTAATTTTTTTTGTAAGAATTAATTTTTTTTTGTAAAATTTAAATTTTTTTTTGAATAATTTTTTTTTTTGTATTAATTAATTTTTTGTAAAAATAAATTTTTTTGGTAAGAATTAAATTTTTTGGTGAGAATTTAAATTTTTGTTAGAATTCAATTTTATTTGAAAGAATTAATTTTTTTTTGTAAGAATTCAATTTTTTTTGTAAGAATTAAATTCTTAATTGTTAGAATTATATTTTTTATTGAAAGTATTACATTTTTTTGGTAAGAATTAAATTTTCATTTGTTAGAAATAAATGGTTTTTTGTAAGAATTCAATTTTTTTGTTAAGAATTAAATTTTTTTGTAATAATTAATTTTTTTGTAAAAATAAATTTTTTTGGTAAGAATTAAATTCTTTGGTGAGAATTAATTTTTTTTGTAAGAATTAAATTTTTTTGTAAGAATTAAATTTTTTTGTAAGAATTAAATTTTTTTTGTAAGAATTAAATTTTTTTTGTAAGAATTAATTTTTTTTGTAAGAATTAATTTTTTTTTGTAAAATTTAAATTTTTTTTTGAATAATTTTTTTTTTTGTATTAATTAATTTTTTGTAAAAATAAATTTTTTTGGTAAGAATTAAATTTTTTGGTGAGAATTAATTTTTTTTGTAAGAATTAAATTTTTTTTATAAGAATTAAACTTTTATTTGTTAGAATTGGATTTTTTTGTAAGAATTAAATTTTTATTAGATAGAATTAATTTTTTTTTTGTAAGAATTAAATTTTTTTGGTAAGAATTAAATTCCTTTGGTAACAATTAAATTTTTATTTGTCAGAATTAATTTATTTTGAGAAAAAAAAAATTTCTTCAGAATTAATTTTTTTTTCGATAGAATTAAATTTTTTTTGCAAGAATTAAAATTTTTTTCGTTAGAATTTAATTTTTATTGTTACAATTAAATTTTTATTGTAAGAATTACATTTTTTTTAGCAATCAATTTTTATTGGAAGAATTAAATTGGTTTTGTTAGAAATAAATTTTTTAAGTAAGAATTAAATTTTTTTGGTAAGAATTAAATTTTTTTGGTTAGAATTAAATTTTTATTTGTAAGAATTTAAATTTTTGTTAGAATTAAATTTTATCTGTAAGAATTAATTTTTTTTGTAAGAATTAAATTTTTTTTGTAAGAATTAATTTTTTTTTGTAAGAATTAAATTTTTTTTGTAAGAATTAAATTTTTTGTAAGAATTAAATTCTTTCGTTTAAGAATTTAATTTTTTTGTAAGAATTAAATTTTAATTTGTAAAAATTCAATTATTTTGTACGAATTAAATTTTTTCGTGGAAGAATTTAATTTTTTTGTAAGAATTAAATTTTATTTTGTAAAAATTTAATTATTTTGTAAGAATTAAATTTTTTTTGTAAGAATTAAATTTTTTTTGGAAGTATTAAATTTTTATTTGTAAGAATTAAATTTTTATTTGTTAGAATTAAATTTTTTTTGTAAGAATTAAATTTTTTTTGTAAGAATTAAATTTTTTTGTAAGAATTAATTTTTTAGTTGTAAGAATTAATTTTTTTTCAGAAAAAAATTTTTTTCGTTAGAATTACTTTTTTTTCTCGATAGAATTACATTTTTTTTGCAAGAATTAAATTTTTATTTCTAAGAATTTAATTTCTTTTGTTAGAATTAAATTTTTTTTGTCAGAATTAATTTCTTTGTTAGAATTAAATTTTTTTTGTAAGAATTAATTTTTTTTTTAGAAATAAATTTTTATTGTAAGAATTAAATTTGTGGTTTTGTTAGAATTAAATTTTTTCTGTATGAATTAATTTTGTTTTTTGAGAAACATTTTTTTTTGTAAGAATTTAATTATATTGTAAGAATTAAATTTTTTCCTGTAAGAATTTAATTTTTTGTAAGAATTAAATTTTTTTCGTATGAATTTAATTTTTTTTGTTAGAATTAAATTTTTTTGTTAGAATTAAATTTTTATCTGTGAGAATTAAAATATTATTCCTAAGAAATAATTTTTTTTGGTAAAATTTAAAATTTTTTGTAAGAATTAATTTTTTTTTTGGAAATAAAATTTTATTTGTAAGAATTAAAATTTCTTTTGTAACAATGAAATTTTTTCGGTTCAGAATTTAATTTTTTTGTAAGAATTAAATTTTTTTTGGAAGTATTAAATTTTTATTTGTAAGAATTTAATTTTTATTTGTTAGAATTAAATTTTTTTTGTAAGAATTAAATTTTTTTTGTTAGAATTCAAATTTATTTGTAAGAATTAAATTTTTTGTAAGAATTAAATTTATTTTGTAAGAATTAAATTTTTTTTGTAAGAATTAAATTTTTTTGTAAGAATTAAATTTTTTTGTTAGAATTAAGTTTTTATTTGTGAGGATTAAAATTTTATTCCTAAGAAATAATTTTTTTTTGTAAGAATTAAATTTTTAATTGTTAGAATTATATTTTTTATTGAAAGTGTTACATTTTTTTGGAAAGAATTGAATTTTCATTTGTTAGAAATAAATTGTTTTTTGTAAGAATTATTTTTTTTTGTTAAGAATTAAATTTTTTTGTAATAATTAATTTTTTTGTAAAAATGAATTTTTTTGGTAAGAATTAAATTTTATTTATAAGAATTTAAATATTTGTTAGAATTAAATTATTTGGTAAGAATTACATTTTTTGTAATAATTAATTTTTTTGGTTGGAATTAAATTTTTATTTCTAAGAATTAATTTTTTTTTAGTAACAAATAAATGTTTTTGTAAGAATTAAATTTTTTTTGTAAGAATTAATTTTTTTTTGTAAGAATTAAATTTTTATTTGTAAGAATTAATTTTTTCGAGAAAAATTTTTTTTCGTTAGAATTAATTTTTTTTCGATAGAATTAAATTTTTTTGTAAGAATTAATTTTTTTTTTAGAAATAAAATTTTGTATGTAAGAATTAAAATTTCTTTTGTAACAATTAAATTTTTTCGGATAAGAATTTAATTTTTTTGTAAGAATTAATTTTTTTTGTAAGAATTAATTTTTTAGTTGTAAGCATTAATTTTTTTCCAGAAAAAATTTTTTTTCGTTAGAATTAATTTTTTTTCTCGATAGAATTAAATTTTTTTGCAAGAATTAAAATTTTTTTCGAATGAATTTAATTTTTTTTGTTAGAATTAATTTTTTTTGTTAGAATTAAATTTTTATTTGTGAGAATTAAAATTTTATTCCTAAGAAATAATTTTTTTTGGTAAAATTTAAATTTTTTTGTAAGAATTAATTTTTTGTGAGAATTTATTTTTTTTTGTAATATTTAAATTTTTTTTGAATAATTTTTTTTGTAATAATTATTTTTTTTGTAAAAATAAATTTTTATGGTAAGAATTAAATTTTTTTGTAAGAATTAAATTTTTTTTGTAAGAATTCAATTTTATTTGTAAGAATTAAAATTTCTTTTGTAACAATGAAATTTTTTCGGTTAAGAATTTAATTGTTTTGTAAGAATTAATTTTTTTTGTAAGAATTAATTTTTTTTTTAGATTTAAATTTTTCTTTGAAAGAATTAATTTTTTTTTGTAAGAATTAAAATTTTTTTGTAAGAATTAAATTTTTTTGTAAGAATTAAATTTCTTTTGTAAGAATTAATTTTTTTTGTTAGAATTAAATTTTTATCTGTGAGAATTAAAATATTATTCCTAAGAAATAATTTTTTTTGGTAAAATTTAAAATTTTTTGTAAGAATTAATTTTTTTTTTGGAAATAAAATTTTATTTGTAAGAATTAAAATTTCTTTTGTAACAATGAAATTTTTTCGGTTCAGAATTTAATTTTTTTGTAAGAATTAAATTTTTTTTGGAAGTATTAAATTTTTATTTGTAAGAATTTAATTTTTATTTGTTAGAATTAAATTTTTTTTGTAAGAATTAAATTTTTTTTGTTAGAATTCAAATTTATTTGTAAGAATTAAATTTTTTGTAAGAATTAAATTTATTTTGTAAGAATTAAATTTTTTTTGTAAGAATTAAATTTTTTTGTAAGAATTAAATTTTTTTGTTAGAATTAAGTTTTTATTTGTGAGGATTAAAATTTTATTCCTAAGAAATAATTTTTTTTTGTAAGAATTAAATTTTTAATTGTTAGAATTATATTTTTTATTGAAAGTGTTACATTTTTTTGGAAAGAATTGAATTTTCATTTGTTAGAAATAAATTGTTTTTTGTAAGAATTATTTTTTTTTGTTAAGAATTAAATTTTTTTGTAATAATTAATTTTTTTGTAAAAATGAATTTTTTTGGTAAGAATTAAATTTTATTTATAAGAATTTAAATATTTGTTAGAATTAAATTATTTGGTAAGAATTACATTTTTTGTAATAATTAATTTTTTTGGTTGGAATTAAATTCTTTGGTGAGAATTAATTTTTTTTGTAAGAATTAAATTTTTTTGTAAGAATTAAATTTTTTTGTAAGAATTAAATTTTTTTTGTAAGAATTAAATTTTTTTTGTAAGAATTAATTTTTTTTGTAAGAATTAATTTTTTTTTGTAAAATTTAAATTTTTTTTTGAATAATTTTTTTTTTTGTATTAATTAATTTTTTGTAAAAATAAATTTTTTTGGTAAGAATTAAATTTTTTGGTGAGAATTTAAATTTTTGTTAGAATTCAATTTTATTTGAAAGAATTAATTTTTTTTTGTAAGAATTCAATTTTTTTTGTAAGAATTAAATTCTTAATTGTTAGAATTATATTTTTTATTGAAAGTATTACATTTTTTTGGTAAGAATTAAATTTTCATTTGTTAGAAATAAATGGTTTTTTGTAAGAATTCAATTTTTTTGTTAAGAATTAAATTTTTTTGTAATAATTAATTTTTTTGTAAAAATAAATTTTTTTGGTAAGAATTAAATTCTTTGGTGAGAATTAATTTTTTTTGTAAGAATTAAATTTTTTTGTAAGAATTAAATTTTTTTGTAAGAATTAAATTTTTTTTGTAAGAATTAAATTTTTTTTGTAAGAATTAATTTTTTTTGTAAGAATTAATTTTTTTTTGTAAAATTTAAATTTTTTTTTGAATAATTTTTTTTTTTGTATTAATTAATTTTTTGTAAAAATAAATTTTTTTGGTAAGAATTAAATTTTTTGGTGAGAATTAATTTTTTTTGTAAGAATTAAATTTTTTTTATAAGAATTAAACTTTTATTTGTTAGAATTGGATTTTTTTGTAAGAATTAAATTTTTATTAGATAGAATTAATTTTTTTTTTGTAAGAATTAAATTTTTTTGGTAAGAATTAAATTCCTTTGGTAACAATTAAATTTTTATTTGTCAGAATTAATTTATTTTGAGAAAAAAAAAATTTCTTCAGAATTAATTTTTTTTTCGATAGAATTAAATTTTTTTTGCAAGAATTAAAATTTTTTTCGTTAGAATTTAATTTTTATTGTTACAATTAAATTTTTATTGTAAGAATTACATTTTTTTTAGCAATCAATTTTTATTGGAAGAATTAAATTGGTTTTGTTAGAAATAAATTTTTTAAGTAAGAATTAAATTTTTTTGGTAAGAATTAAATTTTTTTGGTTAGAATTAAATTTTTATTTGTAAGAATTTAAATTTTTGTTAGAATTAAATTTTATCTGTAAGAATTAATTTTTTTTGTAAGAATTAAATTTTTTTTGTAAGAATTAATTTTTTTTTGTAAGAATTAAATTTTTTTTGTAAGAATTAAATTTTTTGTAAGAATTAAATTCTTTCGTTTAAGAATTTAATTTTTTTGTAAGAATTAAATTTTAATTTGTAAAAATTCAATTATTTTGTACGAATTAAATTTTTTCGTGGAAGAATTTAATTTTTTTGTAAGAATTAAATTTTATTTTGTAAAAATTTAATTATTTTGTAAGAATTAAATTTTTTTTGTAAGAATTAAATTTTTTTTGGAAGTATTAAATTTTTATTTGTAAGAATTAAATTTTTATTTGTTAGAATTAAATTTTTTTTGTAAGAATTAAATTTTTTTTGTAAGAATTAAATTTTTTTGTAAGAATTAATTTTTTAGTTGTAAGAATTAATTTTTTTTCAGAAAAAAATTTTTTTCGTTAGAATTACTTTTTTTTCTCGATAGAATTACATTTTTTTTGCAAGAATTAAATTTTTATTTCTAAGAATTTAATTTCTTTTGTTAGAATTAAATTTTTTTTGTCAGAATTAATTTCTTTGTTTGAATTAAATTTTTTTTGTAAGAATTAATTTTTTTTTTAGAAATAAATTTTTATTGTAAGAATTAAATTTGTGGTTTTGTTAGAATTAAATTTTTTCTGTATGAATTAATTTTGTTTTTTGAGAAACATTTTTTTTTGTAAGAATTTAATTATATTGTAAGAATTAAATTTTTTCCTGTAAGAATTTAATTTTTTGTAAGAATTAAATTTTTTTCGTATGAATTTAATTTTTTTTGTTAGAATTAAATTTTTTTGTTAGAATTAAATTTTTATCTGTGAGAATTAAAATATTATTCCTAAGAAATAATTTTTTTTGGTAAAATTTAAAATTTTTTGTAAGAATTAATTTTTTTTTTGGAAATAAAATTTTATTTGTAAGAATTAAAATTTCTTTTGTAACAATGAAATTTTTTCGGTTCAGAATTTAATTTTTTTGTAAGAATTAAATTTTTTTTGGAAGTATTAAATTTTTATTTGTAAGAATTTAATTTTTATTTGTTAGAATTAAATTTTTTTTGTAAGAATTAAATTTTTTTTGTTAGAATTCAAATTTATTTGTAAGAATTAAATTTTTTGTAAGAATTAAATTTATTTTGTAAGAATTAAATTTTTTTTGTAAGAATTAAATTTTTTTGTAAGAATTAAATTTTTTTGTTAGAATTAAGTTTTTATTTGTGAGGATTAAAATTTTATTCCTAAGAAATAATTTTTTTTTGTAAGAATTAAATTTTTAATTGTTAGAATTATATTTTTTATTGAAAGTGTTACATTTTTTTGGAAAGAATTGAATTTTCATTTGTTAGAAATAAATTGTTTTTTGTAAGAATTATTTTTTTTTGTTAAGAATTAAATTTTTTTGTAATAATTAATTTTTTTGTAAAAATGAATTTTTTTGGTAAGAATTAAATTTTATTTATAAGAATTTAAATATTTGTTAGAATTAAATTATTTGGTAAGAATTACATTTTTTGTAATAATTAATTTTTTTGGTTGGAATTAAATTTTTATTTCTAAGAATTAATTTTTTTTTAGTAACAAATAAATGTTTTTGTAAGAATTAAATTTTTTTTGTAAGAATTAATTTTTTTTTGTAAGAATTAAATTTTTATTTGTAAGAATTAATTTTTTCGAGAAAAATTTTTTTTCGTTAGAATTAATTTTTTTTCGATAGAATTAAATTTTTTTGTAAGAATTAATTTTTTTTTTAGAAATAAAATTTTGTATGTAAGAATTAAAATTTCTTTTGTAACAATTAAATTTTTTCGGATAAGAATTTAATTTTTTTGTAAGAATTAATTTTTTTTGTAAGAATTAATTTTTTAGTTGTAAGCATTAATTTTTTTCCAGAAAAAATTTTTTTTCGTTAGAATTAATTTTTTTTCTCGATAGAATTAAATTTTTTTGCAAGAATTAAAATTTTTTTCGAATGAATTTAATTTTTTTTGTTAGAATTAATTTTTTTTGTTAGAATTAAATTTTTATTTGTGAGAATTAAAATTTTATTCCTAAGAAATAATTTTTTTTGGTAAAATTTAAATTTTTTTGTAAGAATTAATTTTTTGTGAGAATTTATTTTTTTTTGTAATATTTAAATTTTTTTTGAATAATTTTTTTTGTAATAATTATTTTTTTTGTAAAAATAAATTTTTATGGTAAGAATTAAATTTTTTTGTAAGAATTAAATTTTTTTTGTAAGAATTCAATTTTATTTGTAAGAATTAAAATTTCTTTTGTAACAATGAAATTTTTTCGGTTAAGAATTTAATTGTTTTGTAAGAATTAATTTTTTTTGTAAGAATTAATTTTTTTTTTAGATTTAAATTTTTCTTTGAAAGAATTAATTTTTTTTTGTAAGAATTAAAATTTTTTTGTAAGAATTAAATTTTTTTGTAAGAATTAAATTTCTTTTGTAAGAATTAATTTTGATTTGTAAGAATTAAATTTTTTTGTAAGAATTAATTTTTTTTTGCAAGAATTAAATTTTTTTTGTAAGAATTAATTTTTTTTTGTAAGAATTAAATTTTTTTGTTAGAATTAAATTTATATTTTTGAGAATTAAAATTTTATTTCTAAGAAATATTTTTTTTTGTAAGAATTAAATTTTTATTTGTTACAATTAAATTTTTTTTTGAAATTATTACATTATTTTGGGAAGAATTAAATTTTTATATGTTAGAATTGAATTTTGTTTTGTAAGAATTAAATTTTTTTTGAAAGGATTAAAATTTTTTGTAAGAATTAAATTTATTTGTAAGAATTAATTTTTTTTGCAAGAATTAAATTTTTTTGTAAGAATTAATTTTTTTTGTAAGAATTAAATTTTTTGTTAGAATTAAATTTTTTTTGTAAGAATTAAATTTTTTTTGTAGGAGTTAAAATTTTTTGTACGAATTAAATTTTTTTTGTAAAATTTAAATTTTTTGCAAGAATTAATTTTTTTTTGAGAAATAAAATTTTTTTTGTAAGAATTAAATTTTTTTGGTAAGAATTAAATTCCTTTGGTAACAATTAAATTTTTATTTGTCAGAATTAATTTATTTTGAGAAAAAAAAAATTTCTTCAGAATTAATTTTTTTTTCGATAGAATTAAATTTTTTTTGCAAGAATTAAAATTTTTTTCGTTAGAATTTAATTTTTATTGTTACAATTAAATTTTTATTGTAAGAATTACATTTTTTTTAGCAATCAATTTTTATTGGAAGAATTAAATTGGTTTTGTTAGAAATAAATTTTTTAAGTAAGAATTAAATTTTTTTGGTAAGAATTAAATTTTTTTGGTTAGAATTAAATTTTTATTTGTAAGAATTTAAATTTTTGTTAGAATTAAATTTTATCTGTAAGAATTAATTTTTTTTGTAAGAATTAAATTTTTTTTGTAAGAATTAATTTTTTTTTGTAAGAATTAAATTTTTTTTGTAAGAATTAAATTTTTTTGTAAGAATTAAATTCTTTCGTTTAAGAATTTAATTTTTTTGTAAGAATTAAATTTTAATTTGTAAAAATTCAATTATTTTGTACGAATTAAATTTTTTCGTGGAAGAATTTAATTTTTTTGTAAGAATTAAATTTTATTTTGTAAAAATTTAATTATTTTGTAAGAATTAAATTTTTTTTGTAAGAATTAAATTTTTTTTGGAAGTATTAAATTTTTATTTGTAAGAATTAAATTTTTATTTGTTAGAATTAAATTTTTTTTGTAAGAATTAAATTTTTTTTGTAAGAATTAAATTTTTTTGTAAGAATTAATTTTTTAGTTGTAAGAATTAATTTTTTTTCAGAAAAAAATTTTTTTCGTTAGAATTACTTTTTTTTCTCGATAGAATTACATTTTTTTTGCAAGAATTAAATTTTTATTTCTAAGAATTTAATTTCTTTTGTTAGAATTAAATTTTTTTTGTCAGAATTAATTTCTTTGTTAGAATTAAATTTTTTTTGTAAGAATTAAATTTTTTTTGTAAGAATTAAATTTTTTTTGTTAGAATTCAAATTTATTTGTAAGAATTAAATTTTTTGTAAGAATTAAATTTATTTTGTAAGAATTAAATTTTTTTTGTAAGAATTAAATTTTTTTGTAAGAATTAAATTTTTTTGTTAGAATTAAGTTTTTATTTGTGAGGATTAAAATTTTATTCCTAAGAAATAATTTTTTTTTGTAAGAATTAAATTTTTAATTGTTAGAATTATATTTTTTATTGAAAGTGTTACATTTTTTTGGTAAGAATTGAATTTTCATTTGTTAGAAATAAATTGTTTTTTGTAAGAATTATTTTTTTTTGTTAAGAATTAAATTTTTTTGTAATAATTAATTTTTTTGTAAAAATGAATTTTTTTGGTAAGAATTAAATTTTATTTATAAGAATTTAAATATTTGTTAGAATTAAATTATTTGGTAAGAATTACATTTTTTGTAATAATTAATTTTTTTGGTTGGAATTAAATTTTTATTTCTAAGAATTAATTTTTTTTTAGTAACAAATAAATGTTTTTGTAAGAATTAAATTTTTTTTGTAAGAATTAATTTTTTTTTGTAAGAATTAAATTTTTATTTGTAAGAATTAATTTTTTCGAGAAAAATTTTTTTTCGTTAGAATTAATTTTTTTTCGATAGAATTAAATTTTTTTGTAAGAATTAATTTTTTTTTTGAGAAATAAAATTTTATATGTAAGAATTAAAATTTCTTTTGTAACAATTAAATTTTTTCGGATAAGAATTTAATTTTTTTGTAAGAATTAATTTTTTTTGTAAGAATTAATTTTTTTTGTAAAATTTAAATTTTTTTTGAATAATTTTTTTTTGTAATAATTAATTTTTTTGTAAAAATAATTTTTTTTTGGTAAGAATTAAATTTTATTTGTAAGAATTTAAATTTTTGTTAGAATTAAATTTTATTTGTAAGAAATAATTTTTTTATGGAAGAATTAAATTTTTAATTATTAGAATTATATTTTTTTTGAATGTATTACATTTTTTTGGTAAGAATTAAATTTTCATTTGTTAGAAATAATTTTTTTTTGTAAGAATTAAATTTTTTTGGTAAGAATTAAATTTTTTTTGTAAGAATTACATTTTTTTGTATTACATTTTTTTGTAAGAATTAATTTTTTTTGTAAGAATTAATTTTTTTTTGTAAGAATTAAATTTTTTTTGTAAGAATTAAATTTTTTTTGTAAGAATTAAATTTTTTTCGTAAGAATTAAATTTCTTTTGTAAGAATTAATTTTGATTTGTAAGAAATAAATTTTTTTGTTAGAATTAAATTTTTTTGTAAGAATTAAAGTTTTTTTGTAAGAATTAAATTTTTTTTGTAAGGATTAAATTTTTTTTGTAAGAATTAAATTTTTTTGTAAGAATTAAATTTTTTGTAAGAATTAATTTTTTAGTTGTAAGAATTAATTTTTTTTCAGAAAAAAAATTTTTTCGTTAGAATTACTTTTTTTTCTCGATAGAATTACATTTTTTTTGCAAGAATTAATTTTTTTTTCGTAAGAATTTAATTCCCTTTGTTAGAATTAAATTTGTTTTGTCAGAATTAATTTTTTTATGAGAAATAAATTTTTATTGTAAGAATTAAATTGGTTTTGTTAGAATTAAATTTTTTTGTAAGAATTAATTTTGTTTTTTGAGAAACATTTTTTTTTTGTAAGAATTTAATTATATTGTAGGAATTAAATTTTTTCGTGTAAGAATTTAATTTTTTTGTAAGACTTAAATTTTTATTTGCCAGAATTACATTTTTATTTGTTAGAATTCATTTTTTTTGTAAGAATTAAATTTTTTTGTAAGAA
Organism: Andrena fulva; assembly: GCA_946251845.1. NCBI lineage: Eukaryota > Metazoa > Arthropoda > Insecta > Hymenoptera > Andrenidae > Andrena > Andrena fulva. The sequence continues at coordinate 555,497 of CAMITZ010000207.1, forward strand.
TTAAATTTTTTTTGTTAGAATTAATTTTTTAGTTGTAAGCATTAATTTTTTTTCAGAAAAAAAATTTTTTCGTTAGAATTAATTTTTTTTCTCGATGGAATTAAATTTTTTTGCAAGAATTAAAATTTTTTTCGTATGAATTTAATTTTTTTTGTTAGAATTGAATTTTGTTTTGTAAGAATTAAATTTTTTTGGTAAGAATTAAATTTCTTTGGTAACAATTAAATTTTTATTTGTGAGAATTAATTTATTTTGAGAAAAAAAAATTTTCTTCAGAATTAATTTTTTTTTCGATAGAATTACATTTTTTTGCAAGAATTAAATTTTTTTTCGTAAGAATTTAATTTCTTTTGTTAGAATTAAATTTTTATTTGTGAGAATTAAAATTTTATTCCTAAGAAATATTTTTTTTTTGTAAGAATTAAATTTTTTTTGATAGAATTAAAATTTTTTGTAAGAATTAAATTTTTTTGTAAGATTTAATTTTTTTTTACAAGAATTAAATTTTTTTTGTAAGAATTAATTTTTTTTGTATGAATTAAATTTTTTTGTTAGAATTAAATTTTTATTTGTGAGAATTAAAATTTTATTCCTAAGAAATATTTTTTTTTTGTAAGAATTAAATTTTTATTTGTTACAATTAAATTTTTTTTTGAAAGAAATAATTTTTATTTGGAAGAATTAAATTTTTAATTGTTAGAATTATATTTTTTATTGAATGTATTACATTTTTTTGGTAAGAATTAAATTTTCATTTGTTAGAAATAAATTTTTATTTGTAAGAATTAAATTTTTTTGGTAAGAATTAAATTTTTTTTGTAAGAATTACATTTTTTTTTGTAAGAATTAAATTTTTTTTGTAAGAATTAATTTTTTTTGTAAGAATTAATTTTTTTTTGTAAGAATTAAATTTTTTTTGTAAGAATTAAATTTTTTTTTAAGAATTAAATTTTTATTTGTTAGAATTATATTTTTTATTGAAAGTATTTTTTTGTAAGAATTAAATTTTTTTTGTAAGAATTAAATTTTTTTGTAGGAATTAAATTTTTTTGTAAGAATTAAATTTTTTTTGAAAGAATTAAATTTTTTTTCTTTAGAATTAAATTTATTTTGTTAGAATTAAATGTTTTTTGTAAGAATTAATTTTTTTTTGAGAAATAAATTTTTTTTGGAAGAATTAATTTGGATTTGTAGAAATTAAATTTTTTTTGTAAGAATTATATTTTTTTTGTAAGTATTAAATTTTTTTTGTAAAAATTAAATTTTTATTTGTAAGAATAAATTTGGTTTTGTAAGAATTCATTTTTTTTTTAGAAATCAATTTTTATTGGAAGAATTAAATTGGTTTTGTTAGAGTTAATTTTTTTCAATAAGAATTAATTTTGATTTTTGAGAAATAATTTTTTTTTCTAAGAATATAATTATTTTGTAAGAATTAAATTTTTTCGTGTAAGAATTTAATTTTTTCTGTAAGAATTAAATTTTTATTTGTAAGAATTAAATTTTTATTTGTTAGAATTAAATTTTTTTTTGAAAGAATTAAATTTTTTTGTAAGAATTAAAATTTCTTTGTAAGAATTAAATTTTTATTTGCTAGATTTAAATTTTTTTTGTAACAATAAAATTTTTTTGGGTAAGAATTTAATTTTTTTGTAAGAATTCTTTTTTTTTTGTAAAATTTAACATTTTTTTGGAAGAATTAATTTCTATTGTAAGAATTCAATTTTTATTTGCAAGAATTAAATTTTTATTTATTAGAATTAAATTTTTTTTGTTAGAATTAAATGTTTCTTGTAAGATTTAATTTTTTTTTTGAGAAATAAATTTTTTTGTAAGAATTAAATTGGTTGTGTAAGCATTAAATTTTTTTCTGCAAGAATTAATTTTGTTTTTTGAGAAATAAATTTTTTTTGTAAGAATTTAATTATTTTGTAAGAATTACATTTTTTTGTAAGAATTATATTTTTATTTGTAAGAATTAAATTTTTTCGTGTAAGAATTTAATTTTATTGTAAGAATTAATTTTTTTGTGTAAAATTTAAATTTTTTTTTGAAGAATTAATTTTTTTTGGAAGAGTTAATTTTTTTTGTATGAAATAAATTTTTATTTGTAAGAATTAAATTTTTTTCGTTAGAATTAATTTTTTTTCGATAGAATTAATTTTTTGTGCAAGAATTAAATTTTTTTTGAAAGAATTTAATTATTTTATAATTAAATTTTTATTTGTTAGAATTAAATTATTTTTGGTATGAATTAAATTTTTTTTGTAAGAATTAAATTTTTATTTGTAAGAATAAATTTATTTTGAGAAAATTTTTTTTTCGTTAGAATTAATTTTTTTTTCGATAGAGTTAAATTTTTTTGTAAGAATTACATATTTTTTCGTTAGAATTAAATTTTTTTTGTTAGAATTAAATGTTTTTTGTAAGAATTAATTTTTTTTGTTTGAATTAAATTTTTATTTGTGAGAATTAAAATTTTTTCCTAAGAAATAATTTTTTTTGTAAGAATTAAATTTTTATTTGGTAGAATTATATTTTTTATTGAAAGTATTACATTTTTATGGTAAGAATTTTATCTGTAACAATTAAATGTTTTTGTAAGAATTAAATTTTTTTTGTAAGAATTAAATTTTTTTTGTATGAATTAAATTTTTTTTGTAAGAATTAAAATTTTTTTGTAAGAATTAAATTTTTTTTGTAAGAATTAAATTTCTTTTGTAAGAATTAATTTTGATTTGTAAGAATTAAATTTTTTTGTTAGAATTAAATTTTTATTTGTGAGAATTAAAATTTTATTCCTAAGAAATAATTTTTTTTGTAAGAATTAAATTTTTTTTGATAGAATTAAAATTTTTTGTAAGAATTAAAATTTTTTGTAAGAATTAATTTTTTTTTGCAAGAATTAAATTTTTTTTGTAAGAATTAATTTTTTTTTGTATGAATTAAATTTTTTTGTTAGAATTAAATTTTTATTTGTGAGAATTAAAATTTTATTCCTAAGAAATATTTTTTTTTTGTAAGAATTAAATTTTTATTTGTTACAATTAAATTTTTTTTTGAAAGAAATAATTTTTTTTTGGAAGAATTAAATTTTTAATTGTTAGAATTATATTTTTTATTGAATGTATTACATTATTTTGGTAAGAATTAAATTTTCATTTGTTAGAAATAAATTTTTTTTTGTAAGAATTAAATTTTTAATTGTTAGAATTATATTTTTTATTGAATGTATTACATTTTTTTGGTAAGAATTAAATTTTCATTTGTTAGAAATAAATTTTTTTTTGTAAGAATTATATTTTTTTTGTAATTATTAAATTTTTTCTGTAAGAATTAAATCTTTATTTGTAAGAATTAAATTTTTATTTGTTAGAATTAAATTTTTTTTTTAAAGAATTAAATTTTTTTTGTAAGAATTAAAATTTCTTTGTAAGAATTAAATTTTTATTTGCTAGATTTAAATTTTTTTTGTAACAATAAAATTTTTTTGGGTAAGAATTTAATTTTTTGTAAGAATTCTTTTTTTTTGTAAAATTTAAAATTTTTTTGGAAGAATTAATTTCTATTGTAAGAATTCAATTTTTATTTGCAAGAATTAAATTTTTATTTATTAGAATTAAATTTTTTTTGTTAGAATTAAATGTTTTTTGTAAGAATTAATTTTTTTGAGAAATAAATTTTTTTTGTAAGAATTAATTTGGTTTTGCCGAAATTAAATTTTTTATGTAAGAATTATATTTTTTTGTAAGTATTAATTTTATTTTGTAAAAATTAAATTTTTATTTGTAAGAATAAATTTGGTTTTGTAAGAATTAAATTTTTTTTGTAAGAATTATATTTTTTTGTAAGTATTACATTTTTTTTGTAAAAATTAAATTTTTATTTGTAAGAATAAATATTTTGAGAAAAATTTTTTTCGTTAGAAATAATTTTTTTTGTTAGAATTAAGTGTTTTTTGTAAGATTTAATTTTTTTTTTTGATAAATAAATTTTTTTGAAAGAATTTAATTATTTTATAATTAAATTTTTATTTGTTAGAATTAAATTATTTTTGGTATGAATTAAATTTTTTTTGTAAGAATTAAATTTTTATTTGTAAGAATAAATTTATTTTGAGAAAATTTTTTTTTCGTTAAAATTAATTTTTTTTTTCGATAGAGTTAAATTTTTTTGTAAGAATTACATTTTTTTTCGTTAGAATTAAATTTTTTTTGTTAGAATTAAATGTTTTTTGTAAGAATTAATTTTTTTGTGAAATAAATTTATTTTGTATGAATTAATTTGGTTTTGTAAGAATTGAACTTTTTTTGTAAGAATTATATTTTTTTTGTAAGTATTAAATATTTTAATAAAAATTAAATTTATTTGGTAAGAATTTAATTTTTTTGTAAGAATTAAATTTTTATTTGTAAGAATTAAATTTTTATTTGTTAGAATTAAAATTTTTTTGTAAGAATTAATTTTTTTTTTGTAAGAATGAAAATTTTATTTTTTGGAATTAAATTTTTTTTTCTAGGTATTAAATATTTCTGGTAAGAATTAAATTTTTATTTGTTAGAATTAAATTTTTTTGTAAGAATTAAATTTTTTTTGCAAGATTTAAAATTTTTTTCTTTAGAATTTAATTTTTTTTGTTAGAATTAAATTTTTTTTGTAACAATTAATTTTTTTTTAGAAATCAATTTTTATTGGAAGAATTAAATTGGTTTTGTTAGAATTAATTTTTTTTCTGTAAGCATTAATTTTGTTTTTTGAGAAATGATTTTTTTTTGTAAGAATTTAATTATTTTCTAAGAATTAAATTTTTATTTGATAGAATTAAATTTTTTTTCTAAGTATTAAATTTTTCTGGTAAGAATTAAATTTTTTTTGTTAGAATTAAATTTGTTTGTAAGAATAAAATTTTTTTTGTAAGAATAAAATTTTTTTTGTAAGAATTAAAATTTTTTTGTAATAATTAAATTTTTATTTGTAAGAATTAATTTTTTTTTGTAAGAATTAAAATTTTATTTGTAAGAATTAATTTTTTCGAGAAAAAATTGTTTTCGTTAGAATTAATTTTTTTTCGATAGAATTAAATTTTTTTGTAAGAATTAATTTTGTTTTTGAGAAATAAAATTTTATTTGTAAGAATTAAAATTTCTCTTGTAACAATTAAATTTTTTCGGTTAAGAATTTAATTTTTTTGTAAGAATTAATTTTTTTGTAAGAATTAATTTTTTTGTAAAAATAAATTTTTTTGGTAAGAATTAAATTTTATTTGTAAGAATTAAATTTTTTTTGTAAGAATTCAATTTTTTTGTAAGAATTCAATTTTTTTGTAAGAATTAAATTTTTTTGTAAGAATTAAATTGTTTTTGTAAGAATTAAATTCTTTTTGTTAAGAATTAAATTTTTTTGTAATAATTATTTTTTTGTAAAAATAAATTTTTTTGGTAAGAATTAAATTTTATTTGTAAGAATTTAAATTTTTGTTAGAATTCAATTTTATTTGAAAGAATTAATTTTTTTTTGTAAGAATTCAATTTTTTTTGTAAGAATTAAATTCTTAATTGTTAGAATTATATTTTTTATTGAAAGTATTACATTTTTTTGGTAAGAATTAAATTTTCATTTGTTAGAAATAAATGGTTTTTTGTAAGAATTCAATTTTTTTGTTAAGAATTAAATTTTTTTGTAATAATTAATTTTTTTGTAAAAATAAATTTTTTTGGTAAGAATTAAATTCTTTGGTGAGAATTAATTTTTTTTGTAAGAATTAAATTTTTTTGTAAGAATTAAATTTTTTTGTAAGAATTAAATTTTTTTTGTAAGAATTAAATTTTTTTTGTAAGAATTAATTTTTTTTGTAAGAATTAATTTTTTTTTGTAAAATTTAAATTTTTTTTTGAATAATTTTTTTTTTGTATTAATTAATTTTTTGTAAAAATAAATTTTTTTGGTAAGAATTAAATTTTTTGGTGAGAATTAATTTTTTTTGTAAGAATTAAATTTTTTTTATAAGAATTAAACTTTTATTTGTTAGAATTGGATTTTTTTGTAAGAATTAAATTTTTATTAGATAGAATTAATTTTTTTTTTGTAAGAATTAAATTTTTTTGGTAAGAATTAAATTCCTTTGGTAACAATTAAATTTTTATTTGTCAGAATTAATTTATTTTGAGAAAAAAAAAATTTCTTCAGAATTAATTTTTTTTTCGATAGAATTAAATTTTTTTTGCAAGAATTAAAATTTTTTTCGTTAGAATTTAATTTTTATTGTTACAATTAAATTTTTATTGTAAGAATTACATTTTTTTTAGCAATCAATTTTTATTGGAAGAATTAAATTGGTTTTGTTAGAAATAAATTTTTTAAGTAAGAATTAAATTTTTTTGGTAAGAATTAAATTTTTTTGGTTAGAATTAAATTTTTATTTGTAAGAATTTAAATTTTTGTTAGAATTAAATTTTATCTGTAAGAATTAATTTTTTTTGTAAGAATTAAATTTTTTTTGTAAGAATTAATTTTTTTTTGTAAGAATTAAATTTTTTTTGTAAGAATTAAATTTTTTGTAAGAATTAAATTCTTTCGTTTAAGAATTTAATTTTTTTGTAAGAATTAAATTTTAATTTGTAAAAATTCAATTATTTTGTACGAATTAAATTTTTTCGTGGAAGAATTTAATTTTTTTGTAAGAATTAAATTTTATTTTGTAAAAATTTAATTATTTTGTAAGAATTAAATTTTTTTTGTAAGAATTAATTTTTTTTTGGAAGTATTAAATTTTTATTTGTAAGAATTAAATTTTTATTTGTTAGAATTAAATTTTTTTTGTAAGAATTAAATTTTTTTTGTAAGAATTAAATTTTTTTGTAAGAATTAATTTTTTAGTTGTAAGAATTAATTTTTTTTCAGAAAAAAATTTTTTTCGTTAGAATTACTTTTTTTTCTCGATAGAATTACATTTTTTTTGCAAGAATTAAATTTTTATTTCTAAGAATTTAATTTCTTTTGTTAGAATTAAATTTTTTTTGTCAGAATTAATTTCTTTGTTAGAATTAAATTTTTTTTGTAAGAATTAATTTTTTTTTTAGAAATAAATTTTTATTGTAAGAATTAAATTTGTGGTTTTGTTAGAATTAAATTTTTTCTGTATGAATTAATTTTGTTTTTTGAGAAACATTTTTTTTTGTAAGAATTTAATTATATTGTAAGAATTAAATTTTTTCCTGTAAGAATTTAATTTTTTGTAAGAATTAAATTTTTTTCGTATGAATTTATTTTTTTTTGTTAGAATTAAATTTTTTTGTTAGAATTAAATTTTTATCTGTGAGAATTAAAATATTATTCCTAAGAAATAATTTTTTTTGGTAAAATTTAAAATTTTTTGTAAGAATTAATTTTTTTTTTGGAAATAAAATTTTATTTGTAAGAATTAAAATTTCTTTTGTAACAATGAAATTTTTTCGGTTCAGAATTTAATTTTTTTCTAAGAATTAAATTTTTTTTGGAAGTATTAAATTTTTATTTGTAAGAATTTAATTTTTATTTGTTAGAATTAAATTTTTTTTGTAAGAATTAAATTTTTTTTGTTAGAATTCAAATTTATTTGTAAGAATTAAATTTTTTGTAAGAATTAAATTTATTTTGTAAGAATTAAATTTTTTTTGTAAGAATTAAATTTTTTTGTAAGAATTAAATTTTTTTGTTAGAATTAAGTTTTTATTTGTGAGGATTAAAATTTTATTCCTAAGAAATAATTTTTTTTTGTAAGAATTAAATTTTTAATTGTTAGAATTATATTTTTTATTGAAAGTGTTACATTTTTTTGGAAAGAATTGAATTTTCATTTGTTAGAAATAAATTGTTTTTTGTAAGAATTATTTTTTTTTGTTAAGAATTAAATTTTTTTGTAATAATTAATTTTTTTGTAAAAATGAATTTTTTTGGTAAGAATTAAATTTTATTTATAAGAATTTAAATATTTGTTAGAATTAAATTATTTGGTAAGAATTACATTTTTTGTAATAATTAATTTTTTTGGTTGGAATTAAATTTTTATTTCTAAGAATTAATTTTTTTTTAGTAACAAATAAATGTTTTTGTAAGAATTAAATTTTTTTTGTAAGAATTAATTTTTTTTTGTAAGAATTAAATTTTTATTTGTAAGAATTAATTTTTTCGAGAAAAATTTTTTTTCGTTAGAATTAATTTTTTTTCGATAGAATTAAATTTTTTTGTAAGAATTAATTTTTTTTTTAGAAATAAAATTTTGTATGTAAGAATTAAAATTTCTTTTGTAACAATTAAATTTTTTCGGATAAGAATTTAATTTTTTTGTAAGAATTAATTTTTTTTGTAAGAATTAATTTTTTAGTTGTAAGCATTAATTTTTTTCCAGAAAAAATTTTTTTTCGTTAGAATTAATTTTTTTTCTCGATAGAATTAAATTTTTTTGCAAGAATTAAAATTTTTTTCGAATGAATTTAATTTTTTTTGTTAGAATTAATTTTTTTTGTTAGAATTAAATTTTTATTTGTGAGAATTAAAATTTTATTCCTAAGAAATAATTTTTTTTGGTAAAATTTAAATTTTTTTGTAAGAATTAATTTTTTGTGAGAATTTATTTTTTTTTGTAATATTTAAATTTTTTTTGAATAATTTTTTTTGTAATAATTATTTTTTTTGTAAAAATAAATTTTTATGGTAAGAATTAAATTTTTTTGTAAGAATTAAATTTTTTTTGTAAGAATTCAATTTTATTTGTAAGAATTAAAATTTCTTTTGTAACAATGAAATTTTTTCGGTTAAGAATTTAATTGTTTTGTAAGAATTAATTTTTTTTGTAAGAATTAATTTTTTTTTTTAGATTTAAATTTTTCTTTGAAAGAATTAATTTTTTTTTGTAAGAATTAAAATTTTTTTGTAAGAATTAAATTTTTTTGTAAGAATTAAATTTCTTTTGTAAGAATTAATTTTGATTTGTAAGAATTAAATTTTTTTGTAAGAATTAATTTTTTTTTGCAAGAATTAAATTTTTTTTGTAAGAATTAATTTTTTTTTGTAAGAATTAAATTTTTTTGTTAGAATTAAATTTATATTTTTGAGAATTAAAATTTTATTTCTAAGAAATATTTTTTTTTGTAAGAATTAAATTTTTATTTGTTACAATTAAATTTTTTTTTGAAATTATTACATTATTTTGGGAAGAATTAAATTTTTATATGTTAGAATTGAATTTTGTTTTGTAAGAATTAAATTTTTTTTGAAAGGATTAAAATTTTTTGTAAGAATTAAATTTATTTGTAAGAATTAATTTTTTTTGCAAGAATTAAATTTTTTTGTAAGAATTAATTTTTTTTGTAAGAATTAAATTTTTTGTTAGAATTAAATTTTTTTTGTAAGAATTAAATTTTTTTTGTAGGAGTTAAAATTTTTTGTACGAATTAAATTTTTTTTGTAAAATTTAAATTTTTTGCAAGAATTAATTTTTTTTTGAGAAATAAAATTTTTTTTGTAAGAATTAAATTTTTTTGGTAAGAATTAAATTCCTTTGGTAACAATTAAATTTTTATTTGTCAGAATTAATTTATTTTGAGAAAAAAAAAATTTCTTCAGAATTAATTTTTTTTTCGATAGAATTAAATTTTTTTTGCAAGAATTAAAATTTTTTTCGTTAGAATTTAATTTTTATTGTTACAATTAAATTTTTATTGTAAGAATTACATTTTTTTTAGCAATCAATTTTTATTGGAAGAATTAAATTGGTTTTGTTAGAAATAAATTTTTTAAGTAAGAATTAAATTTTTTTGGTAAGAATTAAATTTTTTTGGTTAGAATTAAATTTTTATTTGTAAGAATTTAAATTTTTGTTAGAATTAAATTTTATCTGTAAGAATTAATTTTTTTTGTAAGAATTAAATTTTTTTTGTAAGAATTAATTTTTTTTGTAAGAATTAAATTTTTTTTGTAAGAATTAAATTTTTTTGTAAGAATTAAATTCTTTCGTTTAAGAATTTAATTTTTTGTAAGAATTAAATTTTAATTTGTAAAAATTCAATTATTTTGTACGAATTAAATTTTTTCGTGGAAGAATTTAATTTTTTTGTAAGAATTAAATTTTATTTTGTAAAAATTTAATTATTTTGTAAGAATTAAATTTTTTTTGTAAGAATTAAATTTTTTTTGGAAGTATTAAATTTTTATTTGTAAGAATTAAATTTTTATTTGTTAGAATTAAATTTTTTTTGTAAGAATTAAATTTTTTTTGTAAGAATTAAATTTTTTTGTAAGAATTAATTTTTTAGTTGTAAGAATTAATTTTTTTTCAGAAAAAAATTTTTTTCGTTAGAATTACTTTTTTTCTCGATAGAATTACATTTTTTTTGCAAGAATTAAATTTTTATTTCTAAGAATTTAATTTCTTTTGTTAGAATTAAATTTTTTTTGTCAGAATTAATTTCTTTGTTAGAATTAAATTTTTTTTGTAAGAATTAATTTTTTTTTTAGAAATAAATTTTTATTGTAAGAATTAAATTTGTGGTTTTGTTAGAATTAAATTTTTTCTGTATGAATTAATTTTGTTTTTTGAGAAACATTTTTTTTTGTAAGAATTTAATTATATTGTAAGAATTAAATTTTTTCCTGTAAGAATTTAATTTTTTGTAAGAATTAAATTTTTTTCGTATGAATTTAATTTTTTTTGTTAGAATTAAATTTTTTTGTTAGAATTAAATTTTTATCTGTGAGAATTAAAATATTATTCCTAAGAAATAATTTTTTTTGGTAAAATTTAAAATTTTTTGTAAGAATTAATTTTTTTTTTTGGAAATAAAATTTTATTTGTAAGAATTAAAATTTCTTTTGTAACAATGAAATTTTTTCGGTTCAGAATTTAATTTTTTTGTAAGAATTAAATTTTTTTTGGAAGTATTAAATTTTTATTTGTAAGAATTTAATTTTTATTTGTTAGAATTAAATTTTTTTTGTAAGAATTAAATTTTTTTTGTTAGAATTCAAATTTATTTGTAAGAATTAAATTTTTTGTAAGAATTAAATTTATTTTGTAAGAATTAAATTTTTTTTGTAAGAATTAAATTTTTTTGTAAGAATTAAATTTTTTTGTTAGAATTAAGTTTTTATTTGTGAGGATTAAAATTTTATTCCTAAGAAATAATTTTTTTTTGTAAGAATTAAATTTTTAATTGTTAGAATTATATTTTTTATTGAAAGTGTTACATTTTTTTGGTAAGAATTGAATTTTCATTTGTTAGAAATAAATTGTTTTTTGTAAGAATTATTTTTTTTTGTTAAGAATTAAATTTTTTTGTAATAATTAATTTTTTTGTAAAAATGAATTTTTTTGGTAAGAATTAAATTTTATTTATAAGAATTTAAATATTTGTTAGAATTAAATTATTTGGTAAGAATTACATTTTTTGTAATAATTAATTTTTTTGGTTGGAATTAAATTTTTATTTCTAAGAATTAATTTTTTTTTAGTAACAAATAAATGTTTTTGTAAGAATTAAATTTTTTTTGTAAGAATTAATTTTTTTTTGTAAGAATTAAATTTTTATTTGTAAGAATTAATTTTTTCGAGAAAAATTTTTTTTCGTTAGAATTAATTTTTTTTCGATAGAATTAAATTTTTTTGTAAGAATTAATTTTTTTTTTGAGAAATAAAATTTTATATGTAAGAATTAAAATTTCTTTTGTAACAATTAAATTTTTTCGGATAAGAATTTAATTTTTTTGTAAGAATTAATTTTTTTTGTAAGAATTAATTTTTTTTGTAAAATTTAAATTTTTTTTGAATAATTTTTTTTTGTAATAATTAATTTTTTTGTAAAAATAATTTTTTTTTGGTAAGAATTAAATTTTATTTGTAAGAATTTAAATTTTTGTTAGAATTAAATTTTATTTGTAAGAAATAATTTTTTTATGGAAGAATTAAATTTTTAATTATTAGAATTATATTTTTTTTGAATGTATTACATTTTTTTGGTAAGAATTAAATTTTCATTTGTTAGAAATAATTTTTTTTTGTAAGAATTAAATTTTTTTGGTAAGAATTAAATTTTTTTTGTAAGAATTACATTTTTTTGTATTACATTTTTTTGTAAGAATTAATTTTTTTTGTAAGAATTAATTTTTTTTTGTAAGAATTAAATTTTTTTTGTAAGAATTAAATTTTTTTTGTAAGAATTAAATTTTTTTCGTAAGAATTAAATTTCTTTTGTAAGAATTAATTTTGATTTGTAAGAAATAAATTTTTTTGTTAGAATTAAATTTTTTTGTAAGAATTAAAGTTTTTTTGTAAGAATTAAATTTTTTTTGTAAGGATTAAATTTTTTTTGTAAGAATTAAATTTTTTTTGTAAGAATTAAATTTTTTGTAAGAATTAATTTTTTAGTTGTAAGAATTAATTTTTTTTCAGAAAAAAAATTTTTTCGTTAGAATTACTTTTTTTTCTCGATAGAATTACATTTTTTTTGCAAGAATTAATTTTTTTTTCGTAAGAATTTAATTCCCTTTGTTAGAATTAAATTTGTTTTGTCAGAATTAATTTTTTTATGAGAAATAAATTTTTATTGTAAGAATTAAATTGGTTTTGTTAGAATTAAATTTTTTTGTAAGAATTAATTTTGTTTTTTGAGAAACATTTTTTTTTTGTAAGAATTTAATTATATTGTAGGAATTAAATTTTTTCGTGTAAGAATTTAATTTTTTTGTAAGACTTAAATTTTTATTTGCCAGAATTACATTGTTATTTGTTAGAATTCATTTTTTTTGTAAGAATTAAATTTTTTTGTAAGAATTAAATTTTTTTTGTTAGAATTAATTTTTTAGTTGTAAGCATTAATTTTTTTTCAGAAAAAAAATTTTTTCGTTAGAATTAATTTTTTTTCTCGATGGAATTAAATTTTTTTGCAAGAATTAAAATTTTTTTCGTATGAATTTAATTTTTTTTGTTAGAATTGAATTTTGTTTTGTAAGAATTAAATTTTTTTGGTAAGAATTAAATTTCTTTGGTAACAATTAAATTTTTATTTGTGAGAATTAATTTATTTTGAGAAAAAAAAATTTTCTTCAGAATTAATTTTTTTTTCGATAGAATTACATTTTTTTGCAAGAATTAAATTTTTTTTCGTAAGAATTTAATTTCTTTTGTTAGAATTAAATTTTTATTTGTGAGAATTAAAATTTTATTCCTAAGAAATATTTTTTTTTTGTAAGAATTAAATTTTTTTTGATAGAATTAAAATTTTTTGTAAGAATTAAATTTTTTTGTAAGATTTAATTTTTTTTTACAAGAATTAAATTTTTTTTGTAAGAATTAATTTTTTTTGTATGAATTAAATTTTTTTGTTAGAATTAAATTTTTATTTGTGAGAATTAAAATTTTATTCCTAAGAAATATTTTTTTTTTGTAAGAATTAAATTTTTATTTGTTACAATTAAATTTTTTTTTGAAAGAAATAATTTTTATTTGGAAGAATTAAATTTTTAATTGTTAGAATTATATTTTTTATTGAATGTATTACATTTTTTTGGTAAGAATTAAATTTTCATTTGTTAGAAATAAATTTTTATTTGTAAGAATTAAATTTTTTTGGTAAGAATTAAATTTTTTTTGTAAGAATTACATTTTTTTTTGTAAGAATTAAATTTTTTTTGTAAGAATTAATTTTTTTTGTAAGAATTAATTTTTTTTTGTAAGAATTAAATTTTTTTTGTAAGAATTAAATTTTTTTTTAAGAATTAAATTTTTATTTGTTAGAATTATATTTTTTATTGAAAGTATTTTTTTGTAAGAATTAAATTTTTTTTGTAAGAATTAAATTTTTTTGTAGGAATTAAATTTTTTTGTAAGAATTAAATTTTTTTTGAAAGAATTAAATTTTTTTTCTTTAGAATTAAATTTATTTTGTTAGAATTAAATGTTTTTTGTAAGAATTAATTTTTTTTTGAGAAATAAATTTTTTTTGGAAGAATTAATTTGGATTTGTAGAAATTAAATTTTTTTTGTAAGAATTATATTTTTTTTGTAAGTATTAAATTTTTTTTGTAAAAATTAAATTTTTATTTGTAAGAATAAATTTGGTTTTGTAAGAATTCATTTTTTTTTTAGAAATCAATTTTTATTGGAAGAATTAAATTGGTTTTGTTAGAGTTAATTTTTTTCAATAAGAATTAATTTTGATTTTTGAGAAATAATTTTTTTTTCTAAGAATATAATTATTTTGTAAGAATTAAATTTTTTCGTGTAAGAATTTAATTTTTTCTGTAAGAATTAAATTTTTATTTGTAAGAATTAAATTTTTATTTGTTAGAATTAAATTTTTTTTTGAAAGAATTAAATTTTTTTGTAAGAATTAAAATTTCTTTGTAAGAATTAAATTTTTATTTGCTAGATTTAAATTTTTTTTGTAACAATAAAATTTTTTTGGGTAAGAATTTAATTTTTTTGTAAGAATTCTTTTTTTTTTGTAAAATTTAACATTTTTTTGGAAGAATTAATTTCTATTGTAAGAATTCAATTTTTATTTGCAAGAATTAAATTTTTATTTATTAGAATTAAATTTTTTTTGTTAGAATTAAATGTTTCTTGTAAGATTTAATTTTTTTTTTGAGAAATAAATTTTTTTGTAAGAATTAAATTGGTTGTGTAAGCATTAAATTTTTTTCTGCAAGAATTAATTTTGTTTTTTGAGAAATAAATTTTTTTTGTAAGAATTTAATTATTTTGTAAGAATTACATTTTTTTGTAAGAATTATATTTTTATTTGTAAGAATTAAATTTTTTCGTGTAAGAATTTAATTTTATTGTAAGAATTAATTTTTTTGTGTAAAATTTAAATTTTTTTTTGAAGAATTAATTTTTTTTGGAAGAATTAATTTTTTTTGTATGAAATAAATTTTTATTTGTAAGAATTAAATTTTTTTCGTTAGAATTAATTTTTTTTCGATAGAATTAATTTTTTGTGCAAGAATTAAATTTTTTTTGAAAGAATTTAATTATTTTATAATTAAATTTTTATTTGTTAGAATTAAATTATTTTTGGTATGAATTAAATTTTTTTTGTAAGAATTAAATTTTTATTTGTAAGAATAAATTTATTTTGAGAAAATTTTTTTTTCGTAGAATTAATTTTTTTTTCGATAGAGTTAAATTTTTTTGTAAGAATTACATATTTTTTCGTTAGAATTAAATTTTTTTTGTTAGAATTAAATGTTTTTTGTAAGAATTAATTTTTTTTGTGAAATAAATTTATTTTGTATGAATTAATTTGGTTTTGTAAGAATTAAACTTTTTTTGTAAGAATTAAATTTTTTTGTAAGAATTAAATTTTTTTGGTAAGAATTAATTTTTTTTTTTAGAATTAAATTTTTTTGTTTGAATTAAATTTTTATTTGTGAGAATTAAAATTTTTTCCTAAGAAATAATTTTTTTTGTAAGAATTAAATTTTTATTTGGTAGAATTATATTTTTTATTGAAAGTATTACATTTTTATGGTAAGAATTTTATCTGTAACAATTAAATGTTTTTGTAAGAATTAAATTTTTTTTGTAAGAATTAAATTTTTTTTGTATGAATTAAATTTTTTTTGTAAGAATTAAAATTTTTTTGTAAGAATTAAATTTTTTTTGTAAGAATTAAATTTCTTTTGTAAGAATTAATTTTGATTTGTAAGAATTAAATTTTTTTGTTAGAATTAAATTTTTATTTGTGAGAATTAAAATTTTATTCCTAAGAAATAATTTTTTTTGTAAGAATTAAATTTTTTTTGATAGAATTAAAATTTTTTGTAAGAATTAAAATTTTTTGTAAGAATTAATTTTTTTTTGCAAGAATTAAATTTTTTTTGTAAGAATTAATTTTTTTTTGTATGAATTAAATTTTTTTGTTAGAATTAAATTTTTATTTGTGAGAATTAAAATTTTATTCCTAAGAAATATTTTTTTTTTGTAAGAATTAAATTTTTATTTGTTACAATTAAATTTTTTTTTGAAAGAAATAATTTTTTTTTGGAAGAATTAAATTTTTAATTGTTAGAATTATATTTTTTATTGAATGTATTACATTATTTTGGTAAGAATTAAATTTTCATTTGTTAGAAATAAATTTTTTTTTGTAAGAATTAAATTTTTAATTGTTAGAATTATATTTTTTATTGAATGTATTACATTTTTTTGGTAAGAATTAAATTTTCATTTGTTAGAAATAAATTTTTTTTTGTAAGAATTATATTTTTTTTGTAATTATTAAATTTTTTCTGTAAGAATTAAATCTTTATTTGTAAGAATTAAATTTTTATTTGTTAGAATTAAATTTTTTTTTGAAAGAATTAAATTTTTTTTGTAAGAATTAAAATTTCTTTGTAAGAATTAAATTTTTATTTGCTAGATTTAAATTTTTTTTGTAACAATAAAATTTTTTTGGGTAAGAATTTAATTTTTTTGTAAGAATTCTTTTTTTTTGTAAAATTTAAAATTTTTTTGGAAGAATTAATTTCTATTGTAAGAATTCAATTTTTATTTGCAAGAATTAAATTTTTATTTATTAGAATTAAATTTTTTTTGTTAGAATTAAATGTTTTTTGTAAGAATTAATTTTTTTGAGAAATAAATTTTTTTTGTAAGAATTAATTTGGTTTTGCCGAAATTAAATTTTTTATGTAAGAATTATATTTTTTTGTAAGTATTAATTTTATTTTGTAAAAATTAAATTTTTATTTGTAAGAATAAATTTGGTTTTGTAAGAATTAAATTTTTTTTGTAAGAATTATATTTTTTTGTAAGTATTACATTTTTTTTGTAAAAATTAAATTTTTATTTGTAAGAATAAATATTTTGAGAAAAATTTTTTTCGTTAGAAATAATTTTTTTTGTTAGAATTAAGTGTTTTTTGTAAGATTTAATTTTTTTTTTTGATAAATAAATTTTTTTTGAAAGAATTTAATTATTTTATAATTAAATTTTTATTTGTTAGAATTAAATTATTTTTGGTATGAATTAAATTTTTTTTGTAAGAATTAAATTTTTATTTGTAAGAATAAATTTATTTTGAGAAAATTTTTTTTTCGTTAAAATTAATTTTTTTTTCGATAGAGTTAAATTTTTTTGTAAGAATTACATTTTTTTTCGTTAGAATTAAATTTTTTTTGTTAGAATTAAATGTTTTTTGTAAGAATTAATTTTTTTGTGAAATAAATTTATTTTGTATGAATTAATTTGGTTTTGTAAGAATTGAACTTTTTTTGTAAGAATTATATTTTTTTTGTAAGTATTAAATATTTTAATAAAAATTAAATTTATTTGGTAAGAATTTAATTTTTTTGTAAGAATTAAATTTTTATTTGTAAGAATTAAATTTTTATTTGTTAGAATTAAATTTTTTTTGTAAGAATTAATTTTTTTTTTGTAAGAATGAAAATTTTATTTTTTGGAATTAAATTTTTTTTTCTAGGTATTAAATATTTCTGGTAAGAATTAAATTTTTATTTGTTAGAATTAAATTTTTTTGTAAGAATTAAATTTTTTTTGCAAGATTTAAAATTTTTTTCGTTAGAATTTAATTTTTTTTGTTAGAATTAAATTTTTTTTGTAACAATTAATTTTTTTTTAGAAATCAATTTTTATTGGAAGAATTAAATTGGTTTTGTTAGAATTAATTTTTTTTCTGTAAGCATTAATTTTGTTTTTTGAGAAATGATTTTTTTTTGTAAGAATTTAATTATTTTCTAAGAATTAAATTTTTATTTGATAGAATTAAATTTTTTTTCTAAGTATTAAATTTTTCTGGTAAGAATTAAATTTTTTTTGTTAGAATTAAATTTGTTTGTAAGAATAAAATTTTTTTTGTAAGAATAAAATTTTTTTTGTAAGAATTAAAATTTTTTTGTAATAATTAAATTTTTATTTGTAAGAATTAAATTTTTTTTGTAACAATTAAATTTTTTCGGGGAAGAATTTAATTTTTTTGTTCGAATTAATTTTTTTGTGTAAAATTTAAATTTTTCTTGTTCGAATTAATTTTTTTTGTATGAATTAAATTTTTATTTGTAAGAATTAAATTTTTATTTGATAGAATTAAATTTTTTTTTGTAAGAATTACATTTTTTTGTAAGAATTACAGTTTTTGTAAGAATTAAATTTTTATTTGTAAGAATAAATTATTTTTGAGAAAAAATTTTTTTCGTTAGAATTAATTTTTTTTCGATGGAATTAAATTTTTTGCAAGAATTAAATTTTTTTTCTTTCGAATTAATTTTTTTTTGTCAGAATTAAATGTTTTTTGTAAGATTTAATTTTTTTTTTGAGAAATAATTTTTTTTGTAAGAATTAAATTGGTTTTGTAAGCATTAAATTTTTTTCTGCAAGAATTAATTTTGTTTTTTGAGAAATAATTTTTTTTTGTAAGAATTTAATTATTTTGTAAGAATTACATTTTTTTGTAAGAATTAAATTTTTATTTTTAAGAATGAATTTTTATTTAGAAAAAATTTTTTTCGTTAGAATTAATTTTTTTTCGATAGAAATAAATTTTTTTGAAAGAATTAAATTTGTTTTCGTTATAATTAAATTTTTTTGTTAGCATTAAATGTTTTTTGTAAGAATTAATTTTTTTTTGAGAAATAAATTTTTTTTGTAAGAATTAATTTGGTTTTGTAAGAATTAATTTCTTTTTGTAAGAATTAATTTCTTTTTGTAAGAATTATATTTTTTTTGTAAGTATTAAATTTTTTTTGTAAGAATTAAATTATTTTGTAAGAATTAATTTTTTTTTGTAAGAATTAAATTTTTTTTGTAAGAATTAAATTTTTTTTAAAGAATTAAATTTTTTTTGTAAGAATTCAATTTCTTTTGTAAGAATTAATTTTGATTTGTAAGAATTAAATTTTTTTGTAAGAATTAAATTTTTTTTGTAAGAATTAAATTTTTATTTTTAAGAATTAATTTTTTTTTAGAAAACATTTTTTTCGTTAGAATTAATTTTTTTTCGATAGAATTAATTTTTTTTTTGCAAGAATTAAATTTGTTTTCGTTATAATTAAATTTTCTTGTTAGAATTAAATGTTTTTTGTAAGAATTAATTTTTTTTTCGGAAATAAATTTTTTTTGTAAGAATTAATTCGGTTTTATAAGAATTAATTTCTTTTTGTAAGAATTATATTTTTTTTGTAAGTGTTAAATTTTTTTTGTAAAAATTAAATTATTATTTGTAAGAATAAATTTTTTTGAGAAAAAATTTTTTTCGTTAGAAATAATTTTTTTTTGTTAGAATTAAATGTTTTTTGTAAGATTTAATTTTTTTTTGAGAAATAATTTTTTTTTGTAAGAATTAAATTGGTTTTGTATGCATTAAATTTTTTTCCTTAAGAATTAATTTTATTTTTTGAGAAATAAATTTTTTTTGTAAGAATTTAATTATTTTGTAAGAATTAAATTTTTTTGTAAGAATTATATTTTTATTTGTAAGAATTAAATTTTTTCGTGTAAGAATTTAATTTTATTGTAAGAATTAATTTTTTTGTGTAAAAATAAATTTTTTTTTGTAAGAATTAATTTTTTGAGAAAAAATTTTTTTCGTTAGAATTAATTTTTTTTCGATAGAATTAAATTTTTTTTGTAAGAATTAAATTTTTTTGTAAGAATTAATTTTTTTTGTAAGAATTAAATTTTTTTTGTAAGAATTATATTTTTTTGTAAGTATTACATTTTTTTTGTAAAAATTAAATTTTTATTTGTAAGAATAAATTTTTTTGAGAAAAATTTTTTTCGTTAGAAATAATTTTTTTGGTTAGAATTAAATGTTTTTTGTAAGATTTAATTTTTTTTTTGATAAATAAATTTTTTTTGAAAGAATTTAATTATTTTATAATTAAATTTTTTTTCTTAAGAATTAATTTTGTTTTTTGAGAAATAAATTTTTTTTGTAAGAATTTAATTATTTTGTAAGAATTAAATTTTTTTTGTAAGAATTAAATTTTTTTTGTAAGAATTCAATTTTTTTGTAAGAATTAAATTTTTTTGTAAGAATTATATTTTTATTTGTCAGAATTAAAATTTTTTGTTAGAATTAAATTTTTATTTGTGAGAATTAAAATTTTATTCCTAAGAAATAATTTTTTTGGTAAGAATTAAATTTTTTTGTGGGAATTAATTTTTTTTGTAAGAATTAAATTGTTTTTGTAAGAAGTAAATTTTTATTTGTGAGAATTAAAATTTTATTCCTAAGAAATAATTTTTTTTGGTAAGAATTAAATTTTTTTGTGGGAATTAATTTTTTTTGTAAGAATTAAATTGTTTTTGTAAGAATTAAATTACTTTTTAATAACTTTTTGTTAAGAATTAAATTTTTTTGTAATAATTATTTTTTTTGTAAAAATAAATTTTTTTGGTAAGAATTAAATTTTATTTGTAAGAATTTCAATTTTTGTTAGAATTCAATTTTATTTGAAAGAATTAATTTTTTTTTGTAAGAATTCAATTTTTTTTGTAAGAATTAAATTTTTAATTGTTAGAATTATATTTTTTATTGAAAGTATTACATTTTTTTGGTAAGAATTAAATTTTCATTTGTTAGAAATAAATTGTTTTTTGTAAGAATTAAATTTTTTTTGTTAAGAATTAAATTTTTTTGTAATAATTAATTTTTTTGTAAAAATAAATTTTTTTGTAAAAATAAATTTTTTTGGTAAGAATTAAATTTTTTGGTGAGAATTAATTTTTTTTGTAAGAATTAAATTTTTTTGTAAGAATTAAATTTTTTTGTAAGAATTAAATTTTTTTTGTAAGAATGAAATTTTTTTTGTAAGAATTAATTTTTATTGTAAGAATTAATTTTTTTTTGTAAAATTTAAATTTTTTTTTGAATAATTTTTTTTTGTATTAATTAATTTTTTGTAAAAATAAATTTTTTTGGTAAGAATTAAATTTTTTGGTGAGAATTAATTTTTTTTGTAAGAATTAAATTATTTTTGTAAGAATTAAATTTTTTTGTAAGAACTAAATTTTTTTTGTAAGAATTCAATTTTTTGTAAGAATTAAAATTTTTTGTAAGAATTAAATTGTTTTTGGAAGAAATAAATTTTTTTTGTAAGAATTAATTTTTTTTGTAAGAATTAAAATTTTTTGTTAGAATTAAATTTTTTTTGTAAGAATTAAATTTTTTTGTAATAATTATTTTTTTTTTAAAAATAAATTTTTTTGGTAAGAATTAAATTTTATTTGTAAGAATTTAAATTTTTGTTAGAATTCAATTTTATTTGAAAGAATTAATTTTTTTTTGTAAGAATTCAATTTTTTTTGTAAGAATTAAATTTTTAATTGTTAGAATTATATTTTTTATTGAAAGTATTACATAAATTTGGTAAGAATTAAATTTTCATTTGTTAGAAATAAATTGTTTTTTGTAAGAATTAAATTTTTTTTGTTAAGAATTAAAATTTTTTGTAATAATTAATTTTTTTGTAAAAATAAATTTTTTTGGTAAGAATTAAATTCTTTGGTGAGAATTAATTTTTTTTGTAAGAATTAAATTTTTTTGTAAGAATTAAATTTTTTTGTAAGAATTAAATTTTTTTGTAAGAATTAAATTTTTTTTGTAAGAATTAAATTTTTTTTGTAAGAATTAATTTTTTTTGTAAGAATTAATTTTTTTTTGTAAAATTTAAATTTTTTTTTGAATAATTTTTTTTTTGTATTAATTAATTTTTTGTAAAAATAAATTTTTTTGGTAAGAATTAAATTTTTTGGTGAGAATTAATTTTTTTTGTAAGAATTAAATTTTTTTTATAAGAATTAAACTTTTATTTGTTAGAATTGGATTTTTTTGTAAGAATTAAATTTTTATTAGATAGAATTAATTTTTTTTTTGTAAGAATTAAATTTTTTTGTAAGAATTAAATTGTTTTTGTAAGAATTAAATTTTTTTTGTAAGAATTAAATTTTTTTGTAAGAATTAAATTTTTTTTGGAAGAAATAAATTTTTTTTGTAAGAATTAATTTTTTTTTAAGGAATAAATTTTTTATGTAAGAATTAATTTGGTTTTGTAAGAGTTAAATTTTTTTGGTAAGAATTAATTTTTTTTTGTAAGAATTAAATTTTTTTGTAAGAATTAATTTTTTTTTTTAGGAATATTTTTTTTTGTAAGAATTAAAATTTTTTCTGTAAGAATTAATTTTGTTTTTTGAGAAATAATTTTTTTTGTAAGAATTAAATTTTTTTTGTAAGAATTCAATTATTTTGTAAGAATTAAAATTTTTTGTAGGAATTAAATTTTTTTTGTAAGAACTAAATTTTTTTTGTAAGAATTAAATTATTTTTGTAAGAATTAAATTTTTTTTGTAAGAATTAATTTTTTTGTAAAAATAAATTTTTTTGGTAAGAATTAAATTTTATTTGTAAGAATTCAATTTTTTTTGTAAGAATTCAATTTTTTTGTAAGAATTCAATTTTTTTGTAAGAATTAAATTTTTTTGTAAGAATTATATTTTTATTTGTCAGAATTAAATTTTTTTGTTAGAATTAAATTTTTATTTGTGAGAATTAAAATTTTATTCCTAAGAAATAATTTTTTTTGGTAAGAATTAAAATTTTTTGTGGGAATTAATTTTTTTTGTAAGAATTAAATTTTTTTGTAAGAATTAAATTTTTTTGTAAGAATTAAATTTTTTTTGTAAGAATTAAATTTTTTTTGTAAGAATTATTTTTTTTGTAAGAATTAATTTTTTTTTGTAAAATTTAAATTTTTTTTTGCATAATTTTTTTTTGTATTAATTATTTTTTTGTAAAAATAAATTTTTTTGGTAAGAATTAAATTTTTTTTATAAGAATTAAATTTTTATTTGTTAGAATTGGATTTTTTTGTAAGAATTAAATATTTTGTAAGATTTAATTTTTTTTCGAGAAATAAATTTTTTTTGTAAGATTTAATTTTTTTTTTGAGAAATAATTTTTTTTTGTAACAATAAAATTGGTTTTGTAAGCATTAAATTTTTTTCTGTAAGAATTAATTTTGTTTTTTGAGAAATAAATTATTTTGTATGAATTAAATTTTTTTTGTAAGAATTAATTTTTTTTTATAAGAATTAAAATTTTATTTGTTAGATTTAAATTATTTCTGGTACGAATTAAATTTTTTTTGTAAGAATTAAATTTTTTTTGTAAGAATTAAATTTTTTTTTGTAAGAATTAATTTTTTTGAGAAAAATTTTATTTCGTTAGAATTAATTTTTTTTCGATAGAATTAAATTTTTTTGTAAGAATTAATTTTGTTTTTGAGAAATAAAATTTTATTTGTAAGAATTAAAATTTCTCTTGTAACAATTAAATTTTTTCGGTTAAGAATTTAATTTTTTTGTAAGAATTAATTTTTTTGTAAGAATTAATTTTTTTGTAAAAATAAATTTTTTTGGTAAGAATTAAATTTTATTTGTAAGAATTAAATTTTTTTTGTAAGAATTCAATTTTTTTGTAAGAATTCAATTTTTTTGTAAGAATTAAATTTTTTTGTAAGAATTAAATTGTTTTTGTAAGAATTAAATTCTTTTTGTTAAGAATTAAATTTTTTTGTAATAATTATTTTTTTTGTAAAAATAAATTTTTTTGGTAAGAATTAAATTTTATTTGTAAGAATTTAAATTTTTGTTAGAATTCAATTTTATTTGAAAGAATTAATTTTTTTTTGTAAGAATTCAATTTTTTTTGTAAGAATTAAATTCTTAATTGTTAGAATTATATTTTTTATTGAAAGTATTACATTTTTTTGGTAAGAATTAAATTTTCATTTGTTAGAAATAAATGGTTTTTTGTAAGAATTCAATTTTTTTTGTTAAGAATTAAATTTTTTTGTAATAATTAATTTTTTTGTAAAAATAAATTTTTTTGGTAAGAATTAAATTTTTTGGTGAGAATTAATTTTTTTTGTAAGAATTAAATTTTTTTGTAAGAATTAAATTTTTTTGTAAGAATTAAATTTTTTTTGTAAGAATGAAATTTTTTTTGTAAGAATTAATTTTTTTTGTAAGAATTAATTTTTTTTTGTAAAATTTAAATTTTTTTTTGAATAATTTTTTTTTGTAAAAATAAATTTTTTTGGTAAGAATTATATTTTTTGGTGAGAATTAATTTTTTTTGTAAGAATTAAATTTTTTTTATAAGAAGTAAACTTTTTTTATAAGAATTAAACTTTTATTTGTTAGAATTGGATTTTTTTGGTAAGAATTAAATTTTTATTAGATAGAATTAATTTTTTTTTTGTAAGAATTAAATTTTTTTGTAAGAATTAAATTGTTTTTGTAAGAATTAAATTTTTTTTGTAAGAATTAATTTGGTTTTGTAAGAGTTAAATTTTTTTGGTAAGAATTAATTTTTTTTTGTAAGAATTAAATTTTTTTGTAAGAATTAATTTTTTTTGGTAAGAATTAAATTATTTTTGTTAGAATTAAATTTTTTTGTAAGAACTAAATTTTTTTTGTAAGAATTCAATTTTTTGTAAGAATTAAAATTTTTTGTAAGAATTAAATTGTTTTTGGAAGAAATAAATTTTTTTGTAAGAATTAAAATTTTTTGTAATAATTAATTTTTTTGTAAAAATAAATTTTTTTGGTAAGAATTAAATTCTTTGGTGAGAATTAATTTTTTTTGTAAGAATTAAAATTTTTTGTAAGAATTAAATTTTTTTGTAAGAATTAAATTTTTTTTGTAAGAATTAAATTTTTTTTGTAAGAATTTATTTTTTTTGTAAGAATTAATTTTTTTTTGTAAAATTTAAATTTTTTTTTGAATAATTTTTTTTTTGTATTAATTAATTTTTTGTAAAAATAAATTTTTTTGGTAAGAATTAAATTTTTTGGTGAGAATTAATTTTTTTTGTAAGAATTAATTTTTTTTTATAAGAATTAAACTTTTATTTGTTAGAATTGGATTTTTTTGTAAGAATTAAATTTTTATTAGATAGAATTAATTTTTTTTTTGTAAGAATTAAATTTTTTTGTAAGAATTAAATTGTTTTTGTAACAATTAAATTTTTTTTGTAAGAATTAATTTGGTTTTGTAAGAGTTAAATTTTTTTGGTAAGAATTAATTTGGTTTTGTAAGAGTTAAATTTTTTTGTAAGAATTAATTTTTTTTTTGTAAGAAATAAATTTTTTTGTAAGAATTAATTTTTTTTGGTAAGAATTAAATTATTTTTGTAAGAATTAAATTTTTTTGTAAGAACTAAATTTTTTTTGTAAGAATTCAATTTTTTTGTAAGAATTAAATTTTTTTGTAAGAATTAAATTGTTTTTGTAAGAATTAAATTCTTTTTGTTAAGAATTAAATTTTTTTGTAATAATTATTTTTTTTGTAAAAATAAATTTTTTTGGTAAGAATTAAATTTTATTTGTAAGAATTTAAATTTTTGTTAGAATTCAATTTTATTTGAAAGAATTAATTTTTTCTTGTAAGAATTAAATTTTTATTAGATAGAATTAATTTTTTTTGTAAGAATTAAATGTTTTTGTAAGCATTAAATTTTTTTCTGTAAGAATTAATTTATTTTTTTGAGAAATAAATTTTTTTGTAAGAATTTAATTATTTTGGTAAGAATTAAATTTTTTTTATAAGAATTAAATTTTTATTTGTTAGAATTGGATTTTTTTGTAAGAATTAAATTTTTATTAGATAGAATTAATTTTTTTTTGTAAGAATTAAATGTTTTTGTAAGATTTAATTTTTTTCGAGAAATAAATTTTTTTTGTAAGATTTAATTTTTTTTTTGAGAAATAAATTTTTTTTGTAACAATTAAATTGGTTTTGTAAGCATTAAATTTTTTTTTGTAAGAATTAAATTTTTTTTGTAAGAATTAATTTTTTTTAAGAAAAATTTTATTTCGTTAGAATTAATAATTTTTCGGTAGGATTAAATTTTTTTTGCAAGAATTAAATTTTTTTCGTTAGAATTAATTTTTTTTTGTCAGAATTAAATTTTTTTTGTAAGAATTAAATTTTTTGTGGAAGAATTAATTTCTTTTGTAAGAATTCAATTTATATTTGCATCAATTATATTTTTATTTGTTAGAATTAAATTTTTTTTTGTAGCAATTAAATTTTTTCGGGTAAGAAATTAATTTTTTTGTTCGAATGAATTTTTTCTTGTAAAATTTAAATTTTTTGGTAAGATTTAATTTTTTTTTTTGAGAAATAAAATTTTATTTGTAAGAATTAAAATTTCTTTTGTAACAATTGAATTTTTTCGGTTAAGAATTTAATTTTTTTGTAAGAATTAATTTTTTTGTAAGAATTAATATTTTTGTAAGAATTAATTTTTTTTTGTAAAATTTAAATTTGTTTTGAATATTTTTTTTTGTAATAATTAATTGTTTGTAAAAATAAATTTTTTTGTTAAGAATTAAATTTTATTTGTAAGAATTCAATTTTTAATTGTTGGAATTATATTTTTTATTGAAAGTATTACATTTTTTTGGTAAGAATTAAATTTTCATTTGTTAGAAATAAATTGTTTTTTGTAAGAATTAAATTTTTTTTGTTAAGAATTAAATTTTTTTGTAATAATTAATTTTTTTGTAAAAATAAATTTTTTTGGTAAGAATTAAATTGTTTTGTGAGAATTAATTTTTTTTGTAAGAATTAAATTTTTTTTGTAAGAATTAAATTTTTTTTGTAAGAATTAAATTTTTTTTGTAAGAATTCAATTTTTTTGTAAAAATAAATTTTTTTGGTGTGATGTCCCACTATTTTTCGCGCGGTATTATTCCACCATCTCTTCAACAATCAATTCACAACTCCATCAAAACCTTCAATCTCGAGTCATACCCTACTCCCTCACCCAACCAATCATTTAGACGATATACCTTAGTGGTCCCTGTCTCTAAACGGTCAATCCAGATTCCTGATCTCCTTGGCGATATACCTTAGTGGTCCCTATCTCAAGATGGTCAATCCAGATTCCTGATCTCCTTGGCGATGTACCTTAGCGGTCCCCATCTCAAGATGGTCAACTGCGTCCTCCTTATCTCTCAATTTAAACGAATCCCTCGCACCAAAAACTTACTAATTCGAGACCACGTCTCACCCCCTCTCTCTGCCCTTTAATTTGACTCCACTCTTACCCCTGTACCCATCCAGCTACTCCAAATCCGTCGGATTGAGTATTCCCATATAAAAACCCCAAAAATGTAATTGCGACGCATACTTTGCGCATTAGTCATCACTCAGTTATTTACTACGACGCAAATTTGGCGTACGTGCCATAGCTAATTACCGCTCTTACCCTTCATACCTGACATTCCAATCTTTACTATAAATACAAGGCCCACAGAGGCCGGAGCTCATTACCATGTTTACCATTTTTGCGACGAGAGTCTACTTAAACCTCGCGAATATAAAAGTGTCGTAACGAATCTACAAATCTCAATTTCACATTATACAAATTCAGTGCGAACCCTCCAAGAAGGAGAAGCGTCCTGCTATACATATTGTAAGTTACTATCGTTATTAATATATATATCTATATCACTGTATGTCACATTCATTTATATTACTAATGCGTATTGCTTATCATGCCTCTTTATATAATTATTCGTTTATACCATTAAATGCTACTAAAGCTTATTCATCTATTTTCGTTTCTTGCTTATTGCTTAAAGCCTATTGGCCTATAAAGTGTGTTTGCTTATCGTTAATGCTCATTGGTTAATTTGTATCATTTACTTATTGTTAAAACCCATTGGTCTATTTTGTATTGCACCTTCATTACTAATATTCATGCGCATCACTATTATTATATTCAAACCATATGTTCCTAACGGTACACGTCAAAACAAGACGGTACCCAAATAAACAAACGTTACTATTTCCTAAACACGCCTCGTATCATTGCAGAAATCCTACAATAATAAATATTACAATACATAACACGTCGGTACAACAGCTGATCTCGTTTCGCGAACACGAGAGCTCTTGTTATGTTTACATGACTTTTCCCGAATCAGTGCATCTAAACGTAGTTCGCGGAATAACGCGAGCGGTTCTCTGAAACAAATGCAACAGTAAATCAAAACAAAGCTATTAGCGTCTTAACGGGTGTCTCCCAAATACACAATAACCATTTAAACCTTCCCTGGTCGTTTAGTGCCGCGAAATACATTTTCGTGCCGAGACGCCTGCCCAACTCGTGACGCGAAATACATTTTTGTGCCGAGGTTCCTACCCAACTCGTGTCGCGAAATACATTTTCGTGCCGAGACTCTTACCCTCCTCGTGTCGCGAAATACATTTTCGTGCCGAGACTCTTACCCTCCTCGTGTCGCGAAATACATTTTCGTGCCGAGGCTCCTACCCAACTCGTGTCGCGAAATACATTTTCGTGCCGAGACTCTTACCCTCCTCGTGTCGCGAAATACATTTTCGTGCCGAGGCTCCTACCCAAATTTTGTGCTGCGAAATTCACTTTCGTGCCGAAACCTCCTCTTAACCTACCCTAACAATGTCATTCCCCTAAGACCTCAACCCGGGACGTGACATTGGTAAGAATTAAATTTTATTTGTAAGAATTTAAATTTTTGTTAGAATTTAATTTTTTGTAAGAATAATTTTTTTTTGTAAGAATTAAATTAATTTTGTAAGAAATAAATTTTTTTTGTTAGAATTAAATTTTTTTTGTAAGAATTAAATTTTTTTTGTAAGAATTAAATTTTTTTTGTAAGAATTAAATTTTTTTTTTAATCAATTTTTATTGGAAGAATTAAATTGGTTTTGTTAGAATTAATTTTTTTCTGTAAGAATTAATTTTGATTATTGAGAAATAATTTTTTTTTCTAGCAATATTATTATTTTGTAAGAATTAATTTTTTTTGTGTAAGAATTTAATTTTTTTGTAAGAATTAATTTTTTTGTAAGAATTAATTTTTTTTGTAAGAATTAAATTTTTATTTGTTAGAATTAAATTTTTTCTGTAAGAATTAATTTTGTTTTTTTTGAGAAATAATTTTTTTTTGTAAGAATTTAAATATTTTGAAAGAATTAAATTTTTTTTGTAAGAATTATATTTTTATTTGTAAGAATTAAATTTTTTCGTGTAAGAATTTAATTTTTTGTGAAGAATTAAATTTTATTTTGTAAAAATTTAATTATTTTGTAAGAATTAATTTTTTTTTGAGAAATAAAATTTTATTTGTAAGAATTAAAATTTCTTTTGTAACAATGAAAATTTTTCGGCTAAGAATTTAATTTTTTTGTAAGAATTACTTTTTTTTGTAAGAATTAATTTTTTTTGTAAGAATTAATTTTTTTTGTAAAATTTAAATTTTTTTTTTTAATAATTAATTTTTTTGTAAAAATAAATTTTTTTGCTAAGAATTAAATTTTATTTGTAAGAATTTAAATTTTTGTTAGAATTCAATTTTATTTGTAAGAATTAATTTTTTTTTGTAAGAATTAAATTTTTTTTGTAAGAATTAATTTTTTTTAAGAAAAATTTTATTTCGTTAGAATTAATAATTTTTCGGTAGGATTAAATTTTTTTTGCAAGAATTAAATTTTTTTTCGTTAGAATTAATTTTTTTTTGAAAGAATTAAATTTTTTTTGTAAGAATTAAATTTTTTGTGGAAGAAATAATTTCTTTTGTAAGAATTCAATTTATATTTGCAACAATTATATTTTTATTTGTTAGAATTAAATTTTTTTTTGTAACAATTAAATTTTTTCGGGTAAGAAATTAATTTTTTTGTTCGAATGAATTTTTTTTTGTAAAATTTAAATTTTTTGGTAAGATTTAATTTTTTTTTTTGAGAAATAAAATTTTATTTGTAAGAATTAAAATTTCTTTTGTAACAATTAAATTTTTTCGGTTAAGAATTTAATTTTTTTGTAAGAATTAATTTTTTTTGTAAGAATTAATATTTTTTGTAAGAATGAAATTTTTTTTGTAAGAATTAAATTTTTTTCTAATAATTAAATTTTTTTTGTAAGAATTAATTTTTTTTGTAATAATTACATTTTTTTTGTAAGAATTAAATTTAATTTGTAAGAATTAATTTTTTTTTGTATGAATTAAATTTTTTTTGTAAGAATTAATTTTTTTCGTAAGGATTAAATTTTTTTTGTAAGAATTAATTTTTTTTGTAGGAATGAAATTTTTTTTGTAAGAATTAAATTTTTTTTGTAAGAATTAAATTTTTTTTGTAAGAATTAAATTTTTTTTGTAAGAATTAAATTTCTTTTGTAAGAATTAATTTTGGTTTATAAGAATTAAATTTTTTTGTTAGAATTAAATTTTTATTTGTGAGAATTAAAATTTTATTCCTAAGAAATAATTTTTTTTGTAAGAATTAAATTTTTATTTGTTAGAATTATATTTTTTATTGAAGGTATTACATTTTTTGGTAAGAATTAAATTTTCATTTGTTAGAAATAATTTTTTTTAAGTAAGAATTAAATTTTTTTGGTAAGAATTAAATTTTTTGGGTTAGAATTAAATTTTTATTTGTAGGAATTGAATTTTTTGTTAGAATTAAATTTTTTTGTGAGAATTAATTTTTTTTGAGAAATAAATTTTTTCTGTAAGAATTAAATTTTTTTGTAAGAATTAATTTTTTTTTGTAAGGATTAAATTTTTTTTGTAAGAATTAATTTTTTTTTGTAAGAATGAAATTTTTTTTGTAAGAATTAAATTTTTTTTGTAAGAATTAAATTTTTTTTGTAAGAATTAAATTTCTTTTGTAAGAATTAATTTTGATTTGTAAGAATTAAATTTTTTTGTTAGAATTAAATTTTTTTTTGTGAGAATTAAAATTTTATTCCTAAGAAATAATTTTTTTTTGTAAGAATTAAATTTTTATTTGTTAGAATTATATTTTTTATTGAAAGTATTACATTTTTTGGTAAGAATTAAATTTTCATTTGTTAGAAATAAATTTTTTTAAGTAAGAATTACATTTTTTTGGAAAGAATAAAATTTTTTGTTTTAGAATTAAATTTTTATTTGTAAGAATTTAATTTTTTGTTAGAATTAAATTTTAACTGTAATAATTAAATTTTTTTTGTAAGAATTAAATTTTTTTTGTAAGAATTAATTTGTTTTTGTAAGAATTAAATTTTTATTTGTTAGAATTATATTTTTTATTGAAAGTATTACATTTTTTTGGTAAGAATTAAGTTTTCATTTGTTAGAAATAAATTTTTTTTTGTAAGAATTAAATTTTTATTTGTAAGAATTGAATTTTTTGTTAGAATTAAATTTTATCTGTAAGAATTAAATTTTTATGGTAAGAATTAAATTTTTTTGGGTTAGAATTGAATTTTTATTTGTAAGAATTGAATTTTTTGTTAGAATTAAATTTTTTTGTGAGAATTAATTTTTTTTTTGAAAAATAAATTTTTTCTGTAAGAATTAAATTTTTTTGTAAGAATTATTTTTTTTTGTAAGGATTAAATTTTTTTTGTAAGAATTAATTTTTTTTTGTAAGAATTAAATTTTTTTTGTAAGAATTAAATTTTTATTTGTAAGAATTGAATTTTTTGTTAGAATTAAATTTTATCTGTAAGAATTAAATTTTTTTTGTAAGAATTAAATTTTTTTTGTAAGAATTAATTTTTTTTTGAAAGAATAAATTTTTTTGTAAGAATTAAATTTTTTTGGTAAGAATTCAATTTTATTTGTAAGAATTAAATTTTTTTGTAAGAATTACATTTTTTTGTAAGAATTAAATTTTATTTGTAAGAATTAAATTTTTTTTGTAAGAATTAAAATTTTTTGGTAAGAATTAAATTTTTTGGGTTAGAATTAAATTTTTATTTGTAAGAATTGAATTTTTTGTTAGAATTAAATTTTTTTGTGAGAATTAATTTTTTTTTTGAGAAATAAATTTTTTCTGTAAGAATTAAATTTTTTTGTAAGAATTAATTTTTTTTGAAAGGATTAAATTTTTTTTGTAAGAATTAATTTTTTTTGTAAGAATGAAATTTTTTTTGTAAGAATGAAATTTTTTTTGTAAGAATTAAATTTTTTGTGTAAGAATTAAATTTTTTTTGTAAGAATTAAATTTCTTTTGTAAGAATTAATTTTGATTTGTAAGTATTAAATTTTTTTATTAGAATTAAATTTTTATTTGTGAGAATTAAAATTTTATTCCTAAGAAATAATTTTTTTTTGTAAGAATTAAATTTTTATTTGTTAGAATTATATTTTTTATTGAAAGTATTACATTTTTTTGGTAAGAATTAAATTTTTATTTGTTAGAATTGAATTTTGTTTGAAAGAATTAAATTTTTTTGGTAAGAATTAAATTTTTTTGGTAAGAATTAAATTTTTATTTGTCAGAATTAATTTATTTTGAGAAAAAATTTTCATCTTCAGAATGAATTTTTTTTTCGATAGAATTAAATTTATTTTGCAAGAATTAAAAATTTTTTCGTTAGAATTTAATTTTTATTGTTAGAATTAAATTTTTTTTGTAAGAATAAATTTTTTTTTAGAAATCAATTTTTATTGGAAGAATTAAATTGGTTTTGTTAGAATTAATTTTTTTTCTATAAAAATTAATTTTGATTTTTGAGAAATAATTTTTTTTGTAAGTATTAAATTTTTTTTGTAAAAATTAAATTTTTATTTGTAAGAATAAATTTTTTTGAGAAAAAATTTTTTTCGTAAGAAATAATTTTTTTGTTAGAATCAAATGTTTTGTATGATTTAATTTTTTTTTTGAGAAATAAATTTTTTTTGTAAGAATTAAATTGGTTTTGTAAGCATTAAAATTTTTTCTGTAAGAATTAATTTTGTTTTTTTGAGAAATAATTTTTTTTTGTAAGAATTAAATTTTTTTTGTAAGAATTAAATTTTTTTTGTAAGAATTAAATTTTTTTGTAAGAATTAAATTTTTTTGTAAGAATTTAAATATTTTGTAAGAATTAAATTTTTTTTGTAAGAATTAAATTCTTTTTGTAAGAATTCAATTTTATTTGTAAGAATTAAAATTTTTTGTAAGAATTACATTTTTTTTGTAAGAATTAAATTTTATTTGTAAGAATTAAATTTTTTTGTAAGAATTAAATTTTTTTGGTAAGAATTAAATTTTTTGGGTTAGAATTAAATTTTTATTTGTAAGAATTGAATTTTTTGTTAGAATTAAATTTTTTTGTGAGAATTAATTTGTTTTTTGAGAAATAAATTTTTTCTGTAAGAATTAAATTTTTTTTGTAAGAATTAAATTTTTTTTGTAAGAATTAAATTTTTTTGTAAGAATTAAATTTTTTTGTAAGAATTTAAATATTTTGTAAGAATTAAATTTTTTTTGTTAGAATTATATTTTTATTTGTAAGAATTAAATTTTTTCGTGTAAGAATTTAATTTTTTGTAAGAATTAAATTTTATTTTGTAAAAATTTAATTATTTTGAATGAATTAAAATTTTTCGTGTAAGAATTTAATTTTTTTGTCAGAATTAAATTTTTATTTGTAAGAATTAAATTTTTATTTGTTAGAATTAAATTTTTTTTGTAAGAATTAAATTCTTTTTGTAAGAATTCAATTTTATTTGTAAGAATTAAATTTTTTTGTAAGAATTACATTTTTTTTGTAAGAATTAAATTTTATTTGTAAGAATTAAATTTTTTTTGTAAGAATTAAATTTTTTTGGTAAGAATTAAATTTTTTGGGTTAGAATTAAATTTTTATTTGTAAGAATTGAATTTTTTGTTAGAATTAAAATTTTTTGTGAGAATTAATTTGTTTTTTGAGAAATAAATTTTTTCTGTAAGAATTAAATTTTTTTGTAAGAATTAATTTTTTTTGTAAGGATTAAATTGGTTTTGTAAGGATTAAATTGGTTTTGTAAGAATTAATTTTTTTTTGTAAGAATGAAATTCTTTTTGTAAGAATTAAATTTTTTTTGTAAGAATTAAATTTTTTTTGTAAGAAGTAAATTTTTTTTGTAAGAATTAAATTTCTTTTGTAAGAATTAATTTTGATTTGTAAGAATTAAATTTTTTTGTTAGAATAAAATTTTTATTTGTGAGAATTAAAATGTTATTCCTAGGAAATAATTTTTTTTTTGTAAGAATTAAATTTTTATTTGTTAGAATTATATTTTTTATTGAAAGTATTACATTTTTTGGAAAGAATTAAATTTTCATTTGTTAGAAATAAATTTTTTTAAGTAAGAATTAAATTTTTTTGGTAATAATTAAATTTTTTGGGTTAGAATTAAATTTTTATTTGTAAGCATTGAATTTTTTGTTAGAATTAAATTTTTTTTGTAAGAATTAAATTTTTTTTGTAAGAATTAAATTTTTTTGTAAGAATTAAATTTTTTTGTAAGAATTTAAATATTTTGTAAGAATTAAATTTTTTTTGTTAGAATTATATTTTTATTTGTAAGAATTAAATTTTTTCGTGTAAGAATTTAATTTTTTGTAAGAATTAAATTTTATTTTGTAAAAATTTAATTATTTTGAATGAATTAAAATTTTTCGTGTAAGAATTTAATTTTTTTGTCAGAATTAAATTTTTATTTGTAAGAATTAAATTTTTATTTGTTAGAATTAAATTTTTTTTGTAAGAATTAAATTCTTTTTGTAAGAATTCAATTTTATTTGTAAGAATTAAATTTTTTTGTAAGAATTACATTTTTTTTGTAAGAATTAAATTTTATTTGTAAGAATTAAATTTTTTTTGTAAGAATTAAATTTTTTTGGTAAGAATTAAATTTTTTGGGTTAGAATTAAATTTTTATTTGTAAGAATTGAATTTTTTGTTAGAATTAAATTTTTTTGTGAGAATTAATTTGTTTTTTGAGAAATAAATTTTTTCTGTAAGAATTAAATTTTTTTGTAAGAATTAATTTTTTTTGTAAGGATTAAATTGGTTTTGTAAGAATTAATTTTTTTTTGTAAGAATGAAATTTTTTTTGTAAGAATTAAATTTTTTTTGTAAGAATTAAATTTTTTTTGTAAGAAGTAAATTTTTTTTGTAAGAATTAAATTTCTTTTGTAAGAATTAATTTTGATTTGTAAGAATTAAATTTTTTTGTTAGAATAAAATTTTTATTTGTGAGAATTAAAATTTTATTCCTAGGAAATAATTTTTTTTTGTAAGAATTAAATTTTTATTTGTTAGAATTATATTTTTTATTGAAAGTATTACATTTTTTGGAAAGAATTAAATTTTCATTTGTTAGAAATAAATTTTTTTAAGTAAGAATTAAATTTTTTTGGTAATAATTAAATTTTTTGGGTTAGAATTAAATTTTTATTTGTAAGAATTGAATTTTTTGTTAGAATTAAATTTTATCTGTAAGAATTAAATTTTTATTTGTTAGAATTGAATTTTTTGTTAGAATTAAATTTTATCTGTAAGAATTAAATTTTTTTTGTAAGAATTAAATTTTTTTTGTAAGAATTAAATTTTTTTTGTAAGAATTAATTTTTTTTTGTAAGAATTAAATTTTTTTGTAACAATTAAATTTTTTTTGTAAGAATTAATTTTGTTTTTGTAAGAATTAAATTTTTTTTGTAAGAATTAAATTTTGTTTGTAAGAATTAATTTTTTTTTGTAAGAATTAATTTTTTTTTGTAAGAATTAAATTTTTTTGGTAGAATTAAATTTTTTTTGTAAGAATTAAGTTTTTTTGTAAGAATTATATTTTTTTGTAAGTATTAAATTTTTTTGTAAAAATTAAATTTTTATTTGTAAGAATAAATTTTTTTGAGAAAAAATTTTTTTCGTAAGAAATAATTTTTTTTGTTAGAATCAAATGTTTTGTATGATTTAATTTTTTTTTTGAGAAATAAATTTTTTTTGTAAGAATTAAATTGGTTTTGTAAGCATTAAAATTTTTTCTGTAAGAATTAATTTTGTTTTTTTGAGAAATAATTTTTTTTGTAAGAATTAAATTTTTTTTGTAAGAATTAAATTTTTTTTGTAAGAATTAAATTTTTTTGTAAGAATTAAATTTTTTTGTAAGAATTTAAATATTTTGTAAGAATTAAATTTTTTTTGTAAGAATTATATTTTTATTTGTAAGAATTAAATTTTTTCGTGTAAGAATTTAATTTTTTGTAAGAATTAAATTTTATTTTGTAAAAATTTAATTATTTTGTATGAATTAAATTTTTTCGTGTAAGAATTTAATTTTTTTATAAGAATTAAATTTTTATTTGTAAGAATTAAATTTTTATTTGTTAGAATTAAATTTTTTTTGTAAGAATTAAATTTTTTTTATAAGAATTCAATTTTATTTGTAAGAATTAAAATTTTTTGTAAGAATTACACTTTTTTTGTAAGAATTAAATTTTATTTGTAAGAATTAAATTTTTTTTGTAAGAATTAAATTTTTTTGGTATGAATTAAATTTTTTGGGTTAGAATTAAATTTTTATTTGTAAGAATTGAATTGTTGGTTAGAATTAAATTTTTTTGTGAGAATTAATTTTTTTTTGAGAAATAAATTTTTTCTGTAAGAATTAAATTTTTTTGTAAGAATTAATTTTTTTTGTAAGGATTAAATTTTTTCTGTAAGAATTAAATTTTTTTTGTAAGAATTAAATTTTTTTTGTAAGAATTAATTTTTTTTGTAAGAATTAATTTTGTTTTTGTAAGAATTAAATTTTTTTTGTAAGAACTAAATTTTGTTTGTAAGAATTATATTTTTATTTGTAAGAATTAAATTTTTTCGTGTAAGAATTTAATTTTTTGTAAGAATTAAATTTTATTTTGTAAAAATTTAATTATTTTGTATGAATTAAATTTTTTCGTGTAAGAATTTAATTTTTTTGTAAGAATTAAATTTTTATTTTTAAGAATTAAATTTTTATTTGTTAGAATTAAATTTTTTTTGTAAGAATTAAATTTTTTTTGTAAGAATTAAATTTTTTGTGTAAGAAATAAATTTTTTTTGTAAGAATTAAATTTCTTTTGTAAGAATTAATTTTGATTTGTAAGAATTAAATTTTTTTGTTAGAATTAAATTTTTATTTGTGAGAATTAAAATTTTATTCTTAAGAAATAATTTTTTTTTGTAAGAATTAAATTTTTATTTGTTAGAATTATATTTTTTATTGAAAGTATTACATTTTTTGGTAAGAATTAAATTTTCATTTGTTAGAAATAAATTTTTTTAAGTAAGAATTAAATTTTTTTGGTAAGAATTAAATTTTTTGGGTTAGAATTAAATTTTTATTTGTAAGAATTTAATTTTTTGTTAGAATTAAATTTTATCTGTTAGAATTAATTTTTTTTGTAAGAATTAAATTTTTTTTGTAGGAATTAAATTTTTTTTGTAAGAATTAAATTTTTTTGTGAGAATTAATTTTTTTTGAGAAATAAATTTCTTCTGTAAGAATTAAAATTTTTTTTTTAAGAATTAATTTTTTTGTAAGGATTAAATTTTTTTTGTAAGAATTAATTTGTTTTTGTAAGAATTAAATTTTTTTGTAAGAATTAATTTTTTTTTGTAAGAATTAATTTTTTTTTGTAAGAATTAAATTTATATTTGTTAGAATTATATTTTTTATTGAAAGTATTACATTTTTTTGGTAAGAATTAAATTTTCATTTGTTAGAAATAAATTGTTTTTTGTAAGAATTAATTTTTTTTTGTT
Organism: Andrena fulva; assembly: GCA_946251845.1. Classification (NCBI taxonomy): domain Eukaryota; kingdom Metazoa; phylum Arthropoda; class Insecta; order Hymenoptera; family Andrenidae; genus Andrena; species Andrena fulva. The sequence continues at coordinate 593,093 of CAMITZ010000207.1, forward strand.
AAGAATTAAATTTTTTTGTAATAATAATTTTTTTTGGTAAGAATTAAATTTTAATTGTAAGAATTTAAATTTTTGTTAGAATTAAATTTTATTTCTAAGAATTAATTTTTTTTTGTAAGAATTAATTTATTTTGGAAGAATTAAATTTTTTTTGGTAGAATTAAATTTTTTTGTAAGAATTAAATTTTTTTTGTAGGAATTAATTTTTTTTTGTAAGAATTAAAATTTTTTGTAAGAATTACACTTTTTTGTAAGAATTAAATTTTTTTGTGAGAATTAATTTTTTTTTTAGAAATAAATTTCTTCTGTAAGAATTAAATTTTTTTTTTCAAGAATTAATTGATTTTGTAAGGATTAAATTTTTTTTGTAAGAACTAATTTTTTTTGTAAGAATTAAATTTTATTTTGTAAAAATTAAATTATTTTGTATGAATTAAATTTTTTCGTGAAAGAATTTAATTTTTTTGTATGAATTAAATTTTTAGTTGCAAGAATTAAATTTTTATTTGTTAGAATAAAATTTTTTATTGTAAGAATTAAATTTTTTTGGTAAGAATTAAATTTTTTTGGTACGAATTAAATTTTTATTTGTAAGATTTAATTTTTTTTGAGAAAAATTTTTTTCGTCAGATTTATTTTTTTTTCCATAGAATTAATTTTTTTTTGCAAGAATTAATTTTTTTTTCGTTAGAATTTAATTTTTTTTGTTAGAATTAATTTTTTTTTGTAAGAATTAATTTTTTTTTAGAAATAAATTTTTATTGTAAGAATTAAATTGGTTTTGTTAGAATTATTTTTTTTCTGTAAGAATTAATTTTGTTTTTGAGAAATAAATTTTTTTTGGAAGAATTAAATTTTTTTGCAAGAATTAAATTTGTTTTCGTTAGAATTATTTTTTTTGATAGAATTAAATGTTTTTTGTTAGAATTAATTTTTTTTTTGAGAAATAATTTTTTTTTTGTAAGAATTAATTTGGTTTGGTAAGAATTAAATTTTTATTTGTTAGAATTAATTTTTTTTTCGTAAGAATTAAATTTTTATTTGTAAGAATTAATTTTATTTTAGTAACAATTAAATGTTTTTGTAAGAATTAATTTTTTTTTGTAAGAATTAAATTTTTTTGTATGTATTAAATTTTTGTGTAAAAATTAAATTTTTATTTGTAAGAATAAATTTTTTTGAGAAAAATTTTTTTTCGTTAGAAATATTTTTTTGGTTAGAATTAAATGTTTTTTGTAAGATTTAATTTTTTTTTGAGAATTAAATTTTTATTATAAAAATTAAATTGGTTTTGTAAGCATTACATTTTTTTCTGTAAGAATTAATTTTGTTTTTTTGAGAAATAATTTTTTTTGTAAGAATTTAATTATTTAGTAAGAATTAAAATTTTTGTAAGAATTATATTTTTATTTGTAAGAATTAAATTTTTTCGTGTAACAATTTAATTTTTTTGTAAGAATTAAATTTTATTTTGTAAAAATTTAATTATTTTGTGTGAATTAAATTTTTTCGTGTAAGAATTTAATTTTTTTGTAAGAATTAAAATTTTATTTTCAAGAATTAAATTTTTATTTCTTAGAATTAAATTTTTTTTGTAAGAATTTAATTATTTAGTAAGTGTTGGAGTTCGTAGCTCCCGCGCCTCCTACCGATACACGGAGACGCTGGGGTCCCCTACCGGCCGCTTGTGCCGTATGCCGCTGCCACACTTCCGGTCGTCGGTAGAACGCTTCCTTCGTGCCAAGCATATCGTTTTCAATACTTGTTGTACCTGAGTATATTTATATGTAACAATATATATTTTCTACCTTATATAAGAACCTAGTGCCGTATTACTACTCCTGAATTCTATTGCGAGAAAACCCTACAATAGGTTATGGGCCCAGGAAATTCAAAATAAAAGGAGATAAGACAATTTCGGAATCAGCACCACGTGCAAGTTCGTGTTTTGAGGTTAAGTGTGAAAAATAAGTTAGAAGAAAGCATGGAAGCTTACAATACGAATTCCACACGGCTGGAAATGCTCACAAGAACCAACTACGACACGTGGAGAGTAAAGGTGGAAGCTCTTTTAATAAAAAATAAGGGCTGGGGATATGTAAATGGTACAAAGGTGAAACCCAGGCTGACAGAAAACGACGCAACGTCGAGTACGGCCGTGGACAAATGGATCGAAGAAGATTCTGTGGCAAAATCGGACTTAATACTGTCCATCAGTCCTCCGATACTGAAGACGATCAGAAATTGCAAAACGTCGCGCGAAGTCTGGTTGAAGTTAGAATCAGCATTCGCTTCTAAAGGACCAGCAAAGAAGGCATCGTTGTGGAAGCAATTAACGTCACATCAACTTCAGGAGAGCGGTGACACACAAGAACATACTGATCAATTCTTTGAAATCGTCGATAAATTATCTGAAATGTCAATAGACATAAACGAAGAATTGCAAAGCCTTATGCTATTGCATAGTTTGCCAAATAGTTATGATAATTTTAGATGTGCTATAGAATCTCGGGACAAGTTGCCTGAATCAGAAGCGTTACGCATCAAAATCTTGGACGAAAGTCAAACAAGAAAAGGCAAAGCCTCGGACAATAATTCAAATGCGGTTCTCTACACTCACAGAAACTATAACAAACATGTGAAACCGAAGCCAAATTGGAAACCAAATGATTCCAAACCAAAGGACCGTCTTGATTTTAAGTTTAAATGCCATAAGTGCAAAAAGCGAGGACATATGGCAGCGAACTGCCATTCCACAAAGAATCAAGCCGATCTCGCCGAAAGAGTCTGCTCTCTCGCATACCAAACAGAGTGCACACTACAAGTTCAAGGTGAAGAAAATAATAATGGATGGTGCATTGATAGTGGCTGCACAGTACACCTTTGCAAGGACTACAGTATAATGGAGGAAATGGAACCTTCGGAACCAGGAAAGTTGAATCTTGCGAACAACATGTCAACAGACATAAAGGCCAAAGGAAAGGTAACTATACCATCAACTAACGGTATTAAACCAATTGACTTACATTTAGAGAACGCATTATATGTACCTGAGCTCCGCACCAACCTCATATCAGTGTCAAAATTGACTGATAGAAATTATAATGTATTATTTGAGCGGAATCGTGTAACTGTACGTGATAAGCAGGGAAAAACCAAATTAGAAGGCAACAGAATTGGTGACCTGTATTATTTGAAGGAAAGGAAGCAGCAAGCTAACACTATAACTATTAATAAATCCAACATGCAAATTTGGCATGAAAGATTTGGTCATCTCAATGGAAGAACTTTGTTGGACATGGTCAGGAATGAAACTGCTTTGGATATTGGACTGAAGGGAAATGAAATATTGCCACCATGTTCCTCTTGTATTCAGGGAAAACTTACTTCTCTCCCATTTCCGAAAAACGCTCAGAGGAGTTCCACACCTCTGGAGATTGTGCACACCGACATATGCGGACCGATGCGCATTGAATCAAAAGGCAGGGCAAAATATCTTATTACTTTCATAGATGATCATTCCCGCTGGTGCGAGGTGCAATTTCTTCGCAACAAGAGCGACGCTTTTCGAGCTTTCCAAGAGTATAAGGCTCAAGTTGAGAGGCAAACAGGATACAAAATAAAGTCTCTGCAGTCGGACAATGGCAAAGAATTCACCAATCAGCAGTTCGATGACTTCCTGAGAAAGGAAGGAATCAAAAGGAGACTTACCGTGCCATACACTCCGCAACAAAACGGAATAGCGGAAAGGAAAAATCGCACATTGACCGAAATGGCAAGATGTATGCTAATCGCAGCAAATCTGCCAGAATCTTTTTGGGCAGAAGCCATGCAAACGGCTAACTACATTCGTAATCGTTGCGCCTCAAGAAGTTTGGAACAACATACGCCATTCGAATTGTGGGTCGGAAGACGCCCTAGGGTTCGTCATTTTCGAATATTTGGCGAGAAAGGATTCATCCTAGATAAATCGCCAAACAAGGGGAAGTTCGAGCCTAGAGGTAAGGAGTGTGTTTTTCTTGGTTATGACAACCAATCGAAGGCTTACAGGGTATGGCTGACAAGGGAACAGAAATTAGTAGCCGCAAGGGACGTAAAATTCATGAACGAGTTCTTGGATCATCGAACTTTTCAAGAATTCACGCCCGATCACCATCCCGATCCCAAGGAAAATCTCAACGAAGAAGAAAATGTAACTGAGATTGGTCCCAACACAGAAAACGGTTATCAACCGGATGTTTTGACGGATGACAATAACTCCATCACTTCCGAAGAAGAGGAGATCGACATACCACGTGATAATCCTGATAATCCACGACCAAGCAGAGGACGCGGAAGACCTAGAAAAATATATACCGGCAAACCTGGCCGTCCCCGAAAGGAGTACCAACCACCGCAACCGAGTCATTCAGAAGAAGGGATTGAATTTGCGCAACTGGCAGAGATTCCTTGGAAGCAGGCGATGGATAGTCCACAAGCCGGCGAATGGAGGGACGCCTTGGAAACCGAAATAAGGAGTCTTCTCGAACATGAGACTTTCGAAATCGCGGATAGACCACGCGATAGGACAGTCATTGGCTGCAGAACTGTACTTCGAAACAAATATTCTGCAGATGGAGAAATAGAAAGAAGAAAGGTCGCGCAGGGATTCTCCCAACGTCCGGGCATAGACTTCCATGATACATTTGCTCCTGTGGCTCGATTGAGCTCCTTACGACTCCTAATTGCACTGGCCGCCAGGAATGACATGGACATACTGCAGCTAGACATTACTACCGCCTATTTGAATGCCAGGTTGGACGAGGAGTTGTACATGGAAAAACCGGGGCTGCTGGAAGAAATGCTCGAAAGAATTACTTCTAAGGAGAGCAAAGGCAAAACCATAAGGTCACAAGCTGAGCAAATGCTTGCACTTCTGAACAAGGGAGACAAGGTATGTAAATTGCGAAAATCCCTTTACGGATTGAAACAATCAGGGCGACAGTGGCATGCGACACTTGACGAAGAACTTCAGAAATTCGGATTGGAACCAACAAAATCCGATCCATGCGTGTACACTCTCAAGCGAGGGGGGGACTGGTTATACGCCTTGATCTATGTAGACGATATCCTCATTTTTACAAGAAATCCAGAGCTCTCGAAACAGTTCAAACAAGGCCTTATGAAGAAATTCAAAGTAAGAGATCTGGGAAACCTGAAGTATTGTTTGGGTATCGAGGTAAAACGGGAAAAGGACAAAATCAACCTTTCTCAAAGAGGATACATCCTAGATATCTTAAATCGCTTTGGAATGAAAGAAGCAAAGCCTATTTCTACGCCGATGAATCTTGGTACTAAGCTCAATTTTTGCACTGAATCAACGGACTCAGACGAGAAGAAATCAAAGATTCGCGGGCTCCCCTACCGAGAATTGATGGGCGCTTTGAACTATTTAGCTATGGCCACACGACCAGACATAGCACACGCTGTTAGTTATTTTAGTCAGTTTCAGAACAACTATGACGAGACTCACTGGCAGGCTGCAAAGCGGGTATTACGATACCTGCGTGGAACATTGGACTTCGGACTCACGTATTCCAAGGATTCAAACCCAATTAAAGGATTCGCGGACGCCGACTGGGGCGGGTGTATCATAGACCGCAGATCCTACAGCGGATACGCATTTTGTCTGGGCGGAGCCGCTATATCCTGGTCATCCACAAAGCAGAGGACTGTAGCATTGTCCTCGACTGAGGCCGAGTACGTCAGTATGTCGGAGGCCTCCAGGGAAGCAGTGCAATTGCAGAGTTTTCTTCGAGAACTGCACTTTGAGGAACTGTCAGGGATATGCATCGCTGGTGATAATCAGGGAGCCCTGTTTCTGGCGAGGAATCCGGTTTTTCACAATCGGACGAAGCACATAGACTTACGGCACCACTTTATACGTGACGCAATAAAGGAGGGAAGAGTCACCGTGGAATACCTTCCGACGGAGCTGATGCCAGCTGATATTCTGACGAAGCCCTTGCCGGGGCCTAAACACATGTCATGCAGCTTGGCTTTGGGAGTTACTCCGGGCGGGCGAGGAGTCGCTTTTGCTACTGAAGGGGAAGTGTTGGAGTTCGTAGCTCCCGCGCCTCCTACCGATACACGGAGACGCTGGGGTCCCCTACCGGCCGCTTGTGCCGTGTGCCGCTGCCACACTTCCGGTCGTCGGTAGAACGCTTCCTTCGTGCCAAGCATATCGTTTTCAATACTTGTTGTACCTGAGTATATTTATATGTAACAATATATATTTTCTACCTTATATAAGAACCTACTGCCGTATTACTACTCCTGAATTCCATTGCGAGAAAACCCTACAATAGTAAGAATTAAAATTTTTTGTATGAATTAAATTTTTTTGTAACAATTAAAATTTCTTTGTAAGAATTAAATTTTTATTTGCAAAATTTAAATTTTTTTTTTGTAACAATAAATTTTTTTTGTGTAAGAATTTAATTTTTTTGTAAGAATTCTTTTTTTTTGTAAAATTTAAATTTTTTTTGGAAGAATTAATTTTTTTTGTAAGAATTAAATTTTTTGTAAGAATTAAATTTTTTGTTAGAATAAAATTTTTATTTGTGAGAATTAAAATTTTATTCCTATGAAATAATTTTTTTTTGTAAAATTTAAATTTTTTTGTAAGAATTAATTTTTTTTTTGAGAAATAAAATTTTATTTGTAAGAATTAAAATTTTGTTTGTAACAATGAAATTTTTTCGGGTAAGAATTTAATTTTTTTGTAAGAATTAATTTTTTTTGTAAAATTTAAATTTTTTGGTAAGAATTAATTTTTTTTGTAAAATTTAATTTTTTTTTTAATAATTTTTTTTTGTAATAATTAATTTTTTTGTAAAAATAATTTTTTTTGGTAAGAATTAAATTTTTTTTGTAAGAATTAATTTTTTTTGTAAGGATTATATTTTTTTTGTGAGAATTAATTTTTTTTTGTAAGAATGAAATTTTTTTTGTAAGAATTAAATTTTTTTTGTAAGAATTAAATTTTTTTTGTAAGAATTAAATTTTTTTTGTAAGAATTAATTTTTTTTTGAAAGAATTAATTTTTTTTTCTAAGAATTAAATTTTTTTGTAAGAATTAAATTTTTTTTGTAAGAATTAATTTTTTTTGTAAGAATTAAATTTTTTTGTAAGAATTAAATTTTTATTTGTGAGAATTAAAATTTTAGTCCCAAGAAATAATTTTTTTTGTGAGAACTGAATTTTTATTTGTTAGAATTATATTTTTTATTGAAAGTATTACATTTTTTTGGTAAAATTTTATCTGTAACAATTAAATGTTTTTGTAAGAATTAAATTTTTTTTGTAAGAATTAAATTTTTTTTGTAAGAATTAAATTTTTTTTGTAATAATTAAATTTTTTTTGTAAGAATTACATTTTTTTGTAAGAATTAATTTCTTTTTGAAAGAATTAAATTTTTTTTGCAAGAATTAAATTTTCTTGTAAGAATTAAATTTTTTTGTATGAATTAAATTTTTTCGTGTAAGAATTTAATTTTTTTGTAAGAATTAAATTTTTATTTGAAAGAATTAAATTTTTATTTGTTAGAATTAAATTTTTGCTGTAAGAATTAAATTTTTTTTGAAAGAATTCAATTTTATTTGTAAGAATTAAATTTTTTTGTAAGAATTACATTTTTTTTGTAAGAATGAAATTTTTTTTGTAAGAATTAAATTTTTTTTGTAAGAATTAAATTTTTTTTGTAAGAATTAAATTTTCTTGTAAGAATTAAATTTTTTTGTATGAATTAAATTTTTTCGTGTAAGAATTTAATTTTTTTGTAAGAATTAAATTTTTATTTGAAAGAATTAAATTTTTATTTGTTAGAATTAAATTTTTGCTGTAAGAATTAAATTTTTTTTGAAAGAATTCAATTTTATTTGTAAGAATTAAATTTTTTTGTAAGAATTACATTTTTTTTGTAAGAATTAAATTTTTTTGTATGAATTAAATTTTTTCGTGTAAGAATTTAATTTTTTTGTAAGAATTAAATTTTTATTTGAAAGAATTAAATTTTTATTTGTAAGAATTGAATTTTTTGTTAGAATTAAATGTTTTTAGTAAGAATTAATTTTTTTTTGAGAAATAAATTTTTTTTGAAAGAATTAATTTGGTTTTGTAAGAATTAAAATTTTTTTGTAAGAATTATATTTTTTTTGTAAGTATTAAATTTTTTTTGTAAAAATTAAATTTTTATTTGTAAGAATAAATTTTTTTGAGAAAAAATTTTTTTCGTAAGAAATAATTTTTTTTGTTAGAATCAAATGTTTTGTAAGATTTAATTTTTTTTTTGAGAAATAAATTTTTTTTGTAAGAATTAAATTGGTTTTGTAAGCATTAAAATTTTTTCTGTAAGAATTAATTTTGTTTTTTTTGAGAAATAATTTTTTTTTGTAAGAATTAAATTTTTTTTGTAAGAATTAAATTTTTTTTGTAAGAATTAAATTTCTTTTGTAAGAATTAATTTTTATTTGTAAGAATTAAATTTTTTTGTTACAATTAAATTTTTATTTGTGAGAATTAAAATTTTATTCCTAAGAAATAATTTTTTTTTGTAAGAATTAAAATTTTATTTGTTAGAATTATATTTTTTATTGAAAGTATTACATTTTTTGGTAAGAATTAAATTTTCATTTGTTAGAAATAAATTTTTTTAAGTAAGAATTACATTTTTTTGGTAAGAATTAAATTTTTTGGGTTAGAATTAAAATTTTATTTGTAAGAATTTAATTTTTTGTTAGAATTAAATTTTAACAGTAAGAATTAAATTTTTTTTGTAAGAATTAAATTTTTTTGTTAAGAATTAATTTTTTTTTGTAAGAATTAAATTTTTATTTGTTAGAATTAATTTTTTCGAGAAAAAATTGTTTTCGTTAGAATTAATTTTTTTTCGATAGAATTAAATTTTGTCTGTAAGAATTAATTTTGTTTTTTGAAACACATTTTTTTTGTAAGAATTTAATTATATTGTAAGAATTAAATTTTTTCGTGTAAGAATTTAATTTTTTTGTAAGACATAAATTTTTATTTGTAAGAATTAAATTTTTATTTGTTAGAATTAAATTTTTTTTGTAAGAATTAAATTTTTTTTTAGAAATCAATTTTTATTGGAAGAATTAAATTGGTTTTGTTAGAATTAATTTTTTTCTATAAGAATTAATTTTGATTTTTGAGAAATAATTTTTTTTCTAAGAATATAATTATTTTGTAAGAATTAAATTATTTTTGTAAGAATTCAATTTTATTTGTAAGAATTAAATTTTTTTTGTAAGAATTACATTTTTTTTGTAAGAATTAAATTTTTTTTGTATGAATTATATTTTTTTTGTATGAATTAAATTTTTTTTGTAAGAATTAATTTTTTTTGTAAGGATTAAATTTTTTTTGTAACAATTAATTTTTTTTTTGTAGGAATTAAATTTTTTTGTAAGAATTAATTTTTTTTTGTAAGAATTAAATTTTTTTTGTAAGAATTAAATTTTTTTTGTAAGAATTAAATTTTTTTTGTAAGAATTAATTTTTTTGTAAGAATTAAATTTTTATTTGTTAGAATTAAATTTTTCTTGTAAGAATTACATTTTTTTTCTTTAGAATTAAATTTTTTTATTAGAATTAAATGTTTTTTGTAAGATTTAATTTTTTTTTTTGAGAAATGGACTTTTTTTGTAAGAATTAAATTGGTTTTGTAAGCATTAAATTTTTTTCTGTAAGAATTAATTTTGTTTTTTTTTTGAGAAATAAATTTTTTTTGTAAGAATTTAAATATTTTGTACGAATTAAATTTTTTTTGTAAGAATTATATTTTTATTTGTAAGAATTAAATTTTTTCGTGTAAGAATTTAATTTTTTTGTAAGAATTAAATTTTATTTTGTAAAAATTTAATTATTTTGAATGAATTAAATTTTTTCTTGTAAGAATTTAATATTTTTGTAAGAATTAAATTTTTATTTGTAAGAATTAAATTTTTTTTGTAAGAATTAAATTTTTTTGTAAGAATTAAATTTTTTTTGTAAGAACTAAATTTTCTTTGTAAGAATTAAATTATTTTTGTAAGAATTTAATTTTTTTGTAAGAATTAATTTTTTTGTAAAAATAAATTTTTTTGGTAAGAATTTAATTTTCATTTGTTAGAAATAAATTTTTTTTTGTAAGAATTAAATTTTTGTGAGAAGTATTAAATTTTTTTGGTTCGAATTAAATTTTTATTTGTATGAATTAATTTTTTTTTAGCAACAATTAAATGTTTTTGTAAGAATTAATTTTTTTTTGTAAGAATTAATTTTTTTATGTAAGAATTAAATTTATATTTGATAGAATTATATTTTTTATTGAAAGTATTACATTTTTTTGGTAAGAATTAAATTTTCATTTGTTAGAAATAAATTGTTTTTTGTATGAATTAAATTTTTTTTGTTAAGAATTAAATTTTTTTGTAATAATTATTTTTTTTTGTAAAAATAAATTTTTTTGGTAAGAATTAAATTTTATTTGTAAGAATTTAAATTTTTGTTAGAATTAAATTTTATTTCTAAGAATTAATTTTTTTTTGTAAGAATTAAATTATTTTGGAAGAATTAAATTTTTTTTGGTAGAATTAAATTTTTTTGAAAGAATTAAATTTTTTTTGTAGGAATTAAATTTTTTTGTAAGAATTAAATTTTTTTGTGAGAATTAATTTTTTTTGAGAAATAAATTTCTTGTGTAAGAATTAAAATTTTTTTTTAAGAATTAATTTTTTTTGTAAGGATTAAATTTTTTTTGTAAGAATTAATTTGTTTTTGTAAGAATTAAATTTTTTTGTAAGAATTAATTTTTTTTTGTACGAATTAATTTTTTTTTGTAAGAATTAAATTTATATTTGTTAGAATTATATTTTTTATTGAAAGTATTACATTTTTTTGGTAAGAATTAAATTTTCATTTGTTAGAAATAAATTGTTTTTTGTAAGAATGAAATTTTATTTCTAAGAATTAATTTTTTTTTGTCAGAATTAATTTATTTTGGAAGAATTAAATTTTTTTTGGTAGAATTAAATTTTTTTGTAAGAATTAAATTTTTTTTGTAGGAATTAATTTTTTTTTGTAAGAATTAAATTTTTTTTGTAAGAATTAAATTTTTTTGTGAGAATTAATTTTTTTTTTAGAAATAAATTTCTTCTGTAAGAATTAAATTTTTTTTTTAAGAATTAATTTTTTTGTAAGGATTAAATTTTTTTTGTAAGAATTAATTTTTTTTTGTAAGAATTAAATTTTATTTTGTAAAAATTTAATTATTTTGTATGAATTAAATTTTTTCGTGAAAGAATTTAATTTTTTTGTATGAATTAAATTTTTAGTTGCAAGAATTAAATTTTTATTTGTTAGAATAAAATTTTTTATTGTAAGAATTAAATTTTTTTGGTAAGAATTAAATTTTTTTGGTACGAATTAAATTTTTATTTGTAAGATTTAATTTTTTTTGAGAAAAATTTTTTTCGTCAGATTTATTTTTTTTTTCCATAGAATTAATTTTTTTTTGCAAGAATTAATTTTATTTTCGTTAGAATTTAATTTTTTTTGTTAGAATTAATTTTTTTTTGTAAGAATTAATTTTTTTTTAGAAATAAATTTTTATTGTAAGAATTAAATTGGTTTTGTTAGAATTATTTTTTTTCTGTAAGAATTAATTTTGTTTTTGAGAAATAAATTTTTTTTGGAAGAATTAAATTTTTTTGCAAGAATTAAATTTGTTTTCGTTAGAATTATTTTTTTTTGATAGAATTAAATGTTTTTTGTTAGAATTAATTTTTTTTTTGAGAAATAATTTTTTTTTTGTAAGAATTAATTTGGTTTGGTAAGAATTAAATTTTTATTTGTTAGAATTAATTTTTTTTTCGTAAGAATTAAATTTTTATTTGTAAGAATTAATTTTATTTTAGTAACAATTAAATGTTTTTGTAAGAATTAATTTTTTTTTGTAAGAATTAAATTTTTTTGTATGTATTAAATTTTTGTGTAAAAATTAAATTTTTATTTGTAAGAATAAATTTTTTTGAGAAAAATTTTTTTTCGTTAGAAATATTTTTTTGGTTAGAATTAAATGTTTTTTGTAAGATTTAATTTTTTTTTGAGAATTAAATTTTTATTATAAAAATTAAATTGGTTTTTTAAGCATTACATTTTTTTCTGTAAGAATTAATTTTGTTTTTTTGAGAAATAAATTTTTTTGTAAGAATTTAATTATTTAGTAAGAATTAAAATTTTTGTAAGAATTATATTTTTATTTGTAAGAATTAAATTTTTTCGTGTAACAATTTAATTTTTTTGTAAGAATTAAATTTTATTTTGTAAAAATTTAATTATTTTGTGTGAATTAAATTTTTTCGTGTAAGAATTTAATTTTTTTGTAAGAATTAAAATTTTATTTTCAAGAATTAAATTTTTATTTCTTAGAATTAAATTTTTTTTGTAAGAATTTAATTATTTAGTAAGTGTTGGAGTTCGTAGCTCCCGCGCCTCCTACCGATACACGGAGACGCTGGGGTCCCCTACCGGCCGCTTGTGCCGTATGCCGCTGCCACACTTCCGGTCGTCGGTAGAACGCTTCCTTCGTGCCAAGCATATCGTTTTCAATACTTGTTGTACCTGAGTATATTTATATGTAACAATATATATTTTCTACCTTATATAAGAACCTAGTGCCGTATTACTACTCCTGAATTCCATTGCGAGAAAACCCTACAATAGGTTATGGGCCCAGGAAATTCAAAATAAAAGGAGATAAGACAATTTCGGAATCAGCACCACGTGCAAGTTCGTGTTTTGAGGTTAAGTGTGAAAAATAAGTTAGAAGAAAGCATGGAAGCTTACAATACGAATTCCACACGGCTGGAAATGCTCACAAGAACCAACTACGACACGTGGAGAGTAAAGGTGGAAGCTCTTTTAATAAAAAATAAGGGCTGGGGATATGTAAATGGTACAAAGGTGAAACCCAGGCTGACAGAAAACGACGCAACGTCGAGTACGGCCGTGGACAAATGGATCGAAGAAGATTCTGTGGCAAAATCGGACTTAATACTGTCCATCAGTCCTCCGATACTGAAGACGATCAGAAATTGCAAAACGTCGCGCGAAGTCTGGTTGAAGTTAGAATCAGCATTCGCTTCTAAAGGACCAGCAAAGAAGGCATCGTTGTGGAAGCAATTAACGTCACATCAACTTCAGGAGAGCGGTGACACACAAGAACATACTGATCAATTCTTTGAAATCGTCGATAAATTATCTGAAATGTCAATAGACATAAACGAAGAATTGCAAAGCCTTATGCTATTGCATAGTTTGCCAAATAGTTATGATAATTTTAGATGTGCTATAGAATCTCGGGACAAGTTGCCTGAATCAGAAGCGTTACGCATCAAAATCTTGGACGAAAGTCAAACAAGAAAAGGCAAAGCCTCGGACAATAATTCAAATGCGGTTCTCTACACTCACAGAAACTATAACAAACATGTGAAACCGAAGCCAAATTGGAAACCAAATGATTCCAAACCAAAGGACCGTCTTGATTTTAAGTTTAAATGCCATAAGTGCAAAAAGCGAGGACATATGGCAGCGAACTGCCATTCCACAAAGAATCAAGCCGATCTCGCCGAAAGAGTCTGCTCTCTCGCATACCAAACAGAGTGCACACTACAAGTTCAAGGTGAAGAAAATAATAATGGATGGTGCATTGATAGTGGCTGCACAGTACACCTTTGCAAGGACTACAGTATAATGGAGGAAATGGAACCTTCGGAACCAGGAAAGTTGAATCTTGCGAACAACATGTCAACAGACATAAAGGCCAAAGGAAAGGTAACTATACCATCAACTAACGGTATTAAACCAATTGACTTACATTTAGAGAACGCATTATATGTACCTGAGCTCCGCACCAACCTCATATCAGTGTCAAAATTGACTGATAGAAATTATAATGTATTATTTGAGCGGAATCGTGTAACTGTACGTGATAAGCAGGGAAAAACCAAATTAGAAGGCAACAGAATTGGTGACCTGTATTATTTGAAGGAAAGGAAGCAGCAAGCTAACACTATAACTATTAATAAATCCAACATGCAAATTTGGCATGAAAGATTTGGTCATCTCAATGGAAGAACTTTGTTGGACATGGTCAGGAATGAAACTGCTTTGGATATTGGACTGAAGGGAAATGAAATATTGCCACCATGTTCCTCTTGTATTCAGGGAAAACTTACTTCTCTCCCATTTCCGAAAAACGCTCAGAGGAGTTCCACACCTCTGGAGATTGTGCACACCGACATATGCGGACCGATGCGCATTGAATCAAAAGGCAGGGCAAAATATCTTATTACTTTCATAGATGATCATTCCCGCTGGTGCGAGGTGCAATTTCTTCGCAACAAGAGCGACGCTTTTCGAGCTTTCCAAGAGTATAAGGCTCAAGTTGAGAGGCAAACAGGATACAAAATAAAGTCTCTGCAGTCGGACAATGGCAAAGAATTCACCAATCAGCAGTTCGATGACTTCCTGAGAAAGGAAGGAATCAAAAGGAGACTTACCGTGCCATACACTCCGCAACAAAACGGAATAGCGGAAAGGAAAAATCGCACATTGACCGAAATGGCAAGATGTATGCTAATCGCAGCAAATCTGCCAGAATCTTTTTGGGCAGAAGCCATGCAAACGGCTAACTACATTCGTAATCGTTGCGCCTCAAGAAGTTTGGAACAACATACGCCATTCGAATTGTGGGTCGGAAGACGCCCTAGGGTTCGTCATTTTCGAATATTTGGCGAGAAAGGATTCATCCTAGATAAATCGCCAAACAAGGGGAAGTTCGAGCCTAGAGGTAAGGAGTGTGTTTTTCTTGGTTATGACAACCAATCGAAGGCTTACAGGGTATGGCTGACAAGGGAACAGAAATTAGTAGCCGCAAGGGACGTAAAATTCATGAACGAGTTCTTGGATCATCGAACTTTTCAAGAATTCACGCCCGATCACCATCCCGATCCCAAGGAAAATCTCAACGAAGAAGAAAATGTAACTGAGATTGGTCCCAACACAGAAAACGGTTATCAACCGGATGTTTTGACGGATGACAATAACTCCATCACTTCCGAAGAAGAGGAGATCGACATACCACGTGATAATCCTGATAATCCACGACCAAGCAGAGGACGCGGAAGACCTAGAAAAATATATACCGGCAAACCTGGCCGTCCCCGAAAGGAGTACCAACCACCGCAACCGAGTCATTCAGAAGAAGGGATTGAATTTGCGCAACTGGCAGAGATTCCTTGGAAGCAGGCGATGGATAGTCCACAAGCCGGCGAATGGAGGGACGCCTTGGAAACCGAAATAAGGAGTCTTCTCGAACATGAGACTTTCGAAATCGCGGATAGACCACGCGATAGGACAGTCATTGGCTGCAGAACTGTACTTCGAAACAAATATTCTGCAGATGGAGAAATAGAAAGAAGAAAGGTCGCGCAGGGATTCTCCCAACGTCCGGGCATAGACTTCCATGATACATTTGCTCCTGTGGCTCGATTGAGCTCCTTACGACTCCTAATTGCACTGGCCGCCAGGAATGACATGGACATACTGCAGCTAGACATTACTACCGCCTATTTGAATGCCAGGTTGGACGAGGAGTTGTACATGGAAAAACCGGGGCTGCTGGAAGAAATGCTCGAAAGAATTACTTCTAAGGAGAGCAAAGGCAAAACCATAAGGTCACAAGCTGAGCAAATGCTTGCACTTCTGAACAAGGGAGACAAGGTATGTAAATTGCGAAAATCCCTTTACGGATTGAAACAATCAGGGCGACAGTGGCATGCGACACTTGACGAAGAACTTCAGAAATTCGGATTGGAACCAACAAAATCCGATCCATGCGTGTACACTCTCAAGCGAGGGGGGGACTGGTTATACGCCTTGATCTATGTAGACGATATCCTCATTTTTACAAGAAATCCAGAGCTCTCGAAACAGTTCAAACAAGGCCTTATGAAGAAATTCAAAGTAAGAGATCTGGGAAACCTGAAGTATTGTTTGGGTATCGAGGTAAAACGGGAAAAGGACAAAATCAACCTTTCTCAAAGAGGATACATCCTAGATATCTTAAATCGCTTTGGAATGAAAGAAGCAAAGCCTATTTCTACGCCGATGAATCTTGGTACTAAGCTCAATTTTTGCACTGAATCAACGGACTCAGACGAGAAGAAATCAAAGATTCGCGGGCTCCCCTACCGAGAATTGATGGGCGCTTTGAACTATTTAGCTATGGCCACACGACCAGACATAGCACACGCTGTTAGTTATTTTAGTCAGTTTCAGAACAACTATGACGAGACTCACTGGCAGGCTGCAAAGCGGGTATTACGATACCTGCGTGGAACATTGGACTTCGGACTCACGTATTCCAAGGATTCAAACCCAATTAAAGGATTCGCGGACGCCGACTGGGGCGGGTGTATCATAGACCGCAGATCCTACAGCGGATACGCATTTTGTCTGGGCGGAGCCGCTATATCCTGGTCATCCACAAAGCAGAGGACTGTAGCATTGTCCTCGACTGAGGCCGAGTACGTCAGTATGTCGGAGGCCTCCAGGGAAGCAGTGCAATTGCAGAGTTTTCTTCGAGAACTGCACTTTGAGGAACTGTCAGGGATATGCATCGCTGGTGATAATCAGGGAGCCCTGTTTCTGGCGAGGAATCCGGTTTTTCACAATCGGACGAAGCACATAGACTTACGGCACCACTTTATACGTGACGCAATAAAGGAGGGAAGAGTCACCGTGGAATACCTTCCGACGGAGCTGATGCCAGCTGATATTCTGACGAAGCCCTTGCCGGGGCCTAAACACATGTCATGCAGCTTGGCTTTGGGAGTTACTCCGGGCGGGCGAGGAGTCGCTTTTGCTACTGAAGGGGAAGTGTTGGAGTTCGTAGCTCCCGCGCCTCCTACCGATACACGGAGACGCTGGGGTCCCCTACCGGCCGCTTGTGCCGTGTGCCGCTGCCACACTTCCGGTCGTCGGTAGAACGCTTCCTTCGTGCCAAGCATATCGTTTTCAATACTTGTTGTACCTGAGTATATTTATATGTAACAATATATATTTTCTACCTTATATAAGAACCTAGTGCCGTATTACTACTCCTGAATTCCATTGCGAGAAAACCCTACAATAGTAAGAATTAAAATTTTTTGTATGAATTAAATTTTTTTGTAACAATTAAAATTTCTTTGTAAGAATTAAATTTTTATTTGCAAAATTTAAATTTTTTTTTGTAACAATAAATTTTTTTTGTGTAAGAATTTAATTTTTTTGTAAAATTTAAATTTTTTTTGGAAGAATTAATTTTTTTTGTAAGAATTAAATTTTTTTGTAAGAATTATATTTTTATTTGTAGGAATTAATTTTTTTCGTGTAAGAATTTAATTTTATTGTAAGAATTAAATTTTATTTTGTAAAAAGTTAATTATTTTGTATGAATTAAATTTTTTCGTGAAAGAATTTAATTTTTTTGTATGAATTAAATTTTTAGTTGCAAGAATTAAATTTTTATTTGTTAGAATTAAATTTTTTATTGTAAGAATTAAATTTTTTTGGTAAGAATTAAATTTTTTTGGTACGAATTAAATTTTTATTTGTAAGATTTAATTTTTTTCGAGAAAAATTTGTTTTCGTCGGATTTATTTTTTTTTCCATAGATTTAATTTTTTTTGCAAGAATTAAATTTTTTTTGTTAGAATTAAATTTTTTTTGTAAGAATTAATTTTTTTTTAGAAATAAATTTTTATTGTAAGAATTAAATTGGTTTTGTTAGAATTATTTTTTTTCTGTAAGAATTAATTTTGTTTTTGAAAAATAATTTTTTTTTGGAAGAATTAAATTTTTTTGCAAGAATTAAATTTGTTTTCGTTAGAATTAATTTTTTTTGTTAGAATTAAATGTTTTTTGTTAGAATTAATTTTTTTTTTGAGAAATAAATTTTTTTTGTAAGAATTAATTTGGTTTTGTAAGAATTAAATTTTTTTTGTAAGAATTATATTTTTTTTGTAAGTATTAAATTTTTGTGTAAAAATTAAATTTTTATTTGTAAGAATAAATTTTTTTGAGAAAAAATTTTTTTCGTTAGAAATAATTTTTTTGGTTTGACTTAAATGTTTTTTGTAAGATTTAATTTTTTTTTGAGAAATAAATTTTTTTTATAAAAATTAAATTGGTTTTGTAAGCATTAAATTTTTTTCTGTAAGAATTAATTTTGTTTTTTTTGAGAATTAAATTTTATTTTGTAAAAATTTAATTATTTTGTATGAATTAAATTTTTTCGTGAAAGAATTTAATTTTTTTGTATGAATTAAATTTTTAGTTGCAAGAATTAAATTTTTATTTGTTAGAATTAAATTTTTTATTGTAAGAATTAAATTTTTTTGGTAAGAATTAAATTTTTTTGGTACGAATTAAATTTTTATTTGTAAGATTTAATTTTTTTTGAGAAAAATTTGTTTTCGTCGGATTTATTTTTTTTCCATAGATTTAATTTTTTTTTGCAAGAATTAAATTTTTTTTGTTAGAATTAAATTTTTTTTGTAAGAATTAATTTTTTTTTAGAAATAAATTTTTATTGTAAAAAGTAAATTGGTTTTGTTAGAATTATTTTTTTTCTGTAAGAATTAATTTTGTTTTTGAAAAATAAATTTTTTTTGGAAGAATTAAATTTTTTTGCAAGAATTAAATTTGTTTTCGTTAGAATTAATTTTTTTTGTTAGAATTATATTTTTTATTGAAAGTATTACATTTTTTGGTAAGAATTAAATTTTCATTTGTTAGAAATAAATTTTTTTAAGTAAGAATTAAACATTTTTGGTAAGATTTAAATTTTTTGGGGTAGAATTAAATTTTTATTTGTAAGAATTGAATTTTTTGTTAGAATTAAATTTTATCTGTAAGAATTAATTTTTTTTTGTAAGAATTAAATTTTTTTTGTAAGAATTGATTTTTTTTTGAAAGAATTAAATTTTTTAAGTAAGAATTAAATTTTTTTGGTAATAATTAAATTTTTTGGGTTAGAATTAAATTTTTATTTGTAAGAATTGAATTTTTTGTTAGAATTAAATTTTATCTGTAAGAATTAAATTTTTTTTGTAAGTATTAAATTTTTTTATTAGAATTAAATTTTTATTTGTGAGAATTAAAATTTTATTCCTAAGAAATAATTTTTTTTTGTAAGAATTAAATTTTTATTTGTTAGAATTATATTTTTTATTGAAAGTATTACATTTTTTTGGTAAGAATTAAATTTTTATTTGTTAGAATTGAATTTTGTTTGAAAGAATTAAATTTTTTTGGTAAGAATTAAATTTTTTTGGGAAGAATTAAATTTTTATTTGTCAGCATTAATTTATTTTGAGAAAAAATTTTCATCTTCAGAATTAATTTTTTTTTCGATAGAATTAAATTTATTTTGCAAGAATTAAAAATTTTTTCGTTAGAATTTAATTTTTATTGTTAGAATTAAAATTTTTTTGTAAGAATAAATTTTTTTTTAGAAATCAATTTTTATTGGAAGAATTAAATTGGTTTTGTTAGAATTAATTTTTTTTCTATAAAAATTAATTTTGATTTTTGAGAAATAATTTTTTTTGTAAGTATTAATTTTTTTTTGTAAAAATTAAATTTTTATTTGTAAGAATAAATTTTTTTGAGAAAAAATTTTTTTCGTAAGAAATAATTTTTTTGTTAGAAACAAATGTTTTGTATGATTTAATTTTTTTTTTGAGAAATAAATTTTTTTTGTAAGAATTAAATTGGTTTTGTAAGCATTAAAATTTTTTCTGTAAGAATTAATTTTGTTTTTTTGAGAAATAATTTTTTTTTGTAAGAATTAAATTTTTTTTGTAAGAATTAAATTTTTTTTGTAAGAATTAAATTTTTTTGTAAGAATTAAATTTTTTTGTAAGAATTTAAATATTTTGTAAGAATTAAATTTTTTTTGTAAGAATTATATTTTTATTTGTAAGAATTAAATTTTTTCGTGTAAGAATTTAATTTTTTGTAAGAATTAAATTTTATTTTGTAAAATTTAATTATTTTGTATGAATTAAATTTTTTCGTGTAAGAATTTAATTTTTTTGTAAGAATTAAATTTTTATTTGTAAGAATTAAATTTTTATTTGTTAGAATTAAATTTTTTTTGTAAGAATTAAATTTTTTTGGTAAGAATTCAATTTTATTTGTAAGAATTAAATTTTTTTGTAAGAATTACATTTTTTTGTAAGAATTAAATTTTATTTGTAAGAATTAAATTTTTTTTGTAAGAATTAAATTTTTTTGGTAAGAATTAAATTTTTTGGGTTAGAATTAAATTTTTATTTGTAAGAATTGGTTTTTTTGTTAGAATTAAATTTTTTTGTGAGAACTAATTTTTTTTTTTGAGAAATAAATTTTTTTGTAAGAATTAAATTTTTTTGTAAGAATTAATTTTTTTTGAAAGGATTAAATTTTTTTTGTAAGAATTAATTTTTTTTTGTAAGAATGAAATTTTTTTTGTATGAATTAAATTTTTTTTGTAAGAATTAAATTTTATTTGTAAGAATTAATTTTTTTTTGTAAGAATTAAATTTTTTGTGTAAGAATTAAATTTTTTTTGCAAGAATTAAATTTCTTTTGTAAGAATTAAATTTTTATTTGTTAGAATTATATTTTTTATTGAAAGTATTACATTTTTTTGGTAAGAATTAAATTTTTATTTGTTAGAATTGAATTTTGTTTGAAAGAATTAAATTTTTTTGGTAAGAATTAAATTTTTTTGGTAAGAATTAAATTTTTATTTGTCAGAATTAATTTATTTTGAGAAAAAATTTTCATCTTCAGAATTAATTTTTTTTTCGATAGAATTAAATTTATTTTGCAAGAATTAAAAATTTTTTCGTTAGAATTTAATTTTTATTGTTAGAATTAAATTTTTTTTGTAAGAATAATTTTTTTTTTAGAAATCAATTTTTATTGGAAGAATTAAATTGGTTTTGTTAGAATTAATTTTTTTTCTATAAAAATTAATTTTGATTTTTGAGAAATAATTTTTTTTGTAAGAATTAAATTTTTTTGTAAGAATTAAATTTTTTTTGTAAGAATTAATTTTTTTTTGTAAGAATTAAATTTTTTTGTAACAATTAAATTTTTTTGTAAGAATTAATTTTGTTTTTGTAAGAATTAAATTTTTTTTGTAAGAATTAAATTTTGTTTGTAAGAATTAAATTTTTTTTGTAAGAATTAATTTTTTTTTGTAAGAATTAAATTTTTTTGTTAGAATTAAATTTTTTTTTGTAAGAATTAAATTTTTTTGTAAGAATTATATTTTTTTTGTAAGTATTAAATTTTTTTTGTAAAAATTAAATTTTTATTTGTAAGAATAAATTTTTTTGAGAAAAAATTTTTTTCGTAAGAAATAATTTTTTTTGTTAGAATCAAATGTTTTGTATGATTTAATTTTTTTTTTGAGAAATAAATTTTTTTTGTAAGAATTAAATTGGTTTTGTAAGCATTAAAATTTTTTCTGTAAGAATTAATTTTGTTTTTTTGAGAAATAATTTTTTTTTGTAAGAATTAAATTTTTTTTGTAAGAATTAAATTTTTTTTGTAAGAATTAAATTTTTTTGTTAGAATTAAATTTTTTTGTAAGAATTTAAATATTTTGTAAGAATTAAAATTTTTTGTAAGAATTATATTTTTATTTGTAAGAATTAAATTTTTTCGTGTAAGAATTTAATTTTTTGTAAGAATTAAATTTTATTTTGTAAAAATTTAATTATTTTGTATGAATTAAATTTTTTCGTGTAAGAATTTAATTTTTTTGTAAGAATTAAATTTTTATTTGTAAGAATTAAATTTTTATTTGTTAGAATTAAATTTTTTTTGTAAGAATTAAATTCTTTTTGTAAGAATTCAGTTTTATTTGTAAGAATTAAAATTTTTTGTAAGAATTACATTTTTTTTGTAAGAATTAAATTTTATTTGTAAGAATTAAATTTTTTTTGTAAGAATTAAATTATTTTTGTAAGAATTAAATTTTTTTGGTAAGAATTAAATTTTTTGGGTTAGAATTAAATTTTTATTTGTAAGAATTGAATTTTTTGTTAGAATTAAATTTTTTTGTGAGAATTAATTTGTTTTTTGAGAAATAAATTTTTTCTGTAAGAATTAAATTTTTTTGTAAGAATTAATTTTTTTTGTAAGGATTAAATTGGTTTTGTAAGAATTAATTTTTTTTTGTAAGAATTAAATTTTTTTTGTAAGAATTAAATTTTTTTTGTAAGAATTAAATTTTTTTTGTAAGAATTAAATTTTTTTTGTAAGAATTAAATTTCTTTTGTAAGAATTAATTTTGATTTGTAAGAATTAAATTTTTTTGTTAGAATTAAATTTTTATTTGTGAGAATTAAAATTTTATTCCTAAGAAATAATTTTTTTTTGTAAGAATTAAATTTTTATTTGTTAGAATTATATTTTTTATTGAAAGTATTACATTTTTTGGAAAGAATTAAATTTTCATTTGTTAGAAATAAATTTTTTTAAGTAAGAATTAAATTTTTTTGGTAATAATTAAATTTTTTGGGTTAGAATTAAATTTTTATTTGTAAGAATTGAATTTTTTGTTAGAATTAAATTTTATCTGTAAGAATTAAATTTTTTTTGTAAGAATTAAATTTTTTTTTGTAAGAATTAATTTTTTTTTGAAAGAATTAAATTTTTTTTGTAAGAATTAAATTTTTTTTGTAAGAATTAAATTTTTTTTGTAAGAATTAATTTTTTTTGTAAGAATTAAATTTTTTTGTTAGAATTAAATTTTTATTTGTGAGAATTAAAATATTATTCCTAAGAAATAATTTTTTTTTGTAAGAATTAAATTTTTATTTTTTAGAATTATATTTTTTATTGAAAGTATTACATTTTTTTGGTAAGAATTTTATCTGTAACAATTAAATGTTTTTGTAAGAATTAAATTTTTTTTGTAAGAATTAAATTTTTTTTGTAAGAATTAAATTTTTTTTGTAATAATTAAATTTTTTTTGTAAGATTTAAATTTTTTGGTAATAATTACATTTTTTTGTAAGAATTAAATTTTATTTGTAAGAATTAATTTTTTTTTGTATGAATTAAATTTTTTTTGTAAGAATTAATTTTTTTTGTAAGGATTAAATTTTTTTTGTAAGAATTAATTTTTTTTTGTAAGAATGAAATTTTTTTTGTAAGAATTAAATTTTTTTTGTAATAATTAAATTTTTTTTGTAAGAATTAATTTTTTTTGTAAGAATTACGTTTTTTTTGTAAGAATTAAATTTTATTTGTAAGAATTACATTTTTTTGGAAAGAATAAAATTTTTTGGTTTAGAATTAAATTTTTATTTGTAAGAATTTAATTTTTTGTTAGAATTAAATTTTAACTGTAATAATTAAATTTTTTTTGTAAGAATTAAATTTTTTTTGTAAGAATTAAATTTTTTTTGTAAGAATTAATTTGTTTTTGTAAGAATTAAATTTTTATTTGTTAGAATTATATTTTTTATTGAAAGTATTATATTTTTTTGGTAAGAATTAAGTTTTCATTTGTTAGAAATAAATTTTTTTTTGTAAGAACTAAATTTTAGTGATAAGAATTAAATTTTTTTGGTTAGAATTAAATTTTTATTTGTAAGAATTCATTTTTTATTAGTAATAATTAAATGTTTTTGTAAGAATTAATTTTTTTTTGTAAAAATTAATTTTTTTTTGTAAGAATTAATTTTTTTTTGTAAGAATTAAATTTTTTTTGTTAGAATTAAATTTTTTTTGTAAGAATTAATTTTTTTTTGAAAGAATAAATTTTTTTTGTAAGAATTAAATTTTTTTTGTAAGAATTAAATTTTTATTTGTTAGAATTATATTTTTTATTGAAAGTATTACATTTTTTGGTAAGAATTAAATTTTCATTTGTTAGAAATAAATTTTTTTAAGTAAGAATTACATTTTTTTGGAAAGAATAAAATTTTTTGGTTTAGAATTAAATTTTTATTTGTAAGAATTTAATTTTTTGTTAGAATTAAATTTTAACTGTAATAATTAAATTTTTTTTGTAAGAATTAAATTTTTTTTGTAAGAATTAATTTGTTTTTGTAAGAATTAAATTTTTATTTGTTAGAATTATGTTTTTTATTGAAAGTATTACATTTTTTTGGTAAGAATTAAGTTTTCATTTGTTAGAAATAAATTTTTTTTTGTAAGAACTAAATTTTAGTGATAAGAATTAAATTTTTTTGGTTAGAATTAAATTTTTATTTGTAAGAATTCATTTTTTATTAGTAATAATTAAATGTTTTTGTAAGAATTAATTTTTTTTTGTGAAAATTAATTTTTTTTTGTAAGAATTAATTTTTTTTTGTAAGAATTAAATTTTTTTTGTAAGAATTAAATTTTTTTTGTAAGATTTAATTTTTTTTGAAAGAATAAATTTTTTTTGTAAGAATTAAATTTTTTTTGTAAGAATTAAATTTTTTTGTTAGAATTAAATGTTTTTTGTAAGATTTAATTTTTTTTTTGAGAAATGGACTTTTTTTGTAAGAATTAAATTGGTTTTGTAAGCATTAAATTTTTTTCTGTGAGAATTAATTTTGTTTTTTTTGAGAAATAAATTTTTTTTGTAAGAATTTAAATATTTTGTAAGAATTAAATTTTTTTTGTAAGAATTATATTTTTATTTGTAAGAATTAAATTTTTTCGTGTAAGAATTTAATTTTTTTGTAAGAATTAAATTTTATTTTGTAAAAATTTAATTATTTTGAATGAATTACATTTTTTCGTGTAAGAATTTAATATTTTTGTAAGAATTAAATTTTTATTTGTAAGAATTAAATTTTGATTTGTTAGAATTAAATTTTTTTTGTAAGAATTAAATTTTTTTGTAAGAATTAAATTTTTTTGTAAGAATTTAAATATTTTGTAAGAATTAAATTTTTTTTGTAAGAATTATATTTTTATTTGTAAGAATTAAATTTTTTCGTGTAAGAATTTAATTTTTTGTAAGAATTAAATTTTATTTTGTAAAATTTAATTATTTTGTATGAATTAAATTTTTTCGTGTAAGAATTTAATTTTTTTGTAAGAATTAAATTTTTATTTGTAAGAATTAAATTTTTATTTGTTAGAATTAAATTTTTTTTGTAAGAATTAAATTTTTTTGGTAAGAATTCAATTTTATTTGTAAGAATTAAATTTTTTTGTAAGAATTACATTTTTTTGTAAGAATTAAATTTTATTTGTAAGAATTAAATTTTTTTTGTAAGAATTAAATTTTTTTGGTAAGAATTAAATTTTTTGGGTTAGAATTAAATTTTTATTTGTAAGAATTGGTTTTTTTGTTAGAATTAAATTTTTTTGTGAGAACTAATTTTTTTTTTTGAGAAATAAATTTTTTTGTAAGAATTAAATTTTTTTGTAAGAATTAATTTTTTTTGAAAGGATTAAATTTTTTTTGTAAGAATTAATTTTTTTTTGTAAGAATGAAATTTTTTTTGTATGAATTAAATTTTTTTTGTAAGAATTAAATTTTATTTGTAAGAATTAAATTTTTTTGTAAGAATTAAATTTTTTGTGTAAGAATTAAATTTTTTTTGCAAGAATTAAATTTCTTTTGTAAGAATTAAATTTTTATTTGTTAGAATTATATTTTTTATTGAAAGTATTACATTTTTTTGGTAAGAATTAAATTTTTATTTGTAAGAATTGAATTTTTTGTTAGAATTAAATTTTATCTGTAAGAATTAAATTTTTTTTGTAAGAATTAAATTTTTTTTTGTAAGAATTAATTTTTTTTTGAAAGAATTAAATTTTTTTTGTAAGAATTAAATTTTTTTTGTAAGAATTAAATTTTTTTTGTAAGAATTAATTTTTTTTGTAAGAATTAAATTTTTTTGTTAGAATTAAATTTTTATTTGTGAGAATTAAAATTTTATTCCTAAGAAATAATTTTTTTTTGTAAGAATTAAATTTTTATTTGTTAGAATTATATTTTTTATTGAAAGTATTACATTTTTTTGGTAAGAATTTTATCTGTAACAATTAAATGTTTTTGTAAGAATTAAATTTTTTTGTAAGAATTAAATTTTTTTTGTAAGAATTAAATTTTTTTTGTAATAATTAAATTTTTTTTGTAAGATTTAAATTTTTTGGTAAGAATTACATTTTTTTGTAAGAATTAAATTTTATTTGTAAGAATTAATTTTTTTTTGTATGAATTAAATTTTTTTTGTAAGAATTAATTTTTTTTGTAAGGATTAAATTTTTTTTGTAAGAATTAATTTTTTTTTGTAAGAATGAAATTTTTTTTGTAAGAATTAAATTTTTTTTGTAATAATTAAATTTTTTTTGTAAGAATTAATTTTTATTTGTGAGAATTAAAATTTTATTCCTAAGAAATAATTTTTTTTTGTAAGAATTAAATTTTTATTTGTTAGAATTATATTTTTTATTGAAAGTATTACATTTTTTGGTAAGAATTAAAATTTCATTTGTTAGAAATAAATTTTTTTAAGTAAGAATTACATTTTTTTGGAAAGAATAAAATTTTTTGGTTTAGAATTAAATTTTTATTTGTAAGAATTTAATTTTTTGTTAGAATTAAATTTTAACTGTAATAATTAAATTTTTTTTGTAAGAATTAATTTTTTTTTGTAAGAATTAATTTGTTTTTGTAAGAATTAAATTTTTATTTGTTAGAATTATATTTTTTATTGAAAGTATTATATTTTTTTGGTAAGAATTAAGTTTTCATTTGTTAGAAATAAATTTTTTTTTGTAAGAACTAAATTTTAGTGATAAGAATTAAATTTTTTTGGTTAGAATTAAATTTTTATTTGTAAGAATTCATTTTTTATTAGTAATAATTAAATGTTTTTGTAAGAATTAATTTTTTTTTGTAAAAATTAATTTTTTTTTGTAAGAATTAATTTTTTTTTGTAAGAATTAAAATTTTTTTGTTAGAATTAAATTTTTTTTGTAAGAATTAATTTTTTTTTGAAAGAATAAATTTTTTTTGTAAGAATTAAATTTTTTTTGTAAGAATTAAATTTTTATTTGTTAGAATTATATTTTTTATTGAAAGTATTACATTTTTTGGTAAGAATTAAATTTTCATTTGTTAGAAATAAATTTTTTTAAGTAAGAATTACATTTTTTTGGAAAGAATAAAATTTTTTGGTTTAGAATTAAATTTTTATTTGTAAGAATTTAATTTTTTGTTAGAATTAAATTTTAACTGTAATAATTAAATTTTTTTTGTAAGAATTAAATTTTTTTTGTAAGAATTAATTTGTTTTTGTAAGAATTAAATTTTTATTTGTTAGAATTATGTTTTTTATTGAAAGTATTACATTTTTTTGGTAAGAATTAAGTTTTCATTTGTTAGAAATAAATTTTTTTTTGTAAGAACTAAATTTTAGTGATAAGAATTAAATTTTTTTGGTTAGAATTAAATTTTTATTTGTAAGAATTCATTTTTTATTAGTAACAATTAAATGTTTTTGTAAGAATTAATTTTTTTTTGTGAAAATTAATTTTTTTTTGTAAGAATTAATTTTTTTTTGTAAGAATTAAATTTTTTTTGTAAGAATTAAATTTTTTTTGTAAGAATTAATTTTTTTTTGAAAGAATAAATTTTTTTTGTAAGAATTAAATTTTTTTTGTAAGAATTAAATTTTTTTGTTAGAATTAAATGTTTTTTGTAAGAATTATATTTTTATTTGTAAGAATTAAATTTTTTCGTGTAAGAATTTAATTTTTTTGTAAGAATTAAATTTTATTTTGTAAAAATTTAATTATTTTGAATGAATTAAATTTTTTCGTGTAAGAATTTAATATTTTTGTAAGAATTAAATTTTTATTTGTAAGAATTAAATTTTGATTTGTTAGAATTAAATTTTTTTTGTAAGAATTAAATTTTTTTTGTAAGAATTCAATTTTATTTGTAAGAATTAAACTTTTTTTGTAAGAATTAAATTTTTATTTGTTAGAATTATATTTTTTATTGAAAGTATTACATTTTTTGGTAAGAATTAAATTTTCATTTGTTAGAAATAATTTTTTTTAAGTAAGAATTAAATTTTTTTGGTAAGAATTAAATTTTTTGGGTTAGAATTAAATTTTTATTTGTAAGAATTGAATTTTTTGATAGAATTAAATTTTTTTTGTGAGAATTAATTTTTTTTTTGAGAAATAAATTTTTTCTGTAAGAATTAAATTTTTTTGTAAGAATTATTTTTTTGTAAGGATTAAATTTTTTTTGTAAGAATTAATTTTTTTTGTAAGAATTAAATTTTTTTTGTAGAATTAAATTTTTATTTGTAAGAATTGAATTTTTTGTTAGAATTAAATTTTATCTGTAAGAATTAAATTTTTTTTGTAAGAATTAAATTTTTTTTGTAAGAATTAATTTTTTTTTGAAAGAATAAATTTTTTTGTAAGAATTAAATTTTTTTTTGTAAGAATTAAATTTTTTTTGTAAGAATTAATTTTTTTTGAAAGAATTAATTTTTTTTTGTATGAATTAAATTTTTTTTGTAAGAATTAATTTTTTTTGTAAGGATTAAATTTTTTTTGTAAGAATTAATTTTTTTTTGTAAGAATGAAATTTTTTTTGTAAGAATTAAATTTTTTTTGTAAGAATTAAATTTTTTTTTGTAAGAATTAATTTTTTTTTGAAAGAATTAAATTTTTATTTGTTAGAATTATATTTTTTATTGAAAGTATTATATTTTTTTGGTAAGAATTAAGTTTTCATTTGTTAGAAATAAATTTTTTTTTGTAAGAACTAAATTTTAGTGATAAGAATTAAATTTTTTTGGTTAGAATTAAATTTTTATTTGTAAGAATTCATTTTTTATTAGTAATAATTAAATGTTTTTGTAAGAATTAATTTTTTTTTGTAAAAATTAATTTTTTTTTGTAAGAATTAATTTTTTTTTGTAAGAATTAAATTTTTTTTGTTAGAATTAAATTTTTATTGTAAGAATTAATTTTTTTTTGAAAGAATAAATTTTTTTTGTAAGAATTAAATTTTTTTTGTAAGAATTAAATTTTTATTTGTTAGAATTATATTTTTTATTGAAAGTATTACATTTTTTGGTAAGAATTAAATTTTCATTTGTTAGAAATAAATTTTTTTAAGTAAGAATTACATTTTTTTGGAAAGAATAAAATTTTTTGGTTTAGAATTAAATTTTTATTTGTAAGAATTTAATTTTTTGTTAGAATTAAATTTTAACTGTAATAATTAAATTTTTTTTGTAAGAATTAAATTTTTTTTGTAAGAATTAATTTGTTTTTGTAAGAATTAAATTTTTATTTGTTAGAATTATGTTTTTTATTGAAAGTATTACATTTTTTGGTAAGAATTAAGTTTTCATTTGTTAGAAATAAATTTTTTTTTGTAAGAACTAAATTTTAGTGATAAGAATTAAATTTTTTTGGTTAGAATTAAATTTTTATTTGTAAGAATTCATTTTTTATTAGTAATAATTAAATGTTTTTGTAAGAATTAATTTTTTTTTGTGAAAATTAATTTTTTTTTGTAAGAATTAATTTTTTTTTGTAAGAATTAAATTTTTTTTGTAAGAATTAAATTTTTTTTGTAAGAATTAATTTTTTTTTGAAAGAATAAATTTTTTTTGTAAGAATTAAATTTTTTTTGTAAGAATTAAATTTTTTTGTTAGAATTAAATGTTTTTTGTAAGAATTATATTTTTATTTGTAAGAATTAAATTTTTTCGTGTAAGAATTTAATTTTTTTGTAAGAATTAAATTTTATTTTGTAAAAATTTAATTATTTTGAATGGATTAAATTTTTTCGTGTAAGAATTTAATATTTTTGTAAGAATTAAATTTTTATTTGTAAGAATTAAATTTTGATTTGTTAGAATTAAATTTTTTTTGTAAGAATTAAATTTTTTTTGTAAGAATTCAATTTTATTTGTAAGAATTAAACTTTTTTTGTAAGAATTAAATTTTTATTTGTTAGAATTATATTTTTTATTGAAAGTATTACATTTTTTGGTACGAATTAAATTTTCATTTGTTAGAAATAATTTTTTTTAAGTAAGAATTAAATTTTTTTGGTAAGAATTAAATTTTTTGGGTTAGAATTAAATTTTTATTTGTAAGAATTGAATTTTTTGATAGAATTAAATTTTTTTGTGAGAATTAATTTTTTTTTTGAGAAATAAATTTTTTCTGTAAGAATTAAATTTTTTTGTAAGAATTATTTTTTTGTAAGGATTAAATTTTTTTTGTAAGAATTAATTTTTTTTGTAAGAATTAAATTTTTTTTGTAGAATTAAATTTTTATTTGTAAGAATTGAATTTTTTGTTAGAATTAAATTTTATCTGTAAGAATTAAATTTTTTTTGTAAGAATTAAATTTTTTTTGTAAGAATTAATTTTTTTTTGAAAGAATAAATTTTTTTGTAAGAATTAAATTTTTTTTTGTAAGAATTAAATTTTTTTTGTAAGAATTAATTTTTTTTGAAAGAATTAATTTTTTTTTGTATGAATTAAATTTTTTTTGTAAGAATTAATTTTTTTTGTAAGGATTAAATTTTTTTTGTAAGAATTAATTTTTCTTTGTAAGAATGAAATTTTTTTTGTAAGAATTAAATTTTTTTTGTAAGAATTAAATTTTTTTTTGTAAGAATTAATTTTTTTTTGAAAGAATTAAATTTTTTTTGTAAGAATTAAATTTTTTTTGTAAGAATTAAATTTTTTTTGTAAGAATTAATTTTTTTTGTAAGAATTAAATTTTTTTGTTAGAATTAAATTTTTATTTGTGAGAATTAAAATTTTATTCCTAAGAAATAATTTTTTTTTGTAAGAATTAAATTTTTATTTGTTAGAATTATATTTTTTATTGAAAGTATTACATTTTTTTGGTAAGAATTTTATCTGTAACAATTAAATGTTTTTGTAAGAATTAAATTTTTTTTGTAAGAATTAAATTTTTTTTGTAAGAATTAAATTTTTTTTGTAATAATTAAATTTTTTTTGTAAGATTTAAATTTTTTGGTAATAATTACATTTTTTTGTAAGAATTAAATTTTATTTGTAAGAATTAATTTTTTTTTGTATGAATTAAATTTTTTTTGTAAGAATTAATTTTTTTTGTAAGGATTAAATTTTTTTTGTAAGAATTAATTTTTTTTTGTAAGAATGAAATTTTTTTTGTAAGAATTAAATTTTTT